>OU342461.1:4091500-5299625 GCA_910589355.1 Parapoynx stratiotata
CAACGACAAATCCAGAGATAATAATATTTGGCATGTATCATTAGACAAGCTTTAGCAATATGTATGTGAACACGCTTGATAAAAATTATTCATCGTTTTTATGTTAATGCAAATCAAATGATGTATTCGGGAGGCAGTTCAAAATAATTGTCTTTGTGTCTAATTTTAACACAATTAAACTTACAAAAAATTATCAAATTAAATAATACGAGCTCAAATATATGGTCTATTTTTAGAAGAGGCAATAATTTTATAAGAATGTTCTGAAACTTAATAGTTACGGAAAAATTGCTAAGACAGAATAAAAACACCAATTTCATAGGTAAGGACCCAATATGTATAACGTTGCTATTCAGAGAGGTAATTCAGCCGGCCTTTTTGGTACATTTCCAGCGATGGATATACTTGCAGATGATTTTTTCATATAAAATTGTTTTTTTTTTGCTATCTTTTAATTTACTGTAAGATTTAGGTATTTTTTTTGTTTTCGCAAGGAGATAAGCTGTTTTTGTTGTTTAGTTTTCTTTTTTTTCATTGTAATTTAATTTATTATTGTGCAATAAAATTTTAATATCTACATAAACGAACTCATTAATGTATAGATTATTGATGTAAAATCATATCGTTGCTAACACCTTTTTAAGGTGCCGTAGTTAACTAGGAACCCTTATAGTTTCGCCAAACCGTCTGTCTGCCTGTTCGTCCGCGGATAATCTCAGTGACCGTTAGCACTAGAAAGCTGAAATTTGGTACCAATATGTATATCATTCACGCCAACAAAGTGGTAAAATAAAAAGTGGAAAAAAATAGTTTTATTAGAGTTCCTCCCCTATACATTTTTTCTTATCTTAATTTACATATTTAATTATAGGGAACGTATCTTTTTTTTCTAATAAAATAAGGATTATTAAAGTAGGTTCATGCCATCCAAAATAACCATCGAAAACCCATCATACCATGGGACGGACGGGAAACTACGGAGCCCTACACTAAGGCCCGTATTACAGAACCAAACTCAAGCGTAGATCTCTGCTTGAGCACTGTTAGAGAGGGATGGCGCTATTGATTCCACAAAGAGCCATCTCTTTTTAACTGCGCTCAAGCAGAGATCTACGCTTGAGTTTGGGTCTGTAATACGGGCCTAAGAGTGGCCCGACCTGCTCTTAGCCGGTTTTTTTATGTTTCTTTAATAATTAATCAATCTTAATACTTTATGTGTAAGTGTTCAGTACCTAGCTAAAGAGTAGAGGTCTGATTATACGTGGGAAGCTTATGTGAATATCTTGAAATGTGTCTTAACTGAGCTCACAGCACAGCTCACAGCTCATGAGACATAAGCCGTGAGTGCCGTTTGCCGTATCGTCCTCAGCCTATGTTCGTCCCACTGCTGGGTACAGGCCTTCTTCATGGAGAAAAACATTAGAAGTATGGGCCATAACCACCACGCTGGCCCAATGCGGGTTTATGGGTAGAAATGGTTGCAAGAGCGATCGGGACACGGTATCATTAATCAAATAATGATTTCTAATCCCAATAAACTAATAATATAACACAATGACTGGCAATTACATTACAATGACTGGTAATATTTTAGACTACTTGCATTTGTAATGAAAAATTTGGTAAACTGCAGAATTTATAACACAGATATTTATTTATTTTTTCTTCTATAACTTCAATGACGTTGTAGTTTATGACATTTTTTAAAAAAGAAAACCAATGTAAAGGGAGGATAGTTTCTATCCTGAGTTTCTTGCCCGTTCTTCTCAGAACAAGGCCTCCTGGTAGTTTTGTGAACGGATGGCGTAGTTTATGGCTTTCACGAAAATTTGTAAATTGCTTTTGACGTTCATAAGCATGTGCAAAGACGCATCTAAATTGAATAAAAGATATTGAATTTTGAATTTTGTTCTAAAATTAATTGTATTTCCGAGTAACATGCATTAAATTATTGCATACTACAGATATTAAAATTCAAGTAGGCGACTTAATCATTCGACTTTAGACTCTATCTTAAGGCGTTAAGAGCGAAGATACTCGTCATCATATAATGCAACACCTACAACATGATTAGCAACTCCTCAACGCAGGTTACCTTTAAACAATAATTCGCAGCAAATTATTTAGCGACACTCAAAGATATCAATTCAGCTGATTCGACAAATCAGGAACATAAAAACAATCGCGGGTGAATGACTTCATCGAAGATGATGCAATGCAATCTTCTTTGTTTGTGATGAAATATTTTTATCACCGTGTAACATGAATTTTCTGGTAATTTTCAAGCGGTCTGGTACAGCAATAGTAAGTACTAATAACTTAATTCATATAATAATTGTTTTTACTTATTTTTACAGACGGCGTCCTGGTCAATGACTCTGTGTCTTTAGTGTGTATTATGGATTGTTTTTATTTAGCCGAGTAAGGACGGACACTACTCGTTCGAGAGGCCGCGGGAATCGCGGGTTCGATCCCACCGCGTGTACCACTGAGTTTGAATATAACTTATATACAGTTCATTATGAATATCGCTTGCCTCTGAGTCCGGTGCATGGCACCAGGCTCGCCACCTATTAGGGACTAAACATATCTGGCGAAAGGGGGGTGGTAACACCTCAGCTAACCCCTTCGGGGAAAAAGGCGTGATAACATGTTTGTATGTTATCTGTGATAGAAGTATGCTATGTAATTTATATTTATTATATATGCACCTTATATATGTAAGAATATTACACCTACCTTTTCTTTAATTCTCTCTCTGCCCAAAGATTGCCTGGAAGATATTGCTATTAGCTATAAGGCCGCCTGTGTTGCATTGTATTTATTTCTTTTCTATATTTCTGTGTTTTTATTAGTTGCAATAAAGAATTTTATCTATCTATGCTTCTTTGCTTATTCCATAAACCAAACATACCTCTATTTGATTTATTACAACAGTTTACAACTCTAATCCGTAACGGGCCAGCTTGGTGTTACAGCCCAGACTCCTCGTAGGAAGGTCTGTACCCAGCAGTGGCATTGATTTAAGCTATTGATGTAAAATATATAACATAACATATCATCACGCGTCTTTCCCTGGAGGGGTGTTAAACACCCACAATACCCACAAAACATACTTTAAACCTTTATCCCGGTCATAGATAAATGAAGTAGTATATATCGCTATTCCCATACATGGGTTTTAGATCGTCTAAAACTTATTATTGTTGCTTGTACCCCTTCGTTCGTAGGTAGATAAATAAGAGATAGATAAGATAGATAAATAAGAGATAGATAAATTAATAAATTCTACTAGTAGGTATAGTAGCGAACTAAAAACCCATTGATGGGAATAGCAATCTATACTTAATTTATCTATGTCCCGGTGTAGTAGACTCATAGCTTTATTATTACAACAAACCCGACACACACCGTTGTCGTCACACATAGACCTCTGTGGTCGAGTGGTCTGCACGCCGGTCTCAAGGTATCGCCACCTCGAGAGGTTCTGGGTTCGATCCCCGGTGGGGGCAGATGTTTGTGTGATGACTACAGGCATGTGTTGTCCAGTCTTGGATGTTTATATATGTATTGATATATTCTGAATACTTATATGTTTTTATCTATTAAATACATTTATCCATCATCTAGTATCCGTAACTCAAGCAGCATTAGTTGCTTCAAATGGGGCTAGTTGATAGGTGTGAATGTGTGAAGATATATATTATTTATTTATTTATATTATATTCTTCTTGTCGTCAAGGGTCGACACAACATGTCTTCCTCTTCCATTCTCCTCTGTCACTCGTCAGCTCAGCATCCACTTCTTTTATTCTCATATCATTCTTCACGCATTCAATTCATCGCTTCTTTAGTTTTCCTCTCATTCTAGCCCCATCCATATCCATGTTCAGCATCTTTTTTGTAATGTGACATTCATCCCTCCCCATACCACAGGACAATACCACTAATCTATTGAAAGAAAGAAAGAATAAAGAAAGAAAAAGATTTATTGACCTACATAATAAGAGCAACATTTTCTTAAAACTAAACATCAATAATGGCCAATTAGGACCCGACCTCAGCAGGTGCTACAACAGATTACACTGCTGCAGATCAGCAGCTCCTTCCTCATCTGTCACTGGTTCTACCTTCACTTCCTCTGACATACTCGCCACACACATTACACATAATATTGTTATGCAATGAATATCGAAATTAAAGTGAGACATTAGCGGTTCACTTTCACAAAAATGTGACAACCCAGCAATGCCACCAAGCAAAGTTATTGTATTTATAATACATTTTTTATTATAATATTATTATATTGCGATTACCTACTTTCTATTACGTGAGCAATTGCTGGACTTTGGTTAAAACTCGCGTTAGATGAAATAATAATTTAAACATTCTTAATGCATATTTTTGTAGAATACGCTTGACTAAAAATTATTAAAAATAGAGCAATAATACAGTTTTTATCTCAATTATATTATTATTTCATTAGGTACCTACTCTTTTTTTACCCTAAAAACCCTACTGATATTCCAGGAACTTCCTCGAATCTACTAAATGTCTAATAATTATTATTTACATAGTTGTTCCTAAAAATGCCTAAAAATAACCCAACTAATTTCTATGCGCAGACGCATCGTAGGTCATTGACTCGCCGACCCGTGACTCCAAACATTAAGCATTGTTATAATGAAATCTCAACATTGGCTTCTACGCAAACACCAGCAAATTACCTTATACACACCGTTTCATACAGACGGAATGTACCTTTCCAGGGAACTATGTCACTGCAGGTTAATAATATGGGTGAAAATGACGAAAGCTAATTCAAATAAAAAAGATAAAAAATATATAGTATAGGTTTATGGATAACAATGCTAACAAACTTTTTTAAATTACTCTACGATGAGTATCTCTGTCTAAAAAAGACGATCGAGTACAAAAAAAAGAGTCATTTACCATCAAACGTAGTTACATATTTTTGGAGTTGACTGTACCTTGAGTGTCTTTACACCTTTTGATTCTTATAAATATATGATAAGATTATTTTGAGATTCCTTAAACTAATGGTAAAATCCAATGTGAAATACAGTGGCAAACAAAAAATCACAGTAAAATCGCTGGAAAGTTTCGTTGGAGGTGTTACCGACAAAACTCTATTGTCTTCAATGTTAAAAGAGATCAAGAGAGATATCTCATTGCTAACTCTATGTAGACAATCATTTATTTTTATGTAATCTCTATGCTATCTACGATACGAAGTTTCCCAGATCAATTAGTATATTTTTTTACATATGCCTGGTAAGCTCTTGGCCTTCATCTCACCTGATGGTAAGTGACGATGACGGCGAAGGTGGAAGCGAGATTCATCTGTAACCCTCAACAACTGAGGAACTGGGTATCTCACCTCTGATTGCCGGAACACAACAATGCTTATAACAAATTTAGGTGAGACGGTGTTAGCTAGCCAGGTGGGCTTAGAAGCCCTACCACCAACCAAACCGAGACCGAGCAGAAAATCTACCACTAGACCAGATAGGCAGTTATTATTAAATCATACAAACCATAGCATCTTTATTCTTTTATCATTTATTACAGTCATCATCAGTAATAAAAGGTAAAATAATAGGTTTCGGTTATAAATTTGACGATCCAAAAATATATTGTAGCCGTGCATTCCAATTAACGTTAATTCATTTAATAACAAGAAATATAAAAATGTCGTTAAAACTGTAACGTGAGCTGCCTCGAATGCTACGGTTCAGCTTCGGTCTGCGTGAAAATTTACATCACTATTTACACCATCCGACCGACCTAGCTCAGATTTAACAAACGTTTTAATGTTTGAACTTACATGGATTATTTTTAACCTCACCAAGGTTAGAAAAATAAAAAACAGCCTCTACGACAAACTACCAATTCCGAATTTATTTACTGCCTTTTCCTAGAGAGAGAGAGAGTTTAATGTGAAAAATATTGTGTCATAATTGGGCCGTTTTAAGAATTAAAAAATGATTTTGCAATATGGGACTTATACAATAGTTTTTCATGTATTTTTTGGTTCTGGTAGTCCGATTATACGATCGTGAGATATTGAAAGGTGAAAACGCAACATTTAGACGTAGAATGTGGCGTAAACGATCAAATCTAACGGTCGATGCTCCTGCGCCGCTGTAAAACGGAATTATATAGTCTTTTGTTCACAAAATAATTTTGATAATGACTCATTGTTTTAAAACTGGATTGTACATCAAATATTACGATTTAACATCTTTGCTACGTTGAAATATTAAAATGCTTGCAACATGACCATGTATTTGACGAAAAATTATAATTTTAAGATTCCTATAATTGTACTGCAACTACCTGTTTAAAAAGCACATGAGCTCATTAAAAGACTACTACAAACCAGTCTCTTCCCTTGGATGTCGTAAAAGGCGTCTCATGGACTTAAAACTGCACAAGCATTCAATAGCTTGTAGAGGAATCGGGCTCATCACCCGTCAGCACCTGTCAGTGCAGGCACTGCTTGGTATCACTTCTGCTTGTATAAAGGATTACTTAGAAGATAAAACTGTTTGAACTTAAATATAAATGTATATTTTTTCTCCCGATTTTGTAATGGAAGATGATGTGTAAAGGTCTGTGAAAAATTAGGTAACGTTCATTGTGAACGTCGCCCAGTACATAACTACCAAAAGGCTAGTCCGCAATTAGATATGGACTTGAACATATCGGCTAAAATGTGTATATTAAAACCTCTGTTTATTCCTTTTGGTTTACCCAGTATTGTAAAGAAAACATTTTTAATAGTAACCACATGCCTAAACTGCCTTCCGTCCCTTCTTCATCGATTTGATGCAAGATTATAATGTTTTGTACACAATTGCGAAAGCTGCCACTATAATACCAAACCACTTCACCATAATATTTAATTAATTAAACCTATAAAACCTCATCATGAAAAAGCCAGTGGGAAACGAACTTAAAAAACCGAAACCAAAAAAATATAATTTCTCGCGCATTAATTAAATGCTCCAATTAGTGCTTCCACGGTAAACAGGTAGTCTCACGAGAAAGTGTTCAGGTTAGAATTAGGGCCAAATGAAATAACAAGGCGACAAGGTCCCAGGCCCGGAATGTTCCGCTGCAGCCTGCGACTGTGTCCAACCACACCGTGGGAACCCGCCGCGTGCTCTTCAAGCCATTAATCTGCTAAATCTAATGTCGTTACATTGTTACCGGTAGAATTTACTGAGTTAAAATAAGGACGTTTGCATATTTAAGTAAAATGAAATGCAAATTGCTCATACATTTACTTACATTTTTCTTTATTGAGATGTGTACATCAAAAGCAGTCTACACCATTTGATGAGTTCGCTTAACTATCAGTAGGCTTATGCTGAGATGAAGGCAAGAAACTCAGCAAGTATTCACCCCCATTTTTACATTAAATTGTCTAAAGCAAAATGTCTTATATGGCGTCATACATACATACAATCACGCCTGCAAATCCCGAAGGGGTAGGCAGAGTCCAAGGAGCACTGTGTTCCAAGGACCACATTTAGCCATACAAAAATTGGGTTTGGTCACATGAAAAATCGTGAAAGAGTAGTAACAAGTGGCTAGCTCATCGCCTACACAATCACAGACCCAGTACCCAAAACGCCCTTAGTCGACTTTTACGACATGCTAGGCAAGAAAAGCAGTTGGTACATTCTTTTTGTGTCCCGGACCAACCAACCTCATCCTCAGTCTATATACATCCCTTTACTTGGCACAGGCTTTCCTCATAGATAAACACAATTAGGAGTATGGGCCGGAACACCACCACCTGGCCTAATGCGAGTTGGTGGATAGAAACGGTGGCAATAGCGACCGGGGCAACGGCAAAGCACGGATCAACAAGATCACAAAGTTTTGGTCACCCATCCAAAGCCTGACCATGGCGAAGGTAGCTTTGTCTTCGATATCGACAGCCAAAGCGTAATTACTACCACGCCACCGAGCTCCTCAAAGCAGGTTAGCATAAACGACACACATTTTTTTTATCTTTCCTATGCTAAACGGCCACATAGGTCATATCGTTTATAATAAATGTTAAGCGAAGTAGGTCCTACCAAAATCATTCAGTCACTGTGGAGATTCTTGCGGATTCTTGCGGTCCAGCCGTGGGAGTATCTGGCCTGAATGCTTTTTATGAAATAATATGTCAAGAGACAAGGCTCTACTGAGTCAAGGGTAAGAGTCAAGTCTTGCAACTTCAAATGATTTTATTTCATTGTTATTATTTTACACTCGGTAAATTGCGGCGTGACCCTTTAATAAGGTTTACACTGTGCAATGGCAGTGTATAATTGCTAATTACATGGAAAACTTCAATTAACATAATGTACAATAACAAATGACCACTGGTTCTTGGTAAAGGGTGAGTAACGGTTACTGTTATTTAATCGAGTTCATAAAAAATAAAATATTAATATTAATACATAAAATTAACATCTAAGACTGAGAATTAATGCCTATATTTATTACGCATACATTTGCCCCGCTGGGAATCGAACCAAGAACCTCTAGAAGTGAGGTCATTGCGATGCCTTAAAAACTTTTGTAAGCCAAACCGGTCACGGACATTGTCATCGTATTCATCACACAAACATCTCCCCCTACCAGTATTCTAACCCAAAACAGAACCTCAGGGATGATTAAACCTTGCAACAGGCGTCTATGCCACTCGGCATCGAAGGTCCCTTCATTTATACTCTAACAAGTGAGGAGCTCGGTGGCGTAGTGGTCAGTGCGCTTTGGCTTCGATCGAAAACAAAGCTACCTTCGCCATGGTCAGGCTGTGGATGGGTGACCAAGACTGTGATCTCGAGCTCCTCCGTGCTTCGGAAGGCACGTTAAGCCGTTGGTCCCGGTCGCATTTGTGACCGTTTCTACCCACCAACCCGCATTGGGCCAGCGTGGTGGTGTTACGGCCCATACTCCTCATGTGTTTCTGCATGAGGAAGGCCTGTCCCAGCAGTGGGACGTATATAGGCTGATGACGATTAAAACAATTTGGTAGTCACCACATTTACCATTTTAACAAATAGTGCTGGGAAAAGTAAATTCACTCAAATAGGAGAACACGGAACATTTCCGGATGATCCGCAGTCCGGATTCCTGGCTACACCTCATTAGTTTTTGTCCGGTCGTCCCGGGATGCCGCGCATCCGTCACGCGGCCAAAAAAACGCAGCAGGAATTTCATTTACGCAATGCGCGCCGCTTGATGGACAATCGTTTATACGAATAGGGCTGTCAATGCTAAACTCGGGAGGAATGTCTATGAAAACTATCAATACCTAACATATTAATTAATAAATAATTATTCTCAGACATTATCACACCTATCAACTAGCCTATGTTGCGTGTATTACGGATACTAAATGATGGATAAATATATTTGATAGATACATATAATCACTACTATTATCCCCTAAGGGTTAGTCTGAGCCTAGTTCCTGACTAACCCTTAGAGATAATAGTCGTGAAAAGCACCGCAAAACAGCCTACTTACCCAAATACGAAACAAAACTGTGATAATTTAATGCTTTTAAACAATATAATGGTGTTTTGTGTATCTATCGTAAACACAGAAACTAATCATTGTCAACCCTGAAATTACTGCGTTAGCCAATTGCCTAAGGAATGTGAAGTGAGTCCTACGTGGTTCTTTATCTATGTTAGATTATATTCGATAATCATCCCCACAACTATTAATAAATTGCGACGTCGTATTTGAATAATATTTAAATTTATTTTCTGAACTTTTCCCTTTAGGTAGAGACGACAAAGATAAATTAAAGACCGAGTAAGAAAATCTATTTTCATTTATTTTTAATTCATAGAAACATTTAACAGAATTTAGAATACTATCGACTATTTAAATTCACTATGTATAGAAATTTCAAAATTCCGGGAGTTGTTTGATGCATTCATTTCAAAAGTCATCATTCATTCATTTCAAAAGTCATCATCAAAATGAAGAAAGGTTTTTTAAATCAAGAGGGCTATATCACTCCTTGAATGTCCAAATTATTTGTATGTTTGTTTCCTGTTTAGTAATAGCACATTATCATATAAGGGCGCTATGTTATACTTCGTTTTCATATAATACGACGAAAATGATAACAAATAACCACACCCAACGGTATTCCACAAGGCAATACCGCCAAAGCCAAGAACTTCTTGAGGGCAGAGTGGTACAGCATGCTCTCGTAAATCATCTGTGAAGCAAAAAGGTAATAAAGTAAGCAGTGGAGATTAGCCAGGTTCGCTCACACCCCGCACGGTGAACCTATGGGATTCAAAAAAATCGTCTAAGTAGGGTAGGTAGAGTAGGGTAGAACACACCTAAATAAAAGTTTATAAAATATTCTTATGTACACATGCGTGGACGCCTTTTCAAAAATGACCAAGCACTATATTAAAATTAATACAAATTAATAACTATTTTTGTAAACGATGTTTTTGTGCAAACCTTTTAATCCTCACTGTCACTTGAGTTCTCCACTCTATGCCTCTGAAAAGTTTAAATTGTGAAATCAATAATTCGAAACTACTGCACAATTGACACTCGTAATAAAATATATAGATAATAATTTCTTACCTTTCTTCTTTGCGATAGGAGTAAACTAGAGTTTAGAGTTGTAATCGATTCTGCCACTTTACTAATAGCAATTGCTATTTCTTTCATTGCGTCAGCTTTTTTTTCTTCGATTTTTAAGCGTTTCGCCTCTACTTTCATTTTTGCCTGTTCCATTCTGATCAATATTTGCCGGGATTGTTCCATCGAGCTTTCAGCTTGTGCTGAAATAAAAATAAAAACTAAATAAGGTTGATCGGGAGGTCGGGGGTTCAATTCCCCACTGGGGCGGGGGTTTTTCTGCTCGGTATGGTTGGTGGTAAAGCTAATAAGCCCGCCTGGCTAGCTACCACCGTCTTACCTAAATTTGTCGCCATAATAACAATGTTATAAGCATTGTGTTCCGGCAATCAGAGGTTAAGTTTACCAGTTCCTCAGTTGTTGAGGATTACAGGTGAAGCTCGCCATCAGGAAGCCATCAAGTAAGATGAAGGCCAAGCCCTTACCTGTCATATTAAAAAAAAAACTCTAATATTGGGTCCTTACCTATGAAATTGGTGTTTTTTTTTCTCTCTTAGTATTTTGTCTGTAACTATTAAGATTCAGAGTATTCCTAAAAAATAATTACCTCGTCTAAAAATAGACTATATTTTTGAGCTCTTTTGATTTGTTTTGATAATTTGTTGTAAGTTTAATTGTGTTAAGATTGGACACGGAGACAACTCTTTTTAAGTGCCTCCCGAATACATCATTTTATTTGCATTAAAACGATAAATAATTTTTATGAAGTGTGATATTACACATATTACTAAAGCTTGTCTTATGATAGATGCCAAATATTATTATCTTTGGATTTGTCGTTGTGAAGAAAACTGAAAAAATTTTAGTATGGAATATGCAGAATTCCCCAATATCCATACAAAACACCAATTTCATATGTAAGGACCTAATACTTACACAGTAGAGATCTATAAGGACCACGAGTCCGCCTGTGTCTAGAGTCTGTATTTTTTGTTGGTTGGGACATTTGTGGCTGCAAAATAATAGAATGAGGTGGAGGTGACTGTGAGGGATGTTCTTCTATTAATGTGTCTAGAGTTTCAGTTGGAGACTCGGGTTGGTTGGGATTTGGCCAAATATCCGTGGCTCTGTAGGAAAAAGATAATAAAATCATTATGTTACATCAATAAATTATACTATAAAAAAATACCTAAATTTATATATACAAATATTGAGCCACATACAGACAAACCTATTTTATTATGTATTTTTACATATTGCTCTAAATTTACACACCGCTAACTTAGAATCAACTAAATGTTAAAAAAAAAGGTATTACGTTACCACTTACATTGGGTCACTTTCTAGTTTAACAACATCAGAATTTTGTTTAGGTTCTTCAGCGACATTCTAAAACAAAATATATTAATACACCACTTGCACATAAAGCACGCTTTATTTGTCATGTATACGGGGTATAAAGCAAGATTTTATTCCCTAGGGCAAAAGTTATCAAATTAAAAATATACTTTCCGGATAAAAGTGTTTTAATCTCGGGCGGCTTGAAAAACGCGTCTTTCAGAATTCTTTAAATTTAGAATTCTTCATTCCACTCTGGATTCAATATGCCGCCCTTGACATAAAACACTGCTTTAATGTATAATCTATTATCAGATAGATAAATAACTGTTTATAGTTAACACCATTTAAAAAAATTGCAATTGATAAGTTAAGACTAGATGTAACAATCGGCGGTCTTATCGCTAGGCAGCGATGTCTTCCAGACAACCTGTCGATGGAGACCTGAGAAGAGATGAGATTAGTTATTGGGTTATTGGTTATTATTAGTATTGAAACTACCTGATACATTCATATTTACAAATATTCTTTACATTACCTGGCTTGAGAATGGGTTTTGTTGAACCCCCTGTGAAGGAGTTACCACATCTCTCCTAAGGATTGCTGCAACTCTCTCCTCAAAGGAACTCATGCTTATATTCGGGGGTTGTCCCTGTTTCTTGATGTTGCGTAGTTTATTTTTCACCCTCGCTTTAAGATCATTCCAATACTGAAATCGCATTTTAATTTACGTAACCAATTGCTTATTTGCCAAAAATGGAAATTAAATAATAGGATAAGTTAGTTATTCTTACTCGAGTCCACTCCTTTGGACTCCTGAATGTGCCCTCAGCATTGCAAATCACGGCACATTCATTCCAAAGTCGTGAAGCTTGCGCTCGCGCCTCTTTGCTCTGCACAGGACCAAGTGCTAGCTCCTTATGGGATTCCATGAAATCAATGATTAATTCCAACTGCCGAAGAGAAGTAAATCTTCTGCTACCTGCAGCTGTATCGGCCAAAGTGTTCATCGCCATTGTTATCTAAGGAAGTAGAACACAATTTAAACAACAATTGAATAAAATTTCATTATTAAAAATATCAATAAACAACAAAGAAGACAAAAATACAAAACTAGAGTGAGATTCAAACGTTTAATATGTAAATTAAATGTCCCCCCCTCTAATCTAAATTGTCGGTTCACGGATTCGATTCGGAAAGTCACGCCCCGTCTCACTCTAATTCGTCGCAATTAAAAGTGACTTGAATAGAGATTCCTTTATTCGTTTAGTTTCCGACAGTTTAGAATAAGGGGGCTTAGCAGGACAATAAAAAAAACTCTGAGGAAGCCAGAAATATTCTTATTATTGTATTTTTCCACGTTATTATACAAAAAACTACTATTACACAAAAACAACGGCAATAAAATTAAAAAAACTGAATCAATAAAAGATTAAAACGCATAATACTTAATGACATTTGAAAATGAAATAAAATAAAAAAATTACTGTTGCTATTTTAAGAAATTAGTTTAATCAATTTTCCGAAATATGGCGAAGTATTTCATTTTCCTGGTCGGGTAAAGCCCAAAACAGTTTCGTCAAAACGATATTACTTACATGAATAAATTCACATCCACACACCACGAATGTTTGGCATTATTCATAATTTGAAAATATAAACTTACTCTCAAAAGTTGTCACTGTCAAAGGCACTCGAAGTACGCTTAAATCAAAGCGAAAATATTAAAATGAATCTACGAGAAGTCGCCTTATTAAAACAATTTTTCTTCTCAAAACACTACCGAACGGCTTGGAGGCCGAACGTGAACAATTCGTATGCGTTGCGGCTGCGTAATAGAATACCGTTTTGGATTGGGAACACGACGTATTGGTTGCGCAATCGATACGGAAACGCTGCTCACCATTTATAGCAGAATTGGGGCGCGTATACATCAACTTTGTTTATCTAATACGAAAATCAATAAATAAATTTCAGATCTTTTTGTTTTTGTAAAGTAAAAAAATATGCTCGTTTTACTGTACTGCAAGAGTTCTGAGGAGCTCGGCGGCGTAGTGGTTCATACGCTTTCGCTTTCGATCGAAAACAAAGCTGCTTTCGCCATGGTCAGGGCGCAGATGGGTGACCAAATGTTTGTGATCTCGAGTTCCTCCGTGCTTCAGAAGGCACGTTGCCTCGCCTAGTAAGTACTAGTTTTAAGTAATATTAAAATTTGAGCATTCTTTATTCTACTTTTAACAAAGGTGCTTAGTCAAAACTAGTTCTAACTAGGGAGAACGCGTTCTATCTAAAAACGGGTTTTACATAAACACAATCACGCCTCTCCCAATGGGGTAAGCAATAAAAACAGATCTCCACTTGCTTCGAACGGGTTGTAACTGTAACATATGTAGGTGTTATGTTACGAGTATTTATTTGTAAAAAATTCAATCGCTCGTATTTGACGTTACGATTTGGCCAATACCTAAGTAATAACTTCAATCACACGTACTTTGAGTCCAATTGCAAAACGTTCACATTCCCGTTGCAACCTGCAGCTCACATCTGTCTCCCACGCGCCGGTGGCACGTACTCTGAAACTTATTTCTGATGTGATCTTACTCTGATTTCATATTATACAAGTGTGACTCAGCGCGATACGAGTAACTATAACTCAGATGTACCTATGACACTTGAAATTGCTCCGAGATATGTTTTTTTATCCTGTTATATCGTTTTAGAATTACATATCGATCGTCTATTGCAGTATTTCTTGCTGAGTTTCTTGCCCGTTCTTCTCAGAACAAGGCCTCCTGGTAGTTTTGTGAACGGATGGCGTAGTTTATCGCTTTCACGAAAATTTGTAAACTGCTTTTGACGTTCATAAGCATGTGCAAAGACGCATCGTAATTGAATAAACGATATTGAATTTTGAATTTTTTGAATTTTTACTTAATAAAATTGGAACAAACAAATTTTTACTTAATAAAATTGGAACAAAAATGCGGACATTATGCTTACTTAGCTACGTCAAAACCACTTATATTAAATAACATTTCCATTTTTAAACATCCAACTAAATTAGAATTACACTCAGTGCACAAAGATTTTTTAAGGACGACATTTGTTAACGACACATTAAAACTTTTAAGTTCATTAAAGTTAAAGTTGTTACACAAAACAGTTCTATAGTACGTCTCAATCCAAGTTGCCAAAAAGGTAAACAAAACAAAAGTAATGTTTCATCTCTAAAATGTTTTGTGATGACTGTAGGTAATTAAAATCGATTGAAACGGACAACAATTACGTGCCAATGTCCATGTAAAAAGTGTGATTATTGAATAACAAAATCGGAAAGTCGGCTTTTAGTTTACCTTTTTGGCAACTTGGATTGAGACGTACTATAGCTAATGTCTCTTTAGCATTGACAGGGTGCTAATGTCGTTTTAAAACTACGCTAAGGTGTTCTTTTAACACAAAGACACAACATAGATGTCAACCAATAATTGTCTCAGCTATCTGTGGAGGCGCGAGCAATGTCTGCGGTGAGGAACGGCCGCCATTGAGCCTAACAACATTATAGCGCGATCGATCTATTGCTGACAGATTGGTATCATGCGCATCAGACACGCAGAAAGTCAACTTGATGAAGGTATTACAGAAAATTATATCAATAAGTTACAATCTAAGCCTGTGGCGCGGTTGAGATAAAAATCTTATTCCAAAATACGATTTGTTATTATATGTTTCATGCGTTGCCAATACAGTGTATCATCAAATAAAGGGTTACACTTAATTCTTATCTTTAATAAAAAGAACAGCAAATCTCAGGAGCTCGGTGGTGTAGGGTTTAGTACGCTTTGGCTTTCGATATCGAAAACAAAGCTACCTTCGCCATGGTCAAGCCTTGGATGGGTGACCAAAACTTAAAGTCGTTGGTTTTGGTTGGAATTGCCTCCACCTTCTTAAGTGCCTTTTAACGCCTATCAATGCATAAACTGAGAATAATTATTACCATGTACCAATAATTATTGCCACAGCTATACGTTTACATAGATGATTTTAATGCATGTACTGGACGTTTTCGAAAACCCCGACACAATGTCGGGGTTTGCCGCTCGGGGCATTGGCGACATCGGTATCTTTCAATCAGTTTAGATCTCTCGTCTCAAAATTACGGCTGTGACGTCACAGTGGACGTTAAAAGTTGACACGCTTGGTTTCAACACAAATCGTTATACTTGCATTATCTTTGTAAATGTATATTTGTGATGTATGCCGAGATAAGCATTTCTGGAGAAAAGCTCTTCTTAAAGCATGAACATTGTTGACCATCCAGGCTTCTTGCGATGTCTTCCAAGGCTCGTCGTCTGCTCTCCTCCAATTAGACTTGTTCACAATTTTTCTGGTCCGTAGTCGTGATCATTCCAAAACCTTTCTGCTTCATTGGCGATAATAATAGCTCATAACGTTAATTTAATTATCATACATGCAATGTGGGTATTCCAGCGTTTTATACGTTCAACAGTAACTAATTGTGTTCCAAATAAAAATAACACTAAGCATAACTTATATCGCGTAAAGAATTCAAGCAAAACAAGTTGATAGAGTTCGCAAGCAATTGGAATCGAATTGGTTCATAATTAAAAATATTTATCATGAAAAGTTCCACTCAAATACCACACAAATTGAAGTAATGCCCAAGTAAAAGTATTCATAACACCGGAGCATAAATATTATGACCGCGCTACAACAGTTTCAGGGAACAAATCGTTTTAGCTGACACCTACATTCCTTTTTATAGTCAAACCTATTCGAATTTAGAGAAACAACACAATTATACACCTTCATTAAAAATGATCTTAAGCAATGTAAGACAATGTCTTATTCTCATAAGTAATTAATTTCAGAAAAGCCAACATAAAGCGTTCTGCGACAACTATGTCCCTGTACCCATTGAAATAAAAAATGATTATACAATCAGGAATGTTATTGGAAAAAGTAGTGAATAAGCTGACTTACTCCACAAGTCAATTCGCGTCTGCAATGACGCGGGCATAGAATGTCATGCGCATGCGCGCGCACTGTGATCTATGAGCGATGGCGCTGACGCCGCCATTAGCTGCGGCATGTGGCGGGAAATGCGATCGGAAGAATGTGATGGAAGCTTAAAAGTAATACTCACTGCCTTATTGCTTCTATGGAATGCTGGGTTCAGTAAGTGAGGATATTATGAAGGCTTTTTGATGACTTTCTACGCTTAAGATTCCCTTGAAACAATCTGCATGATGGATCTTTATCTCACGTACACGGCCGGCATTTGAATTAAACGACGAAGTAACACAAAAAGTTATTAGCAAAAACAATTTCGAAATTTAAATAAAATCGTTTATTCCGAAATCAGAGAGTCCAATTCAAATTCTTCCCGATTCGATCCGAGCCTATCCTTCGTGCACTCGTCTATTCGATTTTGAATCGATTCGTCTCGTAGACCCGACGTGCCAGCACTCAGTACGTTGAACCTCACCAAATACCTAGCCTCGGATTTTTTGCCCCCACAGGCTCTGGCTGTATGAACAGAACTGATTCACTGTTCTCAATGGATAATATCGTCAAATACTTTTTTAATAGGTAGTTAACAAAAACACGCGTGTTAATGTTGTTATGCAAAGGCGTTGTTGTATGGAGTGATATAAATGGTGCAACATTATTTCTCGATGAATTATTATAGTACCATAAGTGTATATTATATTAGGTCCTTACCTATGAAATTGGTGTTTTGTATGGAGATTTTGGGAAATTCTGCATTTTCCATACTAACATTTTATCAGTTTTCTTCACAACGACAAATCCAGAGATAATAATATTTGGCATGTACCATTAGACAAGCTTTAGTAATATGTGTAATATCACACTTCATAAAAATTATTTATCGTTTTTAAGTGAATGCAAATAAAATGATGTATTCGGGAGGCACTTAAAAAGAGTTGTCTCCGTGTCCAATTTTAACACAATTAAACATCCAACAAATTATCAAAACAAATCAAAAGAGCTCAAAAATATAGTCTATTTTTAGACGAGGTAATAATTTTTTAGGAATACTCTGAATCTTAATAGTTACAGACAAAATACTAAGAGAGAAAAAAAACACCAATTTCATAGGTAAGGACCCAATATTAAGCGTGTGCGTGTCTCACACACGCACACGCTTAATATAATATATACTTAGCAACTAGAATAAAAATTTAAAAGAAAAGAACCGGCAAGAAACTCAGCAAGTTGTTTAGGACACTAAAGAATAAGAATATTGTACAATCGACTCCAAAAATATGTAACCACTTTTGACAGTAAATTACTCATAATAATATTTTTGTACTCCAATTTCGCTAAATTCTATAAAGATTTATCAATTTGAAAGTTTTGTTTTTCTTACACATAAATTAACCCAAACTATTTCTCTTTTCATTGAAATAATGGATGTACGAGCTCACTTTTAATCCTCTTATATAACCAAATGGTACCATAAACCACAAATGACATGCATCTGTAGCCTTTAAAACTAAATATCTGCACCAATGATTACTTTTATCTGCATTCGGCAATAAATTCGAATAAAACACTTTATTCCCCGTCTCGTTATGGTCGCCCTGATTTGTGACAGCTATAAATTTGATACTCGAAGCACACAAATTAAGCTAAGCCTTGGCATATTACGGATAAGCTATGCTCTTTTGTTATTAGTAATTGTGTACCTAGACTACCTAGAAACGATTTGAGTAATGTTGTCTTTTATAGGTACATTTTACACAAAGTCAAAGAAATCCAACAGTCAGAGGTAGCCGAGATCGAAACATACGGTTATTAAATTGATACAGTAAATTGAAACCTCCTTTTTTGAAGTCGGTTAAAAACAGTATTACACATGCTAGAGGTCTTAAAGAGGTGCAATGTCAGTAATCTACCAAAATCATTGCTTTTGGACTAAAAGGTAACAACGATTGTGAAACCGTGATTATCGTATTAGTTGCCTAATATAAGGCAGTTGATAAGTGTGAATGTCTGAAAAAAAATCAGTTAAATATTTTTAATTCGCGTGGTGGTGTTACGGCTCATGCACACTCCATCTTTTTTCATGTACTTACTAACGCCAGCCAGTAAGGTTCAAGCCAGTCTTCTTGAGATGATGACGGAACATACCGACTTACTAAGCCCCAAAGTGAAGGAAATATATTCGTGCGTCACACCTGTAAATATCCTTTTCATCCCACCAACTCGGAAAGAGAATATTTGCTCTTCATTAACTGAAAAAAGCAATTTTTACCGCTTAAGGTTAAAGTAAATTTGAATTTAGAACATTGCATGCATGCAGTTTGTGAGTTCAAAACATAATATTTTCCTTTCACGTCATAAATGATAAAAAGAGAAACTTGAAAACAGCTAGGAAATCTAAAATTAATGATTTTAGCGACAAAGATTTTTATTTATTTAAACTTTTCGTACACAGTTTTGTTTTGTTTGTTTTTTTTAGTTTTGTTTTTGTTATTTTGTACTTTGAACTATTTTTGATGAAAAGTTAAGAGTTTTGTACTTAGTTGCAAAGGTTTTTCACCTCTTGCTCGTGCTTGCTCTGCCATCAAAATTGAGCACCCGGTTATGAAACAGCTTTGCACTCTTGTTTATCAAATAAAACTATTATTGACCGGAGAACGGTTAATCAGAATTGGAAGTGAAATATTAAATAAACAGTCTAAATAATACGAAACTCTTGCTATCCGTCTAGCGGCATGTGGAGCGTGAATGACTTCTCCAGGCCCATGAGTAACGGAATGTAAGATATTATCTAATTATGTTACAGAAGCTATGCTTTACATACATATAATTATTATTCCGCTCGCAGCTTCCACTGTAATTATATTCATTTGAATTTACCTAGTTTCCGGCTGTCGGTGTATTTTAGATGGGTACGTAATACATACATACATCTGTATCTGGAAGTGGAGTGGAGTGGAGTATCTGGAATTCTAAAGTGTCAAGACTTCAACACATAAAGTGTAAAAACTACGTTATGAGTAAATCGACTTTGAAGTTTTTTAAGGTTTTAGTCTCGTAGGTCTTTCTTGGTGACATAACAACAAACACAAAAACATAACAACGTACTTAACATAATTATAACATTTTATGTTCTGTATAATGTTACCTATGATACGGTATTTAAATTATTTTTTAATTATATATATTTTAGACATGCGGGAATACTTTAGAGAGGAGCTCGGTGGCGAAGTAGTTAGTACGCTTTGACTTTCGATTAAAAACAAAGCTACCTTCGCCATGGTCAACTCGTGGATGGGTGACCAATACTTTGTGAGCTCGAACTCCTCTGTGCTTTGGAAGGCACGTTAAGCTGTTGGTCCCGGTCGCTATTGCTACTGTTTTTACCAACCAACCCGCATTGGGCCAGCGTGGTGGTTACGGCCCAAACTCTTTATGGAGAAACACATGAGGAGTTTGGGCCGTAACAGGCCTGTGCCCAACAGTGAGAAGTATAATAGCTGAGGACCAGTATTTATTGTAACTGTATGAGCTAGGCGCAGGGTAGGCGTTATATCAACGACGGAACTACATCTTGGAGCTATTGGGCATGGTCGCCCAGCTACTACAGGTTATCAGCGCACGTCTTCTTCTTCTTCGTGCAGGCGGTTGCCGCAACTCCACGACTTAGCGCCTATTTTGCGTATGAGGGTGAAGGCTGGCTACTCCAGCCAGCCCAGCTCCGCCAGGAAGTCGCCCAGCGCCTTCACGTTGAGGACAACCTAACGGAGGTTACCCGGGATTCCCTTTACTTTGCCCGGTAGTTAGCTGCCCCCGTGCATTCCAGCAGCACGTGGGCGGCTAGTTAGCTGCCCCCGTGCATTCCAGCAGCACGTGGGCGGCTAGTTAGCTGCCCCCGTGCATTCCAGCAGCACGTGGGCGGCTGTTTCTTCTGCCCCCATGCATGCTCTGCATAGGGGGCTGTCGGTGATACATAAAAAGGTGCCTGTTAAAATAGCTATGTGCTATCCTGTTATGGCTTCCGTTACTAGACGAAGGCGAGCCTTACTTAGCTGTAAGAGTAGCTGTCAGCGCACGTCGATGAGGATTATATTTTATTCAAATAACGGGATTGTCAGGTGTAAGGAGCAACTGCACTGTGTTATCGCCCAGTTGCAGGACATACAAACCCTCCTTCCCGGGCGTTTCAGGGCGAAACCATCCACACCCTTCTCACGACATGATAAGTGTGGGCCGTTACCACCGCACTCATGGTTGCAAAGGCGACCGATACCAACGGCTTAACGTGGCTCCCGAAGCACGGAGGAGTTCGAGATTTCATCACACAAAGTTTTCATCACCCATCCACAGCTTGACCATGGTGAAGGTAGCTTTGTTTTCGATCGAAAGCCGAAGCGTACTATCCACTACGCCTGTTTGGGTGATGAATTTTCAGACATTTGTTCTCCAGTCTTGGATGTTCATTATATATGTATATATGTTATAATTATTACATATATAATATTATATTTATTTTGAATAATTATGTGTATTTATCTATTAAATATATTTGTCCGTCATCTAGTATCCGTGACACAAGCAGCATTTAGTTGCTTAAAATGGGACTAGTTGATAGGTGTGAATGTCTGAGGATATTTATTTATTTATTATAATAAGTTTAGCTGAGTGTAAAGCCAGGATGGATGGCTGGTATATTAGATGGTATATTTCTTCGAAATTAAAATATGTTATAAATTTATTTAGGCAGCGGTAGCCGAGTTACGGACGGGGCACTACTCGTGCCGCGGGACTCGCGGGTTCGACCCAATCGCCTGTACCACTGAGTATGAATAAAACTTATGTACAGTTGATTGTGAATATCGCTTGCCTCACATTGTGCCCGGTGCATGGCAAATGGCTCGCCACCAGTTACATGAGGACCCAACATATCTGTTGAAATGTGGGTGTTTAAAATCTCTGCCTACCCCTTCGGGGAAAGAGGCGTGACGATATATTAATATGTTTTGTATAACTTTATTATTCATGTAAGCTACCGAAAAAGTCCAAACTGCTAAGAATCAAAACTGCTATACTCTAGATACGAGATAAATGTTAAGTAATTTAAAACAAACAGAGTTCAACCAACACTCAGTTGAGGTAGCTAAAAATAACAAATATAAATCATAGCGAAATTATCTAGACATAAACGGAACCAGTTCTGAGTACCCAATCTAACAGCTACTGGTGCGCAAGGACATCTCTTTATCTTCGCTTGTATCGCAATGCTCGCTCGCATCAGGTGATTTATCAAAACAGACAACATTAAGCGATGACAGGACGTTATGAAGACTGCGCCTGCGCATGTTCGCGCTGCTTGTAATGGATGCCGCTAAAAGTGAAGCGACGAGATTAAATATTAATCGCAATGTTGCCAGACAATTATAACTACAACAGCTATAAAACACCTCCTATAGACTATTTTATTGAACATGTTATAAGCAAGCATCGACCTCAGCCTATATATGTCCCACAACTGGGCAGAAGGCTTGGAGAAACACATGAGTATGGGCCGTAACACCGCCACGCTGCTGGCCCAATACAGATTGGTGGGTAGAAACGGTTGCAATAGCAACAGGGTTCAACGGTTTAACGTGCCTTCCGAAGCACGGAGAAGTTCGATATCACAATGTTTTCGACACCCATCCAAGGCCTAACCATGGTGAAGGTAGCTTTGTTTTTGATATCGCAAGCTAAAGCGTTACCACTACGCCACTGAGCTCCTCCAAAAAGCATCCTACCTACCTTATAGTATACAGTCGCCTAGATAGCATGTAATTCTTGGAAAAATTGCATCTGTTTGCAACTCCTCCAAGGATCACAGGACACATTATTTGTTTATTTATCTTGCCTCTGGAGCACAGCTTCAGAACCTTTGCTAATTTGCAGCCTTCGATTTTGACTCCAAGTATCCAACAGCTTGCGACTTTCACCAGGTCGATCTTCTTTACCGTATGCAAAAATTTTGGTACGCATCGATTGCTGTGTCACTCGATAGCTCATCATCAACATAAACCTATTCCCGTTATAAAGCTATCTAAATTCCCGTTCACCGCTGGACATATATCTGCTTCCTTGGACTCTATCCTTGGCCGCTCATCCAGCCCACTCCAGCCAACCTTCAAATATCATCATTAGCTCAAAATCTAAAAAAAATTCATATAGTACTTTTCTGGCATTTATACCCTTTATTTTGACGACTTACATGGTTGGTCTGAACGCCGGTCTCAAGGCGTCGCCATCTCGAGAGGTCCTGGGTTCGATCCCCGGTGGAGGCAAGTGCTTGGGCGATGAATTTTCATTTGTTTGACATTTGTTCTCCAGTCTTGGATGTTCATTATATATGTATAATATTGGGTCCTTACCTATGAAATTGGTGTTTTTATTATGTCTTAGCAATTTGTCCGTGACTATTAAGTTTCAGAACATTCTTATTAAATAATTGCCTCTTCTAAAAATAGACCATATATTTAAGCTCGTATTATTTAATTTGATCATTTTTTGTAAGTTTAATTTTGTTAAAATTAGACACAAAGACAATTACTTTTAACTGCCTCCCGAATACATCATTTGATTTGCATTAACATAAAAACGATGAATAATTTTTATCAAGCGTGTTCACACACATATTGCTAAACTTGTCTAATGATACATGCCAAATATTATTATCTCTGGATTTGTCCACCAATTTCATAGGTAAGGACCTAATAGTTACAGTTAACGCTAATGACAGATCCATACTAATATTGTAAATGCGAAAGTAACTCTGTCTGTCTTGCTTTCACGTCAAAACTACTGAACCGATTCAATTGAAATTAGGTACACAGATAGTCTAGAGTCTGAGAAAGGACATAAGCTACTTTTTATCCCGATATTCCCATGGTAATTTAACAGGTACCGCGCGAGTGTAACCGTGGTTATAAATATCTGCTCGACCGAGTATTATGTGACATATTCCGTCAAAATGTAATTTCATTTCGAATTTAAAAATTTCTCAGCATTGTAAAATAATGACACGACATCAGAGATTTATCACCATGACAACAATTAATCAGACGACACTGACAAGAAATGTTATTTTCATTATTTTAATAATTAGAGGTTTTAGTTAAACTATTAACAATCAACATTTTGCTAATAAAAGGTAGGAATGTAATATTGAGCACTTTGCAAAAATCTGAGGCAAAAATACAATACAGTGTTAACGAACACACAAAAACGTTTTTGCATACTTTTATCGGCGTTAAATCAATGGCCACGCGAACGACGTCGCGGGCACAGCTAGTATCTTTATAACTTTGAAGAGAAAAGAGCTTTTATTATCGCTCTACGTACCAGAGCGGTGCGGTGCGTGACGGGCGCCCATCCACTGATAAAACACAGATCATATCTAAATTACAAGTGCTATTGCGATAGCGACCAACCTTGTCTGGCACTCCGGCGCACCGGTATACCACAGCGTGCTATGAGGGGGAGAGATCTATCCCCTCGGTGACCAGGCACTGTGGAGATGATTATCATACCGGAGAGTAGGGCTTCACGCGCAGCGAACTGCTACAGAAACACTTAAGTTTTCTACGGTAGTTATTTAAGCTGTAATACAAACAAAATGCTACAAAGTCATTTGCACAAGAAACTAAGTTGCATACTTTGAAGTACTTAAAATTCTAATTCGTTTAATTATCAAAATTCAATTTACTAAATTGTTTTTTTTACTGCTTTCGCAATCTATACATATAATAAGACTGTAGAGGTATGTCTGTACATAGAAAAAAAAATGCTTAAAACCAAGTCAGGGGGATGTAAAAAGTGGGAAAATACCAGAATTTTTTTTTTTAATTTCTGTCTGTTTGTCAGTTTGTACAGGCTAATCGCCGAAACGGCTGTAACGATTCCAATGAAATTTAGCATGGTGATACCTTATATCCCTGGTCAACATTTCAGATACTTTTTATTCCGAAAAATTAAATGGTTCCCGTGGTATTCTTAAATAGCCATAGTATCCGAGGACGAAGTCGCTGGCTAAAGCTAGTTAAAACATAAAACACTTTCCCATTTTTTCAAAATCAAGTGTAAAGCCAACGCACCTTCAATTAAACAACTGTTCTTAAAAATTAACATAACATAATAATAACATGAAACGTGAAAAGAATATAAAATATAAACTAATCTTCTTGAAACGAAAGATGCAGAAGAACCTGTTAATTTCATAAATATTTGGTCCTTACCTATGAAATTGGTGTTTTTATTCTGTCTTAGCAATTTGTCCGTAATTATTAAGTTTCAGAATATTCTTATAAAATAATTGCCTCTTCTAAAAATAGACCATATTTTTGAGCTCGTATTATTTAATTTGATAATTTTTTGTAAGTTTAATTGTGTTAAAATTAGACACAAAGACAATTATTTTTAACTGCCTCCAGAATACATCATTTGATTTGCATTAACATAAAAACGATGAATAATTTTTATCAAGCGTGTTCACACACATATTGCTAAAGCTTGTCTAATGATAGATGCCAAATATATCTCTGGATTTGTCGTTGTGAAGAAAACTGATAAAATGTTAGTATGTAAAATGCAGACATCCCCAAAATCTCCATACAAAACACCAATTTCATAGGTAAGGACCTAATAGATGGATGCGACGCAAAAGAACAAAACAGTATTCATTTATCTTTAGTAGGTGATAGCGAGTGAGAGAGTGGACTGTATTTAAATGAGATGAAAGACGTTAAAAGGTAGAAACACGGGTTTATTTAATAATTAATACGTAAAGCTACGACTACGACCTGACGGCTAATGTGACAAGACAGCAAATAAAAAATACAGAAAAATAATAATAGACAAAGTATATAAAAAGGAGGTAACGTCTCAGTCATCGCCAACATTCCCAACCCCCAGTGGCAACACTAACACTCGGTGGCTGTTGACTGAGGTGCTACCTCAAGTAGAATCAGTTTGCGGGCCGGTCGGCGCAGCACGCCGCCCCTGGTGTGGACGTCTGCCACGCGGACCGCTCCGTCGGGGCCCGGGTACACCTTCACTACCCTTCCTAGCGGCCACAGGCCACGGGGGAGAGCGGCGTCGGCGATCAACACCACGTCACCATCACCAATGTTCGGCGCGTTGTTGCTAGGTCCTCTTGGTCGTAGCGTCGGGAGGTACTCGCGTAGCCATCGTGCCCAAAACTTGTCAGCGAGACGTAGGGTTCTGCGCCAGTCGCATCGTCGTGATAGATCTGCGTCCGTTAGCGATGATGTCCACGGTACTACCGATGAGGAGCCCAGGATGAAATGAAATGGTGTTATGGCCTCTGGAGAATCTGGAGAAGATGAAACGTAGGTGAGAGGTCTGGAATTCACTATAGCTTCGGCCTCGAGGAGGAGCGTCGATAGTACGTCTTCTTTTAGTGACTGATCAGTGAGGCAGCATTTTAGGGCCGTTTTTACTGTTCGGACGAGCCTCTCCCATGCGCCGCCCATGAATGGAGATGCGGGTGGTATAAAACGCCAATTAATTTTTTGATTGGTGGCAAAGTCTATAACGGTGTCGTCGTGCAAGCGACGCAGCTCTCGTGAGGCACCAATAAAATTTGTTCCGTTGTCGGAGTATATAGTGGTGGGCGACCCTCGGCGGGCAATAAAACGTCTCAGGCTCATAATGGCGGCATCCGACGATAGGGAGTTGACCACTTCCAGGTGCAATGCCCTTGACGTAAGGCAAGTATACAGGGCAACGTACCGTTTCTCGCTGCGACGGTGTATGGTTACCAGGAGGGGGCCAAAATAGTCGAGGCCTACATGGGTAAATGGCCTCTTGTGGTGGTCGAGGCGTTCCGGAGGCAAGTCACCAGTCTGAGGTGGAATGGGCTTGGTTTTCATCCTACGGCAATAGGCGCAGGTGCCAGCGACTTTCCGTATAGTGCTCCTGGCTTTTAGAATCCAATACTTTTGCCGCAGTTCGTTCAAGACAAGTTCGTGGAATTGGTGCGCCGCTTTAATGTGTTCGTATAGGATCAATAGCCGTGAAATGTGGTGGCTGCCGTCGATAATGATAGGTGATTTTGTTTCCTCGTTTACTCCCGGGGTAGATCTTATGCGCGTGTTCAGTCTGAGAAAACCCTCTCCGTCTAGTGTGGGTGCGAGATTTCTAATGCGACTTGTTTTGGGCACTGGCTTGGAGGCTTGCAGGGCTGCAAGCTCTGAGGAAAAACTCTCCATCTGTGCTCGCTGAACAGCCATTTTCTCAGCTTCGATGATATCTGCTGCGTGAACTTGGAGTGGAGACGTGGTGCTGTTAAAAAACAATTTTGAATTTGGAGTTATTGGTCGAGATAATTTAAGCCGGAACAAACGCGCAGCCTGGACAACACGGGCGATGGCGCGAAGAAAACGTAACCAGGAGCTAAACCGTTTCGCGTCCGGTACAGGCGGTAGCGTTAAAGGAACATCGACCAGTAAATTCACGAGTTCTGTTTTCATTTCGGGATCGTGTATGGTCTCGTCATCGGTGGTCTGCTCGGTAGGCCAGAGCGAGGCAGGCTCTAATAAAAATAGCGGGCCTGAGAACCACCTATGCGAAGGTGTCCATACTATGATTTTAGGTTTAGTGGCGTCGTCTGCCACGTTGAGCGAGGTAGGGATCCACCGCCAGTTGGAGGGGTTTGTGGATTCCGCTATCTCTCCCAACCTGTGGGCCACAAATGGTTTGTATGTTCGCGCATCACTCCGAATCCATTTCAAGACAGTGGAAGAGTCCGTCCAGAATATGGATGCGGAGGGTTTTAGTCTATGAGCGTTGATAATCGTTTGTGCAAAACGTGTCGCGATTAGAGCAGCCTGTAATTCAACGCGCGGTATCGACAAAGGTTTTAGAGGGGTAACTCGTGCTTTACTGCCTATCAACCCTATGGAAATCGAGCCGTCGGCATATGTCATTCGCCAGTAGGCTACGCATGCGTATGCTTGCTCACCACCATCCGCAAATACATGCAACTGAACATCGGTAGGGTCGGATTTGTTCATGTACCACCGTGGGATTCTTACTGTGGCAGCAACCTGTAACTGTTGGGCCCAGCTCTTACATTCGGAGACGTACTTATCTGGTAAGGGCGAGTCCCAATCTATGACCTCACGCCAAAGTTTTTGAACAAGCATTCGTCCCCAAATTATTACAGGCATAAGTAATCCTAAAGGGTCGTACACTTTCATCACATATGATAGGACGATGCGTTTCGTCAAGTTTTCAGAGGGAAGTACCGGGGCGGAGCGAAAACTTAATGAGTCTTCGAAGGGGTTCCATCTTACACCAAGAACGCCTATCTCTCTGTTGGGTGGTAGGTAAATTTCGTTGCTAGAGTCACTTCTAAGGTCCTTAGGGATGCGAGCTAATGCCTCTGGTGCGTTCGATGCCCAAGATCGCATTTCGAAACAACAGTTCTTGTGAACTTTGACGATATCAGACGCAATGCTAGCAGCTTCAGAAATACTAGAATGACTTCCTAGGTAGTCGTCCATATAGTGGTCGTGAAGAATCGCTTTGCAGGCTGCGGGGTAACAGGACTCTAGCTCTTTTGCATTCTTATTTTTGAGGTATAGGGCGATAAAGGGGCTTGACACTGCGCCGAAAATCATTGACGCCATTCGGTATTCCCGAATGGTGCCATCTTCTCCGCGCCAGAGAAAACGTTGAGCATCTCTGTCTTTTGGTGATATTCTAACTTGCGGGAACATCTCTTTGATATCGGCGTTAAGTGCTACGCTGCCCTCTCGGAAACGGAAAAGAATATCAATCAAGGACTGCAAAAGATCGGGACCTTGTAAGAGAAGGCTGTTCAAACTAGTACCCTGTGTTGCCGCTGCTGCGTCGTGAACAGCTCGGAGCTTACGTTTTTGGGGATGGAAAACGCCAAATATTGGTAAGTACCAACGAATTGTGCCCTGAGAGATGGCTTGAGACTCGTTCTCTAAAGGACGCCTATAGTAAGTGCTAGGGTCACACTCCTCGGCATAACCTTTATTTATAATGTCAGCCAAAAAGTTTCGAAACGCAACGGCAAAGTTGTTATCCTTGGACATTTGTCTTTCTAGAGATTTTAAACGCGACACCGCCTGCGGGTAACTATCTGGAATGCGACTAGGTAAGTCCTTTCTCCACGGCAACCCTACTTCAAAACGACCTTGATCGAGCCTTCGTGCCGAAGATTCGATAATATCTACAGCAAGCTGGTCATTCTTACTAAGCTGTGGAGGTCCTTTTGTGATACCTAAGGCGTCTATGTCATATTGTGATTTTATAAGCGTATCTAGATCGTCACTAATATGATTAACGAACTCTAAGGGTTTTAAATTTGAGGAGAACGCGCCATGGAGTACCCAGCCTAACAGAGTTTTAGAGGCAACAGGCTCGTTCTTTTTTCCGCACCGTACTTCGCGGCTTAAAGACAAATGCCAGTCGGGGGCGCCGATAAGAACGGTAGGGGAAACGTCATTGCATGAAAGTTCGTTCGATAGGCTTGACAAGTGATTGTAATCCATGACGTTTATTGCTTCGGTATGCTGTACCCGAAGTCCTAGGGGCTTAATGGCACGTGCATGCTGGACGAGGTAGCGATCGTGTTGGTTTTTGCCGCGTATGTAAAAATCGACATAACTTACATCGAGTTCCTTTGTCATACCACTAACGCCTTCAATACGAAGTCGCTCACTGCAGGTTGGTATGGCTCCGATACGTGCGGCTACCTCGCCGTCTATCAGCGTCGCAGTGCTGCCCTCGTCGAGAAGCGCAGATGTCTCAAACTCGCCGCCGGGACCCTCGAGCACGATTGGGACTACTTTCAGTAGACCGCGAGGGCGTGAGACCGATGGTAATGACCCTGTTGCATTTATTAAGCAGTCAGACGTGTTTGTGATTTTATCACTTTTATCTGTTACATTGGTAGGGATGTTTGCAGTTGTAGTAGAGGGTGTGCTAGTGTTATTTACGGTCGTGGCAGTGCCGTGGAGGAGCGCGTTATGGCGTCGCGGGCATCCGTCAACTCCACAACGTTTTGCTCGACAGTTGTTCCACGTGTGTGGGTTAGATTTCAGGCAACGATAACACACTTTAGTTTGTCGAACCCAACGCCATCTGTCTTCTATTGTAAGAGCTAAGAAACTCTTGCAAGTTTTAATTTTATGGGGTCCTTGCTTACAGTACGTACATTGCTCAGGTGGTTTCTCGGTACTGGTAGCATGAACTGTTTCCTTCTTAAATAGAAACTTTGGAGAGTGTGTCGGTAGGGGTGGCGCCTTTACTGTGCCATCAGCAACAAAATTAAATTTCAATTGTTTGTCCGCTTCGACTAAGAGAAACCGAGACAACAATTCGAGTTTTGAGATGTTCTGTTCGTCTAAAACGTAAACAGAAGCGAAATCAGTGAAGCGCGCACGGGTGTGTTCGCTTAGTTTTAAAATAATACACCGAAAGATCTCCGGTGACGATAGGTACTCGATTTGTTTGAGCAACTTAAGGGTTGTGATAAAGTTTCGTAATTTATTCGCCAAGCAATTTAGATCGTGAGCAGTACTTAGCTTTGGGCTGTTTCGTAGCTCCGCAAGTTCGCGATGCACCAGTAGCTCCGGTCGTGCGTACGTCTGCTCCAAGACGGCTACGATCTCGTCGGGCTGCCCGGAGGTCCATAAGAGCGACGCGACGGACTGGTAGGCTTGACCGCGAATGGCATTGTTCAAGCGATCTAAATTCTCTAAGGGGGAAAAGCTAGATTTAGTTCTCTCGTAACTGCTTTTAAAGGCCATCCATTGAGTAGTTTCTCCCGAGAATGTAACAAGCTCTGGTTTCCTTGGTTTACTGGCAAGAGAGTTGATAGCTTGGGAGAGTTTTGTTATAGGGTCAGATGGGGAGCGTTCAGGTTGTAAACCTTGTTGTTCCAGTGTTTTGCAGTTAGGCGGGTTCGTTGCCCGGTTGGCGGCAGACAATAAAAACGATACGTTGTTAGTTGGTACGACCGGCTGTAACTGATGTCTTTGTGAGTTACCCAAAGTGACAGACGGTGTTTTACCATGTACGCTATGAACTGTCGTGGCCATGTTGGCATTTTGTTCGAACACCCAATCTGCAGTGCGCTTTTCGGTGTTATGATTAGAGGAACATGATCTAATAGATTTTTTGGACTTATCTGGGACTTCCAAGGCGGCGATTTTGGCCTGTAACTCCGTTTGCTCCGCTTCGTGCTCGAGGCGGGCGAGTTCGAGATTGCGCTCCATTTGTTGACGTGCAAGCTCGGCTTGTTGACTTGCGAGCTCGCGTTCGCGCTCCAGTAGGCGCCGTTTCGCATCGGCTTCTAAGGCCAGCTTTTGCGCACGGACGGTCGCCGAAGAACACGACGAGTGGGTGTGCACACTGTGAACACTAGAAGAGGCCTTAAGAGGTGCGCTAGCACTTTTTTCGTTTTGCGAGATAATACGTGCGTTTGGACTGGTGGTGACGGGCCTAGTCCCATCACAAGGGGTGTTGTCCATTTGTGTGCGCATATTATCTGACAATGCTTTGTTAGTGCTGATGCTTATTGTGTCTGAAGCTGAGCGGACGCTGCACTGTGAACGCTTGAGGTGTTCGTACTGCGTCTGCTCGGCTTTCAAAGTCGCCAGGTCTGCCTTTGCTTTAGAACGACTACGTGTTTCCATTTTGATGAAAAGCGAATGTTATCTACGTGCGTGAATTACGGAAGTAATAATGATAGCTAAATTAAAATTAAAATTTTTGAAGACTTACGTGAAGGAAATCGTAAAAATTTTTGCGATGATTCTAGTGAAAAATGGCGAGAATGGACCAAAATGATAGCGAGTGAGAGAGTGGACTGTATTTAAATGAGATGAAAGACGTTAAAAGGTAGAAACACGGGTTTATTTAATAATTAATACGTAAAGCTACGACTACGACCTGACGGCTAATGTGACAAGACAGCAAATAAAAAATACAGAAAAATAATAATAGACAAAGTATATAAAAAGGAGGTAACGTCTCAGTCATCGCCAACAGTAGGTACTAAAGGAATTTATCTCCAGAAAATAAAAAGCACATAAGTCACTGACCTGTCTCCCAGCAGAACGTTTTCGTCTGTGTCCGACCGCCGTCGGTCGCACTCCGCTGGGCAACCGCAGAGTCAGCTCCCGTGCATAATCGCCTTTCCTCCGCCACCGGGAAAACTGAACGCCTTGTAACCTCAAACAAACGCTTCTAAATCGACGACAGCCGAGTCATTTACAGCATTGCGCTAGACTTTAATTTTCGATGTTCCTTTGTTTCGAAATTAGATTCAGTAATTAAATTGGATTTAAATTCTGTGGTTTTGTAGGGTATTGGAAAATCTACTTTCCGTCATATCATTACTTTTAACCCGCTTTTTGGGTACTTACGTCAAGTGGGAATCATAGTTGATAGACAAATGCTAAGATTGTAGAAAAATAGAAGAACTCTATAATGCACTTAAACACAAAATATGCATAATAGAGTTTTAAGGCAACATTAAGGAAAATACAAGAATTAAAAATCAAGTTATAAACTAGAACTGACAAGACATAATCTAACATATTCCCGTTTATTAAAAAAATTATAGTGAAATTGATAGTAAGTCTAATAAAAATTAAATTAAACAATAAGATACATATTTTATTTAATTGTATAGATTCTTCAAATTATAACTGAGCCGTAAACAAGATCCTTAAAATAATTATGCAAGAATAGATTGATAAAATTGACAAAAATCTCAATTTACCTACAACTTTTGTGCCACTCTTGCAGGATAAGAACAAGAAGAGAAGTGATACTAATGTTAAAATAAAATGGTTGCCACTGTTACCTTAGACACTTTTTTATAGAAATATCATAACACATATGATATAAAAATACCTGCATCCGCCTGAAACAATACCGCTGTTTTGGCTAAAATATTCATTAGTTTCTATATGCTTTTATCAATACAAAACAATAAGGAATCAATCTAAACAATCCAAGGGTTTCCATTGTTTAAATAGTTCCGATTTCGATACGTTTTAAAGCGCAACGACAGGCTTTCTGTATAATGGTATCGAACACCTGTCACTACCATAACGTACCTAATATTTATTACTTGCTGGGGACAATTTTCAATTAACAGAGCGTTTCCTCGTTAAACGAAGAAGGTTCCAATCCAGCTCCGACGATTTCTTCGTTATTATGGTTTTGGTCCGGCGCGGGCGTTGGTAGCAGGTGTTGTGACCTGACCAACCGTGAAAAGTTAAGTTCAATACTTTTTCTATGGTTCTAATGGCCAGTTTTTAAACTGCTCTATTAGGTTCGGTGTTTTGATCCGTGGTCAGGTTGACCTGTAGGATAGGTAGGTAGGACCAAAATATGGACCAATGGCGAAAATGTATGATGTTGTGATATGACAGCTTGTCCAATAGTCGAATTTTCAAATATAACTAAAATTAAATAATCATAGACAATTTAACCACAACACGATGCTGGGATTAGTAAAATGGCGGCTGGCGGCACAGCTGATGTATATTACTTCGAATTTTCATCGCTAATTTAACAATTTGTCAAGCTGACGTCACACGTTTTGGCGTTTCCATTGACGCTATTGGTCTAGATTTTAACTATTGAGTTAACTTTCACTACTAACAGATGCAAGAGACCTTACAGATACTTATTTAAACGTTTCAATGCGTGAATATTTATGGTATTTTTCTGCGATGAAATGAAGTTAAAAAGTCGTTATGGGCGACATTCAACCAACATCGCTATTGAAAACAACAGTTTGACATGTCAAAATTCAATGGAAACGAATGCTAAACCGGTGGATTACTTTTAGAGGTCAAATTGAAAATACGGGCTGCATTTAATAAGCCTCTTTATTTCCTTAATGAATAGTAAATACATTGCAATTTATTAAACATGCCAAATTATTATTAAAGAATTGAATTATAAAGCTTAATTAAATTAAAATTTATCATAATTATATGCGATTTCATAATTAAGGACCTCTCAACGAATAAAGGCCTGCTCCATTTTTCTCCAAGTTATTCTTTCTTTTGCCTTGTTTGTCCAGTCTGCATTTATGTATACGATAAGGCCGAAGGTGGAAGCGAGCTTCACCTGTAATCCTCAACAACTGAGGAATAATATTTAATTGCCTCTTTTCGATAATTTTAGATATTATAAACAAAGCAACTTTCTCTATAGTGAACTTTGGTTGGTTGATCGAAACTTTGTGATCCCGAGTACCTCTGTGCTTCGGCAGTAGGTTATAGCTACGGCGCAATATTGGTATTAAAAACCGTAGCTACGGAAAGTAATTAATTACCTTATATGTATTCATATCAGCGATTATTATATAAAATGGTTATTGTTACACAAAAAATAAAATGAATGGCGTAGGCTAGTGACAACATTTGGAGCAAGTTTCTCAATAAAAAGTTTGCTCCAATGGCATATGAACTGAACAAAGGGGTTTTTGGCGCCATTCAACTATGGCGGACGTGATTTTTATTTCGGTGATTGTAATATTGTTTCGGAGTGGATCTTGCTGCGTAAAATCAGTGTAGTTTTGTGTAGTAAGTGTCAATAATGATGAGCAATATGGAGGATCATTGAAATAATCGTCAAGTGGTGTGAAAAACGATGGGATTTTCATCGTGGTAATCCACCTCATCGAAGTAACACCACAGTGTCTACCATCGATTGTTTGACGCCAAACTCTCCCAAGATACATTGAAATGTATAACACTAGCATTTCAATGCAAATGCTGAAGACTTGAAGATTCCGAAGACATTGGTGTAAGACAAGACTGTATAGTCTTCGTTCGCTTTGCCTTCCCTGCAAAGGGATTTTACAACAACTGAACTGAACAAAATGAACAGTGATCTTTTATATGTGTGACCAAACTACGATCACACCCTAAGTTTTTATTTGGTTGTAAGAACATTTGATGTAAAGGAAGGATAGAACCCTTTCAGAGTATTTTGCCTGAATTTTCTCCTGACAAGGCCTCCCGGTAGTGAACAGGCAGAAAAAAATGTAGTGGTATTATCAATTTATAGAAAACTAGCTGTGTATGTGTGTGTGTGTTTGTTAACACTGCATTGTTTGTACACACAAAGTGTCCAACATTACATTCCTCTTATTAGCAAAATGTTGATTGTTATTAGTTGAACTATAACCCCTAATTATTAAAATAATTTTAATATTAACCCCAACTAAGGAATGCAATCTCGATCTTGTAAGATTCTACCAAGATCTCGAATGACTTTTCAAGATTCAATCTCGGAGGCTCGTATTTTGAAATCCGGTCGCGATCTTAACAAATAGACCAAGATTATCTCAAGATTTCGAGATTTTCAGACTGAGCGGTGTTTAACACCTCTGTCTCCCCGAAGGGGTAGGCAGAGGTTTTAAGATACCCACATTTCGCCAGATATGTTAAGTCCCCATGTAACAGGGTGCGAGCCTGTTGCCATGCACCGGGCACAATGTGAGGCAAGCGATATTCACAATGAACTGTACATAAGTTTTATTCAAACTACAGGCGGTGGGATCGAACTCGCGTTTCCCGCGGCCTCTCGAATACGTAGTGCCCCGTCTGTCCCAACTCGGCTACAGCTGCTTATCGTGTTCATATAATGTTGTTTAATTTGAAAAATATACTGAATTATTAAATAATCCTTATACTGGTTACTATCAATTGACAGTACTTGACACAAAAATAACGCCATTTTCATTTATTCTGCTCAATCTCGAATAATCCTGATAATCTTGATTCGAGATCAAGATGTCGACCCGAATCTCGACGAGATCTCGAACTGACCAATCTTGATTCAGGAAAAAGGCTCCAAGATCTCGAATGGTCAATCTTGGTTCGAGATTGCATTCCCTAACCGCAAACAAGTCACAGTCGAAGATGTCATCCATTCACACTCCATACTCACTCATTCGTGGTGTGGATGGTCCAAAACGCTTGCGACTACGATTTTGTTGTGGTAAATGATACGTTCATAATTAACGCGATCGGGCTCCTGGTAAGCTCCGGAGTCGTGAACAAGGCTTTAGTCCAACCTTCAAGAAGCTTTGAATAATCGTAGCATTTGTTTTACTGTTTTTACAAATGTGATCTCTGGTGGTTCGTTCAACTTAAAGTCGACATTAAATTCTTGATCTTTTAATGTGAAATCTTGATATTTATATTTCGTGCTCTTTTTATTTATCAAAGATTACACTGATTTACTTATTCCCTTTTAGAGATTATGCCAAATTTTGCCTAAGTAAAACAGAATGAAGCGCTATAAAATTATTATTTTATGATCGACTTAATATCGAAAATCAAATACTTGGATTTTATTACAAAATAAAAAAAGATTATTGTGTCTTTAGGAAGACGTTTTATTTTGGATAATCTTTTTTTTTGTTTATTGTTCATGGCCATGGATACACAGTCCTTCAGTCGTATGTATGTAGTTCAATTCAATTCAATCTTCAATTGCATTGAAATACAAGAGTAATAATACATTTCAATGCACCCCGGGAGAGTTTGGCGCCAAATGGTCGATGGTAGACACTTTGATTACCAGGATAAAAATCTTATTACTTTTGCTTATTTCAATGATCCTCCAGATTGCACATCATCACAGACACTTATTACACAAAACTACACTGTTTTAACATAACAATATCCTCTCTGAAACAATATTACAACCATCGAAATATAAATCAAGTTCGCCTCTGGGTAAATCAAGTCTACATGGGTAGAGCCACAGATACACATGGGCGGGGAGAACCTTTATCATAGCGAGATATTAGCAAAAACACATAAAGTATTGATTTGATTGATTTAAAAAATATACAGAGTCCCATGCTTCGGAAAAGCATGATGTATGCGGTTTTTCATATTTTTTTGGTGTATATAACACACGCCACAGATATAGATAAGAAGATTACCCCTACGTTTTGTACTCGTCTTTTTATTTCATGTGTTGTTTATTTAAAAATTTTCTTTTGCGTACAGCGTACAGCGTATAGTTATATAAATAAGATTAACAAACCTTTTAAATAAACTCTACCTTATCTGTAGAAAAATATATTCCAAGCGACTGAAGCCACGGAATTTTGACTAAATTCATATTTAAAACATAAGTACATTCACGCTTGGTGCCTGGTGGAATAGGCAGCCATCCACTTGCTACGATCTTGGTAGGTATACCGCTATCGCTTTATCTGCTTTCAAAACATAAAATATTTCCATTTCCATAAAACCATTAAAATTTGTACAAATTATTTATTTTACTCAATTTACTATTTACAGACAAATTTCTATGCGCTTGGCGCACTTATGAGGGCAATTTGTTAGAAGCCGTTGCTCACGTGCACAAAAGAAAGAAAACCAAGTTTACCCAAATTTTCACATTTACCCTTATATCTGATAGTCATAAAGCTGAAATTCCACCAGCGCACTGCTAAGATAGCGGTATATTCGTGGCTAAAAGTAATTCTGGCGACACGAGCTTTCGTAATGTCTTAAGTTTGTGTTTTTTGCTCAGTGAAAAGTGTCACCAGCGAGCGTCCACTGCCCGGAGTGGAGAATTAAGCAACGTAATTGCAGAGTCACAAAAGCACCAATTTTATGAGTGCAATGAGACAAAATAATAACTTTTCGAATAAAATAATTTATTTGTTATAAATATATTTTTAATTATAAGAAAATTAAAACTATGTAATTTGTATTTTTATAATTTATTTTGTATTTGAATTTTAGTTTTTAATATCTTTTAATTTTTCTATTTCTCACTGGTGTCTTCTCACTTTCAATACTAAATCTCACACACCTGTGATGGTTTGGCTGGCAGAGTTCTCTGTTAGAGATAAGACCTCCTTTGCATACTTTTGTTAATAATGACCTGTATTTGTATTTATTGGTGCAATAAAGACTTTAATATAGTCATTGTATACACTCAAGTCTAGACAAAAATAATAATAAATCTGTTTACCTATTTCTAATGTTACCGTTTCCATGAATAATAAATCTAGACAAGATTACCTTTATGACTTGATTTGTGTCAAGTCGATCGTTTATCTACCCTACTTAAACCCCTTAAACCCCCTTAATCTTAAACTATATTTAAGTTTTAAGCAAGACTTTGAACTTATACCCTACATAAACACCCTTAAATCTTAAACTTTATTTAAGTTTAGTTAAGTATTAAGCAAGACTTTAAGCAATGTCTAAGAAAATGTGACTTCAAAAAAACCATATTTAACTGAGAAGCGGCCGCACGTTCAAAATAGTCGTTCGCATCCCTCATAACAAGACAGAACACTAACCGTGTTATTAAAAAATAATAAAGTCTTAATAAAACTATTTTAGTTACAGTGTTTTGTTTTCTTCTTTCAAACACAAATCTAAATTAGAAAGACCTTTGCTATCAGGACTATCTGGAATATTCTGGATTTAAATGTCCTGAATAAATCAATGAATATATTCACTGTCAATTCGTAACTTAGTTCTTTTTTTATAGAAACACTTCTAAATGAACTGTCGAGGCTGTAGTACATAGATCATTACCTCCTCGTCGAGGCAGTTTCACACCGGCGGCGGCACAAATTCGTCCGGTCATCAACCGTGTGGACACGGCCGAGCGACCACGAGCCATCTTGGCTCGACCGCTCTTATGAATTTATTGCTACGTTTTTTAGATAGGTACTAGTTTTATTTCAAGGGGAAGGTTTTAAATAAGTAAAGTTAGTTTAATTATGTAAAGTTTATACCTAGTTGAGTTTCGTGTTAATAACTAAATGATATTTATTACGACGTGCGTTGCAAAAGAATGTACCAACTGCTTTTGTTGCCTACTGGGTCTGCTGTGATCTAGCGATGGCGATGAGCTAGCCACTTGTTACTACTCTTTCACGGTTTATCATCTTACCATACCCAATTTTCGTATGGCTAAATGTGGTCTTAAGGAACACAGTGCTCCTGGGACTCTGTCTACCCCTACGGACATTACAGGCGTGATTTTATGTATGTATATATGTTCTTATACTATGGTGTGTACATGAAGTTTGGCTTCGTTTATATGCACGTAGTGCAAGAAAAACACATATTGAAGCTATACTAAAGTTATTTATCTACTAGCTGTTGCCCACGACTTCGTCCGCGGTTACTATGTTTTTTCAACTATCCCACGGGTACCTACCCTTTAATTTTCCATCCACCATGCAAAATTTTATTGAAATCGGTCCAGCCAATCCGGAGATTAGCCCGTACAAACAGAGAAACAAAAAATTTTAAAAAAACTTTTTTTGGTATTTTCCCTCTTTTTACATCCCCCTGACATGGTTTTAAGCATTTTTTTCTATGTACAGACATTCAACCTCAAAAGTTTTATTATATTGTATGTTTAGATTATCCTTTCCCTGATTGCGCACATAGATTCTCTCTTGAGCTTTCGGCGAAAATAGTGCGAGGTTAAAAAGATAATAGATTCTTCTGAAAAAATCTTGTGTCGCTTACGCTTAGGGCGAGATTTTTTATCCGTAGTAATAGTTACCTCGACAGTTAAAATTGAGACCAATAGCGTAAATGGAAACACCAAAATGTGTGCCGTCGACAAATTCTTGGAATTAAAATTCTGAGCTGATGTTTATATCAGCTGTGCGGCCAGCCGCCATTTTACTAAACTCTGCATCGTGTTGTGGTTATGTCTATGATTATTTAACTTTGTATCAGTGTAGTTATGTCGATCAAGCGAATGTCAGTTAGAGAATGCTAATCAATAAACCTACCCATTTTCTGTTCCAACGAAGGTATGTAATGCAATTGACATTTAGCCATAAACAAATGGTATTTAGTTCGAGTCGTGAACTGTGTAAAAAGCATAGAGACAGCGAAATGCCAACAACCTGTCGGGGTGTCTGCGTCATGGCGCGTGCGCATATTATGCACCCTACATCTAATTATAATTATAATTGGCGATAACCTTTGAGGCTGGTTGTTTAAATGTAAACTGATCATTTAAATATACTTATTTTTTATTTTTATTTCCTTTGGTCCAGTATTTTCTTTTTTTTAGATGAAAAAAGTTACATTGGAAAAGGACTTGACTCCTACTCTCGAAAGCTTATGTCAAATCTCTATAATTTTCCATTTAGCGAAAGCGAGCAACCATTTTATCGTTGATCTTGTCTGGTGAGGATCAGATCTAAATCTTATTTACTGGTTTTCATTTCCTATATCAATATGGTAAACGAAAATGATGATGTTTTCTATATTCTATTTCAATATTGGGAGAAGAACCATAGACCATAAATATAATTTAATTTCTGGGGATTTATCATTAGGCACGAGAGTGTGGTTTTGTGCTCAAAATCGTCTCCTACCATGAGAACAGTTTCTCTATCAGCCCCTAAACAATATACCTTTTGACAATCAATCAATCTTTTATAACATCATTTCGCCTCTTGTCTCTCACCTCTACCTAGGTGTTAAACACCCATATTTCGCTAGTATGTTAGGTCCCCATGTAACAGGTGGCCAGCCTGTTGCCATGCACCGGGCATCAATCTTCACACCTTATCAAATCCCATACGTTTTGACGATTTGACGATAGAGATAGCGATTAACGAAAGGCATCTTATTTAGAGAGCCAGGATCTTCACTACGATCTATTTCAGGACTTCATTGCAATATTCCTGTTACGTTAAACTGAAATAAAAAAAGAAAACTGTTTATTTGAATAACAACATGCAACAAAAGTTAATGAACCTTTAGTAATTTATTTCTGAATAATATTCATTGTGTAGAAATATAGAATTCAAAAACATTAATAAAAACAACGGTTAGAAATCAGAAATAAATATTCGTGATAAATCCAGTTTTCATATAAATAAATTAAATACAGAATCAATGAGCATCCGTCAACAAGGATGGGTTGCATTCACGCGCCGGCGCCCGCGCATCCACCATGCATAATGGAGGTGCCTGACATCCAGGCAGGTGAGCCACCACTTTGCGGCACGCCACGCTTCATCTTATGAGAAAATTTAAAACATATCTGGTGAAATGTGGGTTAACGTCCCTGCCTACCCCTTCAGGGGTGACGTGACCAATAGACCAATAGACGTGTAACGAGGCGCTATAGCTATATTAGCGACTCGTTGCTGTCATTGCGTTCTTCTCTGACCATTTTTCTCTTGGTTTCCGTTTTTAAATTTACTGTCTGTCTCTTTTTATTTGTTTTGTTCTCGAAGTTCATTCTTACCAGAGTCAGCGTGTAGAGCGGTTGACTTACCGCTTTCAATTATTTTAATATATTTATAAAGTGCTGATCAATTATAATAAGCTTATACTAAAAGTTACAACAACCCACAAGATCAGTTCCTGATAAATAACAAAGTCTATAAGTCTCTTTAAGGCACTATTGTAAGTAGCCCTACCTTTTATAATATATTTAGTGTAAAGTGTGAAATTGTTTTTGTGTTTAGTGAAATTTATCTTTTTTTATAATTGTTTCAGTTGTTCCTTTAATTCCTTAATATACAATAAATAAGTGACGATCCAGCGCCTTTCATTTATCCCTGGCCTTACCCCGTCACAGACGGGACGAGGACATGGGTGACCAATAGACGTGATAATCATACATAATGATACAAATCAGAATAGTTGATATTGATGTTTTGGTATTATATCTATCTACTGATTAGTGTTAGTCAGTAGGACTCAGACATATATATACGTTAACCGTTGCTCTCCACTTCGGGGATAGGCGTGAAATATTACATGTAAATGCCCCATATTTCAAAAATATTATACCTACTACCAATCCATACAAATATTGTCTGGAAGAAACTGCTTCAAGTGACGAGTTTCACTATTGGTCAACTGTGAAACCCGTCACTTGAAGCAGTTTCAGTTCAACCAATCAACAAACCTACAATTTTCCTAATCGGTGTTTGAACTCAAACCTCTTCATGTTTCTATCCCTTTTTGAGGTTTAACTTTATATAAATTGTCCATTAGTCTCGTTCTTGAAGTAATTCGTATCAGCGCCGTGGAATGGACTGCCAACAGCCAATGACATCATAATAAAATGACCGGGTTGAATGCCTCCCGCGACGCGATCTGAGGTAATTTCCTAATGTACCGTCGAAGTCGAAGAATGACCACGGCTTACGGCTACTAACTGTGGAATATAGAAAAAATAAGTTTTGCGTTTTTAACTTAGTTGTACCTACTGTATAAGGAGACCCCCTTACGCTCCTGTTTTTTTTTAGAAATCTATATGCACGAATTTTAATATTCTATACTAGCTGCTGCCCGCGACTTCGTCCACGGTTACTGGTTTTTTAACTATCTCACGGGAATCCTTTAATTTTTTCGAATAAAAAGTATCTAAGGTGTTGACCAGGGATATAAGGTATCACCATGCAAAATTTCATTGAAATCGGTCCAGCCAAACAGACAGAGAAACAAAAAAAAAATATTTTTGGTAGGTATTTTCCCCCGTTTTACATCCCCCTGACTTGATTTTAAGCATTTTTTTCTATGTACATACATTCGACTTCTACAGTTTTATTATATGTATAGATATAGATATGTCGCGTTAACATGATCCGTACCCATAGTGTAAGTTATCATTGTAAAACATTCTACTTTTTAGTTGCGTTAAAAATGTTAATTTCTATAGAAAACGTGAAAAACGCCCCTAGCGGAAAATATATGAAATGAACGTTTCCCATAGAAATTGACATTTTGACGCAAACAAAAAAGCTTTTTATTTGTACAGTCGATAAAGGACACGGTGGACGAGAAGAGTTTCTTTGAATTATAAATGACTGCTTTCACTTTAATACTTTTCAAAATGCTTTCTCAAAATCTTAACTCGACCGCGAATTTCCTCGGCTGCCTACTTACTTATACTTAGTAGGTAGCATGACTTTAAGTCCAGTCTACACAATAATGTCTCGACAGCCATTATTCTATACAGTCCACTAATTAGGCAGCCACTTGAGCACAATTAAACTTTATCGCAATATTTCATTAAAAGCTCAGGGGCAACGGAGCGTGCCCATTCTTGTTTTGCTTGCATAAACTTTTTGCGACATAAAAAAGTTACTTTTATAATAAATCTGCCCAGCAATAATGATGAACAATATTTCCCAAAAAATGTTAATAGGAAATAATTTTATTAGTGCTTACACTGACTTGGATCAATGAAAAAACTCGTCGGTAAAGCCTCAAAAGAGGTGTTAGGAAAAACAGAAAAATGTAACATTACGATTTGTGGGCAGCGGTCGGCATCACGATTTCACGGTCGCGGTAATGGCGGCCATTAGATGCGTAGCGACATGGAAAATGGCGGACGACGACCCGCGCGGCTGATAGATGACCGAAGGTTTCTAGATCAAAAGTTATTGAAATGTTGAAACATTGTAATCACGAGGACGAGGAGTTCAAAGCTTTCGCCGTGGTCAGTCCAGGGATGGTGACTAAAACTTTGTGACCTTAAGCCGTTGGTCCCGCTCGCTTTCTTACCCACCAACCCGCATTGGGCCAGCGTGGTGGTGCTAGGGCCCATACTCCTAATGTGTTTCTCCATGTAGGAAGGCTAGTCCGTGCGGCCTGATAGATTTTAATGGCCGAAGGTTTCTGGGTCAAATTAAATATTGATATATGGCTTGCTACATTATGTAAGTACATAACAAAGGAGAAATTCTATTTAATTCACAAATCAGTAAAGAGTTAATTACATTATATCGTTGGTGCTGCAGCGAATTAACTAGCCAGAGCGCACAAAACAAGACAAGTTGAATAGCCTATTTATTGAATAAGGCTATAGGCTATATACCATCACACTATCTTAAAGTAACAATTCTACGCGGACGACGTCGCGGGCAAAAGCTGCTATTAAAATAATACAATACTTATAGAAATGACTAGACGATAGTGAATTTTGCGTAGAAGATACACAACATATATGCCTACTAAGAATCATTTAAAATGCATGGCGCAACCGCGCTGCGAGCCTGCCAAGTACATCTAAACTTTTATAGTTATCTGCATGCACAATTTTCTAAATTGCAAGAATGGAACTCCACAAAGGGGAAAGATAAAACAACGGTAACACAACGGTCGGGCACGATAAGGCGAGGTACCTCGCTGGATGGTTAACTTTGAATTGCTCGGGTAATTATTCCGATTGTTACGGACCAATAAGACAAGCTAATTGAGCGTTCGGTGCTTTACATCGAGATTTCCAGTGTCTATGGCACTGAGTGGCTAATAGAAATAAAATTATAGATCCAAACACTAGAATGAATTTCAAATAGGTACTTAGATAGAGTTGATAAAGTTTGCAGTAGACTAAATAAATATTTTTTTTTGAGAAGCATTATCTAATAAAAATATTTTAATGATTTTTAATTAAATATCTATTTTAAATCAATTCAATTCTGTTACTCATGTGTGAACTAGCACCTGAATCAATCATCCAGTCTTGGGAACCTGTAGGAGAGGATATATTAAAGAAACAACTTGAAAAAGTAAACTCTGATGTGTAATTGGTGTTCTTTGCCGAAAAAACACTAATTATTACAAAAAAAAATCTTTACAATTTTCCTACAGTCTGAGACAATGTGACCCCTTCTTTTGCAATATTTACAAAATCGTTTTTATTTGCACTATTCACACGTAACAAAGTATTAGGTTCTCTTGAGACACTAGAGCTCACAAGCGAGACAAATTTTTGCAAGTTTGACCCCTCTAATGTATAAAATTTACCTTTAGGTAAGTACCTTCTTTATTTACTTAATGTAAAAAGGTATCAATTTCAATAAGATTTTCCATTTTACGCGTCCTGCTAAACATCGTTATTTTATTTGGCAGAAAAGAAAAAACTAATAGTCTAACGAACGAAAACGAATAGACTGATAGTAATTAATTGAATTCCTCATTGATAATGTATAACTTGTTTCATTGATAACTTCCTCATAAAACCTTCGACAGTTCCGAGAACCTTTTAAGTTGGCCAGTGCCACCTTCTAGGAATCTCTAAAAAAGTAATCATGCGCCGACTAAACTTTAAACTCCTACACTTCAATCATCCCAAACAAAGCAACGCTTGCATTAAGAATATTAGAAAATGGCTAGGTACCTAATTATGTAGGCACATATATTAACACGTATGTAACGCTAGCTGTTCCCCACGACTTCGTCCGCGGTTACTATGGTTTATTATATATCCCACAGGAACCCTTTAATTTTCCAGAATAAAAAGTATCTAAGAAATTTCATTGAAATCTGTCCAGCCATTTCGGAAATTAGCCCGTACAAACAGATAAACAGAAAATCAAAAAATAAAAAATAAAATTTTGGTAATTTCTCTCTTTTTACACCCTCTGACTTGGTTTTAAGCATTTTTTTTCTATTCGACATTTCTGCAGTTTAGATTGGCTAGGCTATGTGGTCGCTGGGCTATGCTATTGCCAATCATTGCCAATATTGAAAAATGTGATGAATAGAAATAATTCGTTACATTCAATTGTTTTCCAGACATTTAGTGTTCTTCCGACAGACAGGTTTTTTAACACGTAGGATAACATACCGATATTTTGAGAACAGCCGCAATACAGTAGCCACATAGCTAATTAACCGATTCACAGAATCTGTATACTCCAAGACAACTCTGATCTGCTAAATGCTAATTATCTTACTTATCATCATATTAATCGAACATTCTCCGTCCTACAATAAACGAAAAACATAAGCAAAATAGGTATTTACAATTCTATAATTTGCAAGTTTCATAGAAAAACGATGGGTTTATATTATATAGGATTATATTTTTTATATCCAACAGGTTCAATGTTTTCCGTCACCGTTCAATGAGACTTACGGTCAGCAACAAAAAGTGGATAACAGTTTAGTACTTAGGTACTTACTTACTTGGTCATATTACATAGTTTGAATTATAAATAATTATCTATTCACTTTACGCGTTATCTACTACTTTAAGACCTAAATGCATTCTCCAACACATTTTCATAGACATACCAATGCCATAACTTACTCTCCTAACTAAAGTTTAGGGCCTGAACTTTCTCCTCTGAACATTCCCGTTCTACTTCCCTATATCAGTCAACAAGTGTGTCAAAGTCAACCCTCCGCGCGGGCGGGGTCAAATCGATACCTACCTACAAAGGCAAGGTCAAATACTGCGGGCCACAGACGAGAGCTTTCAACGCTTCTGATAATTTTTATATTTAGAGGGTTTGGTTGGTGTAAAGGGTTTAAATTAGGTGTGTGTAGTGTTGTTATTTGTAATCATGATATGGAATCAGAACTCCCTAAGAAAGCTCTAGAAAAACATGATCCCAAAATAACAAAATACTAACGCGATACACTGTCTGTTGATTATTTCGCCCACCCATACATTTGCTACGCAACTTTGTAGGAGAATGTAAGACTGAAAAAAAAATATCAAAACAATTGCACATAAGCGATGACAATGACGAGAATGGTGTAACGTGCATGCATGTTGTAAAATTATACCTGTTTGTTTGTTTTACCCACAGATCACTGACAGCCGCTTCGCTTCATTTATTCTATGGTTTTACCTATAAATTAAGCTTCCCGTAAATAATTCTCGAAAAAGAGGAAAACAGCTCAAATATAATAGAGGTAATTATTACTTTCTTTTAATGCTTTCACTATCTTTAATGAAGGCATTGGAAATTTTGACGTGTATATGTAGGGAATAGACCAAAATATAAAAATATTCTCAATAAAACCCATACAAATGGTATAAAAATATTTATTAACGGGTTCAACAATAACTATGTACACATTTACACTGTACAGAAGAGCATATCATATATTTACATGTAAGCTAGACTTTTATCACTTTGGACCCTCTAAGTGGTTCGATGTTAATTTGTACGTCTTATCAATATTACACATTACAACTGGGAAATACTAGACGAGCCACGGTTACAATTGTTTACATTTTGCATCATCATTCAAATACGAAAATATGAATTTGTTGTTACTAAATATTATGGAGAAACTCAGAGTAAACAGAACTGGAGTAGCCTTTGTCTAACATTCCCCTCTGCCAAATGCACAAGCATCGGATGCTTGCACGTTTAATAAAACTAGTTGAGCCGCCATTTTGACAGCCATAACATTGTAAACGTTGCGGCGAACAGAGCTCCCGCAAAAATGCCTGCCTGTGCTGTTTTTTGTTGTAAAAATAAATAGAAAACATCGAGTATGCTAAAAGATGGTGTCACCTTTTATTTGTAATTATAATTTTTAAGATTTCATGATTATTTACTTCATTATTTCATGTTTTAGAATTTTACGATTTCAAATTTCGAGCGCTAGTCTCGTGGGGAGTGCGGCTGTGATGTTGTCAAAACGCACACCCCACGTGATTATTTGAAGCGTGTGTGTGCGTGAAATTTAAATTTGTGTGTCGAATTATGCATGTGTGCATTTGTAAAAACGTTGTGCGTTGTGCTGGCTTTGAGTGTAGAGGTAACCTCACCCCCCGCAAGAAATGGCAGAATAAAATGTTTGAGAATTGACTAATGGCTACTCCAGTTCTGTTTACTCTGAGTGGAGAAAACAATAAATTGATAAAGATTAATATTCACTGGGTAATTCTGAATCACCCACACATTATAATATCATAGACATATCAACTACAATAAGTGCATAACTAGTTCTGTAAAAAATCCAATAAATAAACTGTCTTACTTCATAGGGTGCATTTCTGTACGAACCAGATGTTATTTCATATTTCATCACAAATCATATTGATAACAATGATAATATATTTTTGTAACTGAAATAGGAAAATAACTTTACAGGCTGTTCACAGCCTGCTTGTTTGCAAACAATCCGAAGAAACTATCTCTGGGAATAAAGAAAAATAAGTTCAATGTATTTTAATAATGTTCTGCAATGACACAAAACTAGAATAAAATAAATATTCGATGAAACTACATACTCAAGATTCCTTATATAAAGAAAACATTAATTTACAGCATATAGGTATATTTTTTAACCAACTGAAATAGAACAATAGTTGAACAGATAGATAAAATACAAAAAAAAACAACAGAAGATCAGTCATTACAGGTGTTAAAAGTAAAAAGATTTTTTATTATAATGCAAGTGCATTACCTACAAATTTCATTACAAATTTGAAAAGATAGGTACAGAATTGGTGCCAAAGCTGTGTCGGATAATGGAGAACCAACTCCACATAAATCATAATCACTACAGGTTAGTATACTATGGAATAATAAAGATAATGCAAAAACAGATAATAACCAGATTAGTTGACCTTCATTTCTCGCTGAAACATTGACTTGAGAATCAATTACACCTATTATTAAAGTATTTTAATGCCATATATTACTGCAAATTATGACTAAAACTTACCTATTAATATAACACATGAATAAATCGAACTATATTTACAATTTACAAAAGTACAAGATATAAACATGATAATATTTGAGTCCGATGAGTAAAACATAATTTTGATCACAGATCAAGTAATTTCCTAAACATAATTTCAAATATGACACAAAAGGTTTTGGGTTAAAACTAACAAAAGAATATTGGCAAATGCAGTTGGTGGCACATTTATGGATCACTGGCCTTTTATACATAGCAACTATTGCTTATGTGATGACTTCAATACGAAAATAGTGCAATCTTTGCATACAATAGAAGTTAGCATACGGTATTTTGGTAATGCAGACCGTATTATGATAGGACGATGAATCATTTTAGAATAACAACCTTCAGGAAGCTTATGCTTTAATATTTACAGAAGCGTCAAGCGGGATGAGCTGTGGATATATAATATTATCATCCGTAATAAATATGTCATGATCTGTCTATATATTAATGACCTGTGGCAAAAAAGACACGGGTGATAACAACAATATTCAGATACGATCCCATTCAAATAATAAACGCGCCGCGTTCGAAGATTTTGATCCAAAATATCACACAACTTACAAATAGCTCTGAGATAAACCGACAATCTTATCTAAAATACAACATTCACATACAGGCGGCTTCATTAATTAAAAATACTATAATAATAAATAACATCTTATAAGTTATTTATATACAAAAAAACTCCCTTTATTAATGTGAGAGGTATCCATCCATCCGATCTAAACATATATTTCATTTCAGAAATACCTTATTTAGGGTTTGTTGCAAAACAGGTGTAAAAATTCTATACATTAGATTTCACTCCCCACAACTCTATTTTGAAAGAATTAGACTACACCGAGTAGATTTTTTTACCCGTTTTGGAACACACCCTAAACTATACGTATATACTTTAAAGCACGAAAGTAATTTAAATGGGAAGACTATAGAGTCCAAACATAAAATACCAATTAAAAACGAGACGAGAGTGAAAGCTGTAAGGCAATTGATGTGCAATCGCCTTTGCTTTGGCTACTACTGAATTATGGGTGTTATTAAAACGGTCAGCAAAATATTCGAATTTTGTTCAGCAAAACATGGAATTGGTCAGCAACTTATGGACAGAAAATATTTCTATATTGGGCAGCAAAATAATTTATTAGGCAGCAACTTATGGGCAGCAGATATTTATAATTGGTCAGCAAAATAACCAATTGGGCAGGAACTCAAATGTTTTCTCTGCTAAATTATTATTATTATTTGACCCTTAAAAATAATATTTTGACGTCTACTCAATTTAGACAAACTGATTATTGACACGAATATTATTTTTATAACCTTAACCTATATTATATCTACCAAAATACATTTTTTAGGAATTGATTCTTGATTCTTCATTGATCCTTAATCCTTCATTGATCCTTTTCCTAGATTTTTAACAATACCAGTTACATTATAAATTGCTGCCCAAATAATTATTTTGCCGGCCAAAATATTTGGTTTGTTGGTCCAGATTATACCAGTTGAAGTATGGAACGTTCTGAAAGCGCACGGATGGATGTGGCTGACTTTATTCTTCAATAAAATCTTGCATGAGGAGGCGATCCCTGAAGAACGGTGCAATAGCACACTTGTGCCAGTCTTCAAAAGAAGGGTGATATACAGGACTGCAACAATTATAGGGGAATAAAGCTCATGTCACACAGTATGAAAATATGGGAGAGTGATTGAGAGATGACCGAGAGAGGAGAGTGAGGTGAGCCAGAACCAGTTTTGGTTTATGCCTGGACGATACAACGGACGCCATAATCGCACTTCGGCAGGTATGTGAACAATACCCCGCGAGGTTCTATGGTGGGCTATGAAAGTTAAAAGAATGATATAAGAATAAAAGAAGTGGATGCTGAGCTGACGAGAGGCAGAGAATGGAAGAAGACATGTTGTGCCGACCCCACCTAAAGAGGGAAAAGGGCAAGAAGAAAAATATTTGTTTGCTGCCCAAATGATTTTACGGCAGTTTTTTTTTGCTGAACAAATATTTAAATGGCTGCCCAATTAATAACTTCCCCTGAATTATTAGATAAGTGCATTTTTTACTTACTATTTATTGTAAGGAATTTATGTACGACAATTTTGTTATTTAGTACTAAGATTTCGTACTTTATCCATTTTACTGAAAAATCATTTAGCATTATAACAGTTATCTTGTTTTAAGTGTCTATGTAATACTTATATTACATTGTTTTTTTAGAGTTCTCACAAAACAATATGCCCATTTTGACTCTTGTCGTTTCATGATGAAAACCAACTTTAACTATATTAATTTATACACATTTTTACACAAGATAGAACAACCAAGAAATTCAAAAAGGTCACATCAGTCTGTGACTAATAAAATATGCATCGGCTATTGAAGCAGGGATTTATATGTAATTATACTATTAAACATTTCCACACACTAATCTAACGATACTGTATTATAACAACCATAGAACAATTTAATAGCTACACTACATTTCTGACCAAGTTAAGAAATGTACAGAAAAGTTCAATGAGTTATGCCAAACAGAAAATAGCACACAAAATATTTTCATTATTCTTTTTTATGTGAAGCGTTTTACAATGACAAAATAATACAAAGATTTTAGTACAACCACGAAAAATAATGTTTTTTTTTTTCTTAAAAACATGATACAAATATGATCCTTGTTAAGAAGTTTCGGTGTCGGATTCGGCCGTAACTGAAATCGTTGCCGAAATTCGGTATCGGTCGTAAAAACCAATTTCGGTTGAATACTAGAATCTATGCACATTTTAGTAAGCACTGTAAACCTTGAGGATAATAGAAATAAGGATAATATTTACATATTCATTCATTATTCATTCATTCAGTACTAAAGCTTTACCCTCTTCTCAAGATAGTTGAATACTGTTATTGTTACAATATGAACAAATTTTTATATACATGAACGCTTAGGTGAACGTACTAACGTACGAAATACGTACTGTACGTTGATCAACCCTGCGAGTACGCGCAAATATCGCCTGAACAAAGTCACACATACTCAGGCCCTGATATCTTCAGAATACCTAGAACTAGTACCTAATACTAGATACTAGTATTTGCTCCTTTATCCGTCACCGAGATCCGGTTCCAACTTAGTTCCCGGCCGAAGTACCACCAACTTGTCTTCAGATTCGTTCTCCGCGTGAATGGTTTCAATAGTTAACGTCATCTTCTCGTCGCAACTGTCCTCTCCAGAGTCTGAGTACATCGATGCTGCCTGCTGGGAATCGAAAGAAAATACTTTGGACATCTTTGTCAAACACTAATTAATTATTTAATAAAATTAAAAAAAAACAATGGGAAAGAATATAATTTGTGAAACCAAACGGAGTACATAATTTAGAAACAATGCATAACATAAACAAAAATAATCTTAAAAAAATGTGGTCAATACTTTTCTATAGCTAGAACAGAGTATAATATTTAACTAAACTAAAACCTTTCTGACAAATTGAGCACAATAGAGTTTTAATGACCAAATCAAAATTAGAGGAAAAATTACATTGTTTCATAAGTCCCTCTCTTTCAACATAAGTCAAATTTAATTTCGGTCGTCCAGTCTATGTATAAGAACCAAAAAAAAATTGATGTGTGTGTTCCAGTTCTCCGTGTATTCAATCAAAAATGGAGTGCTACGTGTTCAAGACTTTCTAAGGAAGATGTTTTTTTTATTAAATGCTACACTAGTACTGACCGTGATCCTGTTTTTCGTGTGTATCCTGACGTGTTTGGCGAGGTGGTCGGACCGCATGAAGCGTTTACTGCACTCGGGGCATTCGAACCGTTTCTCGCCCGTGTGCGTTCTCCGATGCCGTTGTAACTCGTCTGACCGGGTGAATCTGTAACATGTCACATAACATAAAATCCATACATCCATACTTATATTATAAATAGTATATCCATACTAATATTATAATAGAACGTAACTCTGTCCGTCTGTCTCGCTTTCACGTCAAAACTACTGAACCAATTTAACCGAATTTTGGTACACAGATAATCTAGAGCCTGCGAAAGGACAAAGGCTACCTTTTATCCCGATATTCCCATGGGAACAGGTGCCATGCGGGTGAATGTAAAAAATTCAAATAACGCCTCCCAGAGAAAAATGAAGGACAAATTTACGCCACTATGAACTTTGCTTCTAATTATAGAGTAGGGGTAAATTTTCAATTCCACCAATTGAGGCTACAGTTTCAATTGAATAAATCTTTCAGTGTTGAATAGCCTATTTATTGAGGAAGGCTATAGGCTACATACCATCACACTATGTCAAAGTACGTATTCTACGAGGACGAAGTCGCGGGCGTAAGCTAGTATAGCATAATACGTTTTGCAGAAGAGGAGAGAGATATTAACAACAACATTATCGTCCTGTTTCATCTACAACCACGCTATAACAAACCGGATTGAATATGTCCAGTTGTTGCCATGTCACAATCAAAGTTGTGGCAACAATCCTAAGATTGCCATTTGAATTCTTTTGAATTCATGTATTTTGCGACTACATAAGTTTATTAAATAATTGTACAACCCCTGTTTATTTAAAAAACATTCTAATAATAATCTAGTACAAATTTTATGTGATTGAACTTATTGTACTGTATTTCAAAAGAAGAGTTCGGTGATAGCAGGACTGATATATCTATTAGGTTGGGGAAAAAGTCTTTTCGCATTATAGAATGTATAAACTTGTAATAAAATCTCTTTGGCTATACTATTTGTATCTGGCTGGTTTTGGTATCATTGAAAGTTTAAATTTTAAAGAACATAATTCCAAATTCAAATTAGGAAAATGTGTGATTTTCATTTGTTTTTCGTACCGCCAAGATGAGTGAATCTAATGAAGAAATTCGATACATTTTAAAATTTAACTACAAAAAAGGTAAAAATGCAACGCAAGCCGCGAAAAAAATTTGCGATGTTTATGGACCTAGTGCAGTGTCTGTGAGAGTAGCACAAATTTAGTTTAAGCGTTTTCAATCCGGAAATTTTGATGTCAAAGATGCACGTCGCCCTGGTCGCCCTATTACAGATAAAATGGATGCCATTTTTGAAAAAGTGGAGCAAGATCGGCATGTCAGTAGTTACGACGTAGCTGAAGAACTGGGAATTGACCACAAAACAGTTTTGGCGCATTTGAAAAAAACTGGGTACACAAAAAAGCTCGACGTTTGGGTACCTCACGAGCTCACTGAAAGAAACCTAATGAACCGTGTACTCATTTGTGATTCTTTATTACGACGTAATGAAACCGAACCATTTTTGAAGAAGCTGATAACTGGTGATAAAAAGTGGATCACGTACGACAAGAACGTGCGAAAAAGGTCGTGGTCAAAGGCCAGTCAGGCTTCACAGACTGGCGAAACCCGGGGTAACTCGCAACAAGGTGATGCTGTGTGTGTGGTGGGATTGGAAGGGCATTATTCATTATGAGCTGTTACCACCAGGCAGGACCATCGATTCTGAACTCTACTGCGAACAACTGATGAGATTAAAGCAAGAAGTTGAGAGAAAGCGGCCGGAATTAATCAACAGAAGGGGTGTGGTTTTTCATCATGATAACGCTAGACCTCACACATCTTTAGCCACTCAGCAAAAATTAAGAGAGTTTGGCTGGGAGGTGTTAATGCATCCGCCGTATAGTCCTGACCTTGCACCTTCAGATTTCCACCTGTTTCGGTCTCTTCAGAATTCTTTAGGCAGTGTCAGGTTAACATCACGAGAGGACTGCCAAAACCACTTGTCGCGGTATTTTGACCAGAAGTCCCAAAATTTCTATAGCAATGGGATCATGTCCCTACCTACAAAATGGCAAAAAGTTATCGAACAAAATGGTACCTACATACTTTAGTTAAATGTAAATAAACTATATTAAAAAATGTTTTGAATTTTCTTAAAAAATGCGAAGAAACTTTTTCCCCAACCTATTATAACGTAAGTTATAAAGAGACACTCGAAATTTATATAAATTAGACAGCTAGCAGCTACCACAGGAATCATCAAACGAAAAGGCCTGCAGATATTTTTTTTACCCATGGGTAATAACGACACTGGGAGGAATTAACCGCCACTCTGGTCGTCTGGGATTCGATTCCCCACGGAAGCAGGGGTTTTTCTTTTTGGTTGGTGGTAGGGCTTCTAATCTAGCTACCACCGTCTTACCTAAATCTGTCGCCATAATAACAATGTTAGCATTGTTGTGTTCCGGCAATTAGATGAAAGATAGCCAGTTCCTCAGTTGTTGAGGAATACAGGTGACGTCGCTTTCACCTACGGCCTTATCGTCACTTACTATCAGGTGAGATGAAGGCCAAGAGCTCGCCTGTCATAATATTGGGTCCTTACCTATGAAATTGGTGTTTTTTCTCTCTTAGTATTATGTCTGTAACTATTAAGATTCAGAGTATTCCTAAAAAATAATTACCTCGTCTAAAAATAGACTATATTTTTGAGCTCTATTGATTTGTTTTGATAATTTGTTGTAAGTTTAATTGTGTTAAAATTGGACACGGAGACAACTCTTATTAAGTGCCTCCCGAATACATCATTTTATTTGCCTTCACTTAAAAACGATATATATTTTTTATGAAGTGTGATATTACACATAATACTAAAGCTTGTCTAATGATAGATGCCAGATATTATTATCTTTGGATTTGTCGTTGTGAAGAAAACTGAAAAAAATTTAGTATGGAAAATGCAGAATTCCCCAAAATCTCCATACAAAACACCATTTCGTAGGTAAGGACCTAATATATATCCCCAGCGGCTTGCTAGCTTGTTTTCCCAAAGAGCACTGTGTTCCTTAAGACCACATTTAGCCATGTATTAAAAGAAATGTATTTCATGGTGTATACCGACCTCTTGCCGCAAAACAGCCAGTTACACATGAAGGGCCTCTCGCCCGAGTGCCAGCGCAGGTGCGCGCGCAGGTGCGACGTCTTGCCGTACACCTTGTTGCAGCCGGCGATGTGGCACACGTGCTGCTTCTTGCGGTCCACCAGGCGGCTGCCGAACAAGACCTTACATCAAATATCGTCACGCGTTTAACCCAGAACACAGGCAGCGGTTTTAACATACTGATGAATAACATAACATATCATCAATGTCATCAAGACGTATACGGCTCCTGTGTGCCTATGCAAAGTTAGACTTTGCTTTCAAAATGAACATAACAGCTGAACAGAAAGCCAGGTAATTCGATCAGTGTGTTTTACCAGTACTTACTTACGGAGCGGAAGCCTGGGTCCTTACAAAAGAGAGTATATATAAAATACAAGTTGCCCAGAGGAAAATAGAAGGAAAGCTCGTGGGGGTTACGCTGGGAGATCGAAAGACCAATATTCGCTAGACCTATTCGCTTCACGGCATCGGACACTTTACTTTGCTCAGAAAGCAAAGTAAAGTGTCCGATGCCGTAAAGCGAATAGCAGGCCTAGTGGCAGTGGGCGGGCCACGTAGCACGTAAACTCGTGGGGCAGAGCAGTATTGGAGTGGAGGCCTTGGAGGAGACGTCAAGAGACTTGCAGGGACGAAATGGATGGAGGTGGCACAAGATCTATACAGATGGCGCAGCCTGAAGGAGGCCTACACCAATATGGTCGAAAATGGCTAACAAGAGAGAGAAGAGATCATCAATGTCTCATCATTCAGCCCAGAGACGCCCACTTCTGGACATAGGCCTCCCACAATGACCTGCCGGCCGGTCTTGTGCTGCGACTTCCCGCGACCTTATCCAAGTCGTCGTTCTACCTAAGCTGCGCTTTACAATACGATAATGCCAGTAGAGAATCTTTTCGCCCCTCGACGACCTCCGTGGTCGAGTGGTCTGTACGCCGGTCTCAAGGCGAGGCGGGCCGCTTGGCCTCATGTGTGTTTGTGTGTTTGTGTGTTTGTGTGTGTGTGTGTTTGTGTGTGTTTGCGTGTGTGTGTGTGTGTGTTTGTGTGTGTTTGCGTGTGTGTGTGTGTGTGTGTTTGCGTGTGTGTGTGTGTGTGTGTGTGCGTGTGCGTGTGTGTGTGTGTGTGTGTGTGTGTGTGTGTGCGTGTGCGTGTGTGTGTGTGTGTGTGTGTGCGTGTGCGTGTGTGCGTGTGCGTGTGCGTGTGTGCGTGTGCGTGTGCGTGTGCGTGTGCGTGTGCGTGTGCGTGTGCGTGTGTGTGTGTGTGTGTGTGTGTGTGTGTGTGTGTGTGTGTACGCACTTCTCGCCCTGGTCGCAGTTGGGGCAGGTGCAGGCGACGCGCTTCATGAGCCGCTTGCCGCCGCCGGGCGAGGCGGGCCGCTTGGCCTCGCACTCGCCTGTAGTGTGTGTGTGTGTGTACGCACTTCTCGCCCTGGTCGCAGTTGGGGCAGGTGCAGGCGACGCGCTTCATGAGCCGCTTGCCGCCGCCGGGCGAGGCGGGCCGCTTGGCCTCGCACTCGCCGCCCGACGCGCTTCCCGACGTCGTCGCTCCCACACTGACCACCTGCCACTTGCCAGGATCGTTCGGATCTTGCTGGATCTGGGAACCTGAAAGTGCAATACTCTGTATAGATAAAGTGCAATAGAATAGCTCGATTCTGACGACTTTGACGCAAAAAGTATGCTTTGCAAAATGTCTCTGCTACATATACGGGAGAGTCTAGTAAATTTTACAACATGATGATAAACTGATGATAAACTGTACCATCTAAATATTTCCTACTAAACGACATTATTTTTCTTTACTAGCAACACGAAACTCAGCTCTAACAGAGCCACATTCGACATTGTTTTTATGTTGGCGTCCGTCAAACGCACTCAGTTTGAGGAAATAAAAACGATGGTAGTGTCTGATATAATTTTACGAAGCGCGAACCTAAGGACAGAAATCAATGAAAAGCTAATTGAGAATTCTATATTTTTTTTTATTAAACAGTTATTTATTTACCTCTTAAATTGTGTTGTAGTGATCGCATTAGATTAAAAGGGTATTTTGTTACAAGCACATGTTTTTAAAATCGGCTAGTTGAGTAAAATGTACCACTAATAGTTTCTTAATATTACTGGTACAATTTACCCTACCACATACACTCAGAGAGGTGTTGGTGGTTTAAAGATGGAGGGTAATCAAAGAAAATATTATAAATGAAATACAGAAGACATGAAGATGGCTTTGTCAGCTTTACAAAAGTAGGAAATGAGTTTATGGGAAACAACTGTCTACGCGAGCAAGCTAGCAAGCCGCTGGGGATATATTTTAGGTCTTTACCTATGAAATTTCCGTTTTGTATGGAATTTTTGGGGAATTCTGCATTTTCCATACAAATTTGTTTTCAGTTTACTTAACAACGACAAATTCAAAGATAATAATATTTGGCATCTATCATTAGACAAGCTTTAGTAATATGTGTGATATCACACTACATAAAATTATTTATAATTTTTAAGTGAATGCGTATGAAATTCTGTATTCGGGAGGCACTTAAAAAGAGTTGTCTCCGTGTCCAATTTTAACACAATGAAATTTACAACAAATTATTAAAACAAATCAAAAGAGCTCAAACATATAGTCTATTTTTAGAGGAGGTAATTATTTTTTAGGAATACTCTGAATCTTAATAGTTACAAACAAAATACTAAGACAGAATAAAAACACCAATTTTATAGGTAACAACCCAATATAAGTACACATAAAATATTTTGCAATGGCCTTGCGTTAATTTGTGGAGCTATTTCTTATTTTTACAACTTTGATAACATTTTTATGATATAAATATTAGATCAAAGAAACGATGGAATGTGTAAATCATCATATCAAGGTGACAACTGACAAAGAATGGAAGACGATGATATGTAACGCGTACTCCACTTTCTAAAGTAGAAAAAGGGCAAAGAGACGAAGATATTATTTTTATTGACTATTCATAGGTACCTATGACGGGCTGTGCTTGTTGCTGCTGCGGCTGCGGTTGCGCCTGTATTTGCGCTAATTGCACGCCGGGCAAGCCCAGCGCAGGTACTAGCTGCACGCCGCCACCCACCGAGCCCACGCCGCCAACGCCCAGCGTTGGGACCTAACACACAATGCACTTTCATATAACAACAGCAATATTTTTAATGAGTGTACCTTATAATACACTAAACCCTTTATCCATAGACACTAGTTAAGTTTTAGGCAAGAGTTTTACTATGGTTAAACAATTCCTTAAAACTAAAATAGCTTTTATGAATAAGGTTATATACAGAACCAATCTTAAACGTAGATCTGTACTTGGGCATCGTTAAAAAGGGATGTCCCACAAATATCCCCCATCCCCCTTGCTTGGTTCTGTATTACCATGGTTAGAAACTCACTCCTGTACATGCTAAGCGGAAAGTTTAAGAAACTGATAAAACATTACCATTATTAGTACTAAATGTGAGAGAAGAGACAAAAGCCTTAATGCTTTACGTATAAATAGAAAATATGAAAACAAATAAGATATTTAGTTATAAGAAACATTTACATTAAATATTTTATTTACTATACATGAAATACTTATTTTACAATTCTTTTTTATTATATAGGTAAACTAACAATTTAATGTTTTTCAGCATTTTTCAGGGAATAAATGTCAAATTGGATAAAGTTGAAAAAGTAGAAATCCCATAGACTTTCCTTCCGCATAATTTATCAATTAATTAGTATATGAATTAGAATGTCTATTATGAAACAGCACATTTAGGGTTTATGATTAGGTACTTAGTAATATTTTATAGATAAAATGAATTTAGGCATGACCTATCAATTTTCTGTCTTTTTTGTTGCTTCTAGAGTTTAAATAGATGACTAGAAAATAAATATAGTCTCCATTGGCCACAATACCAAACCACATTCACATAATTTAGAATTTAGATTCAATAAGATAATAAAAAAAAAAAAAAAAATTAATTAGTATCTATTAAAAAAATGTTACTAATGTTTGAGATTTATACTGTTTTTATTATTAGATTATAAGCATTTACTAAAGACTCATTAGTCCATAAGCAAGATTTAGTTTTGTCCTAATAATTGTTTAATTTTATAATATTGTGCCTCTTAAACATTTATGTAATAAGGACCTTGTAAGGCTCCTTATTGATACATAAAAAATTATTGTCAGCCCAAATTTACATAAGGAATCCAATATATGATTTGAATTGATTTTGAATTAAACAATAACTCAATTATTTTACAAAATTATTATTTTAATAAACTTACTTTTATGTTCCAGACTTTTATTGTTGGATAAGCATGTGGTGCCAGCCTGCGCTTGGAATTTCGATATTGAAAATATTCTGTCACAAAATGTGCGGAGCAAATCCTACTATTTTTATCTGGCAACCAATCCTTCTTTTTACCAGTTGCTTTAATCCAAAGTTTTTTAACTTGTGGATCTTTAGGAAACCTATAAATACCAAAATAAATACATTTGAACTCACCCCTAATAGCTATCACAAAGTATGCAGTAATACTTTATGAATATGTAAGCGACTTACCGGTGAAAACTAATGTCTATATTTGATATATCTGTGCTTTTGTTTTTACATGTGTAAACACAACAGGTAGGCCGAGACATTTTGGTTATTAGTTTTGTTATTATATTCTTCTATAGCTCACAGCTGCCAGCTTGTTACGTGTTGAATAGCATCTAAAGCTAGTATTGTAACGTCAATGGCTTATACACAATGTGTATACTTTAAATTGTGTTTTTCGTTATAACAAATAGATAAAACTTCAAATTGAAAACCAAAACATCAGATTAATTTCGTTCTCAATAGATTTTTGACAGAATAGTATCAACTTTGACGCCGCGGTAGACAGATGACGCTAATGACGACTGACGTTTTGCGTTTCGATACCTTAACCTTCAAATGCTGCGTTTAGAAAAAGGAGCGCGTTATGTTTTCTGTTTTCACAAACATTATTTTTATTTCAATAATTAGTTGACCCTTTAACCATGCGTACCTAGTGTTTACATGAAGCGTTACTCAACTAATTTCACGAATATGGTGGATAGCGTTTTTGGCAGAAGAAAAAAGAGTAAAAATAAAATATGTTTAAATTGAATTTCTACAGCAATCCGAATCCCTTATTTATATTTATTGAACTTGGTATATTTCGGACCCTTGTACTAAATGCTAGGTATGTGAATTAAGCATTATTTTCATTACTTTTGATATGAGTCAACTAGCCTATGGCATGGAATTTACGTTATTATAATTATTACATCTTTTACACGTGAGGAATAATTTTCATAATAATTACTCGTACGAGAAAACATGTTCCATTATATTGACGCGCCGACGTAATCGTGGACGTTTGGTGGTGCATTTGTTTGGATGTAGCGATGATAGGTATTAGTTTAAATTAAAAAAAAGGTAAATTACAAATGAAGTAAATTTTATTTCAACATTTGATCAGGTTTAGGTTTTTTATTATAGTTTGTACCTAGTTAGGTATTTATTACATTGTTTATTAGGTCTTGTTTTGGAAAATTATTAGTCACAGCAATGTGTAAATACGACATACCCCACTCGTAACCCTAACATGTGCGGTGTGAGAAAATAAAGTCTGTAGAAATATATCAAGTGTATTGCGATTGCACCTGCTTGCATTATGTAGTATCATAAACCCTAAATTGTGTGGTTAATTTGTAGGCATACAAAAAAATACCGCGTTGTCTGGCCGTGGGAAAGGTGGAAAAGGCAGCGCGGTCGTCTCCGCTAGTGACGTGACATCAACAGCAACTATACTTTGACGAGTTCGGTGACAGCAGGACAGATAACGTTTGACGAAAGCTGGAAAGAGACTTACTCTAAAGTCTACATACAAAATTTCATGAAAATCGCAATTTTAATGAGTAGCCGGAAGTAGAACGGAACTAGGTTGACCCATGCGCCTATAATGGCCAAGATGGCCGCTGGCCCGCTGGCACACATGGTTAAATGAATTAGACTGCTGTCACCGTCCTCATTCTACGTGAAGTGTAGTGTCGGCGGCGGCGTCAGGTCGCTCGGTACCTGCACCAGGTTGGCGCGTACATTGTGCTGCGCGGGGATGACGGTCAGCTGGCCTGTCGCGCCGCCCATCGCGCCCGCGCCCGCTCCCGCCTCCGCTTGTACGGGGCTCGACACGGCCTTATGTGACAACGGGATCCGGCAGCAAGGAAGGAACGCACCAAATACAATACGGGTAGCCGTACACGTGACATAGATTCGACCATAGCAACAATATTTTAAAAAGCTATATTCAAATACTCGGATGAGACCAAAATTATTCTTAAAACTATACGCTATGTCATCGATCTCACGTCTTACGAAAATTTTAGATTAGGTCAGAATTTCAATTTGACTATACGCTATGATTTATGGGCTGATACTATAAAAAGCAGGCGTAGTAAAGTCACAATAAAAATAATACAACTTAAGACGCAAGAAAGGAAAATCCATAGGATTAAATACAACCGAAAATCCACATAAGAAACAAAAAAGAAAGTATAATAGCAAACGAAAAAAAAAATAGTTTCATTCACACCAACATTTTTTAAATAATCTGTTTTATTGTCCCTATTGTACAGCAGCAAAAGATCACGCGATAAGCGATTAACTTAGTAGCTTATTTATACAATATGCACAAAATACAATTTTTTTAAATATAATTAATACGTTATTTAATCAGTGTTACATAATTATTATTATTTTGAAGATAACAGTCACGTATTTAATTGACCTTTCGTTATCAGCCTATATACGTCCCACTGCTGGGACAGGCCTTCCTCATGAAGAAACACATGAGGAGTATGGGCCGTAACACCACCACGCTGGCCCAATGCGGGTTGGTGGGTAGAAACGGCCACAAATGCGACCGGGACCAACGGCTTAACGTGCCTTCCGAAGCACGGAGGAGCTCGAGATCACAAAGTCTTGGTCACCCATCCACAACCCGACCATGGCGAAGGTAGCTTTGTTTTCGATCGAAGCCAAAGCGCAATGACCACTACGCCACCGAGCTCCTCGAATTGACCTTTAATAATATTTAATACACCTACTTTGTGCACTCATGACACTTTGGATAAATAAAAAGCGGCGGACTCAATCAAGTCAACGCCATTAAACTAAGAAGAAATCTAGAAGACTAAGGTTACATTCTATACATCAAGAACGTGTAAAATGTTCCAAAACATTAGATATTTATCCATAATTTTCGAAAGGAAATACCAGGTCTCCATATTTACCGTAAAAGTTATTAAAATTTAATCTTAATTTTTGGATTAAGTTTTGTTGAAAACTGAAAATATCTCATTATCATCCTAGAGTTATGGGATGTCAAAAGTAACACTTTGTAAATAATAAAAAAAAAATTGATCAACGCACTTACCTGTAAGGTGATGGTGGCGGGCGTAGACGCAGCGTTGGCCGTCGTCTGCGCGCCGCCATTTTGCTGCACCAAACCAACCCGCAATGTATTTACAGCATTTAAAGCCAGTTGGGTCAAAACGCACTAGAGACATTATATCGGCCAAAAAATTTAACGAATTCAAATTATTATTGCCAAATACGTGGCACGCGCATTATAGGCGCCCATAGGTCGAGTTGAGGAAAACTGACCGATTTACTCTTAATAATAATATCTTCACACATTCACACCTATCAAAACTAGCCCCAATTTAAGCAACTAATTCCGCTTGTATTACGTATACATTATGAAAATATTTACAATACATTTATAAACATTCAAGACTAAAGAACAAATGCCTATATTTATCAAACGTTTGCCCCCATACCGGGTATCGAACCCAGAACCACTACAGATGGCGACGCCTTGAGACCGGTGTACAACCCACTCGACCACGGAATTTGTCAAAGGTCGTACCTTATATGTGTAAGTACACTTCAATAAAGCCGCATTGATGATATCCTGAATGATAATATCGTCTAACTAAAAGTCAATAGTGCGCTTTGGCCCTTAGAAATGATAGAAATGATGATCAGATTAAGTTTTGAACTTCTCACGCTTACCAGGTATTAAGAAGCAATTCAAACAGATGATAATGAAATATCAGTTTGAAATCATTCCTGGGCATAGAAACGATTGCAGCGAAAGATCAGCACTGACCGGCAAGCTTATAAAAGCTTCTCAGTGTTAACTATCTTCAGAAGATGTTAAGGTTAAAATAGATTTAAGGAATTTTGACAGTTTTGCATGCTGGCGACTTGAGCTACTCCAACTTGATAAAAATTACTGTGTCAGTCGAAATTTTAACCTTATTGTTTTAAGCATAATAACTTATTTTAATTAAAATTAAGGCCTCTTATTATCAATCTTACCTGTACATTGGCTAAGGACGCTATTTGTATCTGTTGTATTTGGCCGGACGGAGTAAGCACGTTGGCTACTTGCGGCTGCGCTTGCATCTATAAAAGACAATATTGTTGTAGAATATTGAGGAATAACAGTGACAGACATTAGTACTGGCATGATCGTTTAGTAGGTAAAACCGCTTAGCTCACTACCGCTCGCTATCTTTGTGAGCATGAATTTAGTGGGGTAATATTGTAGAGCAATGTTGTTCTGTGGTTTTTATACTAAAAATATTACCATTATACGAAGCTTTCATATTTTCCCGTTTTTCTTGTTCTCACTTTTTTTTTTCTATTATATTTTATATTTTTTAAAGATGTCATGTAGTAGCAAATAGTATTAGGTCCTTACCTATGAAATTGGTGTTTTGTATGGAGACTTTGGGGATGTCTGCATTTTACATACTAACATTTTATCAGTTTTCTTCACAACGACAAATCCAGAGATAATAATATTTGGCATGTATAATAATATTAGACAAGCTTTAGCAATATGTGTGTGAACACGCTTGATAAAAAAAATTCATCGTTTTTATGTTAATGCAAATCAAATGATTTATTTGGGAGGCAGTTCAAAATAATTGTCTTTGTGTCTAATTTTAACACAATTAAACTTACAAAAAATTATCAAATTAAATAATACGAGCTCAAATATATGGTCTATTTTTAGAAGAGGCAATTATTTTATAAGGATGTTCTGAAACTTAATAGTTACGGACAAATTGGTGAGACAGAATAAAAACACCAATTTCATAGGTAAGGACCCAATAGAAAGCCGTGAAAAGACGGACGCAGACATACGCTTTAAGACGGCGCGGCGTCCTATTTGAAAACGCATTGAAAGGATAGGACGCGGACAAGCGGAATTGACGCGGATTTTCTGTATGTATGTAGGAAAGATAGCAAATAGTATTTGTGTAGTTGGAGTCTAATATCCCGATACCTGATGCAGCTGCGGTATGATCTGCAGGTGCGGCGCGTGCATGGGCACGTGCACCGTGTGGTAGACGGTGTGGCCGCCGCCCACGCTCACCGGCACCTGCACCGGCACCATCCCGCCCACGCCGCCCACGCCGCCGCGCACCGCCACTCCCGCGCCTAGACACACACACTTTTAGCCTATTACACAGCCAAACTCAACCGTAGATATCCGCTTGAGTACCGTTAGAGAGAGACAGATAAATAAGCAGTATAGATCACTATTCCCATACATGGGTCTAAAACTTATTATTGTTGCTTGTACCCCTTCGTTCGACTTATTACGTTAGGTGGCGCTACTAAACTAGCGGAATTACATAATTTATCTGTGACACAGGTAGGCACAGGTGTGTACAGGCAATAATAACAAGTTTCAGACGAATTAAAAACCCATGTAGGGAACAGCAATCTATACTATACAGTCAGACTATTTAATTTATCTATGAAAAAGATGACCCTAGTCATACCCACATAACGCCATCCCCTTCTAGCTGTGTTTAATCAGAGATTGATTCTGGAACGGGAATTAGTCTCTTTATGCGACAAGAAGTATACTATAAAAGGTGTGCAACTCTTCGCCTGAATCAGTGTTCCCAGACGACCATAATCTTGGTGTCTTATAATCACGAGATAATGCAAATTACAGGCAAATTTACTTATCGACCCTAGATCTCATCTTAGCTTACCATTAGGCGAGAAAAAGGACAAAATTTTGCCTATTGTTTAGATAATAAAAAAAAAACATTACTTTATCAAACTTCCCAATACGCAGTAAGAAAACCTACCTATAACTTTATCAAGAAATAAATGTTACAGGACAGTCTGATTATATCCCGAAAAATATGAAAATCCATATTTAGCAAATCCACATACACTTTATTATTTGTACTACTCTATTTTCTCTAAAACTGATAAAGAAATAGAACAACATGTAAATTTTTAAGTAAATCTTGAAAAAATCTTAAAATTATTTTAGTTTTTATTAATTTTAAGTTTTAATTGAACGCTTTTTATAAAATATATTTTATAAAAAATATATTTAAATAAATATGTCCATTAGAAAGCGAAAGTAGCGAAAAAGATTCGTTTAAAAAAATCATGGCAAAAATATAATTAATTTATGACTTTTCCCAATTTGGTAAGAAAATTTGCTTATCATATATTGGCGATATATTTCGCGCTCCCGCTTAGATGCCTCACTTCTCCCTAGTGGAAATACAATCTAAAAACGTTTGCTTTAAAACAAAATAAGTAAAAAAAGTGATGTTTGTGCAAAATGGAAAACCGAATGAAAGTAGATCCTTAAATATATCACGCAAATATATTGCAATTGTATTGGCATAAAAATTGTGTGATATAATTAAGGTATTTGATGAACCAATTAGTCGTTACTTGTTATTGTGCGTCGTTACACTGATGGTGGTGATTGAATGGAAAATAAATACACCAAGCTAGTAAACAAGAAGTGCAAATTAATTACATAAGCTGGGATATAAGTTGGGTTTCTTTGGAAGGAACTTTAGATTAAGAGATTAAAATTTGCTATAAAAAGGTCGATTGACCTAATAAAAAAATGAATTTTCCTAATTAATTTGTTAATTGATTTTGAATTCTCTTTCAGCTAAATAAGAGTCATTCGGATAGCCAATTTTTTCATCGTTCGCTAAAGTTCGTCCCAATAAGGGCCTTCACCGACCTTGTCCTGGGCTAGAGGGTTCCTTCTCCTTAGCTTGTCCTTTGTCGGCGACCGTCGCTACCGGCACCACGCTTGCAGTACTACACGGGATCGAGATCGCTTGGCTCGCCGGTATCGATATCGTTTGTCCCGACGGTATCGATATAGTCTGCCCCGACGGTATAGTTATTGCTTGGCTCGAAGGTATTGAAATCGCCTGACTCGCTGGGATCGAAATAGTCTGCCCGGCTTGAAGCCCGGGTATGGAGACGTTCGATCCGGGTATGGTAATCACCGGCTGGTTCCCGGTCAAAGCGCTTATGGGGATGGAGAGGTTAGTGCCTGGGATCGTGACCGTCGCCTGTTGTTCTGTTAGCGGCCCGGGTAGCGGAAAACACAGATTAGTACACGTCCGAAGCGACAGGCATGCGATGGGGGTGAGTGACGGCAGGAACTAACCCTGCTAGACATGACTAAAGTCAGCTTTAAGCTGTCAGTTCACGGATTTCGGAAACTAACTCCCGTCTCATTCTAATTCGTTGCGATAAACAGAGACAGATAAAGAATCCGTGATTATATTGATAGTTGAGAAAAGGGAATTGTAAACTTTTCCGTTTTTACTTAAAATCATCATGTCTAGCAAATGTAGTTCCCGTTTATAAGTGAACATTGACTAAAACGACGCACTGCTACGTTTGTAATGTGAACTAACCAACAATTCTAACCAATGCATTATTTCATCTACAAATCTACATGTGAGGTACAACATGTAATGAAAGCAATCAGATTACATACCTGACAAAACGAAAAATTTACATACTAACATTTAACTGTTTGTAGTAAAATGAACCGTGAAACTTAGCACTTAAAACCACTTTCACTTGATCCAGGTTAGAATTTGAAGTGAAAGTAAAAAGCATGCGTCGTTCTACCATGTTGATTGTTATCGATAGTTAATAGTTATTGTGTAATTGTAAAGCGAAGCTTTGAAGAAATTATAGGTAAAATACCAAAGCAATCCCGAAGCTAAGTTGAGTGAGCTTTTAATGAAGTGATTGGACCTATATTGCTAAAATATTAAGAACTATATTTGTATAACCTGCTCCCTTAATCAAAATGTTTCAAGAAAAGTTTTACAACATGATATAGCAAAATAATATGTAAGTATTACATATAAGGTGGAATTTGAATAAACGGGCAGATATTTTAAGAATATGAGTATTAATAAGTGTGGTTTAAGTTCTAATGGCATGCTTACCGGCTGGTAGATGCATTACGTTCTGGAGGAAGCCAGCTGGTAGCACGGGAGTCCTGACCAGCTGACCGTTCACAAGGCTCACTTGGTTCATTCCTGAGAAGTTCTGAAAAAGATAAATAATTATGTTTTGAGTGGTTTCAAGAGTCTACTCAAATATGGGCTAGTCAGTGTATCAGGGATATTGAGTCCAAGACGTGTTTTTCCACACCAAAGTCCAATCACCAAGGTATTTTTAATACACGTCTGAAGGTTAGCAGTTGATTACCTTTAGTCTCAATAATTTAATGGATGCATTTTGACAGTAATTTGTAGTGAGATTAATCGATTCCCATTCCAGTGTAAATGGTCCATAAAGCTCATCTGCCAAAATGCACCTATTTATCAGACTGTAGATTTAATTGAGAGCTGGTCGAATCCCAGTTTGGGTGAGCTTGTTGAGAAATGCGTACATTAATTTCTTTAGTTTGAGTGAGCTTGTCGAGAAATGCGTATATTTCTTTGTAATAATAAAAAAGTTTCAATTTTCAAAAGATAGTCCCCTCCATGGTCCATATATTTTCCACTCTATAAATCTAACATTCTAATCAAACACGAGCCTACTTCCCAAAACGAGCTTCGTATATTTTTCGAGTTTAGAGAAGACTTTAAGCTCTTTTAAAAATTCCAAAAAAAACAATTTTTTAGTCTAATAAAAACGAGCAGAGACTATCGAATCGAATGAAGAGTTAAGTACACTAGAGATGTTATTATGTAGTGTCGTATATACCTGTGCATGTTGCGCCGGTATAAAGAGCGCATCTTGACCGTCGACAGTGACTGCTTGCATGGGCGCTACTCCGCCAACGCCGCCTACCAAGCAACCACCATACACTCCACTTGCTTGTTGCTGTGGGTGACACAATTTATAAATAAAATATTCAGAGGAGTTTTTGGCGGCATCCAACTATGGCGGACGTGATTTTTATTCCAGTTATTGTAATATTGTTTCGGGGTGGATCTTGTTGCGTAAAATCAATGTAGTTTTTTGTAATAAGTTTCAATAATGATGAGCAATGTGGAGGATCATTAAAATTCAAGTGGTGTAAAACACTAAGATTTTTTTCGTCGTAATCCACCTCATCGAAGTAACACCACGGTGTCTGCCATGGACTTTTTGACGCCAAACTCTCCCAAGATGCATTGAAATGCATTACACTAGCATTTCAATGCAAATACTGAAGAAATATATACTGAAAACTTGGCTGTATGGGCTCCGTTCCCTTTGCCTTCCCTACATGGGAGAATTTAACAAAAAAGAAATATATTCATGGTCATTATCATTTGAGCTTAAAGACTGTTGGGGAAAGGCTTCCATCTCCCATACGGGCAGTAAGAGGTGTTTTAGTCAAATGAGAATATCAAATAAAATCAATCAAACAAATCTACTGAAATATATGCCATTTCAGTATCAGAGGACTGTACTTTGCGATAAGTTTGTAACGAGGCGCTATAGCAATATTAGCGACTCTTTGCTGTTATTGCGCTCTCTGGCCATTTTCTCTGTTTCTGTTTTTAAATTTACTGCCTGTCTCCTTTTTTCTTTCGATGTTTTGTTCTCGAAGTTAATTGCTATCGGAGTCAGCGTCTAGAGCGGTTATCTCATTGTAAATTACTATAAATATTTTAATATTTGAAGTGTTGTTGACAAAATTATAAATCTTTGTTGAAAAGCTGCTACAATCTTAGCAAGTTGCATGGTTGCAAGTTGGACTATATTTATAAAGTTTATAAGTTTACTAAGGGCACTATTGTAAGTAGCCCTTTGATAATACCTTTATGATTTATATGTGAAATTTAATTTGTGTGATTTGTGAAACTTACCTTTTTTATACAATTGTTCCAGTGTACTTTAATATAAAAATAAATATAAGTGACGTCAAGTTGTAGTTTCCTTTATCATCGATCCACCACGTCACAATAAGTAGAAATTTTACTGCAAACACTGCATAAAGAAAAAGAGCTTATATACAAGGTATTACGGTCCCAAATCGTTAAGCTGACCTGTAACAGCTGCGGGTGTATCTGCAAGAGCTGCTGCGGCGTGTTCTGGTAGGAGGCGCCCTCGCCCGACACCACGCCGCCGCCGAGCAGCGACTGCAACTGCTGCATTGATATCACCTAAAACAATATCGGTGTTATTTAAACGGTTAGCAAAATATACAAATTTTGGTCAGAAGATAAATACAATTGATCGGCTGAAATAACTAGTTGGTCAGAAACATATGGACAGCAAATAGAAAGAAAAGAAAGAAAGAAAAACATTTATTCCGACACAGACACGAGACAGACGGGCATAAAGAATATATACATAGCTATATTACACACAAACAAAGAAAAATACAGGAATACATAGTAAATATATATTTGAAACTATCTCACGGCTGTGCCAAAACAGGAAGCCAATTCAGCATGATGTCAGGTTTATGAGTCCTGACGCTGGTTTTCTATTGGCACCTTCTTTTTTTTTTAAATATTTCTAAATTGGTCAGCAACTTATGGGCAGCCGACAACAACTCAAATGTTTTCTCTGCTGCCAATTGTTTAATACACGTTTCGATGACACAACAGTAGCTTATGTAACTGTCACATAATATAGGTTATTAACACGAGCGTGGTTTTAAAACACGAGCCTTGGCGAGTTTTTTAATAGTATCACGCGAGTGTTGTTTTAATTTTATTTATTGTTGGCTGTCTGGAAAACATTTGCCATAAAAACGCACTAAACGTTTTTAAGAAAAATAAGTGTTGCATAATGAGTCCAACCTATTGCATAATGGTCATTATGTTACAGTTTCTATTTTTAAAGTTTCGTTTTTATCATCTGTGTTAAAAAGTATGTCATTATGAGTTCGAATCTGAGTTCATAATTCGAACATTATAACATATTGTTTTTATGGGTCATAAAAAATAACCTTAAATTAATATCTATAAGAATACATTTGCTAAGAATTCATCCTTGATCCTTTATTGATTTTTTCTACATTTTATACATTTCCGCAAACATATATATTGAAGCCAAAATAATTGTCTTGCTGCCCAATTAATTATTCTGCTGACCAAATAATTAAATGGCTGCGCAATTTATTACTTCCAAGCAATATAACAGAACAAAACATATTATCACGTGTCTTTCCCCGAAGTGGTAGGCAGAGGTGTTACTACCCACAGTTCGCCAGATATGTCAGGTCCCCATGTAACAGATGGCGAGCCATTTGTCAACGTGACGTCACTCATTTTGGCGTTTCCATTGACGCTATTGGTCTAGAATTTAACTATTGTGGTTACTATGAGTACGGAACATAATAAAGGGTGCTTTTTGGGCTGATTGACCCTGTCTCATTAATTTTTTATTATCATTATTATGCTATTTATTGCCAAAAACAAGTTACATAACAATAGAAAGAACACAAAGCATACAATGGGCAGCCTTATCTCTAATAGAGATGTCGTCCAGACAACGCAATAACAAGAAACTTTTACAATAATAATTTTTACGTACAATATGGTATCTGTTATTTCAATGAGCTAGTCTAGTAGATACACCGTATTATTATTTTGTATTTAATATGATAAGAAGAGCAGGCATTCGTAGTATGATTTCTATGTATCATGAGCACCAAAAATGTTCTGCGGTTAGTACTTCTTATCTATAAGTATAGTCAGACTAAAAATTGCATAGGTAAACATTTAACCTGAGTGTCAAACCAGTCGAACCCACCTGAGGTTGTTGAACCTGTATTCCATTTGGCACCGAGTTCGCCGCATTCACAATGGCCGCCGACAATTCGTTGCCCTGAACACAAAAAAATATTACATCATGTATACAGTATGTACAGATTGCAATCAAAGTTTGTGTTGAATTTCATTATATTTTTTGATAGGCTAAAGTTTGTACTACCGTACAAGCAGATTTATGACCCACTTTGACAAAATTTCGATTACAACTGTCTTTTGCACTTACGACGTTTTTACGTGTACTTTAATTAAATTAAAATGCTACGGCAAAATTACATTATGGTTGGTCAGAAATCTATTTTTTCGATAGTACAAACTCTGAATTATTTTTCTTTCTCCTTCTTTTTCCTGCCCTGTTCCCAATTCTATTTGGGGTCGGCGCAGCATGTCTTCCTCTTCCACTCTCCTCTATTACTCGTCAAGTCAACACTCACGCCCATCCTCATCAAATCATCATTCACACAATCCATCCATCTTTTCTTCGGTCTTCCTCTCCCCACACCATCCACTTTCCACTTTCCACCATCCACATCCACTTTCAAATCCATAAATTTCCTGGTGACATGATCATTCTCCCTTCTCATTACATGTCCATACCAAGAAAGTCGTTTTTCTCTCAGTTTATCAGCAATCGGGGCAACTTTCAGACTTCCCCTAATATATTCATTCCTCACTCTATCCATTCTCGTCACACCACACATTCACCTCAATGCGAATGTTGAGCTTGCGAATGTTCGAATGTTCAGCTGCATGCAATCTTTGTTCATCCATCCGCTTTACAGGCCAACATTCCGATCCATACATGATGACAGGTCTTATTATAGATTTATAAATTTCTTTATTTTGTTTTTTTCTAATACTCATCTGAAGTATTCGTTTATAAATCGCAAATGTTTGTCCTTAATGGTTGTCTCAAATGCAGTGTGTTATAGATGGCAACACCCTGAAAATCGGTGAACAAACACATCACCACCCCGAAGGGATAGGCAGAGGTATTAACACTCGTATAAAAGAGGCCAAAACAATTGCAGTAGAATTTTTATCAGTCTTGCTGTTAAGGTCTATATTTATTACTTATTGTACCCATAGACACAGACATAGACACAGGAGAATACAGCATGAAATAAAAACAATAGCATAAGCTTATAATATTATTATCTTACAAACAAATAATCTTTCTTTGAACCTGATAGTTTCCTCTTGAACGCAATCTCAATTAAAACTCAATAATAATATACAATGCAACATCTCAAAATACAGAACCGAGAGAGGCGGTACGAGAGTACCGATTTTACCAAAACTCAATGTCATTTAATATAGTCCGCACATTTTGATCCATTTATGGCCCAAGTGACGCAACTGAAGAGCGTTTTGCTCTTCGGGATTGTTCGGGATTGCGTTCCAGAGTAGGCTACCTGCCCGCTTATTCTAAGCTGTCGGAAACTAAATGAATCACGGACGGAATCTCTATTGCTGTCAGTATTATTGCGGCGAATTAGAGCGAGACGGGACGCGACTTTCCGAATCGAATCCGTGAACCGACAGTTTAGAATAAGAGGGTTGTTAAAGGTATGAATGTAAGAAGTTATACAAAGACCCAACTTCAAATGAGTGATGGGGAAAAACCATAGTTGACTTACTGACAATCCTTGAGCTCTTAACTGCTGAACCACAGCTGAGCTTATAACCCTGAGCTGTGGTTGTTGTTGTTGCTGTTGCAGATAGTGTTGTTGTATTGCTGCTATTGTTGCTGCATCTCCCTGCACTTGCTGTTGTATCAACTGTGCTTGTTGTACTTGTTGTTGTTGCTGCTGTTGTTGTTGTTGTTGTTGTTGCTGCTGCTGCTGCTGTTGTGCCTGCTGTTGTTGTTGTGGACCTGGAATGTAAATGATATTTGTTTGTATAAGATTCATTTTAGATACTTCAAAATTAGTCATATTTGTCCATGATCTAAATCTATCAAAAATTCTTATTATAATGTGGTAGGTGAACCAGTCTTGTAAGTAGTGAGAGATTGCTAATACCTTTCCCTTTAAATCAGAACACCTTTCCCTAAAACCACAGAGAATTGCAGTAAGAACTCTTTGCAGTGATTAGAATGGCAGGGTAAAGTAAATAATAATAAAGCATTATCATTCTCATTATTTCACTTAAGAAGAGTTTAGAACCAGTGAAATCTAAGATATGTTTTAGATGTTTGACATGTTGCTGATAGTTATATGGTTTTGTTTTTGTTATATTAGGGGTTAAAATATGAAATTGCCGTTTTGTATGGGGAAGTCTACATTTTACATACTATAATTTTTTCAGATTTCTCCACGACGACAAATCCAGAGATAATAATTGTTGGCATGTATCATTAGACAAGCTTTAGCAATATGTGTAATATCACTCTTTATAAAAATTATTTACCGTTTTTAAGTAAATGCAAATTAAATTATGTATTCAGGAGGCACTTAAAAAGAGTTGTCTCCATGTCCTATTTCAACACAATTAAACTTACATCAAATTATCAAAACAAATCCAAAGAGTGATCTCTTTGGATTTTAAATATGGTCTATTTTAAGAGGAGGTAATTATTTTTTAATAATACTCTCAAACTTAATAGTCACAGACAAAATACTAAGAGAAAAAAAATGGCAATTTCATACTTTAACCCCTATTGTTTTAGTAGTCTCCTTACATTCAATAGTTTTGTGTAGTACTATTAACAAACATTTTATCACGCCTTAAAGGTGTAGGCAGAGGTGGAAACACCCACATTTCGCCTGACATGTTTGGCAAGGGGTTGTTGTCAAGTGTGAGTGTGTGTGTGTTGGAAGGAAGTGAGTGTTGACTTGGCGAGTGATAGGAGGGAGTGGAAGAAGACATGTTGCGCCGAACCCAAATAACAGAATAGGGCAGGGCAGGACAGGACAAAGAAGAAGAACAGAGGGCATGCACAGAGCACAGTGTGGGCTAGTGATATAAGTACTCTAGTGATATAATAGGTAACAAAAACTCACTAAAATGCTGTTCCTTTTCCTGCTGCTGTTCGGGCCCCATGTTGGCGGCGCCGAGCCGGCTGCACGTCGCCGCCAGCAGAGCGAGAGGCGACTGGGTGCCGCTGCCCTCCTGAAACACAATAACAACCGGTGAAGTTTACAACAACTCAAACAACAACACATGTAGCAACTATAAAAAATTATATAAACATTTCTTTCTTTTTTTCTGGAATATGGGCCTCCTGTGTTTACTAAATCAAACAAATTGAGATGAATGAACTATATTTTTGATTTATTGTTGCTTAAATTTTGGTGATCTATTTGCTATAAAGAATTAAATAATAATATAACATTGCGTCTATCGCATAAAGGGCAGAGGTGATAAGCACCCACATTTCACCTCACATTAAGTCTCCAGTGTGTTATTTAGTAATGTTTGGTATGAAGACACTTTGTTGGCCATAACTCATACATAACATAATGTATCATGCATATTTTAATTATTTTTATCTTAATTGTTAAAACAGAAAAACAAATATTTACATTTTTAGGTGGTGTAATGGCCAATACTCTTCAATAATAATGTTTGTCCATGTAAGAAGGCCTGTTCGCAGCAGTGGGCTAGTGACAATAAACATTTATGCACAATGCTGTGATTAGGCTGCCCATTTAGAAAAAGGTGGGCAAAGTGTTGGGAAAATACCAACAGTAAAGTGTTCCACATCCTTAAGACCCTTTGTTACAGAAAGGGCACTTGGCAACTTAGTTCCTGGGAGCAAGATACAATAACAAAATCTATTGTCTTGGCATGCTGGGATGCTCTCCAGGAAACAAAGGATGAAGTCCCTGTGTTATAATCAAGCGATATTCATTATAAACTGTACTTAAGTTAATCAAACTCAGTAGTGAAAATGTGGATTAAATTTGAAATAGAAATCTTGATACAATTATTGCTGGTTTCTAATTGCTGTAGACCTTTGACATTTGTATTTAAAATCCATGCACCATTTATTTACCACCAAATAAAAAAAAAAACTACTGTTCTGGGTTATTTCTGTATTCAGATGTTCTAAGCTTGTGTAAAATTTACTACAGGTTAAGCCGAGCCGAGTTTAGTAGCAAGTGATTATTGGTTTATGTACAAAGTTATTGTTGTAATAAGTTACTGTTATGCATGTCTAGTCTATGAACTTTAGATACAACAAACAGAGGTTGCTAATTGTGTAGCTTTTGCCACTTGTTGATAAAAATTTATATCATCTTAGGTAAACACTTTTAATAATATAGTTAAGTTGTAGTTTAATGCTTTTATTTTTTATAGTTAGCCACTAGCCACTTGTTACTACTTTTCACGATTCTTCATCTGACCAAACCCAATATTTGTATGGCTAAGTGTGGTATTAAGGGACACAGTGTTCCTTGGCCTACCCCTTCGGGGATTATAGGCGTGATTTTATGTATGTATAAACATGAAAGTGGATGGGCATGTACGGAGAGGAAGAACGAGGAACATATAGATGGCAGATGGACTGCGTGACTGAATTATGATGAGGATGGGAGTGAGTAGTGATATGGGGAGGGATAGGAGAGTGGCTAAGCAAGACATGTTGCGCTGACTCCAAATAGAATTGGTAGCAGGGCAGGAGACCGAAGGCTTTCAAATATACTTACTTGTAAATATAAAAAATTATAAAAGTTTGCATCATGATTAACAATTAATAAAAACTTAAATCCAGACAAATAGTATTATAGTAGTAATAGATAAAATGTAAAAGATGTTGTTTGTAGAACTTAGAAGTTAAAATATTCTGGAGTCAGGACCTCTCATAATATCAATAAATGTCTGTTTCAAATTAAATCAATAAACTAAAATTTTTATTTTAAATAAAATAAACGAACTTTAATTATATAATTAAATAAATCGATATATGTACCTTTGAATCCAAATCATCGAGACTGTTTGATTTTATGATAGTTTGAACGTCTGGAGTAAAATTATTCTGTAGACAGTATTTTCTCATATTAACAATAAAACTGTTTCAAATTAAATTTTTAAATATACAAAAAATTTTTATTTAAACTAAACATTTTATTACAAATTAATAAAATAAACCTTTAAAATTAACTATGTAGGTATACCTTTGAATGCAAATCATCGAGACTTTTAGATTTTGTCATACTCTTTATTTTTGTGTTTCAATTACTTAAGTATTACTTTTTTTTATAAAAATTCTCTTAAAATATTTTAAATTTCCAATACATAAATTTAGCAATCTTAATATTTCACAATAGAAAAAACACCGAGTGAATGATGCAGCAATATGTTTTATGGAATGAATGATGCCTTATGATGGTTGTTTTTGATTTGACATTTTGATTTTTTGACGCAAAAAAATTCACATCCATAGACAAAATGTCATTCCAAATTTGAAAATAAATCATTAATTCGTATCAAATCAATTCATGTTGATGAACACTATCTGGAAGGAAAATCTTTAAGTAATGTAACTAGGTACCTATATAAAAAACATCAACTCCCAGAGTCCCTTACCCTGGGAATCTGTAACGGTTTAAAATGTTGCAGCAAAGTAAACATTAAAAGTTGAAAGAATTTGTAAAATTTATACTACATCATAGTGTGGAGTCGACACGCCTTTTCCTAACAAGTGCCGGGAGTCGTCGCACGCAAGGTCGCCGCCGCCCTTTGATCCACCCACCTCAAATCGCGTGACTGTGATTTTTATGCATTTTTCTAACTGGGGTAAGTATTTGCCTGTAACATATTGAACAAGCTGACTGCATGAAAGCTGAAAGCTTAAAGTAATTCCGTAAAACGAAAATGTTATGAGTCTTTTGTTTTTGAATCCAATCGAAGATTTCATTTCGATAACGATAGAACAGGTTAAGTGGTGAGATTAAAATGGCGACGACGATTCTTGCAACATAGATCGAGCTTTTATTAACAATCGCTTCATAAGATCATTATACTAACGACACGTGGTTCTTTTAATGGGAATGGGTGGGAAGCAAGACTGAAGGAGGACGCTGATGCTATTTCGGCAAGGGAGTTGCTTGCGACACGGTCACAACCTCCTGCGTGTGGCCTGGCGGGCCCCACACGGCCGGGGCCGCACTTGCCCCGCCCTCCCCCTGCGCCAACACGAGACCGCTGCCCGCTGGCGTCCGATCTGTTACACAATAACACTTCATCCTATGACACTTCACAATTTACCTTGGTGTTTTTATCCTCGTTTATATATTCCACCTGCACTTTAGTAGGCTCAGACGACATTATCTACTTTACACTTGCAAACAAATATTTTTCTTTGTTCACGTACGGAACACACCATTCTCACGACCGGCCGCCAAAGTGCGGCGAGCATACTGCCGAAATGTACCGAGCGTCGTCGACAACGGTCGGAGATCCGCCTCCTATCGCGGTCAGTTTTGTGTCAATTTTAATCAATTTATAGAATTTAAGGTGAACACAGACTTTCTGCGACTGGATAGAGGTAAAGATCAAATATTGATGTTGCTATTGTGATTTCCGAAATTTGTTGTAAACAAGCTTAAGTATTAGAAAAGAAGTTTTTTGAGTTGTTTCGATAACTTCTATCTCACTCTAATGTAGACAGGTCTTGATTATTGGTAGGCAGCAGCTGCGCCTCTCTCCTCCTCCCCTTCGCGGGTGCGGCGCCGCCGCCCGATAATAATAATTGAAAGTAGGAAGGACGTAATAATGGGTGTATAACCTCTAGCCCGCGGCCTCCTTGGGCGGGAAAAAATGCATACACATGGTGTACATCTTGACATATTGATTGCGTTATTTAACTAAATACTAATTTGTATGTATATCACTAGGAAAAATTGAACATAGCAGTATTTTTAGGTGTTATAACAAGTCTTTGTTCGTATGACTGACTGGCCTGTCTTGAATTACGACACGTTTGTCTGAAGCTCCTTATCTCTGCAAAATCAAGTACGTTTCCAAGCCTATGCATTTAAAATACAGCGCAGCGCAAATATTTTATTGTCAATATAGTTGTAATTGGATATAATGAGGACTTATCATGTATGTATCAAAGGAAACTTATTTTATATTTATTTCAGACATCAGGTTTCCTTCAATTTTTAATAGATGTAGATAATTATGTAAATAAATAAATACTAATTGCTTTTGTGTCTTAGCCTTGATATTGAATATTATAATCGGAAACCAAAACATGATAAGTTGATTTCCTTAATTTGTTTACAGCTACTTATTAAAACTATGTCCTCATTATTTATGAGCACCGGACTGGTTTAAAATGAGAGTGAAAGTCGAACTACGTTTTGTCAAGCGTCAGTCGCGTCGGTCGCCCCGAGTCCATTATGCACGAATGAGCAGCCGCCCCGAGAGAGCGTGTGTCCCCGGCTTAATTATCTGTACTATCCTCGAATCTAAATTGTGCCTTATTGTGAGGCAGTTATAGCTGAATTTCCTGTTTTAAGTTTATTGAAAGCATACATTCTCAAACAAACGACGTTGTTGATTTCAGATGTTTTCTAAAACGCTCTTTATACTACATATTAATAAAGTTCAAATTTTATTGTAGACGTGTAGAAATTTAAGATGTTTTTTACTCAAATTGTTCTATTATGGGTGTACCTCGGTGGCGTGGTACGTCACGCAGTAGTTGAGTGATGCGTTATTGTTTGTGTTATACTGTAACACGTATAATTAAGTAGACAATGAATATAGTAATGGTGAAATCATCATTAGGAAGTTCGTAGGTATTTGCTCTTACAAAAAAATTATAAAATGATATGTTCGACACAGTAAAGGAAGTTTATCTACCATAATTACCTACTTATTAAAATTAGTTATACATACATCTGTAATAAAACTGTAATGGTCGAATGTCTGTTCATAGAAAAAAAATGTTTAAAATCAAGTGGGCATGTAAAAAGAGGTGAAATACCAAAACATATTTTTTTATATTTTTGTACAAGCTAATCTCTTAAATGGCTGGACAGATTTCAATGAAATTTTGCATGGTCAACTTATACTCTGGTCAACATCTTAGGCACTTTTTATTCCGGAGTATTAAAGGGTTCCCGTGGGATTGTTAAAAAACTACAGTAACTAGCTGGTAAATAGCTGGTGGTGGAATATAAAATTCAAATCTAATTACATTGGTACACAAAGATACCTGGCATTTTTTTGTTTGAGTTTCTTTCGACATAATTATTATTAGTAAGGCCCTCGTCATTTGTTAAATCTAGTTTATAACATAATTTTTTTTTACATTGTAACCAATGATGTTAATTTTATGTGACATTTCTTTCAAATAAATACGTAAGTAAACGCCAGGAACTAGTTACAATTACCCACAAATTATTTTAGGGTTCAGTGAAAATTTTCTTTCATAAATAACTGTAAATAAGAAATATCTATAATAAATAACTACGTACAACTCTGTGTAAAAATTTACTTTCTTCGAGAATTTAAATTTTATGAGGCAGCAATGATTCATGACTTCACTTAAAAATATACCTAATACAAATAAGGAGTAATACTAAAAGCTCGGAACAGATGTCGCTCTAAACGACTGTACTTTTTTTACTTATAATGTCAAGTGTGAAGTTGTGACTTTATTATTTTATTAAATTATTTATTTGTAATGAACTCCCCAAATCGCTACGTGAACTTCAAAAGATATACCTTTGCGTCAGCTCGGCCGAAAAAAACAGCTGTACTGGTAGAAAGAATAACTTAAATAAATTAGGTTATGTTTTGTTTTCGTTGACTTTTCTGTGATTTTCGGTGTAAAAACTTAGTATTTTTCTTTAATGTTAGAGTCATATGGTTAAAACATGAACTTTAGATTGAGTTTAGGTATGAATGAAGACCATTCGTATCTCTGTTGGCCATCTGTTAAATTCAAAGACATCAATGCCGATTCGCTGCTTCCATATATCACTTATCTATCATATTCACAACAACAATTCATGTTCCAAACATCATAATTTACATGCAAAATAAACACCTACTCAAAAGGTTGAAAGGCTTTTTGTACGAAACTGGGCAAAACTGGACATGTTTCGGATTTGGGTCTTTTGGACATACACGGATTCCTCTATATTTACATAATAATGCAAGCCACTGAGTTATCTTTGCAATAAACAAAAATATCATGAGATATTTACAAAATTTACCAAAAACTCCATACGAATTGACATATTATGACAGCTAAAAAGTACATGCGCAACCATCGGAATAAAAAGTCAGCTTTCCTCCTCCTTATTATAGAATAAGTACATGAATTATAAGAAACATAACACCACTATCCCCGAAGAAGCAGGAAGAGTTAACGCCTAAATTTCACCTTTATCTGTTCATGTGTACCTGACTCGACGCTAACCAGGGCCGCGATCGCGCTAAACAAGAACGTATTTACCACAACCAAATCACAGTCGAAAACGTTAGGGCCCATCCACACACTCACACGAGGCGACACACGAGGGAACTCGAGTACGAGAGTACCTATGGTGTGTAGCTTCGAGACCTACATAATATGTTCCTTCATTTTTTTTATAACTTGCATATCTATTATATATAACCAGAATAATATAATGATGTATCTACATCACTGTTTCTACCAAGAATTTTGTACTCTATGGTTTGTACGAAATCACAACGTTTTATGTTGCGCCCAGAGCAAACCTTACCTTCTCTTTCCAGATAAACTGATAAAGTGTTATTCCGTTCGTTATGATATTAAGAATACAATGAGTATCTTATTACAATGCGTGTATTTATTTTATTTCCGTTAGTCAAACGAACTCGAGCTCACTGCTGTAGACTAATCTTCAATACCTCATATTTAACAGTATTTGACCATGGAGGGCTTGGTTAACGAATTTGTAAGTTTTAGTTCTGTTTTCCAATTTAAATATCAAAACATATCAAACAAAGAATTTTGTTTTAAAAACAATATGTATAAGACTGACCTCGTAAAGATTAGTTAAAAAAATATAAAGAACCAATCTTACAAAGCAAACTTCAGAATCCTAACTCAGTTTTTTGACTTCTGCTCTCACAGCCAACATAGGACCCTCATCGGCTTCTCCACTATAATATGGTCTAAAAATACCACCAAGCTGAAGGTCCGTAGTTGAAAGATAGTCGGAAACGGAAGTAACGGTGGGCGGACCGGACCGCCCGCGCCACCCGCCCCTGCGCCCAGACACGCCCTAGCGTTTAAAAGTAATTCTGCATCTTATACTAATTAGTGACAGTCCTAACTATTAAGGTTTTAATAGTATCTAAAGCCCACCTACCTAAGATGTATTTGATTGTATACCTATTGGCTGATTTCTGCTAGTAGACCTAAGCTTGTTTCCCGCAATCGGAAAAGTCATTATCACAAAAAATTGTTTTTTCAGTGTTCCTTTTAGATAAATTTTTCCTCTTATGGATCCATCTTATAAGTGGTTACTTTTGTTTGTTGGCTTACAATAATATAATATCGTTTAGTTCGCCGATGTAGGCAATATTTTAAAGACCATTTTTGAGTTACAAGATTATTTAATTATATACTACTACCTAATACCTTATTTCTATAAAATTTCAAAATCGCTAACAAATTGGTTCACGCTATATTACTACCTAAGCAACTATGGACTGTGGATACTTTGCAACATGCGAGTTTCGGTGATCATCAACAGTTCTCAGTTGCTGTTATCTATGACTAAGAAAGTTTCTAATTGCCGCAACTAGCAACTGCAAAATATTATACCTGTTTTTAAAGTAGCCGGTATTCACAACCACCTCAAACGTCAATCACGACGTGTCAGGCGATTTCACACCCTTCCTACTTTTCCCTGTGCCCGGAAATGCTAGATTGTCATAAAGTTACTCACAGTCATCCTCAGCCTATATAAGTCCCACTGCTGGGCACAGTGGAGAAACACATGGGAAGCATGGGCTGTAACACCACCACGCTGGCCCAATGCGGGTTTGTGGGTAGAAACGGTCGCAATAGAGGCCGGAACCGAAGGCTTAACGTGCGTACCGAAGCACGAAGGAGCTCGAAATCCTTGTGATATTTTTTGGTCACCCATCAAAGGGTTGACTATGGTGAAGGTAGCTTTGTTTTCGATAGTGAAAGCCATAGCGCTAAACCACTACCACACCATAAAATTGTGGTAACCGTAAACGTCATAGCAACAATCAACTTTATCATGAAACTTAAAAAGTGGATAGTTGCCTGTGGCCTCTAAAAAGTGGCGTCCATGGGCGATGGTGATTGCTTTCTATCAGGTGAACCGTGTGCCTGTTCGCCTTCTCTCATATAAAAAACACAATAAGAGAAAGAAGACACTTTTTATATTTATTTTCAAAATCTTCTATATCCTCTCCCTATCGTCTGATGGTGATTTTTGGCATCACAATCAGTATTTCCTATTAAAATTATTTAAGATGCACAAATATTAAACTCATAAATATTATGAAATCTTGAAAAAAATATCAACTGACTAATTAAAATTGATGCAATGCAACCTGTAATTTCAAAAGGAGTACCACGTTCCGTTAATCATAACGTCATCTATTCATATATTTTAAATCTTAAGACAACACGGAAGCGCTGCGCCCACCCACCGCCCGCCCGCAATACTAACTCGCGGGGGCGTAACCACCGCCCTACATCGCGCGGGCCAGTGTAACTTTATGTTTTTTCGCGCCATTTTAAAACAACGTTGCAATTACAGTTAATAGCATATTGACTTAATGACCATATTTAAATCAAAATGAAAATAACAGTTTAATATTTCAATTAAATTTTATCTACTATTTAAACAAACGTGACCTTGGTAACGGGTTAAAAATATTTAACGTAAATTTCTTGGTTGATTAATGCTCGTTCATTCTATTGTCTATGATGTTATTAGTCAAGTCATTCATTCTTTATTCCCGCTTCCTGCTTACTACAGTTTCGATTTCCTTTAGTAATTGCTTGCTTTTTGATGATTTTCAGCTGGAGAAGAGGAGGAAGACGTTCTCTTCACTAGCTATAATAAAATAATTATTAAAAAATTCTTTCGTTTCAATTACATTAACGTAATATGGTATTTCTTTTTACAATAAACTGCATTAAAATGACAAAACTTTGAAAGTAGAAAAGCGCAGAAAGTTATAATTCCGTTCAAATTTTTTTCTAGGCACGGAAGGTACGACGAAGTAGTTTAATGCTTTTATTTTAAATGAGACATTAATTAGAAATTGAATGAAATATAATTTTATACTGAGTTAAATATATAACCCGGTTTTACTTGATGGATTGTCACCATTTCTTTCATTCTTATCAATAAGTATACTGCCATCTATCGGAATTATTGCATATTAATTAGTACTGTGAAAGCATTTCCTTTGTCACATGTGTAAGAACCACAAGTACGATAGGTTTGCTTTTATTTTAACAATTGATAAATAGTAGCGTAATAGATGGCGCTATACCGCGCTGATACTATTCTAGGCACTGAACGAAAAAAGCCTTTTTCTTTCACCGATTCTAGTGGACAAAGAAGGCTACTCCTATTAATTAAATCGTTTATTTACAATAGGAAGTATTTAATTGGGCAGCTATGTAATTATGTGTTTAATGCCCAAATGATTCTTCGGCATATTTTTTTTACTGACCAATTAAATTGCTGCCCAAATAATTACCTACCTACTATTATCCTTTGTTTTGGTACTAATAAGGGAAATAAGGGACCAATACATTGTACCTATTATAATAGTAAAATATGATGTTAAATGTGTTAAAATAATAACGCATAATCAACTCATAATAATTTTATTGTAAAAACGACAAACATAAATGTTTCAAAGATTCATGATTTTATACAAAATTACTCCAATTTTAATGTATTTATTGCAATAAAATTGCCACTCATTGAAAACCTATGTCGATCTACAGTTTTTCATTAGAAATATTCACTTCCTATAGAAAATCACGTGATTTCAGATTTTTATGACTATGAACTTACGATTAAAAACAAATAATTTATCACTTAAAATAAATCACAATAATAAATTATTATAATTCTTAGTTAATTCGCACTGAACTCCAAATAATATTAAACCAAGTCGCTTATTAATTAATTGTGGTTTTAAAGTTAGTGTTTGATCTCAGGGCTTAGAGCGTTTCCGCACTACCTACATCCGATCCAGAGTCAACAATCCGAATCCGTGAAAATATTGGTCTAAAAAACTGCATTCTGATCTGCATCTGAAAATCAAAGCAGTGCATTGGGCAGCTTTTTTATTTTACGCGGATTTTTAAAAGTAAATTTTGCGTTCTACTTTTAATTGTAGTTTTCGTGTTGTAATAGTTTTTCGTTATTTGCTTATGATTCAACGACGCGATGATTTTAAATTATAAAAAAAATTATGACCGACTTTTCTTGTATGTTATCGGTATCGGATGTAGGTAAGTATAGTGCGAATGTACTTACCATAGAAATAGTTTAGAAATAGTTCTAAAGCTACTTCGGATCTTATTTTGTTTGTTCTGTATTCTAAGTGTTTGACTTCACTTTAACTTGAGGTGTATCAGTAGTACCTATTGATGTCAGATATAGGTACTCAAATTCACAGACTCACAATAGTAATAAGCCAATAAGGACATAGTGCTTGTGCGATTTTCTTAAATAAAATGTCAAAAAGTAGGTAAGATAAAAAACCACTAAGTACCTAAATATAATTAAAAACAATTGTGTAAATAGAAATACAATAATGTCTTTGTTCACATTACAACGGTTATCAATTACAAATTATACAAAAGTTAACGTTAAACTTGGACGTGCTGAGATAAAAACATAAAAAACTTGGTACCTACACTACCTACCTATTCAACCTGTTACAAAAACCCCAAATTTTTTTAAAATTATCAGAGCCAAAACTTTTGATTAATCCAACAACCCAAAATTAACTATTATCATATAATATTAAATACTACGGGTATTTTTGTAACGTTCTAAATAGTGGGCGTCTTATTAGAAGATTAACACTTTACCTGCCTTAATATATTTTGTTGTTATAGGATATTAGGTATAAAAAGTCATATTATTTTAGTAATTTATAGATTGGTACATTTTCAATAATAATAGGACTGTACTTACCACGGAATACATTCTTTAGTGCTAACACTAATAACAGAGGCAACTATGAAAGTTTTCTTCGAACATATAGTTATAGTATTTACTTTGATTCAGTAGCGTACGTAGGTATAAGTGTTGATCTGTTTACTTATGAGTACAGTACAGATAGTACCTACTTTATTTTACATTCTAAATAGAACTAAATAATACTTTTGGCGTAATAGACAGAAATCGATTAATTTGACAGATATTGGAGCTTTAGAATCAACTAACCCTTAATTAACAAAACAAATATATTATTTACTCTTTTGAGTTTCTCGACGTTTTGTTGGTATTAATAAATATCCCGTCCTGATTCCTTCAGGAAAAAAGATATTTTATTAATTAAATAAGAAAAAGTGGAAAATCATAGATTATTTTATATACTTCATCTCGGTTTATGTATGTTTTATCTAAGACAAATAGATACCTACGTACCTATCCTTCATAGTTTATTTAAAGACAAGTAGGTACCTAAGCAATGAAAGTTGTCAAAAAGTCCGTGTGCCGATAATCACAATGCATTCACAAATTTTAACCATAATAAATATGAAATAAAGTTCATTTTCCGATAGTTCTTAATTTCAAAAGTTAAGTGTCTCTCGTGGATTGGACGCTCAGCCAGAAAAGTAGATTTGCATATTATCACTTTGTCTTGCTAGTGCATTTTGTTATAATTATTGAATTAAAATTACAAATTAATATTTTTATAGACACGTCGAGTTATTCATATTAAAAATTAATGTAACAGATTACTAAAATAAATTTTAATCTACTTTCGTTGATATTACTTAGTACGTTGCTGTATTTGTGTATTTGCTGTATTTGTGTGATCATGGGTGACCATATGTTAGTCCTTTTCTTCTATTGCTGCCTGTTCTTATTGATATTACGTTCCAAATGAGGTACACAATACACATCATTATTATGGTAATGTGATAAGGGTTTCATATCTGAAACAATATGTTTTTTATTTAGGTTTTTTTTATATTAGACATGTTTTTTTCAGTTGATAGTGCAGTACCTAGAGGTATCATAATATTTTTAATGTGAACAAGTTAACTTGACGCTTTGCATTAAAACAACAAAGTTGAAGAAGAATCTGCGACTACGTTGTGGAATGGAGTAAAACTTTTTTTTTTGGAAAATCTAGAATGTATAGGTACTGCCTTTTTACAATAATATAAGTTAGTTTCTTTAATATTTTCATGAATGTTTACCATAAGTAACTTCAGCGAACCCAACCAAGTGGTCTACAAGCCACCGCCGCTCCTCTCGACCGTGATCTTTTTCTTGAGTATCTCCTTCTCGTGGTGCGCCTCTTCCATCTCGGCCATACGCGCGAACCGCGAGTATGCCACGTGACCAGATTTGATGGCTGACATCATCTGTATTTGATAAATTAGAAATGGTAATGCGATATAATTCATCAATAGTCTATAAAATAATATAATATTATGAGCCCTAAATACTTAAGAATCAATGTGACAAAACACAAAAATACAACACAAAAGCTACCATGTCAATATGAAGATTATTGCAAAATAGTTTGTTAGTATTTATTTATCCACTTCACCAGAACCAAAACCTATGCAATGAAATAAATGGAATAAATTATGTACTCAAATATTAAAATATTAGTGAGGGTAAGTAATCTAACTGTAAAATAATGAAAATTCACAATCTGGTATCAATCGAAGTCACACACGTAATTCCTAAGAATATTTTATATAACGCTATCGATAAATAAGATTGTGAATTTGGTAGATATTATGATGAAACCGTAACGATTCTATGATTCATGCAATATCAATCATTTTCATAGAATCGTTACGCGGACCCTAGAGAAATATTTCCCAAGCTAGTGAGAGTAAATTTTTTTACTTTATTTTAGATATTGTTTTGATTGTTTAATAAGTGACGTGGCAAAATACTCGTCTCATGTGTAGGTGTCAGCTACTGTGTGGACTCCACTTTGACTTATCAATATTAAGAAGTGTTACACCTTTGCCTATGTTCCTTTTTTTCGATAGAGTAAAAAGTACTAGTTTGAGACTGACTTAGTTATAAAAGCCAAAAGGAGCAACATTAAATACCCTTATCCACTGTTGTGATAAATATGGATCGGATACCTTTAAAAATAAAACAATTCAGAAGCAGCATGCATGTAAAGAGGAATATAAGTAGCAATATATTTTATTACTTATCGACGTGATAGTTATGAGAATCCAATTTGGGACAGATAGGGGTCACCCTTAAAACTAAAACCATCGATATGAAGCATGCATAGTGAATGGTGAGTTATGGACCTGCAGATACTCGTCGAGTTCGACCTGCCCGTTCATGTTAGTGTCAATCTCTTTCAGTATCTCGTGCAACTGTTCGCCCGTCACTTCCTCGCCGTAGTTCTGTGGACATAGCGCGTGAAAGCTAACAAATATGGAACCCACTATTGTAAGACAATGCGTTAGTAAAACTTTTGTACAGTATATCATAACCTTTAGGTTATGCTCTGCGTCTTTAAGATTTTTTTAAAAGGTGGACTAAAATTGTAACTAATGATGTCGCTACATTTTTTAGAGAAAAACAAGAGAAGCTTCAGTTTAAAGCCAAATGCAACTTTTGTCGACGTTTTGAAATCAATCCCATAGGTTTTAATCAAATTGTACAAAAATTCTACGTTATTTTGTACTTTGTGTAAGGCGTACAATATGAGAAATAAAATATTGACCTTTGTAAGTTTAAAACAAGTCAGAGTACAACATGTTGACCTGAAGTCCGACTCTATTCTATAAGCAATAAGAGCGGTTTTCGCAGTTCAACTGCATATCCTGACATTCTGCTGGTTGTACTTTTGCAAAGGTTTTAATCAAAAAAATAATACAATAGCTTAAAAAGGCAAATATTGTAGCATCTATACACCCTTCCAAAGTACACACAAATGCAGACACCACCATGAGAAACGTGAGGACATGGACCCGGCCCAGCGATTATCAGACGCGTCTCTTACGCTTCTACCTGAAGGTAATCCTGAATTTCCAGCTGTCCATTGTAAGTGACATCAATTTCTGAGAGAATTGAGCTTATTTCTGCATCGCTTGGCTTCAAACCCATACTCTAGAACAGTTTTCGGCAAAGCATTTGATTTATATGAAACATAATTACACGAAACTATTTTTGGTAACAATAATGGTAACCATGCTCTGTAAATAAAGATGGAAACAATTGTAGCTAATATAAAACATGGTCCTGAAGTAAAGCTGAAGATATTCGTAAAATCATTTTTGCTTATACATATTCTGTTCCCATAATTAACTCCTCTAATACAGAACCATCAGGTTTCTGTTATCAGTTGAAAGGGCCAAAATACCAATTTAAAAATATTTATTTCTAAAATTTGTCATATATTTGGTATATGTTCTAAGACAAAAGAAATATGTCTCTTCAATTCTTCGAAGACACGAATATCCTCATCCCTTTTCCAAGCATACCTTCAAACTCCTTCGGATATCATTGATGGAGACGAATCCCTTCCTATCCGCGTCGATGATCTGGAAACGCTTGATGTACGTCTGGATCTCGTCCTTGCTCAGGTTGATGGGGATCTTGTCGCGGCTCGCGCGGTTCACCATCTGACCCATCTCGTTGGCTAGGAATTCACTAGCCATTTTCATTTGTTTCTGGAATGGTTGGAAGTTTACGCGTTATTCCTGTTGGTGGCAAGGTGAGTTTGTTAAGCGTAGTAAATATTTATCATTGGAGTTAGCTTCATTTGAATTTAGATGGTAGTTTCCTTTTGGTCTATGAAATATGGGGCCACGGGACAAAATGAGAAAATTTTTCTCATTTGGTGCAATACATATTCATAGAAAATGTAGTCTAGTGGTAGCAGCTCATTAAAAGAATACTACCAACCCATCTCTTCCCTTGGGTGTCGTAAAAGGCGACTTATGATAATGGACTTGAATTCCACAACTATCCAATAGCTTATAGCGGCGACGCGCTCACGACCTGTCACGCTAAGCACAAGTGCAGCCACTGCTTGGTGAGGGGCGAACTATATTAGTCAACTGCTTTTTGAGTGCTTTTGCCTAACCCTAAGGGAATAATAGTCGTGATATGTATGTATGCAGAAAATTTTGTTTTTTTTTCGCAAAAATTCGAAAGACGTTTTGAAATAATCATATGGTAATGTATTGATTGGTTATTATGCACAATGAGAAAGTGAAAATAAACCAAGAAAATTAAAAAAAAAGAAGCTATTTTTATGACTTCTCATATCCATAGAACAAATGGGATCAACTGAATCGAAGTTGATTAAATAGGAACTATCGAATTCAGGTATACCTTCTTCTCCGCGTCACTCCACTTCAGCTCTTCAGCCATGATGTCGACAATGTTAGGCAAGGCTTCCGCCGCGGCTTGAACGTTGAGGAAAGCCAGGCGCAGCCGCCGAGCGATCATGTCGACTGCTGTGCACGCGTATTCACGAACGCCATATCTAGTAGGTGACAGAAATGGTCCAGTTATAACAGTTTGTTTGTATATTGATAAGCACAGAAATTGGAAATGAAACTCTTTATTGCAACAATCACTTATAAGTATAAAAATTATAAAACACCCCTTATAAAAGTATCTTGTGTTACAGAAGCTTATCTTATTTTCGGACTATTAAGAGCACTTCGATCTTTAAGAGTTTCAGAAGCTGGCTTCTTACTGGGTTTTGTTGATAAAATAAGTCATGGTTACTAAGAAAGGACTAACGTAAAAGTTCTTCAACCAGCACTATCTTTTCTTGGGAATTATGATAAAAATTGGATATAATTGTATCACCTAATTTCAGCGTCTATGTATGGGAATTCTGGGTGCACTTTCTTGCCAATAATTGGCCACCTTTTGCCTGTCATTGCTGCCATTTTTGCTACGGCAAACGCTCGGTCCCCATACGATTTTGCTAAGTGTTGCGCTACCTGTAATTGATAATAGCAGAATTAGCAGAAACTATATCATTTCATAACACTGGAGTGAGCTAAGTTTGAACGTAGAAGGTAAAAGAGATGTTATGAATTAGTGCAATTTCGATCTTGGACATTGAATAAAGTTGAAAGTAAAGTTACTTTTATTTGTAATATTTATACTTACTTCCATTTCTAAGCCAAAATCTTGTACCAGCCTGATATACATGGTCGGAGTCCAGCCATGAGCGCCTTCTATTAAGAACCCGTCTGTCTGACTCTCCCTAAACAACGGCTTCAGATTTGCACCTGTTAGACAACATCCAATTAAAACAAATTAAATAGTATGGGTAAGAAATTTTGATTTATTATAGAAATATAACAAATAAGCAAATGTTAATCCTTTAATGTTAAGACACAAAACACACAATTAAATGTAAAATAGTTCCTAAAAAAACATTTTGTGTCATTAATTGTCGATACCATATTAAATTAACTATTTAAAGTTACCCCGTGTGGTTCCACACTGTTTCTTTATTAATCTTTTGTTTGTTTAGTTTATGTGTGGCTCGTTTCTCAGGTACTGAGACAAATATAATGTAGGTAGTTGACAAAAATATACACCAGGGTTTACAGCAATATGATCTTAGCAGTATGTATATTGTATACATTATGTTTGTGGATTCTGTATTGTGTATAAATGTTGGTTTTAATCACGTATCGAGGGTTGAATGACTCGGTGCTGAGTCAAACCTAAATTGGTTTTTGTTGCGCTGAATTACTTTGTAAGACTAGTATAAAATCTTTGTATTATTATAAGTAAATAAAATAAATTTTTGGTCGAATTAATGAAAATAAATAAAACTCACTGTCAATAGCAGCATCAATGGTTTCGGCCGCCATGGAGCGGTAGGTGGTCCACTTGCCGCCGGCGATGGTGACGAGCCCGGCCTTGGACACGTGCACGATGTGGTTGCGCGCCAGCGACTGCGTGTCCGGCTTGTTGGGGTCCGACACCAGCGGCCGGATGCCCGACCACGCCGACAGCACGTCGCCGCGCCGCACTGCCCATACGTAATCACCAAATTACTCTAGGCAACTATGGATTCCACAGAGTGAAATTGAAAACATTCGACAAATTTTTACAGGACATTTTAAGCGTTATAATAATCGGTATAATAACAATTAAAATTGTAATAAAACATAAAAACACGCCTGTAATCCCCGAAGGGGTAGGCAGAGTCCAACGAGCACTGTGTTCCTTAAGACTACATTTAGCCATACAAAAATTGAGTTTGGTCAGATGAAAAATCGTGAAAGAGTAGTAACAAGTGGCTAGCTCATCGCCTACACAATCACAGATCCAGTACCCAATACGCCCTTAGTCGCCTTTTACGACATGCTAGGCAAGTAAAACAGTTGGTACATTCCTTTTGTGTCCCGGACCAACACGGGACAAATTTAATGTAATATTTTTCTTATATACATTTTACATGTAATTTTTTATGGTTTCTGTTTTTAATATGTATTAAATATACATATTAAAAACAGAAACCATAAAAATCAGTTTCAAGTAAAAGCAACTGAAAATTTTGATTTTTATTACAAATTAGATTTTTTTTCTCCCTCACAAATATAATGATTAATAGCACTAGAACCCCCCATTAAAAGATATCAATTATTTTCGATTTCACCCTGTAGGTTAATTCCAAACTGGCTCAACTCATAACTCATTCGGAGGGTTTTTGATGACGACAAGAAGAGATGTAAAGAGAAACACAAGAGACCCTACAGGCTAGAAGTGCTCTGAAAAGTCTCACTCCCATCACAAGATAAAATGCGCAGATTAGAAGGAATATTTATAGATAGTTTTATATTTATTCATAGTGTACACACGACATTTTCGTTTCTTGCCATATCTCCTATCGCAGGTGGGCTGGGAGACATTTCTGTTAGGAATAAGCCACACCCTTTGTACTGTCTTTGTAATTTGTCGTTTCGTTGTTATGTTTTTCTGTGTACAATAAATTGTTAAATAAATAAATAAATAGTGTCAACCACATCATATAAGCATCCCACAATAAATGCCATAATAATATTCATGAAGAGAGCATCGAAATCATGAACTGGTGACCTCTTACACCCCCTTGACAGTGTGAAGTACATATTTTAATGATATTTACATCTTTACTTCAATTTCACAATTTTAGGTGAAAATTAACTATTAAGGCCCACTTGCAGGGAACTTAAATCGAGAAAACTCGATTTAGTAAATTTCTGACATTTTAGCCATAGTAAAAATGACAAAAATTTAGTAAATCTAGTTTTAAATCTCGAATTAAATTTCCTGCAAGATGCCCTAAATGTCTGTAAAACATTATATAAATTGTTTTTTTTTTCATTTATAGATAAATATCTATCTAAGAATTTTATCTATCAATCTATCTCTTAACTGTGTATTCAGATGTCTCAATCTTTACCTTCAACATCTGGATTGAGGTAGTTCTTGACTTCAGTAAGGATGAATAGGATCTCGTCTTCCGTAGGACGTGGGCTGTGCGTGACGTCGCACGGTAGGTCCGTCGTGCCTGCGATGGTGCCTTTCAGCCACGGGAGGAAGAAGATGACGCGCCCGTCTGATGTCGCCGGGTCGAGCAGACCCATGTGTTCTGGGCTGAGCAAGAAGAACAATAATAATCTCGTCATTATACTTGAGAAATTGGGAGATTTATTATTTCAATGAAAGCTAAAGATTTGGACTTTAAACAAACATATACAACCCTAAATAAGGACCTCTACTCTACACTATTAACGTAACCCTTATGCAGTTGTATTTATAGCTATTGTTACGAACGTGAAACGGAACCTATGGAGCCGCGAACGAAACTTACGTCGTCACGATTCATTCGCTAGCAACTACCGTCTAGGTACATACTTAAGTTCAATAAAGTTCATGTACTTTGAAATAATTTGTAATAAGCGCGTTAAACGCAGATTTTATCGAGGTTCTACGCATCATTTAAAATACCTTGCCATGCTCAAACAGCTATTATGTATAACTTATAACCAAAAGAAATAATAGCCAAGTGTCAACTACATATACATAATAATTGTAATAAAAACAATCACTTTAACATGACTTTCTGCGAAAAGTATACGATTCGTATTGTGTAACTGTTGTAAAAGTTTTAATTAGTGTTTAATAAATATTTATAATTTATTTAGTAGTATAGTATTAATTAAATGCAATTTTATTACCTGTAATACCCGGGCAGAACTATATGCACCCCAGAAGAAGGGCAACAGATATCTTTGATGGTGGGGTCGTCCATCTTGCGGATACTGTCCGTAAATGGCCCGGTTGCATTGATTATGCATTTTGCTTTTATATCCCATTCCTTGCCAGAAAGCTCGTCCTAAAAATGTGAGGATTATATAATTATAGCGTGTTATTTACGTTAGACAAGTTGTCCAACACAAGGTAATATGAATAGGCCGATACAACCGCATGCTGGCTCAGTAAGATTGCGAGTGCAAAATGTTAAAATAGCTACTAGTATCAACGGATAAACGTGTTTTATACATTTAGGCCCACTTGCGCGGTCTAGAGTTAGCACCTAACCCTGGGGCAAATATATGGGCAGACCCTGGGTTAGGCGCTAACTCTCGACCGTGCAATTGGGCCTTAGAAGCATAGAGAAACTTACAAATCACAAAGATTTTGTCACCATTCAAGGCTTCTAATGTTTATTTCGTGTTAATTAATACCCGACGATGATTCAAAGTCAAAATCATTTATTCCGTCCTGTATTTTACAACAAGCACATATGTGAACGTGAAAAAGTTGAATTTTATCTAAATGTCAGCAATATTATCACTATGTCCAACAGTAACACTTGTGGCCGCGCCTGTACTCACTCGCAGCCGCGCGCCGCTGAGCTTTCCCGCCGTTTTGTGCAGCTTGGTGACGCTCACGTGGTTGGCTATGGTCGCTCCGTGCCGCGCGGCTGTTAGCGCTATTGCCAGGTTCATTCGGGCATCGTCTTGTTGACCTGAAATATAGAGCTAAAAATGTAAAAATCTTCAATAATACGTAAAGTTATATCAAAAGTTGAAATTCTAATAAACAATTTTGATAGTTTCGTATAGTTTGACGACTTTGATGTGCTGTTAATTGTACTAATTAAAAATAGTAGTTTAGTTACATACACTACTTTATCTACACTCATTATTCAAAGAAATAAAACAAAAAAATTAATTAATTTTATTTATTGTTGGCTGCCTGCAAAACATTTAGCCATAGATTTGTGCGTTTTTAAGAAGAAAAAGTTTTGCATAATGGCATAATGGTCATCATTTGACAGTTTCCATTTTTAAATTTTCGTTTTGATCATCTGTGTTAAAAAGTATGACATTATGAGTTCGAGTCTGAGTTCATAATTCGAACATTATAACATGAGTGTAGATAAAAAAATTATAGGGCTCACCATCATAGTAAACGATGCCGCCACAAAGGTTGTCCGACTTCAACATGGGGAATAGCTCCAGTGTGTTTTTCTTTGACAAATAGTATGAATTTTTTACGTTCCTGTCTCCGGCGACGATATCGTACATTTTTATGCCAAACCAGTAGTAGGGAACTTGCCACCATCTGGAAGCGAAAGAAAAAATACATGTAAAATCACTATTGATGACAGCCTCCGGCTCGAAGCTACTAGCTGACACAAAATCAATAATAAATTAAATCAGGATATAAACCATAACATATAATCACGCCCCTTATCCCGAAGGGGTAGGCAGAGGTGTTAAACACCCAGGTTTCGCCAGATATGTTCCCAAGTAACAGGTGGCGAGCCTGTTGCCATGCACCGGGCACAATGTGAGGCAAGCGATATTCACAATGAACTGTACGTAAGTTTTATTCAAACTCAGTGGTACAGGCGGTGGGATCGAACCCGCGTTTCCGCGCGAGTAGTGTCCCGTCCGTCCCAACTCGGCTACCTGCCTGGCTCGCTGCCAGGCAAAATAATTACTTGGTTTATTAAATCGCTGCAATTGATTTGATTGTCTTTACATTACAAATTGTTTTGATGTCTACAATATACCTATTACATAATTGCTTAAAGTGGATTGAATTGGCAGAGACGAAATTATAATATTTTTATATGCCGTTGTATACTAAGAACTGTTTTTATGCATGTATTACGGAAAACAATAACAACTGAATCGGAAATTAGGGATGTCTTACCCTGGTACAGGAGTGCGAAAAATTTGAGAAAAGAAAAAGGTTTCTTTTCCACATTATTTAATTTTATTGCTCGATGGTCGAAACAAATTATAGTTAGGGTATTAATTTTGGGTTTAAAACTTTGAATTTCCTATAACCAACAGCCCATAATATACGTTCCACTGCTGGGCCCTTCCTCACGGAGAAACCCAATATGGGTTGGTGGGTAGAAACGGTTGCAATAACCGGGACTAACGTGCCTTCCGAAGCACGGTGGTGTTCGAGATCACAAAGTTTTGGTCACCCACCCACGGCCTGACCATGGCGAAGGTAGCTTTGTTTTCGTTATCGAAAGCCAAAGCGTATTAACCACTTCACCACAGTCTTCTTTGACTTTGACAGCACGTATGCAGGGCATGATGTCACCTAGGATTTAATGGCGGCACTTCACTTGGCTTAGCGTATTCGCGTAGCGTTATCGTTGTGTAGGTAGTCTCTTAGTATTTTGTTCGTAACTATTAAGTTTCAGAGTATTCTTAAAAAATAATTACCTCCTCTAAAAATAGACCATATTTTCGAACTCTTTTGATTTGTTTTGATAATTCGTTGTAAGTTTTATTGTGTTAAAATTGGACACGGAGACAACTCCTTTTCAGTGCCTTCCGAATACATAATTTGATTTGCATTCACATAAAAAAGATAAATAATTTTTAAGAAGTATGATATCACACATATAGCTAAAGCTTGTCTAATGATACATGCCAAATATTATTATCTTTGGATTTGTCGTTGTGAAGAAATATATACGTGTAAAAAAATTTATTAATAAAAATAAAAAGTTATCAAATGGTTACAAACAACTCAAAATTTGTAGGTCTCTTAGGAAAGAACGTTTAGCTTTGATGGCGAAAGTAAAAGCATTAGAGAACAGTTCAAACAGTATCAAAATTGATCATAATCATATAACAGCTACTTTGGAATCAAAAATAATTAATTTAGAATGTTCATTGAAAACAATGTTGAACAATATCAAAAATCTATCACACACCCAATTATGTAATCAGGTACTTGCTTCTAAGGACATGGAGGACATGTGTAATTACAATGCAGAAAGGTTTGAATCCTTGGGTAGTAAAATAAATTTAGTGTGTAATAAGGACAACAATAAGCCATCATTGAGTTTGCAGTCTGAGTACCAAAATGAAAATGTAAGTTACTGCAATTTGCTTCCTGTTAAAAATGTACAATATGCCCCTACAGCCCTAACACAGCAAATGAAATGCACAAATAAATACACATATATCTTCTCTGACCAATTGGGTCAGGGATTAGGGCACTTGATTAAACAAAATGTAAATCACAATGTTATTAATATGTGCTCACCTGGCTTACCTTTTGAGAGCATAATTAATAATGCAATCATGTATGATAACTTGCAGTGTGATAGTAACTTGATTATTTTATGTGGTGATAGCACCAACCTTAATAAATACATATTAACAAAATGTATAAGTAAACTTTTAAAGCTAGGTAGGGAAAAAAATTGTAGAATAACTTTTTGCTGTTTCCCATATATAAAAAATAAACATTCAAATGTAAATAGACACATTTATAGCTTAAATGAACATTTACATACATTGACATGTCGTCATAGTGACACACTTTTATTTTTTGATTGTAACAAATTTGTTACTAACTTTTTATTAAACAATGATACCATGTATCTGCCCCGAAGGCAATCTAGACTTATTGCTACATTGCTAGCTTATAATTTACAGGACACGGTTATTCATACTATAACCTCTTCAAATGTTCATTTTCATAACTTTTTTAATGAAAGGAGTATTATCAACACACCTATAAACAAAAATTCAAATTTGATTCATATTCCTATTATGTCAAATTTAAACTAAAAACACAGACAAAAGCAAAGCCTTCTTCATTGAATATTATATGTCAAAATATACAAGGCTTAGCTGGCAAAGAACTAGAGTTAGAATTATTTATTAAAAATCAGAATATTCATGTAATTTGCATAACCGAACATTGGCTAGATAAAAATAATAGAATTTTCATTAACAATTTCGATGTATCCAGTAACTATACAAGACATAGTGCGATTCGTGGAGGTTCATTGATTCTCGTCAAAAATGACATAAAATTTAAGGAACGTAAAGACATCGTAAAGCTTTCTACAGAACGCGTTATTGAAATTTCTTGCATTGAACTAGAGAACCGAGTTGTAGTGTGTATTTACCGCCCACCCAAAGCTAGTTTTATGTTATTCGAATCAATAGTAGAAGATTTACTAAAAAAAATATGTAATAAATGCAAATCTATTATAGTTTGTGGAGATTTTAATGTTAATTTATTAGTAAACACAGCAGAAGCTATTCGTTTGATGTCTCTATTTAAATCATTTAATCTCATTAATGAATTCATGGAGCCAACCAGAATTACATCACATTCTGCAACTTGCTTAGATAACGTTTTTTGTAATGTTAGACCTATTTCTAAATGCGTCATAACAAACTTATCTTCGGATCATTGTGGTCTTAAGGTGTGTTTTCCTATAGAAAAGGAGAATAAAATAGTGAATAATTTAATTGAATGTAGAACTATCACGGAAAATCGTATTGAAAGTTTTAAGAATAATATTGCAATAAAAACAGGCAAAATGAGTCTATCAGACAACGCGGATGCTCAATACAATAAACTATTTTATTTAATAAAAAATGAGTTCGAGCACAATTTTCCTACCAAAAAGCGTACTTCAAAAAACCTACATATTAAATTTGATAACTGGGCAACAAAAGGTATACAGTGTATAACCGGCAAGTGAAGACAAAATGAAAAAATCAAAAGTGTATCCCGCCTGAACCCTATTTACAAAATATTAGAAAAATAAGTTAAATAGAAGTCGAGATATAAGACATCGAAATTAGAAGATTTTATCGATATTAAAGGTAAAGGAGTCACATCACTGGTGAATCAGATGTTAGACGGCAACGACCTGGCAGAACATATTATACCTCTTTTAGATCGTATGTTCCTAGTACACCTTTCTTTTATTTTTTTGTACCCACTAGACACGACACGTGTATTATGATTGCAAAGTGCTCAATGTTTGCGCTACTTTCACCTTTATTCTGAATAAATAACTAGAAAATCGAAAGTTTTCGTTTAACACTCCCGTTCCTTTGACGCCGCCGCCGCCGCTTAGCCCGAGAGTGGCATTGAAATGCCATTTTCGCACCGCTCGGCGCTCCTAGATGTCTCCGCCTAAAGTGCGCGCGCGCCTTGTGTTGAAGCCTACGAGTACCAGTCACCCATGAGCAGGACTTAGCAAATTTGGAATAAAATAAATTCCCTTTTTTACCGTAGACAGAGAGCATTTCATTTAAATCAATTCAGTTTAGGTGTAAGACAGAGACAGATAATGTTAGTAAGGAAGTAGTTCCCAAAAAACAACCAAAACTAATAAAAGTGTCTACTTATTTAGATATGAGGTACTAGGACAACAGAAACATTAACAAGCAAACGTGGTGGAAGTGGTATAGCGCGCAATCGAGACTATTTTTATCCATTTCTTCCGATGGCATCCTTTTTCATCTAACATAAACATTAATTGGTTCAGTACAAATATTATTAAATATTTTTTAATATTTCATTTTGGTTTAGTAAATTTTAACATGTTCGTAAATGTTTGAAAATATTTTTAATAGAAAACACTAGAAAATAAAAATTCGTGAGATTCGAACCTGCGAACTTCAATAATCCGTGCGACTAGGCTGACTACTGAGCTAAGTTCTTCTAGTCTTCATGTTTTTGCGTTACGATGAGCTAACGTTGAAGGTAGACGGTAATCCGTGTCCAACAGTTTTATCATGATTGTTTTAATTAAATAATACTCAAAAGTCAAAATATTCAAATAGGTAATTAAACAAAGTAAGAAGTTGTGTTGACTTATTTATTTAATTTCTTAGGTTCCTACGTTATCCCCTATGTTCCTAGTTTTGAATATTTAAGTAGCACACTTATGAAAGTTGCTTTTATTTTCTGCATTTTAAAAAATATTAGAACAGCAGAGCTATGAGTAATCAAACGCATAAGTGGTTTTTTATTATGATACATCGAACCCTAAAAAAATCGTAAATCAAAATATTCCTGTAGCCCTGGTAGTCGAGCGTGCGGAATATTTCATCAGTCGCTTGCTATCCGTCGCGGTCGTAAGTTGCTATTAAGTAAAAGATACCGTTTTTAACAAATAATGAATATTTTGAAATGGTTTTAAGTGTTGGGGCAGCCAATGGCAGCCTTCTTGGAGCTCGCGATTTGTATCGCGAAAGGTTCATTGACGGTGCACTATGCCTTGAAAACCAGGGTCGGCATTTCGAACCATTTTTGTGATCTGTTGTAGCGCGGACCCCTAATTCTCGCGTTGCCGACTCGCGCATGCGCCGTCCGGCCGCGCGGCTACTCGAGTAGCGTCGCCCGCGCACCAGTGAGAGAACGAACACTAACGCGATCGCACGCTCAGCTCGTGTCACTCTCCGCGACTCCCATCTTTTTCGAGTTACCAAATTGTGTGTATTTGTGTTTATCACTGCCTTATGAGTTTAATAACAAAACTACTGTAACATCGTTAGTAAATACGCTATAAATACCATCAGTGCGTTTCAATTAGAGAAATCTCCCTATACTGTGTTTTAAAATAACTCAATACAAGAAAGGATTTAATTTTGATTTGAAATCTTTCATAGAACAATGTCTAATTAACGTGTTCAGTGCTTTTGTAAATTATTGTGTGTTACGTACGATGTTATGTACACAGTACCTACGTAGTGTACCTACTAGACACGACACGTGTATTATGATTGCAAAGTGTGAGTGTTTGTGCTATTTTCACCTTTATTCTAAATGGATAAGAAGAGAATCGAAAGTTTTCGTTTAACAAACTCCCGTTCCTTTGAACCGACTGCCCGGCACGAGGCATAGTGGCATTGAAACGCCGCTATCGCGCCGCTGCTCCTTTGACGTCGCCGCCGCAGCCTAAAGAGCCGCGAGTACCAGGCTCCCATGAGCAGGTAAGGAGCATCATAATACGCATAATTCGAAGCTGTGAACTCGTGACCCCGCTAGTGTTGTAGTTCAAAAATGACGTAATAAATAAATTAATATAATTAAAATTGCACATTAAATTAAAGTTATTATTTAATTCTTATATTTTGTGTATGGAGTCCAGGTGGGATACTCTTTTGATTATTTCATTTTGTCTACACCCTTCTATTACACGCGGTATATAAAAGTAGAAATAAACTTTATGATCTTTACGCTTTAAAAAAATTCAATCATAGTGTAGATTTTAATGAATACGTTAAAGCATATTCTAAAACTTTTAAAAAAGCATGTTTTATGGCAAAATCTATGCATATAAGGAAAACAATTGAATCTTCCAAGAATAAAATAAAGTCAACTTGGAAAATAATAAACCGCGAAACTGGCAAAGCCAGAACTAATGACATTAGCTACTCATTTACAAAAGACAATAAAAATATTAACACCGATGTTGAAATCGCAAATATATTTGAAGAGTTTTTTACTAATATACCTATAAATACGACCTCCACACTAAACTCATCTTCACAAATATCATTGACAATACTCAGAGAGTATGTTCCTGAGTGTACCGAGAGCTTTAAATTTAGTTATGTGGACCCTGTTGAAATCATCAAAAAATATTAATGTCTCAAATTTAAAAATACTGGTGATTTGTGGGACATATCAGTGAACATTGTAAAAAATATTATTCATATAATTGCCCCTCATCTAGCACAGATATTTAACAATTGTGTAGATGAAGGCATATTTCCTAATTTAATGAAATGTAGTAAGATTCTTCCTCTTTTTAAATCGGGCAATAAAGAAGATCCTACTAACTACAGACCCATATCTTTGCTACCAACATTAAGCAAAATTTTTGAAAAAATCATACTGGATCAACTAATTCAACATTTTAAACTAAATAAAATTTTTCATTCTTCTCAGTATGGTTTCACTAAAGGTTGCTCCACCACAGACGCAGGTGCTGCTCTTTTGGGTCATATATTTGATGCGTGGGAAAAATCCTATAACGCTCTTGGTGTATTCTGTGACCTCTCTAAAGCTTTTGATTGTGTAGATCATCAAACTCTGATTTCCAAGTTGCAACACTATGGCGTTAAAGAAACAGCTCTTAAACTATTATCTTCATACCTTAGCTCAAGAAAGCAAGTTGTAGATATAAACGGAACCAAGTCGTCAGGTTCTCACATGAAAATGGGTGTGCCTCAAGGTTCAATCCTAGGCCCTTTTCTGTTTTTAATTTATATAAATGATTTGCCTTTCTTTGCGGACCAATTTTGTAAAATTGTATTATTTGCTGACGATACTTCATTGATATTTAAATTAAATAGAGACAAAACTATTTTTGACGATGTAAACAATGCCCTGTCTAAAATACTAACATGGTTTACTATTAATAATTTGCAACTGAATGCAAAAAAGACAAAATGTGTTAAATTTAGTTTGCCCAACGTAAGAGAGTTTGTTACAGATATCAAACTGAATACTGAGTCTTTAGATTTAGTGCAATCTACTGTGTTTCTAGGGATCACCATAGATTCTAAACTTTAATGGAATCCTCATATTACCACACTCTGTAACAGGTTAAGTTCTGCGGCTTATGCTATAAGAAAAATTAGACAAATTAGTGATATTGCCACTGCGAGATTAGTATACTTTAGTTACTTCCATAGTATCATGGCATATGGTTTACTTTTGTGGGGTAAAGCTGCTGACATTGAAACTGTATTTATTTTACAAAAACGAGCTATACGAGCAATTTACTGTCTGGGTGCTCGAACGTCTCTAAGAGACTTGTTCAAAGAAATCGGTATAATGACAGTGGCTTCCCAATACATTTACAATTGTATAATTCATATTCACAAAAATGTTAATTTGCACTACAAAAGAAAAGATGTACATGTTTATAATACAAGAAACCAGAACAAACTGTTATTACCAAAGTTTAGATTGCGTAAGGTTTTTAAGACTTTTATGGGCGAAGGCATACTTTATTACAACAAAGTTCCAAACAATGTACTGGAACTACCACTTAATGCATTTAAAAAACATATCAAGAATGTGTTGATCACGGGGTGCCAGGTCGGACAGCCTCCTCGTGGCGCACCCTGGGCAACCAACGACAGACAACGGAATGTTTCTTAGAGGACTTCCTCCACTCCTGTTTTCTGTCGGTGGGCTAAAGGTCTGACACGTGATGGGACGGGGACAGCGAGCACACACCCAGATGTGCCCTGTCGGGGCTTCAGTGCCCGAAGGCGTCCAGCTCCGGTAGGTAGTGGAGAGCGGCCTGCCGGACCATGTAGCTCTTCCTGCGCCAGAGCCTGCGCAGTCGATCGCCGTACGGAGGGATGAAGGAGTCCTGGGAGGCTGAGCAGCGTGGAGGTCGGTGGTAGTTACCCCTGCAATGCAACACGCCCCTTCGGTCCGGATTTCAACCTAAACGGTATCCTCTTATTAGAGCCAAATAAGGGGGAACGGCTCCGCGTCCCGTCAGAGGGCCGTTGGCTAGGGGTGGGGGGGATTGGAGACGGTCATGCTGACGGAGTTCGAGGTATGTAGATTTGTTCACCTGCACACTCTCTTACACCCGATGTCGCACCTAATCACCAACCCCTCCATTCCTATACCTGTCTGGTAATCCTAGCGCACCTGTTTTTCAGGGTGCTCCCAAATGTGCGGGCTCCATGGAGGGTGGGAAGCCAGACAGATGAAACATTTTTACGACGTGTGAATCATGGACGAAATGAACACCCGTACTACCACCGAGGGGAAACCCGAGGTCACAACGTCTGGGAAAGCGAAAGCCATCCCAGCGTCCACACCCCAACCCAACATGCAAGGGAAAGCAGAAGCCATCCCGGCAAACAAGGAGGAAAAGGGGGCTAAAGGGAAACCGAAGGCCCCTAAATCAACCTGTTTACCAGGGAAAGCGGAAGCCATCCCTAACAAAAACCCAGGGAAAGCTCATGCCATCTCTGTCTCTTCCACAGGTCCAACATCGGCTACGATGCAGCGACCCACCAAAGCCGTCTACGACGAGCAAATCCGGCTGATCGCTGAGGGCTGGACTCTTGTCCGCAAATCTGGACGGACGGTAAGCGGAAACCCAACTACGGGTGGAAGCCAACCTCAGTCCAGTGGAGCTGCGAAGTCCAGCAGGAAGCGCCGCAAGCAGGAGAAGCTCAAGCGGAAACGGCTCCAGCGCAGGCAGAATACCCAGACTGCTGCCCCCCCCACTACGATGGTGACGACCACGCCAGCGGCGACGTCCTCGCCTGGAACGGCGTCCACGTCGACGACGACGGCGCTGCCGGTGGCAGCGTCGGAGTCAGCACCGACGACCACACCACAGATAGGACCGCCGAAGCAACCGGGCACACCTGGAGGTGCGGAGAGAGGAGGGCACCAGAAGGCGAAGCCGGGACCCAGCAGCGCACACAGCACCGGTCACAACAGTGGGAGGCACCGGGGGAACGCTGGGAAAGAGAAGGTGAAGGCCAAACGGACCAGACCGGAGGAGACTCCGTCTCCGAAAACGGACCCGAAGAGGCTGAAGCTGGACCAATCCCGCGGTTCTCGACCGGCATCCTACGCTGCAGCTGTAACAACAGCAAAGGACGAGGAGCACCACCTTGCAGTCAGCACGAAGGGCGGACGCATGTCGCAGGAAGCTGCGAAGGTGCTAGGGGAGTACGTCAATGGGAAGATCATTGAACACATCGAAGGCGTCTCCCCATACATCCCAACCTATGCTGCCCGACCTACACTCGTGGACGGAGCACTGCGCCTTAAATGTAAGGACAAATACACCAGCGACTGGACCCGGCAGACTCTGCGCCAGTACGGGTTAGAGAAGGGGATAGAGCTGGAGGTGATGCGGCCATGCGAGGTCCAAAAGAGGGTTCGTTGCGGAGTGCTCATACCCAGGATTGAGGAAGATGCCGCAAGACTGGGTAGGTGCCTGCACGCACAGAACCCCTGGGCACAGGTGCACCGCTGGTTAGTGCATGCCGTCCATGTGCAGGAGCGAAATGACTCCACATTTGTGGAGTTCAGCATCCCAGAGGATGTCATCCCTGACGTCCTCAAGCACGAAAGGCGGATGTGCTACCTGGTAGGCACGGCCTATGTGAAGTTCAGGGACTTCAGGGGAAAGTTCGTAACTGTGTTACCACAGTTCAACCATCCTATGGAGTCCCTGAGCGGCACGGGCGACGTGGCACCAAAGCCAGGGCCGAGCGTGGAACCGCCGGCAGCGAGGCCTGAGCCGGGCACGATGGAGGAGCAGGTAGAGGAGGAGGAAGCGCTTCTTGCCATCGGTGGCCTGATGCTGGGAGCGGAGGGAGAGAGCAGTCAAGATGGCTACCAGCTTGACCTTGCACCCCCCCGCCAATAGTTTAGCTAGGCTCATACAGTGCAACCTCCACCACAGCACTGCTGCAACGGCTCAACTCAGGAGGTGGTTGGAGGTCAACAATACGGCGGTCGCCCTAATCCAGGAGCCGTGGATTAGAGGAGGGACAATAAGAGGACTCTCCAATTTAGGAGGTAAGCTTGTTTATGCCCACACTGGTGACGTAAGATCCTGCATTTACACATCAAATGACATACACACACAGCCTCTAACAGATTTCTGTTCCAGAGACCTCTGTGCCATAAGAATGACACATAACCTTATCGACAACCGAGAGGTCATCATAGCATCAGCTTACATGCCGGAAGGCGAGCCAGCGCCACCAGAAGAGTTGGTGCAGCTCGTCCATTTCTGTGAAAATGAGGGACTTGAGCTGATTGTTTGCACCGACTCCAACGCCCACCATCCGCTGTGGGGCATGGAAAGGAGTAACACTCGAGGTAAGCAATTAGTTGAATTTTTACTAATAACTAACCTTGAAATAATCAACACAGGCAATGAACCGACGTTCGTTGGAAGAAGATGTCGGACGATCATTGACCTGACGCTTGCAACACCAGCAGTGGCGAGTCAGTTATCCGACTGGCACGTCTCCCAAGAGGCGTCATGTTCGGATCACCGCTGGATAAGGTTTGACATACAGGTAACCACTAAGACACTTGTTCCTAAGAGGTACCCAAGGAAAACTGACAGACGGCGTTTCGCACAACTGACGGCGGAAGGCTTAACCGCTAGCGACGCTGTGGAAATCACTGACGCTCACTCCCTAGAACAAAAGGTAACAACTTTCAGTAACACCTTAATCAACAGCTTTAATTATTCCTGTCCTCTGACGAACCCGAAGACTCCTGGCTCCGGTAAACACCACTGGTGGGGACCCGAGCTGGAAAGACTTCGGGGACAAGTCAGAAAGAGGTTCAACAGAGCTATGAATACAAACAGTGAGGACGACTGGGACTACTACAAAAAGGTTAAGTCTGAGTACAAAAAGCGTATCAGGTACTGGAAAACTGCCACCTGGAGAAATTTCAGCAGTGACATAAGCACCAGTACACAGGCTAACCGGGTAAGGAAAATCATGGCCAAGCAGGGTGCCAACAGCGTTGGAAGTCTTCGCAGACCCGATGGATCGAGGTCCAGAACCACGGGTGAGGCCTTCGACATCCTTATCGAAACGCACTTCCCAGGAAGCAAGAAAACTAACCAGGTAACATGGCAACAACACACGGTAACTCCGTCCCAGGAAGAATGGGCGAAAGCCAAATTGATAGTCACACAGCAAAAGGTGCAGTGGGCGATCAATGGCTTTGCACCCTTCAAGGCAAGCGGTCAGGACAATATCTTCCCTGCACTACTGCAGTGGGGTGGCAGCACCACCATAGAGGTACTGACACAGATTTTACAGGCAAGTCTCGCGCTACGTTACATCCCGAAAGCGTGGAGGGAGGTGAAGGTCGTGTTCATACCGAAACCGGGAAAAACCGACTATTCAGATCCCAAAGCGTACAGACCGATTAGTCTAACGTCATTCCTACTAAAGACGTTAGAAAGGATCTGCGACAGAGAAATTCGAGACGGCCCCCTACGCAAGTTCCCTCTGCACCCATACCAGCATGCATATAGCGCTGGACGAAGCACAGAATCGGCTCTACATCAAGTAGTAGGTAAGATTGAGACAGCCTTTCAAAACAAACAAACCTGCATAGGAGCCTTCATAGATATCGAGGGCGCCTTCGACAGGACCAGCTTCACGAGCATCAGAGCGGCCCTGGAAAGACATGGAGTAGAGGACCTGCTCATAGGATGGACGGTGAATATGTTACAAAATAGAATGGTGAGGCCGGAGGGGGAGGGACCGGGCGCACTAGTAGTGAAGGGTTGCCCTCAGGGAGGCGTGCTGTCCCCTCTCCTCTGGAACTTAGTTGTAGATAGCCTCATCACACTGTTAAACAGCATGTACTACTTTACAGTAGGATATGCAGACGACATTACCATCATAACAACGGGTAACTATGCACAACTAGTATGTGACACATTACAGGCAGCACTAAAACACGTGGAGCGTTGGTGCGTTAAACACGACCTATCCGTCAACCCCAAAAAGACGGAACTAGTGCTGTTTACAAACAAACGAAACGTCGGAGACCCGGCGGCACCGAAATTATTCGGCACATCACTAAGAATGGTAAGCGAAGTCAAGTATTTAGGGGTCATACTAGACAACAAGCTACTATGGAACAGCCACGTGGAGCAGAAACTGAGGTCGGCGAGCATCGTCCTATGGCAATGTCGTAGGATGATAGGTAAGCGCTGGGGACTTAACCCCAAGATCATCAGATGGCTCTACATGACAGTCATCAGACCCATGGTAAGCTACGGCTCACTAGTATGGTGGCCCAGAACAAACCTGACAACATGTGCAAACAAACTGAAAGGGTTTCAAAGACTAGTCTGCTGCGCCATCACCGGCTGCATGAGGACAACTCCCACAGCAGCTATGGAAGCGATGCTCAACATCACACCACTGCACATCCATATACAACAAGAGGCTGCGCAGGCAGCGCTTAGATTAAAACAACTCAAGCTGGTAAGGTTCGGAAAGGTGAGACACACTGATAGCCTACTACACACCTGGGTAAACACTCCACTGGTAGATGCAATATGCGACAAAGTGGAACCAGCCTTCGTCTTCGACAAGAAGTACAAGGTACACTTGTCGAAATATGAGGGTGAGGGAATTCACCATAGATCGCTGACCATCTACACGGATGGATCCAAGACAGGCACGGGTACGGGCACGGGGGTCTTCTCTGACGACCTCAACATACATATGTCCGTCCCGCTAGGACACACGGCAACCGTTTACCTAGCGGAATGTGCCGGCATTCTAATGGCCGCTAGAGCTATTCTTACAAGGGGAGTCACAGAACACAACATCACAATCCTCTCAGACAGCAGGTCGGTCTTGCAGACTCTGTGCAGCAAGGTGACAGTCTCCAGCCTCATTAAGGAATGCCATGACATTCTCAACAAGGTAGGAGACAAAAACGATTTAAATCTTGCATGGATCAAGGGCCACAGTGGGGATAGAGGTAATGATGCGGCAGACGAACTAGCACGAAGGGGCTCGGCGATGACACCCATGGGTCCGGAACCGATCATACCCATTCCCATGAGTTGGTTTAAAGGTAGAATCCAACAACACACGACATTCTTACACAATGAATACTGGAGCAACCTGGATGACTGCAGGCAGGCCAGACTCGCACTGCCACGAGTTGAGCCACGCCTATCCAGGGAATTAATGCGGCTGGATAAATGTAGGCTGCGCCTTGTAACAGGCGCAATCACAGGACACAGTCTTTTTAACAAACATCTTTTCAACATAGGTGTCACAGACAGCCCGCTATGCAGGGCGTGCATGGCGACAGAAGAAACAGCTTCCCACGTCATGGTGGAGTGTGACGGGGTAGCAGAATGCCGGGCTAAGTACCTGGGCTCACCGGGTACCCTCCGGGAGGCCATCAGCGACGTGAAGGCGCTGGGTGACTTCCTGGCGGAGCTTGGATGGCTGGAGTGATCCAGAATTCACCCTCCGACGCAAAACAGGCGCAAACTGGACGTCGAGTTGCGGAAACCGCCCGTAAAGATAAGAAGAAGAAGATGTGTTGATCACTAAAGGATATTATTGTATTAATGATTATTTAGAAGATGAAACTGTTTGGTCTTAAATATTAATATATATACAACGTGTAAAAAAATTATGCACTAAAACTTGAACGACGTACTCGTTTGGTGATACCTAATATTTTTTATTAGTAACTGATGACTGGAAATCTTATAGTTTTAGAGAAAATGTAGTTTAAATTTTTCCTTAAACTCTTAAGGTTGCAACCCTAACAGCTGCAATGAACGGGTCAAAAAACTTTATATCAAAGATCAACAATTCAGAAGTGGCAAAACTACCAACCCCATATTTCTGCCTAACATCTTTCAACTAGAGAATGACGCTCTTGTCTAAGAACTGTATCTAATTATCGAATAAAATTGTTCTTAGACGCTTAATAAACTGTTTTAATTGAAATAGCTCAAATATTTAATTTCATTTACGTCACATTATTATTTTGTTTTTTTTTTCAGTTTAGTTTAATACTCTAAAATCTATACTACAACTAATTTATGAAGCTTTAATTTATTATTTAAAATAAAATAATTTACTTATCCACAGTTATTTACAAAATTAAACTTATTACGTATCCTTTCCACCGCGGCAAATCAAAGTCGTGTCGTATCTGCATGTAAATCACTATTCTAGCTAGTCCACGTGGACTGTCGGTGCGTAGGCAAAGAAATTCTAAGAATTTTGAACTTCCTTTCGCGCCAATCGCGTCGCATTGCTAGCGAAAGGGGTTAGCCCTTGACCGAGCGATTAGCCCCTCCCACAACTGATGATTTTTAATAGTTTAGGTTCCGTAGAATATGGCGTCATAATTTTTATAAATTTTAAACTAATGTTTCATGACAAATTTAATTATTAGTTTATTAGATAATTTTGCTGAGCAGATAATATTTAACATTATTTAAGGATAATGAAGATTATTTAAGTACAACAACAAAAAATATCGTTCTATTAATAATTTAGCCCTAATGAAGAAACAGTTCGTTTACTAAGTTATAAACGATATTTATTTTTCTATCAGAAAGGGTCAATAAAGATAAAATAAATATTTACCTATTGGTTAAAACATAATATCAGAAGTAGATTTACTCTTCCACAATATGTCTTGTAAGAGTTTATTATGTAATAATTAAGTTTATATTCGTGTATTATTAAAAATATTAACACAATTATGTAAAAACAGTTGCTACTCGTAAGAAACAATTATTTAATGATGACCGATTTTGTATTTTTATTACTGAACCCTGCGATTTGGACTCGCAATTCGGTTCCTTTGAGCTAGTAGCTACTAGCTCAGTTGCTCCGTATCTCTTGAGAACGTTAGTCGCTACCGAACCAAAAATAAAATGAGTCGTCACGTTTATTCGAATAGTGAATTCTATGAGATAATGCTGTGTGTTGGTGCTGCTCGTAACAAATGCATTAATGAAGCGCGCCAGATTTACCGGCAGCGGTTCATCGATGGTAGGCCCCCAGCTGAACAGCGACACTTGCCGCCATACTCCGTATTCAGGAATATGTGCCTGCGACTCCAGAGTACTGGGTCATTTCATGCGAACCACACTGCAACAGGACGTCCTACCTCGCGACCCGTGGAGTGAGAAGAGCAAATATTGTCATATTTTGACGAAAACCCAAGGTCGAGCACTCGACGGGCCGGCGATCTCTTTGGTGTGAACCATATGGATTATTTTTTATGGGGTTATGTGAAAAGCAGAGTTTATACGGTTGAATGTAGATCACGCGAGGAAATGGAGGAACGAATCAACACTGCATTTGCTTCCATAACTCATGTTGCATAACGCGAGGACATCTACCTACGTCGGACGGAACTCTGCATAGAAAAAGAAGGTCGCCACTTCGAGCCTTATTTGTGATTGTGAGTGACGAAAAATGTGTGTACTTTTTGTGTTCTTTATCCGTACTTTAAAACAATTACACGATTGTGAATAATATTTAGTATTTGTGTAATGAGTTGAAGGTAATAAATGAACACGTTTATAATTTTTTTATGATTGTTTTAATTATCCTACAGTCTTGTTCATGATTTTTTCTACACAAAACATTATTTTTCAAAGCAAATATTGTTGTTTGCTTGTTAGTAATTTTCGTCGCGCGAACGTGCCTACCACGCGGCACGGAGCCTACACGTGCTACAGTCAAAGGTCATTCACCCGGCGCTTGCACTTGAGAATATCAAAATTAGGGTTGTCAAATTTATTGACATAATACTGAGTAAAAAAAAATGTATGGAAAAAAAATTACCGAATTTAATGGTAATATTTTGACAGTGACTACCTTACTAGGCATACATACGCACCCTTAAATATTAGTGCTCAATTTTTTTATACGTTGTATATATTTTGTTTTAACTCAGTTTTGTAATGGAAGATGTTACAGTCTGGAAAGGTCTGTGTACGATATTGACATTAACAATTTCTTTGTTCTCTTGACAATGCATACTGTAAAATCTTTCAAAAACAACTATCATATTGTAAAGGGAGGAAACAACTTGCTGAGTTTCTTGCCCGTTCTTCTCAGAACAAGGCCTCCTGGTAGCTAGTGAACGGTTGGCATAATTTGACATTCATAAGAGTATGTAAATACCTAAACTGAATAAATTATTTGACTTTGACTTTGACTTTGAAGAAAACTGAAAAAATTTAAGTAGGGAAAATGCAGAGTTCCCCAAAATCTCCATACAAAACGCCAATTTCATATGTAAGGACCTAATATTCAAAAAGACTGTCCGACACATGTCGTCTGTTTACGGACAAACATATCAAATATCAAAATTACGGACGAACACGGTACGCCAAGTGAAGTGCCGGCATAAGATGCGCTAACAAAGTTGCACCAACAATTGGATCAATTATTTATTGATTGTAGGTATTGTATAGCAAGCTACACGACTACACGGCGCCAATCAAAGCTAAGATTAGCACGCGTGACTGGCCGTCGATTTGGGTCATGTCGTGGTAAACAGGTACCTGTCGTGGTCTCAGGCGGGTATTATCTCTTTTATTGATACCTAGTAAAGTCACCAGTAAGACTATTTTCAGTAGGCAACTAGCCGTTTCATATCATTAGATCCTAGTGCAAAAACATAAAATTAAATCTTATAATGCCTAAGTATTAATAATAGTCATATCTTTTTACTGGTGACTGTACCTGTACTGTACCAGCAGAATACTTAATTGGGCAGCATGATAATTATTTGGCCTGCAAAATAATTATTTGAGCAGCATGTTACAGGAAACGTATAAAATCTAGGAAAAGATCAACGAAGTGTCAAGGATCAATTAGTTATTTATAGCTGATCAATAGTATTTTTCTGCTGACCAAAAGTCGAATATTTTGCTCACCGTTTAAATAACACCTTAGTTCATTAGTTCACATTAGTTCTTTCAATCAGCAGTTAAGGAAGACAATAAACTTTTAATCTCCGTTGATGAGGTAAAAGGACGATGAGGAAAGGACGACTATCGTCCCATCTTGTCACAGGGCGTCCCTCTGTGACAAGATGGGACGATATTCGTCGGTTGGCTGGAGTGGACTGAATGAAAATTCGTAGTAGGCCGCAAATTGAGAGCGGGGTCCAGCAATGGACAGGAGTAGGCTCATGATGATAAAGAAAAAATACTTAGTTCTGGATTTAATCGTTAATGTTTGAGCGAACTGACAACGCACGATGAGCGATATAACTTCATTGTACAGGACGGCATAGTTTTATCTTTTGATCGTTATCTGCTCATGTTTAGCTAGTAATGAGTTTTTCTGTTTTATCGCTGATGCTAATAGTTTTTTAATGGCAAATAATCAGACATGGCCGGGCCTTGTGATCGGTTGTGGTACTTTTTAGGTGCGGCTCTGCTTATTCGAGCATGCTCGTGTAGTGGCTCCTTCACTTTCCTGTACCTGGTCGTAGTCGGGTCAACTTCAACATTGTTTATGTTTTCCTCATAAGTGTCTACGTTCCTTCCAGTCAATGTTATGAAAATAATATCAATAAATAGATAAATTCATTATTACCCTGACAATTATCAATATAATATTCCCTAAAAGAATGTCGACACTAAAGAGAAATATCCCATTTATGTTATAAAAGCATACATAAAACAAGAAATGCATTTTTATTAATGATAATATAACATATTTCCAATTTATATTCAAGGAGTAAGAAAAAGTGTTAGTTGACCACAAAATTTCACCTGTCTAGGGCAATCTAAGGCCTAGTGCCTTACAACTACTAAGGTACTAGTGTTCGCGATTAACCTGACAATTACCAATAATATTATAATATTCTTTAAAAAAACGTGGACACTAATGAGATAAATAGCCGTAACCTTGAAATCGACCCACAGACAGCAGTTATCAGCTGCCATTGGAAATACGCACTTATAAACAGGCAGTAGAATAGGTAACGGTCTGGTGAGGTGCGGCGCCACTTCGAGCATGTTGGCGCGCTCGTGAAGGGCCTCCTTCACCATCTTGTACTGGTCGTAGTCGAGCTGCATGATGGCCTTCTGCAGGTACCGCACGCCGCCGTGGATCAGCTTCGTGCTTCTACTAGATGTGCCGCTAGCGAAGTCATCTGCTTCTACCAGAGCTGTTCGTAATCCTAGATAAAAAGTTTTAGTTATTTTTTGTTGTAAATAAATTATTTGACAAACTACCAAAGGAAGATTTGTCTGCTTTTTAAAGCATTGTTTGTTTTTTTTTAATCTCCGAGCATTGTTATTTATTCTGCCTAACTTTTTCAAGTTTTCATTTTTCGGTATCACTTTGACCAAAAAAAAGTTTGCTCGAATAGCTTCATTGAGTGGTAACTCAAGTGTCCTCATAGTTTTGATGGTTATGAGTTTTGAATAGTACATCTTCCTGGTTTTAGAGTGGATAACTAACCTCTGGTGGTAGCGTCGAGGGCGCAGCCCGCGCCCGTGGCGCCCCCGCCCACGATGAGGATGTCATACGTGTGCCCGGCCTGCAGGTTCGTTATCTGCTCCGCCCGTGACGGCAGGGGACGTTTTTTGCGCTCCGTCTTTGCCACCACCGTCGGTTTGTACCAGTGCTGCAATATAAATCAGGTATATCGTATCGTATTAACCTTATTTTATCTCAGTTTACAATAGTTTTCAAGAAGATTTTTCTATTAAAGTTATTTTTTTTCGGATCGCCTGATGGTACGTAATTACCGCCGCCCGTGGATACTTGCAATACCAAAGGAGGTTTGGTTTTTAAATAAATAAAATTGCGGTAGAGAGCGGCAGTAGTTACTTTAGTTCATCAAAAAGTCATAAATGAGGTTGCTATTTTGTTTTGAAAAGTAGTTCATCTTCTCGACACTAGATGGCGCAAAACGTAAAAATTATTTTTGATAGTTTTTATTTTCCATAGTTTTCATTCATTCATTTTTTGCGTTCATCACTACAACAATATAATTAATGTGCCATATTTGATGCCATTGTCTGTTGTACAGTTTACGCGAGCAAAAACTGATTATTTTGTTGATCGATTATTTGAAATAGTAGGACGATATGATTTAAATCAATTTATTAATGGAAAAGCAATTATAATAATATATGGTGGTTTTCACATAATTTTATTTTTGTGACTCTATAAAAAACGTCATTAAGTAGTAGGAAATGACCTTCGCAGCTGATAGTAATATTATGGGACTGTTTATAAACAAATATTTACTATACAAATCTCATTGCCGGTAGATAAAGCTTGGGAAAATGTATGAATTTAGTTTAGTTCAGCAATTTATGAATTAAGGACAGCTACTGACGTTGATTACCTGTATACTATATCACATTACAACGAAGAACAAATATCAAATACATTCTAACGGCAGCCGTACAGACAAAAATTTTTTTGGCTGGTACTTACTATGTACATAGTTTGTTGGTTCATTTGTGAATAACGTGTGTACCTATACAAATAATGTATTTAACTATTAGGTATTTTTATTATTAGCCCTGCGTAGTGTTTCAGGTGCTGTGAAATGAGATCGTTCGAGCAGCTATTATTTAATAGCTAACGTCCTCCCGATGTCGCTGCGTCGGTGCGTCGGGAGGCGTATGTATTCACTTAATCCATACTAATATTATAAAATGCGAAAGTAACTCTTTTTGTCTCGCTTTCACGTCAAAACTACTGAACCAATTTAACCGAAATTTAGTACACAGATAGTCTAGAGCCTGAGAAAGGACATAGGCTACCTTTTATCCCGATATTCCCATGGGAACGGATGCCATGCGGGTGAATGTTAAAGAATTTAAATAACGCCTCCCAGAAAAATGAAGGACAAAATTACGCCACTATGATATTTGCTTCTAATAATAGAGTATTTAGGAGTAAATTTTCAATTCCGCCAATTGAGGCTACTATTCCAATAAAAAAAAATTTTTTTGTGTTGAATAGCCTATTTATTGAAGAAGGCTATAGGCTACAAACCATCACACTATCTCAATGTATCTATTCTACGCGGACGAAGTCGCAGGCAAAAGCTAGTATTATAAATTTATGATAATTATGTGTCGTGTGTTGCAGGGACAGTCTATGTAGTAAAGGATGTGGTTGTTAGTTAAACATTCTGACAAATAAAAAAGTTTTATTAGTCAGTTTTTTGGAGTATCTGCAACTTTTCAATGTTAGTACATCTTTTTCCACTATATCGAAAATCTGTCTGGAACAGATCACTGTCTCGCGATAAATCCACCTGTGGCATTTGGTTTAAATAAATTTGCTTTTGGATGTATTTTCTAGTGATGCTTAGAAATAAAGTATTTTCTATTTTATTTTTTCAAGGTCGAGACATTCTATCAGCCATTTATTGGTAAAATTAAATAGTTATCTTGGTTTAAGCAAATATGCATCGATATACTATCGATTGTGAATATCGCTTGCCTCACATTGTGCCCGGTGCATGGCTCGACACCTGAGGGCTTAACGCAGCTGGCGAATGGTGGGTGTTTACCACAGATATACATTTGTTAACATTTCTGCCTACCCCTGCGGGGAGAGAGGTGTAATGATATGTTATGACATGCAATTAAAATGATAACTAAGTTATACCTGGTTATACCCAATTATTAATGTTTGGGTGCCAATACAAAAATACCTACCTATAAAACTTCCTGTTATATACCTACACATATTGTAATATAAATTCGTGTCTCTTGTCACTTGTTTTGTAAAGGGATCTACTTACGTTCTTTAAATCGGCCCTTAATTAGGTCCTTGAATCGGTAAAGATTTGCCTACACACGAGCCGATCTAGGAGGCAATTTAGGGCGCTCCCCTCCTCTGCCCCGATGTTGCCCCGACATTGCCTACATACGAGGCGATCTAGCAGGCAACTTAGAGCAGAGGGCTCTGATGTAAGGGACATTAGTAGATCCCTTAAAAATACTTACAGTTGGCGTGTCATCCGCGGAGACCACCCAGGCAGCTAATGCTGCGCCCGCGGCTCCGGCTGCGCCACCAACCAAAAGTCTTCTCCGAGACATGGCCTACAAATATTAAACCATCATAGTATTTAATATGTTCGAGGAGCTGCTCATATAAGCAATAAGATAATTCAAAGGATACTTATTATAAATTGAATAGGTAGCCATAACATTATCATTTAAAATCAAGACATTTTGACCAGCCGCGAGGAGGAGCTCGGTGGCGTAGTGGTTAGTACGCTTTGGCTACCTTCGCCTTGGTCAGGCTGTGGATTGGCTAAAACTTTGCGCTGTCGAACTCCTCCGTGCTTCGGAAGGCACGTTAAGCCGTTGGCCCCGGTCGCTATAGCAACTGTTTCCAACCATCAACCCGCATTGGGCCAGCCGGGTGCTATTACGGCCCAAACTCTTCATGTGCTTCCTCATGAGGAAGGTGCCCAGCAGTGTGACTGCGGCTCGCGGCAACCGCGAGAGTATCCAGGCTCCAAATAAAAATAATAATTTTATCCCTAATTGAATATAGGCACGGAACACTAAGATATTATATTAATCATATTATTATCTATACGAGTATTAAACGTGCAATAAAAATAAGAATCAACCGGTTTCTATGACTCGTTTAGTGTTATGCAACTCTGTGTGAAGGTCAAAATTATCAAAGGGGCAAATGATGAATGGCTGTTATTTGTTACGTTTTTCGGTGGCTCTGCTTAAGGGAGATGGGGAATTTGGTGGTAAAAGCTATATGGATCCCTTCAGCCAACTCTCTCATTGCGTCAAGGTGAAATGAAGAGGCATGGTGGTTGTAGTTGGAAGGCCTGCATGTGCCTCCATGTATACTCACTTATAGAGTGACGCTAACGATATTATATTCGACTGAGTCAGACATATATAATTTCAGAGTCTCTTCAAACTCGGAATGAAATAATTATGATTTACTGAAACTAGCTGAAAGTCGAACAATTTCTAGTTACTTGTGATCACGTTTTGCGAGAAAGACAAATTAATTATAATTACTTCAAATAACTCATAGCGATCTTCCAACGGTAACTTTTCAGTATCTCTAGCCAATTAGTATTCAAGAAATATTTCTCTACATTTATTCATCAGCATAAAAACAATGCCGTGTAGACATTTTTCTTAAAAAAATCAACCTCTGTTATACTTCTACCTTGCCTAATAAGATTATTTCGGAAATATGTACAGTCACCGGCAAAAATATATGACGATTTTAGTACTCTGTCACATTATCATATCACCAGAATCTAGTCCGCAAAACAAATAATTTATTTAAACCTTAAAATGACAAGGTACTAAAATCGTCATATATTTTTGCCGGTGACTATACCCTAATTAAGGTAATTTTAATTTTAGTAAGTAATGATATTTCCATGTCTTATCTCGTCTCTTTGTCCACGTATCGACCAACATAGTAATATTAATACGCCGTATCCTTATTTGTGTACCCATAATGTTTTTTAATTTTGGTCCCTTCAAATCCGTCAGTCCCAAGTCCCACTACGCTAGGCTATGAACTTTTAAGGATTTTGGGGCGTCTACCATGTGCACTAATTGATTGTACAAAAAAACTACAAACGGAACGCTATCAGGAAAATAATATCATTTATTTATATTGCCACGGCTAAATCGGTTTACATTAGATATTTCATACTTTTATGGTATTATTATGAAATATAGCTAACGCATTATATTTATATTACGAAAGCCAGGTATGCGAACATTTTACAGTTAGTTTCCTTACGTAATCTTGAAGGGTTTAGGCAAGGAACTTGGTAGTTGGTACATCAAAAAAATCTAGGGATATTTAAATAAAATCAAATATCTAAAAATCTATGAAGAATTTTAATATGCAATTAATGAAAGAATTATAGGTAATTTAAAGTTCTTAAAAATTTATATTATTTTTTTTTCAAGCATCGTAATAAATTTGTATGAAAAAAAACTTAATTTATTTATAAAAAAATTATTACATTGACATTAAAATATTGTGTATACAATAATTTAAAACACAAAACGGTTTAAATAAAGGTTAATGTATTTGGTAAACCTATAACGGTAAACTGCATTTTACGATGAGTTTGACACCGTACATACCTAATTAGTTTTCAGAACAAGGCTTCTCCTGGAAGCTAGCAAACAGCATAATTGTTCACAAGAATATATGAATATGTCAAGAACAAATAAATGATAATAAGACGGCACTTAAAAACATGAAATACCTTGAAGAAAAAACTAAGGAGTTAATAACAAATAGACCTCAGAGCCTGTTCGAGGAGTTGGCTGATCATAGATCAGACTTAAAGTTACAACAAACACGTTTCTTTTATCAATCCTAATTGAACTGACAGTTGTATGCATGCCACTAGTATAAGGAAATTAAAAAAAGTATGTTCGTGTAAAGAAGTTAACAGGAATAAAAAAATATTCAAAGGATACAATACATTCTCTTAGGAAAGAACGGATAGCATTAATCACAAAAATAAAAGAATAAGAAAAAAAATCTCAATGTATCAATACTGATCATAATCAGCTGACAGCTTCTTTAGAATATAAAATAGTTCGTTTAAAGTGTGCACTAAAAACAATGCTGAATAATATTCATTCGTAGGCACATACTCAGTTAAATAACCAGCTACTTGCTTCCAAGGACATGGAGGACATTTGCAACTACAAAAAGGTTTGAGTCTTTAGGAACTAAACTGAATTTTTTATGTAATAGTGTAAATGTTCATTTAAAATGTCATCAAGTTCATTGCCTAACACATGTCTAACACCAAAACTGAAAAGACAAGTTACTGTTGTACTTTTACTGATATAAATGTAATCCACAACAAAGTACCACCTCAGCTCACAAAATGCACCAATTTGGATATGCTTGATATGCTTAACCCAACATTGGCTAGAAAAAAATTATAATAATTGATATTTTCTTATTTTATTTTATTTGGAACACAAACAGTTATTACTTATAACTTATACTTTAAATACAATTAATACACAGATAATTACACAGAAACCAGTAAAGTGTTCACAGAAAAGTTACTACATTGATATGGTTCAAGCAAACTACTCATCATAATAAACAAAGAAAAACAACTCAAAACTACAAAACAAAAGTACAACAGAACAGCTACTTTAAATTAATCATGAACGTAAAGATACATTTTACTAATAAGAAATAACAAAACTTAAAATCTATGGTTGTTTAGAAATACCGTGAATGATGTATTTGAATCCAGTAACTATAAAAGAAATAGTACGATTCGTGGAGGTTCATAAATTCTTATCAAAAATGACATAAAATATAAGGAACGTAAAGATATCGTTACACTTTCTATAGAACGCGTTATTGAAATTTCTTGTATCGAACTAGAAAACCGAATTGTATGATGTATTCACCGTCCACCGAGGGCTAATTTTATCTTATTTGAATCGACATTGGAATATTTACTTTAAAAAATCATGTAATAAGTGCAAACCTGTTATTTTTTGTTATTTTAATGCTTTGTAGATTTATTGCAAAATATAGCGGAGGCTATTCGCTTGACGTCCGTTTTCAAATAATTTAAATAATCAGTTCTCGGAGCCAACCAGAATTACATCACATTCTGCAACTTGCATAGATAAAGTTTTATGTAATGATAGATAAACCTATTTCAAAATGCGTGATGACGAACTTATCCTACGATCATTGCGGTCTTAAAGTGTGCTTTGTTATTGAAAAATTAACTTTATAACTAACTAAACTTTATACATGTTTATACGGAACAAACATCGTGTAAATAAAAAAAAATATATTGAAATAAAAACAGGCCAAATGATTTTAACTGATAACGCGGATGTTCAAAATGAAAGTTATTTAATGTAATAATAAGAGATGAGTTTGAAAATAATTTTCCGATCAAAAAAGTCCTTTAAAAACCCTAACACTAAATTCGATGTCAAATATGTCATCAATAAACTTTATGAGTTCTACTCGTATGCATTAAAAATGATACAGAAGGGAGGTCACGACCCTCATCAGTGAGGAATCCGACGCAAGGAGGGGGAGAAGGCATTAAAAAATACAATCACAATAAAGATTATAATGATTATGTGAAGTCATATTTGTAAACTTTCCAAAAAGCATTTTACATGGCCAAATCAGCACATATCAGGAAAACAATTGAGTCTTCGAAGAATAAAAAAAAGTCAAATTGGAAAATAATTTACTGCGAAACACATAATGACAATAGTTATTGACTAACAAAAGAAAATAAAACGGTTAAATCTGATGTTGAAACTGCAAATATTACTACACTCAACTCATCCTCACAAAAAGCATTGACAGTACTCAGAGAGTATGTTCATGAGTGCACCGAGAGTTATAATAAAACTTAATTTAATTATGACGACGCTATCGAAATTATTAAAAAGTATAAATCTCTTACATTTCAGTGAAAATTGTAAAAAATATTCTTCATATAATTGCTCCTCATCTAGAGCAGTTATTTAACAATCGTATAGATGATTCTGATCCTGATTTCATGAAATGTAGTAAGATTCTTCGTCTTTTTAAATCGGGTAATAAAGAAGATCTCACTAGCTACACACCTATATCTTTGCTACCCACATTAAGCAAAATATTTGAGAAAATCCTTCTGGATCAACTAATTCACCACTTTAAGTTTAATAAAATCTTCTCAGTATGGTTTGACTGCGGGCTGCTGCACCATAAACGCTGGTGCTGTTTTATTAGGCCATATAACGCTCTTGGTGTATTCTGTGACCGCTCTAAAGCGTTCGTTTGTGTAGATCATCAACCTCGGATGTCCAAGTTGCAACACTATGGCGTTAAAGAAATAGCTCTTAAACTATTATCTTCATACTTTAGCTCAAGAAAGCAAGATATAAACGGAATTAAGTCGTCAGGTTCTTACATGAAAATGGGTGTGCCTCAAGGTTCAATACTTGGTCCTTTTCTGTTTTTAATCTATGTGATATGATTTGCCATAATTTGCAGACCAATTTGTAACATGGTATTGTTTGCTGACGATAATTAATTAATATTTGAATTAAATAGAGAAAAAACTATTTTTGACGATGTAAACAATGCTCTGTCAAAAATACTAACGTGGTTTACTTTTGATATGCTGAGCACCTAGAGTGAGTGGAAGACCAAAGATAAGATGGATTGACTGCGTGAAGAATGATATGAGAATAAAAGAAGTGGATGCTGAGCTGACGAGTGGCAGAGGCCGGCAGACAGACAGAGGCAGAGTCAGAGACAGAGGCATGTAGTGCCGACCCTACCTTGACAAGGGAAAAGAGCAAGAAGAAGATGATGTTGATGCTATGATTTTATTCATGGTACGTGTGCAGTAAAGTTCAAAAATAATACACGTTTGACAGTAAAATGACTCATATTAGAAGGGAATAATCACCTGTCAACTGTGCATATATATATTTGAGCTCGACTCTATCCTGATTTAATTCTAGGTATGTCAACGCTCCGTTGCATTGTGAATCAGAAAACGTGCGTTGTGTCAATGATGACGAAACACGTTACTTTTTTTGTTGGTGAATTACAACATACCCAGTTACCGGTTTTTATGATATCATGAGTTCATGAGGAATGCTGTAGGTATCAATTTTTGTATGATATCTAAGGTGTGCTGTTAGGTAAGTATAGGTAAGCAGCATTATATTGAAAAATATAAAATTATTACTATCAGGATAGTAACAGTTCATATGACGGTTTAAAATAAATGAAACCCACACCCACTTGAATAATAGGAGTGAGTTAATGACGTATTCCGAAACAAGGGAATAATAAATAACACAGGCTGTAAAGTACCTACCTACGTATTTCTACAGTGTGTGGCATAACAGTTACAGGCGGTGCATGATAAAACCAAGGAATTTATATTGTTTACACAACTTTACAAAGAACATCCTCTCGCAGACCGAGCAAGTATTCTTTAAAAATGTTTAGGAAAGTTTTCATCTGATGCATATTTCATCATTCCTTACAATTTCGTTTCTATTTTTCTGGTGTTAAACAAAAATCTTCCTTCGCTAACATAAATAACCAAGGATTTTCGACTCTTCGAAGTTATTGACCGGCGTGTTATGTCACAAATGCAGTGAGAGTTACTTGTCGCACATTGTTGGCAAGGGTTCGACATTTGTCGAATACAGTTCCAAATGTATTTGAGACATTACCCGTGGGAAGGCGCGTATAGTACTGGTGTGCGTGTCGTGTACATATGATGGTCTGATCTACCTATAGCATATGCTATGCGCATATGATGAACTGTTTGTGTAACACATTAACACTGTAGCCAGAACAAAAATAACTACTGCTTGTGAAATACTACGTAATTAAACCTTGAGTAAAGGTTAAAAGAGTATGTAACCAAATATGTATCACCTACAAAGCTAAGAAATCAGCTGAGATTGATACAGAACTACAGCAAGCAAGCAATGTTTTGTTTTTATTAGCATGAGACTAAAAAATATTCCAAGCCAGCGAGCGAGACCTTCAAGTATGATGTCATAAAACCGGCGGGCGGCGTTGTTAATGTTTTGTGTACGAATTAAGGAAATGTATTTAAAACAAACGCTTAGTACCAGAATCGCATTTAGAAGATTATATTAATTTTAAGTTAAAATTGAGTTAGTACAAAAAGTTATTAATAATTTAAACATTTACACATAAGTACCTATGTAAATTACTCATTCTGTATAAATAAAAAAAATACTAAAAATATTTTTATTTATTTATACAGTAGTGTTAAATAATATATTGGATGTATAAACAAGGAAAATAATTGCATAGGTATTATAAAATATTGAAAATCAATAATTTAAGCAAAGCCACATATTTTTGCGTAACTGCGCGATTATGCATTACCTACTATAGTTTAAAACTATATCTATCTAAATATCGTAAAAAAACATTACTCACCTTGTATGTGAAATTAAAAACACATGAAACCCCAAATATAGATAAAACTAAAATCCAAACGCAGTTTGCACTTTTTGCTAGAAGATTATTAATGAGAAGTGAAAAAATTCGGTATTCACTACACAATTTTAGTTTTTATAATAATTTTCGAATACAGTACTATTGAAAACGTTTTTAAATAGTATTTAATATATAAATAATCGAGACGGACCGGGCACTACATGCCCGGTACAGCCGAGCGACCTACTGAATGGTACACAAACGTTCGATCTTGAGACTGGGCTTGGCGCCCATGCTCCGTGCGTGAGTCATTGTTCGACACCATGCTTCACCTGAATGTTCCCACAGTGAATACTCTCAGAGCCATCTATTGTCGAATAGCTGTACTAGCTGCTTCTCCGCCGTATCTAGCTTCCAACGCAACGAAATATATATTATAATGCTTTTAGCGACATCTAGTGGTGATGTTTGAAGTATAAAATAATAAAAACAAAAAAATTTGGAGGTACATTAAGCAGCCATTAAAAGTAAAGTTATTATGTGTCTTATGTATTTCAAAATATTTATATCCGCAAAAAATGTTATTTAGATAGCTGAAGCCTCATCATAGTAATCGCCTATAACAAAATCTTTAAATTGTGAAGGAATTCCTACTTCTTGAGTAAATTTGCACTGTATTTTCGATATACAAGCTTCTTTATTTCGGGCATCATACAGTGCCGTTTTTAATTTTGAGAATGTTGGAAGCTTTTGTATCAGGTCTAAGCCAGTCTCGCTGAATTCTGATTTTAAATTGTTATAAATGTTCGGTGTTGGAAAAAAAGAAGATGATAACACCTTTTCTGGGCAGTCGTGTAACTTCTTTGCTATCATGTTATCCACTTCACTGGGATCGCATTGATGATGTTTGTTTCGGAGGGAGAGTTTACTATTCCTGCCGAACATATCGTTAAGGTGGGACATGTAAAAATATAATAAGATTATGTAAATCTAAATTGACTGAATGTCCCTTAAATACTACCAAACAGATTTAATCTAAAAAAAATCTGTACATATATTTTCTTGTTGACTATCCCAAAAATGTGTATATAGACAGTCGGGGGATCAGAACGGAATATTAAATAATTAAAAATAAATATGATTCCCTAAATATACTTTCCAGGGGATCCAAACGGAATAAAAAAGTAATTAAAATATATCTGATCCACTAGGGTATCAGTTCTTGGGGATCCAAACGGAATAACTCCAAAGATTCAAAACATTCTTTTAAAAAAATATATATATATAAAATCTAAGGTACATGGAATTAATACAAAGGCATAGTTTATAACACATTTATTAGACAATAGTAGTGTCAGACCTTATAAACAATATATTAAGAGATAAATTACTTCTCCTTTTTCTCTGATGAGAGTGAGTTGTAAAGCTTAGTAATCTCACCGATGACAACGTTCTGCACAATGGTCCCGTTTGTGTCGATGAAGTTTGCAAAAGACTTGTTGACAGACGCCTCTCGTGTTTTCCCGCTATTGTCGCGCATTACCAGAACCAAGTTGTATTTGTCGTCATGCCTGGAAAAAAGTTATGTGTTCAGACCTATGTATAAGTGTAATATAGATAAGGGTCGATTTCAACATTATTGGTATTTTCCTCATTAGTGTCTGCGTTTATTTTAGACAATGTTATGAAAATAATATCTAACAAAAGATTCATTAGAGGTACTAGTGTTCCCGCGATTAGCCTGACGATTATCAATAATATTATAATATTCTCTGAAAAAATTTGGACACTAATGAGATATATCCCATTAACGTTAAAAAAACATACGCAAAACAAGAAATACATTTTTATGAATGATTACATAACATATTTCCAATTTATATTCAAGGGGTAAGAAAAAAGTGTTAGTTGACCACTAAATTTCACCTGTCTAGGGCAATCTAAGGCGATTCACACACAGAGCCGCACGACGGAGCCTTGTGCGTGGATGACTGTTCTGACGCACTTACGCGCGTACTTGCGGGTGTGACAGCTCGGACTCATTTCATACAACATAACACAACATATCGTCACGCCTCTTTCCCCGAAGAGGTAGGCAGAGGTGTTAAATACCCACATTTCGCCAGATATCCTAGGTTCCCATGTAACAGGTGGTGAGCTTGTTGCCTTGCACCGGGCACAATGTGAGGCAAGAGATGTTCACAATGAACTGTACATAAGTTTTATTCAAGCTCAGTGGTACAAGCGGTGGGATCGAACCTGCGTTTCCCGCGGCCTCTCGAACGAGTAGTGCCCCGTCCGTCCCAACTCGGCTACCGCTGCCTATATTTCATATGCTGTTCGAAAATCACGCTAGACTCAGTCATTGCGTCTGCCGCACTCACGCAGATAAGTGCGTTTTCAGTGGGTTATACAGTGTGGTTTTTCTATACAACAGGAGATACTTTCATACAACTTTAGAACACGCATCCACACACAAACACTCTGTCGTGCGGCTTTAGTCTTCATTTATCAGGGGGTAAGCCTTTTGCCATTCACTGGGCACAGTAAAAAGCAATATTATATTCATCAGCCTATATACGTCCTACTGCTCATGGAGAAACACATGAGTACAAAATTTTATGAATTCCCAAATGTGTTATGTTATTTGGAAACATTGGCCATAAAGTATGTTAAAGACTTTTATGTTCAACTCACTTTTTTACATAGGAACTTGCTTCCCAAACTCTGTTGTTATTGCCAACCTTTTCTTTGGCTACCACAAATATACCCTTTTCCTTGAATGTGGTGTACAAAGTAAGTATGCCCATTAATATGAAATATGAAGACACACAGATAATAAGGACCAATCTGAAAATAATAATCAATATTAAATATCATAATTAAATAGAAAAATAATTAAAAACCCTTCAATAGGGTGTGTCGTTTTTATTGGTTTTACCTTTGATATTAATAAAAAAAACAAAAAGAGAACAATATAGAAACTTACAATATAATTCTTTCTTTCGTCTTTTATTATTTGCACTAGTTTTATTATAAGTATTACAAGAGAAAAAGAACTAATTATAAAATTAAAGTGTATTTTATAACACCTTGTAGGTAGTGTGGACACCAGTGTTTGATGTTTCTGTTGTGTCTGGTTTTCTGACCATTGAGAGGTTAAAAACCAATTATTAAAATACCCTGTTGAATGGAGAAATAATTTAGTTAGTCATCATAAATACCGTGACTGGGGGAATGGATACAAGTAGTCCCAAAGTAAAGCATAGAGAGCTACACCAACTGCCAATGCACACAGAAACAGCCTGCCATCTATCAATGCAAAGCTTTCCTTACATTTCAAGTCTCCTGTGAAAACCTGGAAGACACCAAAAATATATGATTCTGACTTATTACTATAAAAAAAATAAAGATAATTTTTTTTTGTATAATAAATTATTTACATAAGTTTAAAAAAAATCTCAAAGAGAAACCATTTTAACAGTGTGAGAGAATTAATCTCATTTCAGAGAATTCTTGTTTAGATAAAAATCTGAATATCCGTTACATTTTACTTGAGATCCAACTTCTAGTCATTTAAAAACAGCATTGGAGCATCAACATTTATAGCTAAAATATTACTACTATTCATATTAGTCATTCATATTAGTTCACATTGCATGTGAACTAATATGAATATTCATATTAGTTCACATTGCATATTCATATTAGTTAGTCATATTCATATTAGTTCACATTGCATATCATTATATATCATATATTCACATTGATATATCAATATTTCTTGAATTTACAGAAAACTATCATGCTTTTACATTCTTTACCTCTCTTATTGCATCATCAATGGCATTTTTAGCAGCAGCACCATCCCATTTGTTGATTTTGACTACCTGTAAATAATTAAAATGTGCCTATTAGATTGTATCTAAAATCAATTGAAAATATTTAGTAATTTCATGTTTTTAGATAATAACATAAACAAATATATTATAGACTCTTATTCTGTAACATGATCGAGCACCTTAAGAGAAATGCAGATAATTGTGGGATACCATTTGAAAGTATATAAAAAAGCAAAACATGTAAGGTTATCATGAATAATGAAGCAGGAACCAGCAAAACAACTGGTTTAGCCAAAACTTTAAAGAAAATTTACAATAATATATGTATAAATATATATATATAAAAAAATAGGTGTTTTACGAGAATAGTTTACGAAATGACGTGTCCCTAAAATACAAAGATGTACATGTAATTATCAGAGAAATAGAAATCATTTATTTAAAATTTACCTCTGGAGTTTCTGTCATTATGAATACAGAATTTGGAGCTAATTAATATTCCGTATTATTTAATTTCTTGTATCAAGAATTAGACCGAAGTACCGAACGCTCGATTTGACAGCAAGCAACAAAAATTGACAAATTCTCTGATGTTTTGTTCGTTGTCATACGTCATCATTCTAAGTTGAGAAATACTTAATAAAATTTATTAAAATCCTTTTTTGATTTTGTATAAATATTCACAAATAAAGGCTCAATAAAAATAATCGGACAAGAAGAATTGATAAAAAATTATACGTGAAATTGTTTTTTCTTTGAGCGTCTTGCTTATATCTATTATCTATCTGTTGACTGCTGCTTGCTTTGCTTGACGTTTGTATAAATTGTATCTATGGTTTTTGGCTCGCGTTCGTTGTCCTGTCTTAACTCGGCCCTTATTATCCAGTTTTTTAAAGATTAATATAGTTTTACTTTAAGAGCGTTAATAGAAAATGGGCTGTATTGATAAATCGTCCCAGTGTAAGTATCTAAAAGATTGTCATAAGTTGGCTTTAATCAATAAAATACGTTGGGAAAACTATGGACTACCTATATTGTCTGTCTGTCACAGTTTGTCAACCAATTATTTGATTGCTGTCTATAACCGGTGGTAACGCTTATAAATCACTTTAAATTGGAATAGGTATTGTGTCATAGCAATATTAAGAAAATATAACAAAGCATTTCTTTAAGATTGCATAGATTACCATGTGGCATTGACAGAAAAGAAAAAAATTTTAACGAAAGAGGTCATTGTAGTCTCTATTTGACCATAAGTTATAATTGAATACATCTTGATTGTTAAACTTACAGGTTGTATGTAGGTGCTTCTTCGAACACAGCGATGGCTAAGAGAAAGAAGCCCGCGGCAAAAGCAATTGCGTCAAGGCGCATCACCCGACGTGGTAAGCAGGCCAATAGTGAGACGAGTCCCGCCTATGGCGAGTCTTCTGCTGCGGTGGAGCCGCCGCCCGTGGATTCAAAATCTGACGATAAACCTTCAGAATCAACTAGCTCTGCAGGTCAAGAACAATCACAATCCAAACCAGAGACATCTACTTTACCCATAACAAAACCTTGCCAAGTACCCATTGTAGCTCTACATAAAAAGTTTGGCAAATACAGATGTTTATTTAATAATGAAGAGAATGTAATTAGAAAATATGATGTCAGTAGTGACAGTGAAACTAATAGTAGTGTAGAAATAAGATTAATAGATCCTTGTGCTGGCTCTGAATCAGATTCTAATGCTGCACTGGACACACAGTCTGACACCAACAGTGGAGCTTGTTTGAGCCCTTTGAATAGAGTGACAGCCATACCTCCAAGTCAAAGCAGTTCTAGAGACATATCTCCTGTGCCAATGATGAATGAAGGGCAGACTAAAAGTGAACTACCTTTATTAAATAAAAAGGAAGCAAAAGTTGAATCTGAAACACCCATTACGGTTCCTGAAACAGATATTCCTAAATTAGAAAATAATGAGAATTCAGCTGCTGAAGACACAGAGGCTGCCATGGAACAAGTAACTCAAATATCTAAAGACATTTCTCTTGATGAAGATCAAATTCATCAAATAGAATTTGCAGAAGATGATGATGAGGTTATTACCATTGTGCAAATAGTTGAAGATGACAATCCAGAATTATATTATAATATCAAGATTGATAGTCCAAAAAATGACACACATGAGCACATTGACAGTCTTAGCCATAGTGATATTCAGAGACACTTCCAAAATCTGAACCTGACTAATTGTAGTGAAAATAATTCTGTAATGGAATTTAATGATTCTACAAACTTAATCACCACACCTTGTAGTACACCAGAACTGCAATTTTCAAAAGAACATATGGAAACATTAACAAGACCAGACCCTAGCATCACACCTAGTTCAACATTGTCAGATGATAGCAACTCATCTAGGGTAACAGAGCAAACTCAGACAAATTCAAATGATTCAGCAGAATCTTCACCAAGTGGTGTTAGGAGGTCAACTCGTATTAAAACAATAAGTAATATGAAACAAAAAACTAAAGGTTATGGTTTAGTCAAAACTCCATTGAAGAAGGCTCTAATTACACAAACTAAGTTGAAATTGGAAGAAATGGGGTCTGACAGTCAAGAGAAACCTACTGATATGTTGCTCATCAATGCACCAAATTCCCCATCATTTCCAGTGCCTTCAGATATGCCAGTAAAAGTTAAATCTCGTTGGCGTAGATCTAGTGAATTGGAGATGGGTGCTGGTTCACCTGCTAATTCACCCCTAGCCAGCCCTAGCTTGCCTCAACGCATGCCTCCATTGGTAGAAGACCATACCACTGAGGCTGAAAGTGTTCCATTGAGTAAAGAGGCTTATGATAAGATAATTGATGATAGAATGAACCAATACCAACACTTGGATGAGAATGAGTACTTGTGTGAGAGAATGATTAGTAAAGAAACTAAAAAAATGACTTGTGACTGCTTTATGACCAAAGAAGAGTTAGAAAGAGGGGAGTTAGCTTGTGGCGAAGACTGCTTGAATAGATTACTTATGATAGAATGGTAAGTGTGGCTTGACCTTACAACATCATAGTTTAGTTTTCGATTACTATTTAATGTTTGGTTGATTTCTCAGCAACTCCAGATGTCCTGTTGGAGATAGATGTACTAATAGAAGATTCCAGAAGAGAGAGAATGCTACCTTAAAGGTTTTCTATGCAGATAAAAAGGGCTGTGGTGTGGAAGCTGCAGCTGACATTCCAGTGTAAGTATTTGTTGTAATTTATATTTTAATCAAATACATACAACTCTATGTAACTTCATTCGTCAAAAGAATTTAATGTTCTTTAAGTTGTTAAAATTTAAGTGTTATATTAATAAGCATTGCGAAGAATTATTATTGTACACCTGTATAAATCATGTCTGACATAAAATGTTGGTAATATTAGGCAATCATTGGCAGTATTTTTTATGAATGTTGCTATTTTTATTTAGCTGGCATACAATTTTCATTTTATTTATATTATGACATGACATATATTTATGTTATGAGTTGATTCAATTATTTAGTAATACATTTAATTTAATTTTAATTTTATTATATAGGTACATAATTGACATTTTATGTATTGTATACAAAACAAATAGCAATAGACCTTGATTGACTGATATTGCTTTATTTAAAATATGTTTTTGAATATCTGCACTTTTCATTTATTATTACAAAATCTGTAAGCATAAAATGTCTAATATTTCTATGTAATCTTGCATATTATTTTATGTAAACACATAAGTATGACCAAAAAGAATGTACCAACTGCTTTTCTTGCCTAGCATGTCGTAAAAGGCGACTAAGGGCGTATTGGGTATTGGGTCTGTGATTGTGTAGGGAATGAGCTAGCCAGTTGTTACTACTCTATCACGATTTTTCATCTGACCAACCCAATTTTCGTATGGCTAAATGTGATCATGGAACACAGTACTCCTTGGACTCTGTCTACCCCTATGGGGATTACAGGCGTGATTTTATGTAAGTTATGTACATAAGTATGTAACAAGAACATGATTTGTTGAAAATTTTTTGTGTAAATATGTTTATTACCAATATAACAATTTAATACAATACATTAATAATTCTTTCACTAATTACTTGCAGGGGTGAATTCTTAATGGAGTATGTAGGTGAAGTTCTTGATTATGATTTGTTCTACAAAAGAGCACAGGAGTACTCAGATGAGAACAACCTGCACCATTACTTCATGTCTCTCAAAGGAGACACTGTTATCGATGCCACCATGAAAGGGAACATATCTCGGTTCATCAACCATTCATGTGACCCGAATGCTGAGACACAGAAGTGGACTGTGAATGGAGAACTTAGAATAGGATTCTTCTGCAAGAGAGATATTGTTGCTGGAGAAGAAATTACATTTGATTATCAGTTCCAGAGGTTTGGGTAAGTTTTTCGATAACTTTCACCTTTCATTTCTTTTTTGATGGTATATTTTTTTTAGTTGTTGTACTTTAATTTGTAGTTTAATCTAGTTGTAATTACATATTAAAAATTTGCATAGAAGCAAAGCTAAATGAATTTTGATCCTTGTGTGGTGGTAAGCAAGGCATGTTACACAAAGAACAAAAGATTGGTTGGGCTCCACGGTTGTTGAAGCTTGTAGGATGTCGCTGGATGCAGGCACAGGAATGATGTCTAGCAATGGCATATCTAGGGGCTAAAATCCTAATGATTTTTTGGATACTTTAAAACCTCAGTTCATCCAAACTCACCAAATTCTTTAAACATATTTAAATTTTATGTCTAAAGAGGTAAAGGTTGAAAGTCTTTTGTGTCTGACCTGCGTTTTTGCTTTTCATAGGTAACACAGTTTGTAAGGATTTAAAGTGTATACTATGTTTTGATACAGGAAAGTCGCACAGCGGTGCTATTGCGGCGCCAGCAACTGCCGCGGCTGGATCGGCGCCGAGCCCGACTCCGATGAGGAGGATGAGGTAATGGTACTCTTCAATAAAAAATATGTCTTATAGACTTATGTCAAAACATTTAATAAATTTATTGCAATCTGGAGTCATTCATCTGGAGTTAAATCAAGTTTACAGAGCATATCATTATCACAGCTTAAAAAAACTACCAATTCTATGTATTATAATTTGCCTGTCTTCTGTTTCTCTCTTGTAGCGATGTTACGGAAGTGGTTTATCGGAACCGGAGTCGGAGTCTGAGTCAAAGCCAAAGATATAAAATAGACCCTCTAGACATAAAATTTCAAGACTATTGAACAATTTATAATTTAATTGTTTGCTATCTTATCCAAGGGATGTTTTGTTGTTAACAATTGGAGTAATAAATAAATATGTTCGTCAGGAGGAGGAAGACGTGTCGACGTCTAAGGTGGGCGCCGCGGAGAGCGAGGAGAGCCGCGCGGCCGACGCTAGCGAGCCGAGGCCGCGAACGCGAGAGCGCAGGCGCAAGTACAAGCCTAAGGCGCCCGACTTGGTCCAGGATGCTGACGTGAGTACCGTCTTGGTGAACATGCTGAAGGACAGAAACCCCAATAAATAATGGCGTTTTTTGTATCACTTGCCTCAAATTATGACCGGTGCATGTCACTTGTTACATGGGGACTTAACATATCTGGCGAAATGTGGGTGGTGACCCTTGCGTGCCCCTTCGGGGAAGAAGGCGTGATGATATGTTTGTTTGTTTTTATTTTATATAAACAAACACTAAATAGAATGGAACTAAACTAATTAATTTTTCCTTTAACCTGGAAGGTGTGTCCTGTGTGGCTTGTGTCCACAAGTGACAGGGTTATGCCCAACAGTGGGTGCCCAACAATGATAGGCTGAAATGATGATAATATGCGACTATTCACATTTTACATTAAATAGCTCTCTTTGTTGATATTCTGAAGCTGACTTACATACCACATACCTAACTAAATGTAAAAAATACAGTTTTCATATGATTGAATGCCTTAACGAATCTAGCTTAACATGCAACACAATTAAGACCGAATCACAATTATTAATTGATTAGAAGTGATAACGCATTTTAGTTAAAGGTTTTATGGTATGCGATTGGCGTTTACTAGTTTGCAAATAAATATTAAAGACATCAGATAGAGAGTTTATAAACTTTGTACAATTGAGTACCTAATGAAGGTTAATTTATTTGATAATAACTGTATTTTATAGTTTATTATAGTCGCCTATTATAACAAAGATATAGCTTCGTATATTTATTTGTAGTTTTTGGACACAATCTAGCTAGCATTTATGAGCATAATATTAGCTAATCTAAAAATTATAAATATGAGAACTATTCTTGAAATAAATGCGAAATGTTTTGACTTAAAAATTTATGTCAACCATTCATTGGTTACCAGGAAACCTTGTTCTGAAAAGATACGACATGGCATTCAGCATTTAACTCTTGAAATAATTTTTTATGACATCAATTACATATAATTTATGTTGGAGTAGTATTTCTGCAAAAAAATATAATAATCTTGTCTGTTACATAAAAATTCATACTTTAATGACGTTGTAGTTTATGACATTTTTAAAATGATGCAAATGTAAAGGGAGGGCAGAAACTTGCTGAGTTTCTTGCCCGTTCTTAGAACAAGGTCTCCTGGTAGTTTTTGTGAACGGATGGCGTAGTTTTTCTCTTTGGCGAAATATTGTAAAATTACTATGACATTCATAAACATGCGCTAAAACGCATCTAAACTTAATTAACGTTTTTGAATTTTGAACTGTTTGTATTTTTAACTGGTGTTATAAGTCCGACGAGTCTGTCTTTTTATAACCAAATATTTTGTATTCGTTCAGATCGAGGACGACCTCGAAGCGCTCAGTCGCACAGGCGTAAAGAACCAGAGCCACACGCTGCGCCTGTCGCGGACGGTGGTGCGCGCGAAGACGCGGCGCGCGCAGACGTCGCTGCTGCGGCTGCTGCGCGACGCCGACCTGCCGTGCCGCCGCCTGTTCCTCGACTACCGCGGCCTCCGGCTGCTGGCGCCCTGGTGCACCGACGCGCCGCTGGACTTCAGGTATACTACACATCGTCATCACCCTAGCGTTCTCCCAGGCTCCGCTTTCTTACACTTTCGCACTTTCGTTTAGGCGCGATTGGTCCAATCGTGAAAAAATTACAAATTCGCTATTGGTCCAATTCGCTATTGGTCCAATTCGCGATTGGTCCAATTCGCTATTGGGCCAATTCGCTATTGGACCAATTCGCAATTGGTCCAAAATAAAACAAAAGAAGTCATTTATTTTTATAGATTTTAATTGAGGATTGAGAATTTAGGGTTTGCATGTCATCCCTAACGACATCAAGCCAGCCGTTGTTAGGCCTCCCTCTCTTTTGTGGCGCCAGGCAGGGTCATTCTAAGGCATTTGTACCCCACGTAATTTCCGTTCAGGTATATTATACACTTATTGTTTTTTTCCACATAGCTTTCTTGTTACATATTTTCGAGTATCTTTCTGACTCATGTGGAATGTATAAATGTCATGCTGTCATTGTGTGAATGTGAAAAAGAGTATAATCTAGTGTGATATCGAGTGATAAGTTGCTGGGAGGTGCTGGAACCGATAAGCTGAAAAGAAGATCATTACGGGGGGGCAAACATTCAGCAGAGGCCTACTTAAAGGCTGATAATGATGATATATAGATATATACCTGTTCTATAGTCTTTCATACTTAAAAATCCCTCGTCCCCAGAATATAAGGTATATGATGAAGCATATTTTTTGTTGCATGAAAGAGCAATCCATTCGCTTGATAATTTATTAGTCTGAGTTGTAAATGTTAACCTATTAATGTTACTATTCCTTCAAACTGAAGCACAGCAATACAATAAACAGTCGAAATAGACGTACCTATAGTGCAGTTATTTAAAATAATGACAACAACCTCATATTCATTCTAGACTGGAGATGCTGCAAACTGTAGACCGTTTGCCGATCACTAATAAGACGATGATACAAGAGAGCCGGTTCTTCACCATCGTCGAGCGCTGGCTCAGCGCCGCCGACGCGCCTGTTGAAAACCTCTATGTTGACGAGTCTACAGGTAATGAAATCAATCAAAAAATCAATAAACTTTATATCCACTTGAATGAGTACCTTAGTGCTTTGTAATAGGATGCGTATTCAACTAATTCTGTGTCTGCTTTGTGCGGTAGATATTTATTGTTAAGGATTAATCTGCATGTTTACAGGTTTGCCAGTGGATTTGCCGAACAGACCCGCTCAAGATACCTCTGTGATTGAGAAGAATAAAGAAATACAAGAGAAAGTTAAAGACTTATCCAACCAGTTGCTTGAGAGATGGTCAAGTCTGAAGGTATGTTTTATATTTATTTATTATTATTTTATCTCAAGTCCACGATCATATTTTGTTAGTAATTCTTACTTAACCTAAATGTTAGTAATTATTTATTTTAGGTGCAATTTACAATATTGATTCAGGTAGACACAGTCTACCCTGTCAACCCTGTTTAAACTTCTATCATATAAATTTTTATATTAATCCAAGTGATTGAAATGTTAAAATCATTTATATACATACCTTTCTTAAGTTTAGTAAAAAAAAGATATGAAAAGAAAAAAATACCTCTTTACCTTATTAAAATCCTATATGTATTAGTTGAATTTAATTCTTATTGGGATGAAGGAGGCCCATTAAAATATTGACGTCCATTTCAGGAAGTATTTAAAATCCCCAAAAAAGAACGAATACAGCAAATGAAGGAGCATGAGCGGCAAGCTAATGTGGAGAGACGAGCAGCTGACTCCAGCGTGTCGAGGGACCGCGAGCGTGAGCGAGACCGCGAGCGCAGGGACGAGCGCGAGCGCAGGGACGAGCGCGACCGCCGCGACGAGCGGGAGAAGGAGCGGGAGCGGGACCGGGAGAGGGAGCGGGAGCGGGAGAGGGAGCGGGAGCGGGAGAGAGAACGCGACAGGGACAGGGACCGCGAGCGGGACAGATATAGGGAGCGCGATAGGGATGATAGGGATCGAAGGAAAAGACGAAGCAGCCCTGATGGCAGGCGGAGTATACGGTGAGTTATGATCGTTCTTCAGTTTTTAATTATGATTAATTTAACCGTATCTTCTTCCCAAGGTGATCTCCAAGTTAACGTTCAAACTTATCGGACTTTGATTTATGTGCCAATCGTTTCGCGTCCGCGGTGCGCCGACATTCAGGTCCAGGGCATATGTCGGGTGGCTCGGAGAATCGCTTTGACTGGCGACAGAAGGGTGATAATGGATAAATCTGGGAGTTTTTGTTGTAGTTCTCAGCGCTGCCCTCCTTATTGCAAACGCAGTACTTGCAAAATGGCGGTTCGAAGATAAACGCGGTAAACTTATTTTTTGAAATCTAAGCAACTAGACTTTATTATATAACATTTTATGTGTACCAAAAAAGTAATAAAAAAATCTATCTTTCTAATGACATATTTTATTATTTACTTTATCTACAGCATCTATACAAAATGTCGAATACTGCGATTCCATTTACCGTTTTGAGATTTCTAGCAATATGCTATTACTAAGGCCAAATGCAGTAACTGTCGTTATTACTACAATATCACCTAGCACGTGTTTAATACTGCGTTTCTATTTAGCAATTATGTACTTATTTCATGCACGGTACTAGTTAAAAGTGTTGTCTTCAAATATTCATGTATAAGAAATACACCATATCTACCATATTTCTGCCACGGGTATTTGCAGGCATTTTTGACATAATGAGCTGAAAGAAATTATTCTTTTTTCTTTATTTTCAAAGGACTTTTATCCAAGATATGCCAGTCCTATCGTAGCCTATTATAAATAACAGAATCACAATGATTAAGTACTAGGCAAACATGGCGGATGTAATAAAAGAAACACCATCCTCGCTTCTCCCGAACCAGAATTAGCCAGGATGGAGTGAAATATTTCTACATCTATTTCATTAATGTTCCACGAGCTGATAAGTGCCCGTCTTTGCGCTTGGTTACAGACACACTCCATCAACAAGTGATGGACATCCTCTGTGACTCCTCAAGTTTCACAATTTGGCGATGCTACTTTTTTCATTAGATATCCAAATTTATTTTTAAGGTAAAGTACACCTTAAAAATAAGTACGAGACTGTTCGAAAGAACCATGTCATTGATTTTAGGAACAAGAGAAATTCTATTCATGCATATAAAAAGACTTGTACTTAGCTCTGGCGTTGAACCCGGATGTTTTGAAAACTAAAACTATCACTATTTCTATTTAGATAAAAAAAATTCAGTATATGTAAATTTGGAAATTTTGGCTGTCTTATAGCCAGAATTTCCAAATTTTCAGAAAGATCTGTTCCAAAAACGTCATCGATTTTAGAAGGTAATTAGAAAAACTGCATATGTAATGTTTCATAGTAACATATACTGCAAAATTGATATCTAAATAGAAATAGTGGTAGTTTTATAGCCAGAATTTTCAATATTGATTGATATAAATTTATAATTTCGTTTGATGTATTGAATATTATATTAAATATTATCAATCTTTGACTATGACTTTTTAGATTTACATACGTACTTGCATTGTTGACAAATATGCACAATGCTTAATAGTGAAAACACCATAAATTAAAATATATGTGATGTGCAATCAGATAGCAATTGCGATGATAAATTTAAGTGTAATGGCAAATACTGAAATCTTGCGCTAACACGCCGCGCTTGAGCACGCAAAATACGTCCCGCGCATGCGTAGTATGATAACTTCCGTATTTACCATAAAAAACCGCCAAAAAGCATAAGTAGGTCGCCGCGACCTACACCAGAACAAGATATTTCAATAGAGAAAATAATAACACTCATCAATACCACAGGAACAATGAATAAATAATTTATAAGCACCACGGCCTGGCCGTTTAGTCTTTGAATGACGTGTACGCACTGATTTGCTAGCGAGAAACGCAGCACTGGACATTGCGGCTAAGGTGTGTGTAAGACAGTAGCAAAGTGTGTGTAAGGTTCTTGCTTCTCTCAAACGCAGCACTGTAGAATACTGCATTTATTCTTAGCAGAACAATAGTAAGTTTTCGTTATATTCCATACACTCAAATGCAGTACTGTCGAATACTGCGTTTGCCTTTAGTTACTATTCGCTACAATTAATTATTATGTTAAATAAATTTGCAGTAAACGTATCAATTACTGCACATTGCTTTAGTATATGCTGAATACTGCAGTTCTTGATAGTTTATATAATAGTTTTGTGTAAGTACTGCATTTTTTGTTAGATAAAAAACATAGTTACGATAAAAAAAAACATTGAAATTATTTTTTTATATATAGCTTAGGCCCATGAGATGTCATTTTTGCAAAAAAGTGAAAATCGTTAAAGTGTCGATTACTGCAAGTGCAATTAGCAGGGCAGAGCGGTAAGCCCGTCCCTAAAGAGGACCTTACCTCGACAAAAAATGAGCTGTCTGTTTATACTGGTCTTAGATCATACATAGGTTACACTAGATTTCGGGTCAGCTTCTCAAAAACGGCCGAGAAAATTAGGCCTCAATAAGCACCCAAATAAAATTGGTGATTTAGTTCGCTTTCCATAGCGCCAACATGTTGACGGTCACAATTTATGTACTTAATGTGTCTTAAAAAATGGAAATAAATAATGTTAAAATATAAATTGGACGGAATATTGTAATTTCATTAGTAACTACCATTTGATAATAAAGAATAGTTGATGGCAATAATTTACCAAAATTTTAATAATTACATTTCTACGATTTTGAATCCAACCTACGCGCCAATATTGGTCAATGCTTCTCCATGTTATGTGGGGCGAGTCATGAGATTCCAAATTTAAATACTTTTGAAAAATTCAAAAAAGTTGAACTTAGAAGGAATAGTCAGTAAAATTAAAATTAAATTCTATTTTTTCACCCTTTTCTGTCGTCTATGGTAATAAGGTGTCAGTTAGACAGCACTGATTTTATTTTATTTCACCTAGTGATATAGCGTCACCATCCGAGACGGTGCCATAAACACCTCATACTTTTAAGTAGCAGTAAGGCCAGAGCGAGACACTCAAAATTGAACCATGTCTTTCGTGATTATGTCTTCAGTAATTTACATTGAAATGCGATCGATGGCAGACTCTGTAGTGTTACTTCGATCGATGAGGTGGATTACCACGATAAAAATCCCATCGTCTTTCACACCACTTGATGATTATTCCAATAATCCTCCATATTGCTCGTTCAGTTTGTGCCGAAAGGTAAACGCATCTGTGGCTATACAGCCACGAGAACGCAATGTGTACGATAGATAAAGGGTTCTAAATTCAAATAGCACATTGTTTCATACAACATTGCCGTGAGCGCGCCGGGAAGTAATTTTGGTTTTTCAGTCTACGTAAATTTGATACTTCGCGTGTTCTTTATTCAAAAGTAGTGACAATATTTCCGCGCATGTTTAAGAAAATATATGTGAAGTTTTTGCATCCAACTATGGCGGACGTGATTTTTATTACTGTGATTGTAATAATGTTTCGGAGTTGATCTTGTTGCGTAAAATCAGTGTGGTTTTGTGTAGTAATCGCAATAATGATGAGCAATATGGAAAATCATTGAAATAATCGTCAAGTGGTGTGAAAAACGATGGGATTTTTATCGTGGTAATCCACCTTATCGAAGTAACACCACAGTGTCTGTCATCGATCATTTGACGCCAAACTCTCCCAAGATGATTGAAATGCATTACACTAGCATTTCAATGCAAATTAGTGAAGGAAAGTATTCTACTGTTCTCATAAGTGTGGCTCATAAGGTCCTGCAACCAGAGCCCTAAAACTAAATATAAAAAAAAGAGGACGCAATGTGTACGATAGATACAAGGGTTCTAAATTCAAACAGCACACCGTTTCATAAAACATTGCCGGCGCTCTTCGTTCCAAATTCAAAGAACGCGCCGGGAAGTGATTTTGGTTTTTCAGTCTACGTTAATATGATACTTCGCGTGTTCTTTATTCAAAAGTAATGACAATATTTCCGCGCATGTTTAAGAAAATATATGTATAGGTTGAGCGAGCGCGTGCTGGCCGCAGTGCCGCCGATGAGCAAGGAGGAGCGGCGGCGCGCGTTCGCGGAGGCCGCCGCCGCCGCCGAGGACTCGCGCGCGCGCCCGCCGCCCGCGCGCTGGCCGCCCTACTGGCCGCCGCAGGACGCCTTGCCGCACCAGGTCCAGCACACACCATCTGCACACACTCACACCTATCAACTAGACACATTTTAAGCAACTAATGCTGCTTGAGTTACATATAAATACATATAAATATCCTGAATATACAGGTTGGATTTTTGAGATGGGATTTAAAGGGCAGGTACATTAACCGTTATAGTTACAAGAGAACATTTTTAGGCAACCATTCATAATTTTTTAAGATATTCTGATCTGCATTCACAGTCACATGTCTGAGGATATTTATTTATTTTGGAAGAAATTTTGCAGTCAGCAAAAAAAATGCCAAGATAGCAAAAAAAAAATGTTGAGTACTAGCAATGACAGAAATCGCCAAAAACTTTTCTCAAATATTTTGTACGTAAAATCCTCGGATCATATTTGTTACGGTGATCTCTCTATGAATCCTATTTAATGCTTTTAGAAGAACTGAAATTTAGATAAAAATAGGCTTAGTTCAGACCTAATGGAAGAATCCTTACACAGGCTCGAGCATTCTCTGGTTAACATCCGAGACGGTGCGACTTTAAAGAAGATTCGAGTCTGCGTGCGATCGAATCGCGAACATATATCGACTGTGGCGATATTCGTACAATATTTTGCTGAAGTCTGGTAATACAGTACTATTTTCAACCGATTCCAAAAAAGGAGGAGGGTTCTATGTTCGTCTGTTTATATATTTTTTATTTTGCCAGTAAATTGCGCGAGGATTTTCCCGCTCGGTCTGAACTGACTCTGAGTAATACAGTGCTATTGTTGATTTAACCAGTAAAGTGCGCGAGGATTTTCCCGCTCGGTCTGAACTGACTCTGACACCGGAGCTACCTAAATATGAATATGTTTTTGTTCCTCAGATGTTCCCAGGAGGGCTAGTGGGCAGTGGTTGCGAGGAGTGGCCAAGCGAGTACGCTGCCTTTTGTCCGCCCTTCACCGCGCCGCAGCCGTACTGCCTGCCTCACAACATGCAGCAACATAAGTACATGAACTTACATTTTTATTTGAGATCAAAGTCTTCTGTAGTGATACACCCTTGTTCAAGTCCTGATTTTAATAAAAGTTTTTGGTTTCCTTGTCTTTTCTGATGATACTATTAGGAAATTGTGTGTTTATGTGGAAAGAACCTAGTTGTCTATACATATAATAAAACTGTAGAGGTCGAATGTCTGTACATAGAAAAAAACAATGCTTAAAATCATGTCAGGGGGATGTAAAAAGAGGGGAAATACCAAACATATTGTTTTTTAATTTTTTGTTTCTCTGTTTATTTGTCTGTTTGTACGGGCTAATCTCCGAAATGGCTGGACCGATTTCAATAGAATTTTGCATGGTGATACCTTATATCCCTGGTCAACATCTAGATACTTTTTATTCTGGATAATGAAAGGTTCCCGTGGGATAGTTAAAAAACCAGTAACCGCGGACGAAGTCGCGGGCAACAGCTAGAAGGGACTATAAATAAATGTCATAAACAATTTTATCATGGTGCTATAAGCAGGATTAAATTATAAAGTAAAAGATTTTCACCATTCTCAGTAATTTCAGTCTCTCTTAACATACAAGAAATAAGTAAGATCCCTTGCAAACGACTCTGTGAAAATTAGTATTAAGTATAGAGATTCCGTGATTTGACTCTTCCTTTCTTCTCTAATTTTGTCTCCGGGGGCTTTATCTCTCCGGCCCGTGTTTTGGCTACTTATAGACTAGAGAGGACAGGAAAGAAATGTCACAAATGTCAAGACAATAATGTCATTGACAACCTCCGTGGTCGAGTGGTCTGTTCGCCGGTCTCAAGGCGTCGCCATCTCGAGAGGTTCTGGGTTCGATCCCCGGTGAGGGCAAATGTTTGTGTGAACAGGCATTTGTTCTCCAGTCTTGGGTGTTTATATATGTATATTATATTCTGAATATTTATATGTATTTATCTATTAAATATATTTGTCCGTCATCTGGTATCCATAACACAGGCATTAGTTGTCTAGTATGGGCCAGTTGATAGGTGTGAATGTCTGAAGATATTTATTTATTGCTTCTCGCTTCGACGCTAATGGAAAAGCGAGAGGCAATGATCTGGTTTGTGTCCGGGGTATTTATCTCCGTGGTCCGCGCTAGGGCCTAGAGATACCAGTAGGCTGTAGATATCACCTTAACGGACTAAATATCTGTGGTATGTTGCAGTTTGATGGGCATGGGCGGGTACGGCATGGGCGGCTTCATGTTCGGGCAGCAGATGCCGCCCTTCGCGCAGCCGCAGCAGCCGCCGCTCATTGACCCTTCGATGCCGGTAATTTATTATATAAACTTTATTTGAATCGTTCCCAGACTTCTTTATCTTTATGTGACATTTTTCGTAACGTAAAAACTATGTCAACCGTTTATATATTACTGGTCTATTAATGTAATAATAAACTAGGCAAAGTTAATCCTCCCGTATAGCTCAACGTATGGCTCAGTATGGCTCACCGCACCCTAGGAAGTAAAGGATGCGTCAATATCTTCCCACGACGCAGATTCGAGTGTTCTCGCGTATTTTAGTGGTCGAACGCGTATTTCACAGTCAGTGCCGAGAGGTTAGGAAGATGCGCGACCAATTTCTCTTGTATTCAATTCACCTAAGGCTCATTATGGTATCTAATACTTTTGTAGCAAAACTCGAATTTGGTTGCGATTAAATTGAACCTTATTGTCGGTAGACAGGGCACAATTCTGCAGATAGTTTAATATTAATAATAGTTTGATTATACCCATCAGCCTCCCGCCATGGTGCCGGAGCCGGTGGCCAGCATGCCCGGCGCCATGCCCGGCGCGGGCCCGCCGCCGTGCCCGGCGCCGGGCGCGTCGCCGGTCGTGTTGCCGTCCATGTGGCGGTCGGCGCAGGACGAGCGCGGCCGCACCTACTACTACCACGTCAAGCTACGGCAGCCGCAGTGGGCGCCGCCGCCGCCGCCGGCTGAGCCGGGTATTTTATACTGTTATACATAAATTGAGTTTAAATATAAACGCAGAAGTCCAACCGCCGGTGGGTAAGCTGTAGGTGATTTTTTCAAGAAACGTACGGTCACAAAAGTCCATTCATACTATTTCATACCTTAAGAACTAAAATAGCTTGCACGGTAATCACTTACATTGTCATAAACTGCCCCAAATAAATTTGAATTTCAGCTATCGTAATTAAGACTCAGTGCTTTTGTGAGTGATTTCCGTGCAAGCTATTTTAGTTTTTGAGACTGTTAGATGATTGATTGTGATCGAACAAAAGTTAAGTTGTATGTGCCGTGTAAAATAAACGAAATGTCACTAAAGCGCGATCTTCGCCAACCGTGTTGCTATAGCCTATCCGTCTACGAAAACCGTTTCTTACAAATGTATGGAATTTGATCACACCGCGCGATTCGCCTGGCGCGCCCGCCGCTGGCTTCCAGTAACCAGCATACCACAACCGTGCTAGGACTGGTACAGGCGAACAAATATTTTTCTCTAGAAATGTACGAGAGTATGCCCAACGTTCCGTCACTTCTCATGCATTTCTTATACAAAGAATAGTTTAACGTACTTGGAACGGCACAGCAACGACCTTATTTCCCTAGCAATAAATAATATTATTATACATTATCAACAATATTTCATTCTATAAACTACATAAAAATATTGAGTTGACCTGAAATATTAACAGACGAAAGTTCATCAGAAGAGGAAGAGGAGCCGATGTCAGCGATAGACACCGCCATCGTGCGGCGGCAGATGAAGGGCAAGATGGTGGAGGGCGTCAACGGGATCTATGAAGGTTAGTTTCTATGAGACCTTTTCTCTTTTAGGTTTTCACACAAAAGTACAATTCATATTGGGTCGTTACCTATGAAATTGGTGTTTTTTTTCTCTCTTAGTATTTTGTCTGTAACTATTAAGATTCAGAGTATTCCAAAAAAATGATTACGTCGTCTAAAAATAGACTATATTTTTGAGCTCTTTTGATTTGTTTTGATTGAAGTTTAATTGTGTTAAAATTGGACACGGAGACAACTCTTTTTAAGTGCCTCATCATTTGATTTGCATTCACTTAAAAACGATAAATAATTTTTATGAAGTGTGATATTACACATATTACTAAAGTTTGTCTAATGATAGATGCCAAATATTATTATCTTTGGATTTGTCGTTGTGAAGAAAAGTGAAAAAAATTTTGTATAGAAAATGCCCCAAAATCACCATACAAAACACCAATTTCATAGGTAAGGACCTAATATTAATCCAAGCCAACTTATTTAACAAATCTTGTTACTTAGGGTCCAACTACGAAGACAAGCTCGTTTCAAGCACACATACTCCACTGACATGTAACTGAACCTAAGAATTCTATTAAATCTTCTCTAAGCATGTTGTAAAATTTCACAGTAATAAAGGAGGAATCGCGCAACGGGCTGATCCCAGACCACGCCTTGCTCACTATTAAACCAAGGAAGCGAAGGCCGGGGCTGGTGACTGAGAGGCCGATCAGTGTAAGTACACTGTTGTACGTTGATGTCAATAAATTAATGCAATTAACACATCTGAATCGAGGAATTTGTTTAGTAGAAAATTAAGCTCACGTTCCGCGTAATACATATGTCGCAGGATGATAGATATAGCCGTGATATATTGGGTCCTTACCTATGAAATTGGTGTTTTTATTCTGTCTTAGCAATTTGTCCGTAACTATTAAGTTTCAGAACATTCTTAAAAAATAATTGCCTCTTCTAAAAATAGACCATATATTTGAGCTCGTATTATTTAATTTGATAATTTTTGGTAAGTTTAATTGTGTTAAAATTAGACAGAAAGACAATTATTTTTAACTGCCTCCCGAATACATAATTTGATCTGCATTAACATAAAAACGATGAATAATTTTTATCAAGCGTGTTCACACACATATTGCTAAAGCTTGTCTAATGATACATGCCAAATATTATTATCTCTGGATTTGTCGTTGTGAAGAAAACTGATAAAATGTTAGTATGTAAAATGCAGACATCCCCAAAATCTCCATACATCACCAATTTCATAGGTAAGGACCTAATAGTTATATCCTTAGGAATATAATGATATACCGGAACATAGTTATACCTTAGCGAATCATGTTTCTTACTAGCAATATGATTTTCTAATCGAGACTACGCCTTGCCTAGCTTTGAGCATCATTTCCTGCACATTTCCAGATTTCATACCTTTTAGCACTTTCAGAATTTCTTCCATATTAATATCACTTTCACTTTTTAAAACAATATGGTTTTGGAAATCATCAGAGACTCCCTTATCAACCTGATCTTTTCGTTCTCGTATTACAAATATTTCATCTTTGGTATCACGACAATTCTATTTATTTCTTGAGTTGATTTGTAAAACAAGTTCTATAATTCATTACAGGATAATAGTCTTAAATACAATTGCTTGTTAATTTTAAGTATTTATATGTGGGTGAGCATGTTGTTGTTGAGAAACTTAAATTGTAAATTATATAGCCTTGTGTACAGTCACGTGCAATGAAATGTATACATGGATAGATTTTCAAATATATGTTCACACGGAAAATTTCAATAACAAGTAATCACCTTAACAATACATACTATATAACCATCACAGTTTCTCGCAATGATGTACACATTTTTCGCAAAAATATGTACACAAATTGTTTTCAGAAAGTTGTATACATGTTTATACGCAAAAACATGAAGCCAATATGAATAACGATAATATGTAAACGATTTGATTTCACAAAATTGTAAACAATACTATTTCATTACAATGTAAACAATCATGACTGTGATTTTTTCCATAAATATATATACACATTTTTAAAACAAGCAGTTTTCACTATGTTGAGAAATATTCATAAATTTCAATAAAATGTATACAATGTAGTTTGCAATGTAATGTAAACGTTTATTTTTGTCTTTTTATTCCCGCAAATTAAAAAAGGGGGGTCATAAGTTTGAAGTGTGTGTATGTATGTCTGTCAGTCTGTCTGTGGCATCGTAGCTCCCAGGCGGATTAACCGATTTCGATTCCGTTTTTTTTCAAAGACGGGTTAGTCGAGTGTTCTTACTCGTAGCTATGTTTCATAAAAACCGGCTCGGTCATTTTAAAGATATGAGTAGTGAAAACAGGAATTAAGAATCTCATGTTTGCAAATATACCCGTGTTGGGTATCAAATGAAAGGTCATAACATATTCATCTCGATTAGGCAAGCTTCATGGAAATCGGTTTAGCCATTTGAAAGATATGAGTAATAAAAGGGACAATGAAAAATCTAATGTTTACAAATATACCCGAGTGGGGTGTCATAAGAAAGGTAATAAAAAAAATAAGCATAATTCACAAAAAAAACAAACATCATAAAAAATACATGAAATACAAAAAAAATTATAAAACCCAAATAATTGTTGTCTTGTCGGGGGACCACTCTATACCTAGGAAGGTCTCACGAAAGAACTTAGCGGATCCCGACGATTTTTGTTTAATATATTTTTATTTTAGTCGGGGGTTTTCAATAATAATATTATTATGATGAGAAGGTAGGCGAGACGCGACGCGGCGGGGGCGGTAGCGTGGATTGATTTATTCGGGTATGCTTTTCCTATCTACCCTCAACATTGTGTTTCATTGGAAATATTAGCCAGCTGAAGAGAAGTGCCTGATAAGTAATGTGGATCTAATCCGAGCAATGTATTTCAAGACCGTCAAGACCAAGACACGTCCGTTTAGCTGCTGGGGCTACTGAGGAGTTCGGTGTGGCAGTTGGCTTGCACCGGGGATCGGCGTATAATCCCTACCCCTTTCTTCTAGTAATGGATGGCTCTGACATTGGCCCTACAGGAAGGTGCATGCTGTTTGCCGACGATATCGTCCTCGTCGATGAGGAGGAATCTCGGGTTCAGGACAGGTTGGAAAATTGGGGGGAAAACCGAAGTCATGTACTGCGGCAGCGGGATTGCAGCGGTCTCTCTAATACCTTAGCCGTTGCACTCGATGGAGAAAATCTTCCAGTCAGTTCGAAATTTCGTTTCCTAGGATCTCTACTTCAGCAGGATGGAGACATTGACTGAGACGTCAAGCGAAGGATTAGCTCAGGATGGATGAAATGGCATCAGCTTACGGGAACTGCTTGGGACTCCCGAATTTCCCTAAGATGACAGAAGACCTGACAAGACAGATGACCTGTCCTTAAAGATTACCTGAATGTTGGCCTGTAAAGCGGAAAAATGAACAAAGATTGCTTGTAGCTGAAATGCTCGTCTCGAGGGAAATGTGTGGTGTGACGAAAATGGATAGAGTGAGGAATGAAGATATTAGGAAAGCCTGGAAGTTGCCCAAATTACTGATAAACTTATAGAAAAGGACATTCCTGGTATGGACATGTAATGAGTAGAGAGGTGGACCATGTCACCAGAGAAGTTATAGATTTGAAAGTGAATAGGCACCCGCCTAGAGAGAGCAAGACCGAAGAAAAGATGGATGGATTGTATGAATAAGATGAGGTTTCTACCCACCAACCCTAATTGAACCAGCGTGCTGTTGTTATGGCACATACTATACACAGCAGTGAGAAGTAAATGGGCTGAGAACGACCCACAGATATACATTAACATAGACAACACTTACGATTCGCAGACGATGTCATAATGGCTGAAACCCTGCAGGACTTACAGGAGATGGTAAACAGCCTAACTGAATCTTCCGAACGCATCGGTCTCTACTTGGTTCACTTGAGGCAAACGCTCAAATTAGGCAGGAACAGCTTCGAGAGAGAAGACAATAGCAGAATTCAGCTGGTCTGGGCAGCATGTGAAATGCAGCCATTTTTCGTGAAGTTTTCTCGTCGCCCATCCCTCAATGTCTCAAGTCGAAAGTCTTTGACCAATCCGTCCTTTCAGTCATGACCTACGGTGCCGACAAGTGGACACTTACGGCCTGACTAGTCCACCAGTTCAAAGTCGCTCAGCGAGCTGTGGAAAGGGCTATGCTTGGAGTATCTCTGAAAGACCACATCAGGAATTATGTGATCCGACAGAGAACTAATGTCACCGATTGGCCGTTGGGGTCGTAAAGTTCTCGAGCGGAGACCGCGACGTATACGTAGTGTGGGGGACGCCCTGTGATAAGATGGGATGACGATATTCGTAGGCTTGCTGGAGTGGGCTGGATGACATAAGCCGAAAATCGAGAGCGGTGGCGTACATTAGGGGAGGCATATGTCCAGCAGTAGACGAGAGTAGGCTGATGGTAATAATGATGAAAGTTAACGCAAATAGAATTATTTGTATTGAATCCAAGTATGTTAACCTTTTAACATCTACCTTGACGTCACAGCCATAATTTTGAGAGAGGAGATGCAAACTGATTGTAAAATACCGAACTCCGCCAATTATCACATAACAAGACATTTTTTTTTTGTTTTTGACGACGAAGTTCCGTCGCGGTTTCGAACACGCGCAGTACCTACATGCATTTGCGACATCTATGTTAATGTATATTATATCTGTGGAACAACCTATATGATTTAAATTTTAGGGTGTTTACATTGTTTTAAAATTGCATTGTATATATGTCAAAGATATTGTCACATATACATAATTATAAACTTGGAAGTGTTTAGAATGCAATGACAGTGTTCTGTATACTTCACTATGAAGACAGTGTATACTTAATTTTGACCCAGTTTGAAGAATACATAGTTTTGAAAACAAGACGACATACTTATTTTTGAAATATCATTCGTTTACATATTTTTGCAAATCCATCACTGTATACATATCAGTGCACGTGACTGTACATGGGTTTAGAATAAATATATGTCAAGGGACAGGGTGATTAATGGTGTCTAATGTTGTATTAAATGTTATTTTGTTTGAATTCAGCCTCGAACCGAGGAAGATAAACTGGCTGGCAGGTTAGAAGTGAAGAGGTACAAGCAGACGAAGGAGAAACTCAGGCGGCGTCGGGAACGACTCGTGCAACGGGTGCGGCTGTTGGCGGCGCGAGGGACTGCCGGAGAACAGATTAAGGTAATATAACTCGTATAAAACAAGCGGAATAAATGATAGTACGGATATTGCATCATTGCAATTCGCAAGGGCGTTTAAATCATTCGACTTTAGACTCTATCTTAACGTATTAAGAGCGTTGGCAGTCGTCGATGATGAAAGTCGATGTCGCCGATGCCAGGATGTAACATGTTTCATTGTTCTAGAAGTGGGTAGGCTGAATCGTATAAAATAATAATAATATACTATTCTATTCTCTTGTGTATTTATAAAGAAAGGATTTTCATTGAATGTCTATAACAATTCGGTATTTACAGATGGTAGACCTAGTCGAGAGCGAGAGTGAAAGCGAGGCAGACTCCGAAGAGGCGCCCGCACCTGTAGAGAAGCCACCACCTTCGCCAGAGCCTTCCGCTCCTGAAGAACCACCCAGTGAAGAGGTGGTGCGGCGAATCAAGGAGCAGTTCCGCAGCAGCATGGCGCGCGTTATGGTGCACCACCTCAACCCGTACAGACACGCTGAGGCCTCGGTCGGGAGGATTACTAGCACGGCGGACTTTAAGCATCTTGCCAGAAAGGTAATATTTTGTAGCCGCTCTAGCCGAGTTGGTTCACTACTTGTTCACTACTTGTTCGAGAGGCCGCGGGACTCGCGGGTTCGATCCCACCGTCTGTACCACTGAGTTTGAATAAAACTTATGTACAGTTCATTGTGAATATCGCTTGCCTCACATTGTGCCCAGTGCATGGCAGCAGGCTCGTCACCTGTTACATAGGGACTTTACATATCTGGCGAAATGTTGGTGGTAGCACCTCTGTCTGTCCCTTCGGAGGAAGAGGCGTGGTGATAATGTTTATGTGTGTTGTGTGTTAGAATAAAGCAGCAATGTCATCATCATCCCCAGACTGCGTTGGCCAACTACTGGACCAAGGTCTCCCAATGTGTACTATTACGCCGTCTTGGGCCTGTCGCATTCAGCATCTCCAGTACCCAGCAGCGCTTCGTAAATCATCGCTACGACTTACCCAAGGGCACCATCCCCGTCTTCGGTTTGCAACCAGCATCTGTAACGCTTCGCTTATCATCACTCTATTAGAGGAGATCCTATACAACGTTTCCCTAGTCTAAAGAACACGGACCGCCATTCGAATCAGGAGCGCCCAAACTGGGGTTGTATGATTATGTTTTGTACATTCTTCCCTATAAATTATGTTTTACAAATTTTTCTTCTTAACTTTACACCTTAGTGTATATTTACACAAGGAATATATTTTCCCTCATAAGTTAGCGTTTATTTCAAAAGTGTTAGTACCAAAAAGCAACACGACAATCACTAAAAATCTTTTCTCTTTGCAGCTCACGCACTTCGTAATGCTGAAAGAGTTGAAGCACTGTCGCTCCGTGGAGGAGTTGGTAGTGACGGAGTCTGTGCGGTCCAAAGCGAAGATGTTCGTCAGGAAGTACATGGCTAAGTTCGGGCCGGTGTACAAGCGGCCGCCGGAGGAGGCCGACTAACAAGAGATGTCGCGGTTTAGGCTCTCCCTGCTAAACACCGCGGCACGTAAAAACAATTAATAAATTAATTCGCCCACCAAACTATTGGAGTGAAGTGTTACGGACGATGTGTTCAATCGAGCGTTTTTACTGTGACTTGGTAACCACAGAAGGGTCTTGGTATGCTTATCAACATGATATGTAATGTGAAATGTGAACTTTTGAATGAAACGAGAAAAGGCTGATGCCTTTTCTCGGGGCAGAAATTGCTTCTTATCCAGTAGTCCTAACTAACCTCGCGTACTCATTTACTGCTCACCATCAAATGTCTATGAGTAACTCATAATTTGATGTCTGTATCGCCGCAAAAGAGCGCCCAAGTTATATATCAATGCCAATCGAAAGTCAACTCTAACGCCTTTTCTTTGAGTTGAGATTTGTTTCAATATTATATACTCCAGCCTATACATATCAAGTTTATAAGTGTAGTTGTGGACCCTTTTAAACAGTCAAGTCCTTATAGTATTGAGATCTGAACTTATGATTGTAATTTTATTTATAAGCAATACTTAAATGCAATTTAAAAATAATGTGTACGATACGAAATAATTCACTTCAAATACAGTGCATATCTATCAATTTACATTTATATGAAAAGAAACAAATTGGGTTAATAAGTGGTATGACCTTGTATTTCTAATTGGAATTAGTTATAAAAGACAAGTACATAAGACACATAAGTCAACCAACCTTTTTATAGATAAGTAATTGAGAAGATATGCATTTATTATTCAGTGAAATTTCCGAATCAGCTTTTTCCTTAGAATAGTATAGAAACAGTAACCGTCTTATATAATGTAGCACTTCATGATATTATACAGTTGTATGATTTCTCTTTGGAGCGACATCAAGATATTTCAACATAAAGCGGATTATTATATTGGATTTTTCCTACGATTATGAGATCTCTGTCATGTAACTTAGTTCCCTATTTTAATATAGAGAATATTTACCTGTGACATGATGAGTTATATTAATTTTTATTGTTTTTTTAATGCTACAGATGAATAAATTATTAGCTGATGTGTAAATATAGGATAATAGATGAAATAGTTAAGTTTCCCGCTTAGAATGGCATGGTTGAATATTTTTTGGATAGCTCTTACACGGAGTTTGAATGAAAGTACAACTTCGAGTGTTTTGAATTCCGAAATCATGATTGTGATCATGATAATTTGCAAATGACGTTCTAAAATGATTTCCCAAAAAATCCATAAAAAAATTTTTTTTACCTAACGTGAAGGAGTTTAATTCCTCACTTTATTCCTAAATGTAGACTAAAGTTAATCTCAGTTTACAACGGATGTGTGTCCTACTCTGTCAATTTATTATTTTCTAATAATTTTGGAAACTTCGCAAATAAAACGAAACTATGAAATTAACACCTTTTGTTAGATATAAATAATTTTAAGGCATTACACACAGACTTACGGAAATCAGAACACAGTATGTTGAACATTATTATTATCTAAAGGAGTTTTATTAATTCATAGCATCATGATCTCTATCTTAACGCGATTAGTTTTTGTTTTGTCCACTGGTTTCTCAAAATCCGAACATTTTATTATTCAGAATAAACATGACTAGCATTCAGAAACCAGAAAGCATGGGATAGAAACGTGAATTTGACCAAACCCCTTATTATGTAACTGGCGGCAATATCACAATACCTTTTGACATCCATTGCGGATTAGTGAATATTATTAATAAAGTATGATTTTAACAGAGGTTATTGCGTCCCTTGATAAAAGATGAAAAACAATAGATATATAGAAACGGGATAAGAAAGGATGAATGTTGCATAACAAGAAGAATGCTTAAAATAGATGTGGTTAGACCTACAAGTAGAGGGAGACCAAGGATGCCATGAGTTGACGGTGTGAATTTTGATAGGAGAGATAGAGAATTGGATTTTGTGCTCTTAACTTCTTAACGGCAGCAAAACGAGACAATAGAAATCTACATTGTTCGCGAATGCCTCTCGATAGGTTGATGCGGAAAAAAGGCAGAGCTATTGGTCCTTCGAGTCGGATAGAGAATGGCGAGCTTGTATGAATGTAGTTATATAGTTGAAATTAAGAATTTTTCGGCGGAACGTGTTTATTAGCGAATATAAAAGGACGGCAAAGATAAAAGAAGTAAATCTTAGTGATACTTTTACAATACCCAATACCCTTTTGTGATTGCCGTAGTTTCGTAATAAGGAGTAAACTATGATTATCGATGACAAGAACATCCTTCTATGATATCGTGTGAAGTAATCAAACTCGAATATAAGGAGCAGTGATTATGATTAAGTACACAGTATTAATGTACTAGAGTAGCATTACAGTTTTTTATTTTAGCTTTCGACATTTTATTGTTGCATTGGATAGTAATGTGACTAAACTATATTGTCATACAGTCACATGTTAGTATAATAGTCAATATAGCATTATTACAGGCAGTGAGGGTTAGTGGAAGTGGAACCTTCTGTCACAGCAGTTTATGGTATATAGCACTGTACAGAAAGTTGTGATTGTTTTAGTATGTTTTCTTTGTTCTCGATCCCTACTTTAAACATTCAGAAGCAAAAAAAATAATGAAAATTAATCTTTAGAACTTTGTCAATCTTATAATAGTGAAAATGTCATAAGTTTTGCTTTGTTCCTCTTCCACCTACACAATATACTTAGTCTGCCTGCATATTCACATAGTTTGAAACTATTTTTCAAATTCATCCAGTAAAAGAAATAGCAATTTTTAAAATTAATTGTGAAGCCGCAGCATAGAGCAATAACAATAACACATTAAGGAAATTGTACAAAATATATTTTTAAATACGCGCGTGACAAATCTAAAAGTTAGTAATTCGAATTATGGTGTTTATATGTTATGTTATTAAGGGAATGAACTGAGACATGAATTGGCTGCGTTAGTGTAATCTGCGTATACTTGTTTATTTCGGTGTTGCTATTGAACAAAAATGTTGAATTTCAAAAAAGTAATCAAGTGTATTCGATGTATCGCTATATATTTTATGAAGCGAATTCCTGTCCAGAGAACCAGGAATTGTGATGTGATGAAGATATTGACTGTAAATATTGTATATAGAGCATAATATTGTTTGTTCTGGTTGATAGAGTGAATATTTTTATTTGTAGTGTGCAAGAGGATCGCCTAGAGTGTCGTAAATATTTCTGATTACTTTTAAGCTCATAAGAGGAAGCCGTTGGAACAAATAAAATGTTGATTCTTTTATTTAATGTTTTATTTAATATTGTAACTTTTTTCTTACACATTAGGGCCTATGCACATGGCGTTTTAAATTGTGAATTGGACGTACATTACACGCATCTGGAATGTGCAGTCGACTCATCATACTCACAATCGCCAGTTTTTTCAGCTCCAACAGGATTTTCAACCTTAACGTCTTTTACATAGTGTGCAAAATCGGTGGAAGAATTGGAATAGTACTGGCTGTTTTGTGCATCTAGTGACGGGCAGTTGTGTGCACCCAAGAGCACTTTACATGTGCAAAACTCTATTATACTTATGCATAGTTTCACTAAGAGTGCTGTTGCCTCCAAAACTCTTCTCTGTTCTCCAAAAACCGTATCGCTTCCTCGGCCTGTTTCGTCACCACGTCGTTCTTCTTGTCGGCTATGGCGAGGTCGGGGTTCTTCAGCAGGTTCTCCAGGTACAACTTGTCGGACATGAGCTGGCCCAGCGCTGGTCTTTGGGACTTGGACGACCTGGATGATGAGCGCTTCGGAGCAGCTTTCTTTACTGGTTTTTCGCCAATCGTGTTTTCAATGGCTTCCTGGAAAGTGAAAAATATTTATTGTAGTTTTATTATAATGTTTACATTTTCAATTAAGACCGCGGGATCGAATCCGAGGAAGAGGATACTGATGCAACTATATTACATATTAAAGTTTACATTACATACAATATTTAGAAATTTTACCGAGGGTTCATTCACAATCACTTGACGCCACTGGCCCGTCCGGCAGCTTTATACCAGCGCCAAATGCGGCGCGGGCGGTTGGATGGACCTTTATTTTGGGTTTTAATTATAAATTATGAAAGAAATTCTTAAAAAGATTCAATATAAACCTAAAGAATAAAAATACACTGGTTGAGACCTACTTGCGCTTTTTGCACCCCAAGCCGAAACTCGATCAGGTCTGGCCTGGCGCGCAGCCCGCGGTGGTAGAAGACGAGGCTCATCTCGAACTCGCCGCAGTAGTACAGCGCCTCGGCCTTCTGCAGCAGCGCCTTGGCGTGCTTGGGGTCCAGCGCCAGCGCCGTCTCCGCGTCGGCAAGCGCCAGGTGCGGCTCCCCTAGCAGCAAGTAGCACTTGCTTCGGGCTACGTACGCGGCTTTTTCTTCGGGGGCAAGCTCTATAGCCTGAAAGAAGAGAGACTTATGAGTTATGTGACTGTTCACAAAATAATATGTTGGGAAATATGAGTAGAAAGGCTATAGCATTGATAGCCAAGTTGTACTTATAACCACGACGATTCGAAATAGTACCTAATAAAGAATTTGGACAGTTCTAATTAGAATTGTTTTTGTACGAAATTTTGCACGTTAGTTATACATATATACGGTGGCGTATAGGGTGACATCGCGCTTAGTATAGATGGGCAGTAAAAAGGTTAATAGAGTCCGGCAATACCTTGTCAACAAACGCCACAGCCGTTTTATACCGTTCCCTCATCATCTCTGCGCGCGCTAACGCCAGCAGTGTCCCCGCATCAGCCTCCATCGGCAGCTGTAGTGCACTGCTCCTCTCTGCCTTGTCCTTCAAGTTCAGGGACAGCTTTATGTCCTTATACCCCATTACCACGGCCGCAGCGCGGTCCTTATCCGTGTACAGTTCTTCCTCGCGCCTCCGTTTCTCCCGCTTCCCTTTACGCTCTCGCTTCTTCTTAGGCTTCACTGACTCCTTATGCTCCTTAGCAATGTGCTTATCTTCCTCAATATCTTCCTGGTTTTTTTCGGTCACTTGCGGAGCTCGTTTGCTGATGGAAGCTTTAGGCATTGGATCTTCTTCATCGTCATCTGCGACGCCAACTCTAACAAAACTTTGTAGGAACTCTGCATCTTGCGTGAAGCCTAAGATGGACCGAGCCTGCATTGTAGCGTTATTGTCGATCTCCATTGCGATTTTGAAAGCCTGTCGTTATGTAATGATACGTGTTAAAAGGCGTCAGTATCGACGCCCGGCTGGGTCGCCATGGTGACCGTGAGTGTTACCGCACCTCCTCACCATGTCGCGACATGTCGTCACTAACAATGACGCCTTGTAGGCTGCGACATTCCAAATTTTTATTCTTTATGTCGCAAACAGGCAACTATACCTACTATCTACCTAATCATCCCCAGTACAGAAGGTATAGGTTCGGTATGCATGTTTAATGTTTCTAAAGTTTTTAAAACAGCTTTTCTTACATTGATTATTATTAATATATTTTTTTATTTTATTAGGGTGACTTACGGCTGATATTAACATAAAGTATGTATATTAATAGAAAAAAACTAATTACAAGTCACCGCAGATAGCCCTTAAAATAGTATACAAAGTTCTCGGAAGATAAGTTGCTATGGAATAGATCGAAAAAAAATATTTTAGATAGAGATAATTTTTTTACCGTGGTGTCATTTTTGTGAGGCCAGTGAGAAGCGCCGCACGACAAAGACGAGAAACAGCTTACTACTAATCTCAATAAAATAATATTATTGCATGTTTTATAATTTTAAAAATATTTGGATATAGGTACCTATTTTATACAAAAGCTTGCATTGCTTCCCTCTACAGAGATATTCATAATTCATATCTCAATACACCAGTGTTTCTTATTTCGTGTGGTAGCGGCTCATTAAAAGAATACTACCTGGACCTGGGTGTCGTAAAAGGCGACTAATGGACTTAGAATTGCACAACAATAGCTTATAGCGGCGACGGGCTCACCACCTGTCACGCTGATTGCAGTCACTGCTTGGTGAAGCGCGGACTATGGCAATGGACTGCTTTTGGGGTGTTTTTGCCTAATCTCTGACTAACCCTTAGGGGATAATAGTCGTGCTAATATGTATTTATACAGGCTGATACTATTTGGCAGTATTTGATGAAATAGCTGCTAAACCTACATTAACTAACTTTATTTTCATTTTGTTTAAATGAAAAGATTTCTTCAAAAGAACATTAAAGAACATTTTACCATGTTGCTACTTGACCCTTCAGAGAAACAAGCGTAATGACTTGTAGGTATTGCAAATTGAATTAATTAACGATCTCCAGATCGGGAGATATTGGGTATTGCATATAGGAACCTAGGCTATGATGCAATAAATACTGATTTGATTCTGTGATTTCTAAGGTTAACTCAAAAATTGCTCTTAGCAACAAGCAGATGATACAATTTTGTAGTTCACAAAAATAGCCTGAATATTTTTTGTGACGATTATAGAGTAATTATAATAATATACCTATAATGTCAGAACAGCAAACGCTACGATTATTAGCTTCGTTTTGTATAAATGGACTATTTGTGCAATACAAAATTGTTATCAAATATTACCTTCTAAGCTCGGCTACCCTGCTCGCGTTTTTGCTGTGTTGACTAGCATTTTTATTGTTATCACCTAACATAAAAAATAATGTAACTTTTTTAGTTTTCACGATCGTAGCGAATACGTATAATACGTTAATATTTGTGTAAACATTTTTTTATCATATAATTTCCTTTTTGTACGAAAATGTCCGCGCATATGCATTTTTTTTGGTAAAACCCGGGAATGAGATTAGAGGCAGCAAAATATGAGTAACAGGGTATCAAGTAGAGAGCTGTAATCTCTGCCTACCCCAGGCGCGCCAGGCGTGATTGGACCTATGTAGGCATATGTAGGTATGTGTGTAAAACTCCGGAGTTTAATATGCCGCACTTTAATGTCATACCAACTCACTAATAGCTAACGTAGCAACTAGTGTAGAATCGAAAGGGATCCGTCGAAGTGAAACACAATCACCCGATATCAAGCAGGAATGAATAGGGTCCTGTGGAGAGGGTAGCTGTGTAAGGACAGCCACCCGTTGTCGACCTAATAGTGTCTTGGTTACTTATTTCGTATAACGATGTTTGTAATGAAAAACTTCAGAATATAACTTAGATTTTTTTACTTCTAAAACTTCATTAACGTTGTAGTTTATTATATTTTTAAACACCGTGTTGATGTAAAGAGAGAGTGTAGCTGAGTTTCGTGCCCGTTCTTCTCAGAACAAGGCCCTTCTTCTCCGGTTCTTGAACGGATGGCGTAGTTGTTCTTTTTCACGAAATGTATAATGCTTTTGACATTCATAAGCAGACGAATCTCAACTGAAAAAACGTTTTTGAATTCACTAAGTGTATACCTTGTCGAGCGAAGCCAGCGCGCGTTCGTAGTAGCCGGTCTTGAAGTGGCCGACAGACTCGTCGCGGTGCTTCTTGGCCTCCACAGGGTTGCTCACCGGCAGCTCTGGCTCTTTATTTCGACCCATGATTCACTTGCTTGCAATCTGGAATAGAGATAAATTGTATGTTAGAATAAATATTTTAAGATATTGACATGAAATACATTACAGAGAGGGCTTCTGTGCTTCTCCTTGTAAGAAAGGCCGTACCTTTTTTGTTTTCTGTTTTTGGTACAAGATAGCCGGTAGACGTCTCTCAGCTCTCATATCAGCTGAGAGACGTCTACCGCTTGACATAGGCGTCCATATGGATCGTCGCAACGATCGGTCCGATGCTATCCGCATCCAGCGGTTTAGATTAGTCTTTGCAGACCTTACCAGATATTCCGTCCACCATGGAAGCTTATCAACGCAGCGCAAATATGAAATAATAATACAAAATGATTTTAGATTTTACATACATACTACAATCACGCCTGTAATCCCCGAAGGGGTCGGCTGAGTCCAAGGAGTACTGTGTTCCTTAAGACCACATTAAGCCAAACGAAAATTGGTTTTTGTCAGATGGAAAATCGTGAAAAAGTAGTAACAAGTGGCTAGCTCATCGCCTACACAATCACCGACCCAGTACCCAATACGCCCTTAGTCGCCTTTAACGACATGCTAGAAAAACAGTTGGCACATTCTTTTTGCGTGTCGGATCAACCGGGATTTTATATTTTGCTTTTAATGAATAGAAGATTTGATTGTGATTGGTTATTACTAAAAATAGAACTCTCATTCGACCAGCCCCTTCTAAAACTGTCGGAATCTAAACGAATCACGGAATCTCTATTCCTGACACTTTTTATTGCGTCGAATTAGAGCGAGATGGGACGTGACTTTCCGAATCGAATCCGTGAACCGACAGTTTAAATTAAGGGGGCTTATCAGCCATGTCAAATTGAACAGTTCTGCTCAACCCAATAATTACATAATTGTTTGGTAACAAAACATAAATTTGCTTGGCACCGGAGCCAAGCCTACTTCGCGGTGCTCCTACTCTGCCATATTTCGAAAGCCGTCAAAATATTAGGCTTGATAAATATTAAATATTAGCCTAGTATCATGATACCCGTGTCATTGATGGATGCCGTTGGCGGAGGCGCGGTACCACATAAATCTGGGTGTATTCACCCTCATTTCATCTGATAAATTAATTTAAGGGCTGATACACCTTTTTAACTATGTTTTTACTAGTTTCTTTTTCATTTACGGATCTTAGATTTACGAAATCTATATTTTATATTTAGATTTTTATTTTGCTTGAACCTTCAAACCAAATTTCGTAAAGCAAAAATTTCATCTTAGCACCAGCAAATGACGACAACAGAAATATACCAGGTCTAGCCACCTCTAGAAGGTTTGTACCGGTTGCATAGTTCTTTAATAGATTTAATAATACTCGTAGATAGACGTGCAGACAAAAAATATTTTGAATCTCTTTATCTCTCACCTGCTACGACCTGCTACTAGGCTACAGCTATGCCAGGATCATGCGACGTATTACCATGGGTATGACAGGAAGACTAGCGTTTTTAGAGGGTAGTGGCGGTATTAACCCGGGGAGTCTCACATATCCCTGCACCTCCTTTCCCTTGTCTGCAAGGGATTTAAATAAAATGCATCTTCCTCCATAAAAAAGGCTATAGCCGCATACAAATGAATTTGTTACTCCTTGAGGATCAGCACGAACACCGGTATTCGCAAACTGTAGATGTTTCTAATGTGTCTGGTTTTCTGACCATTGACAGACTTTTAAAGATCTTTGATCATTGGATACGAGTGACAACGACCAGATACGACCATGCCACGACCAAATTCTTTTTTCTATCTTTTCTTGTTCACCATTAACTATAGACTTAAATCATTCATAAAATATAAAGAAAGACGAAAGGAAAATCGTTCGTTCACTAAATCTAAAAAATCTTTTTGGATACGAGTGGCTACGACCAAATATATTTTTTTCTCTTTGGTCGCTTGAAATCCGTCGTGTAAATACTCGTCGTTTTATACGGTTATTTAAATCTAAAATGTGTGTATGCACAAACAGAAAAATTCAATAGTGCTGCAATCGTGTAGCGTGAGTAAAATAAGTTACCATATAGTAATAAGTTCCATACTTTAGCACGTATTAAAACGCATTCAATATTAATTTTATTAGATGTCGTAAAAAGGGTAAATAATTTTAAGAGCTATTTTAATTCTTAACATGTGATGCCAATGAATTCACGGTTCACTCGGACCATCAGCTTAACGTGTCTACGAAAGCACGGAGGAGATCGAGATCACAAATTTTGGTAACCCATCCACGCCCTGACCATAGATAAGGTAGCTTAGTTTCGATACCGAAAGCTAAAGCGTACTAACCGCTACGCCACCGAGTTCCGCAGGCCACTGAGCTTCTCACCAATTTACCTGCATCTGTGTTACCAATGATTAAATGTAAAAACAGATAGTCCTACCCTTAACGACCCAAGCAGAACGCATGCCGTGAGGAAGTGTAATTCCTCGTCGCTTATCAGTCATCTGAGCGCGAGTTACATCAATTTTGGCATAACTTCCTGACTCTGCTCCTAGGTGTGTGTGTCTGAGAGATCGTAGCCAGATTTATTAGTGGAATTCACGAACTCTGAGGTTTTTTGGTAAAGCCTAATCTGAGGTATTATTTTTAAGTCTAAGGTTAGAGGAAAATAACTACATTAACCTTCACATACATTGAAGATCGCAGTTAAATAAAACTATTTTACAGTTTAGTTTTCTTGCGGAAAGTAAAGTCGTGAAAGCTCATTTAAAAAGTAATTTGTTAGAAGCAAGGTCTTTTACGCTCTCAAAACCTGTCTTTCCTTTATTTTTCAGCTATTGGATGGTTGTGCAGTTATAAGTCCATTCTTCTTCTTTTCGTGTCGATGGAACCTTAATGGTGTCTAACCAAAACTCCGCCACAGAAATTGCACTGTCAGTGGCAATCGTGAGATCCTCCCGCGAGCAGCTGGTGGGGCAGGATATTAAGTGCTCCATCAACTGCGGATACGCATCGCAACCGCACTCCAGATAAGGACCGTCCCTCTGTACACTTATTCTTTACTTCGGCCAACCTGGCCAAAGTTCGGCCAAGGTTCGCCATGGCAGCTCGTCTCCAGGAGGAGGATTCTCAGACGTAGGGACAAAAGGGCTAGGGACATGAGGGAGACATGGACATGAGATGTCAGGAACATGAGGGACATAAGTGGCCTTTACGACACCCAAGGGTAGAGATGGGTTAGTAGTATTCTTTTAATAAGCCATACGACTCTACTACGAACATGTCGCTGTAAAAATACAATAATAGGTATTTTGATCCCTTTATGAATCAATCAGCAATATCTATCTCGATCCTTTTAAAGAAATGTTTAAATAAATGTTTGTTTAAAATAAATAAGTCCTGAGTATTATTAGATATATGAAATGTAAGCTATGGTATAAGTTAATTAAACATTGCAATGGTTATTATTTGTGGTATTACTCGGTAACTCTTAACTCACTTGCCGCTTAAGGTACCTATTGATCAAACAATACAAATAATTAGTACACAAATCATAATAGGGTTGCTTGCTCCGTAATAAATAATAGTTCGTAATGTCAGCAAAGACAGTAAGCTCGGCGGGCAGCGCAGGCATGCCGTTGCCGGCTCATTACGGCAGAATTATTCATGCAAACAACGGCACGGCAGCTCTCATCATAATGCAGAGGTGCTGCACCTTTTACTGGTTAACCAAATATTCATCTAGTTGCAACTTCCAACTTATTAGTTCCTTTTGAAACTTCTCGCGAGCAACTTAATTAGTTGTTTCAAACGTCTAGGTTTGGAGAGTTGTGGCATCAAATCTAGTTTTGTCATGCAATAAAGAGTACGTTTAAAGAACTACGGTTACGAGGAGAATATTTACTAGGTTTTTACCTTTTTTAAACGAGTTCATGCTGTAAAGTATAGAGAGTCCTGCAAAAAAGTTATGCCTACAACAATAAAAAACTTCGGTACTACTCTTCTAATCAAAGACTTATTATTGAAAAAAATCCTGAAAAAAACATAGCGACGAAAAGGATATAAGTTTTACAATGCGAATAAAATTATCTTAACACTAGAGTAATTGAAAATTTTTATTGAAGAAAGTATTTAGTGTAAACTTTTATATCTGTCATCTGTATATAGTATTTAAAATACATTAATTTGATGGTGTTTCAAGTAGTACGGAAATATCTATCGAAGCATTGTTGTAACAATATTTCTGCGAGGCTTATAAACGATAAATTCTATTCTTGTACCTACATTGAAAGTTAAGAAGTTTGACTTCAATTTTGAAGAAAAAACTATGATTTAATACATCGGATATTACACACTGACTGATGTTTTCGTTATTGATATAGTTAAAATTGTCGCAGCGACACGCGAGCGAGCAATTCGTGACTCCGACCACAGTCGTAATGAAATTAGTGATTTTACTTCGTAGGTATTTCTTTGTTTGATTTTGGATAAATAAACGAATGTGATTATTGACATGCCAAGGTCGAATATAAAACAATCGAAGTATTTCCAACTATCATATTTTCGGATTACCTACTGTAAACGGGTCTACACACGGCCCTTAAGTCAGCCCTTAAAATCGGCTGCTACTCTACACACTAAAAATCGTAACGATTTGCCGACACACGAGGCGATCTAGGAGGCTATTTAGAGCTCCCCTCCACTGCCACGACATTGCCTCTGATAAATAGACGCCTTAAAGGACTCAAGTCCCTTAAATCAGAGGCAATATCGGCCACTTAAGAAACTTTGTCTGCGGGCAGTTTTGTCTGTTTATTCCAAGGCATGCAAATGTATAATAGGTTGCACATTATAAGGCACAATACTTCTACTGATAATTCTTCTATTTTTCTTTTCTGTTAGGAACAATACAATAAACGCAATAACTCCACTCAGCTTCAAGACATAGAGGCATTGTAGTAATGTTTCCGTAACATCTTCCGTAAGAAGAATGATTTAATTATCAAAATAACATGATTCATTCATTCTACTTGCCAAACATAATTAAAAATAAATTTTATGTAACTAATTACATTGAGAGCGACTACTGAGGACATCAAATCCTATCTCTATTAATGTTAACTAGTTCTCCGTAGTCGGAGCCGATCTCCGTAGCCTTAAGCAACTAGGAGTGTCATTATTATTATAATATCCCTTTGGCGGGCACCGCGAATACCGGAAAAATTGCATTTAATGGAAGTGCTTGATGTGTGCAAACGGAGAGATAAACTTTTAAAAAATCCAAAACAAAATGTATATCTGTTTCTCTACTAATAAGCTGTGTCTTATCTACAGACGTCGAGTTTTGTAATAATTAATGATGTTATGTTGTAAGCTAATTACACAGTTTCGTATAGGCCCACTGACAGTAAAACTATTGGGTCCTTACCTATGAAATTGATGGTTTTTCTCTCTCTTAGTATTTTGTCTGTAACTATTAAGATTCAGAGTATTCCTAAAAAATAATTACCTCGCCTAAAAATAGACTATATTTTTGAGCTCTTTTGATTTGTTTTGATAATTTGTTGTAAGTTTAATTGTGTTAAAATTGGACTCGGAGACAACTCTTTTTAAGTGCCTCCCGAATACATCATTTTATTTGCATTCACTTAAAAACGATAAATAATTTTTATGAAGTGTGATATAACACATATTTCTAAAGTTTGTCCAATCATAGATGCCAAATATTTGGATTTGTCGTTGTGAAGAAAACTGAAAAAATTTTAGTATGGAAAATGCAGAATTCCCCAAAATCTCCATACAAAACACCAATTTCATAGGTAAGGACCTAATAATTAAAACTCAAATTAGTTAAAATCGATTTACACAGTAAAAATGTCGATTTAGGACTGAATTGAATTAACGGTAGATTTATTATTATTATTCCTACTGCAAATGGGGCTTAGAGGGAAGAAACAATAACGGACCAAATTTCAATTGAAATTTATATTTTTTTTGAGAAAATAAATACTCGTAGTTTGAAATACTTACATGTGGCAGCTACTAAAGATCCAAGATAAATATTTTTGATTGATTCATTAACCTGTACATTGTACGTAATTTTAATCAAAATACAAACTTAAACTTTTCTCCCTAGCTCGGACGGTTTTATTATTGCAGTTTTAAATTTTGTATTTATTTTTCGTTTCACAATTTACGGAGCGAATGCGGCATGAGCGGTGCCTTTCACTACTGAAGTAAATAACTGTTGATCGGGGTTTCAGCTTACCTAAAAATGGCCGTTACACCTCACGATCCGACTTTGCTGTGAAACAGTTCAAAAAGAAAAAAATATGCGTAAAAAATAAAATAATGACAGTTGGTACTTACTTTAATTAGGCTCAGTCTTAAGGTTGCAAGATAGTATTTGATATTAGTTAAATTCCTCGCCCTTATACTAGGTTTCTTTTTCTGTGCTCTTATAATATTTTCTCATTAGAGTTTTTTTTATCACATAAGCGATATCTCTAATTATTTGGTTATTTGTTGTAGTACTGCAGCATTCTGTACGCCTAGTGTAAACATTGTAAAAAACTCAACTTTTTTAGTTGCGTTAAAGAAGCTTTCTTTCACAATGGGAACTTATACTACAGTACAGTACCCCTGTAGTCTAGGTTTTAAAACAAGTTCAGCGGAGTATCTTGAATGTATTTGTTTTACACGCAAAATTTTATTGATTATTAAAACCTCAAATTGTTATAATCGTATCGTATAAATGGCGCTAGAGCATAAGTTACGACGGCAAATTATAAGTCAAACCTTTGTCTTTCAAGGTACAGTCGATGGATTAAGATAATTTACATATTTTTAAATAAAATATATCTGTTTATATAACTCATATATTTTATGAAAAGAATGCAATATAAGAGGAGATCCGACAAAAAACAATCAGAGAAATTCGTTTGTGAATATAGCTTTTTTCTTTAAAAAGTCATAAAACCTTTTTTCTAGAGTTAGTGTCCATTATGTCTAACTTTATCATTTCGGTCACCGCCTCTTCCTTTATTGGGTTGCTTGGCTATTTAAATTATAAAAGTGTAGTTAGAGGGGATAGATAACTATCTAATTAATTTCCAACATTCCTAGATAAGAAATTCATGCAATAAATAAATCTCGTTCTCAGCTTATATAAGTCCCTCTGCTGGGCCTTGCTCAATGATAAAAGCTTGAGGAGTATGGGCCGTAATACCATCACGATGGCCCAATGGGGATTGTTAGATACGGTTGCAAAAGCAACCGGGCCCAACGGTTGAACGTGCCGAAGCACGGAGGGGTTCGAAATCTCAAAGTTACGTCACCCATCCAAGGCTTGACCATAACGAAAGTAGCTTTTGTCCCGATATCGAAAGCCAACTGTGCTAACTTCTACGCCACTGAGCTCTTCATTGAATTATTCTACCGTATTCTTTTTCAAAAAGTCCCTCTTTTTATTATTTATTTAAAGCTCAAATAAAATCATGTCTTCGTATTCGGCCTAAATGATCTCAGCATCGCATGTCCCATTACATTTACAAACCATTATTTTCAAATGTTTACATAAAAAAAAATTGAAAAGATAATCATCGTGGCGAGTTCCCCGAATAATAGTTTTATTTGTCTTTTTCGTCAGGCTTTTTACTCGCTGACATGTTTCTTTCGCAAAGAAAATGAAGAGCGTCACGCGACCAGAATGGGTTCGGAAATCTGTTATTACATCCGCCCGTATTCTGTACAATGGGGAATTCATTATTGAAAAAGCAATAGAGCCTGTTTATGTAAATTCAGACAATATGAAGAAGTAGGTAGTAGGTATAAGAATAGTAAATTTTATCATTTTGATGATTCGAAGGTAAAAGCTAAAAAAAGTAGATCGAATCTTGTTCAAAAGTTTTCTTATTTAAGACTTCTTCATTCTTTTCCAGATAAATGACATAATTAAGAAATTAAATATAATACAGTCCATAAAATCTTTTGCGTAGCGAAAATCTTCAGTCTCTACATCAACTACATTCATGTAAGTAATAATTCGCCATCAATTTATCTTTGCCTGTGTCATAAATAAAAGTAAACAACATAAAAGTATTGAAACAATCTGTTTGCAATTTTGCAAGGTGTTCATCGCTCTGGCCTCACGTGACTTGTGTAACCAATTTACATTCTCAACAAACCCTGTCACTTGTCAAACTCTTCACTAAATACACCACTCTTTTCGATGATACTTATCTTAACCAATTAACTCAGACTTCTTTTTGTGACTAGACGAACTACTTAACATCACCTATTTAGTATATGAGCGGAATATAGTTTTATTTAAAAGGTATTTAATGTATCTTTGCTCTTAGAATTATTATATTTTTTTTTGACTTTAAAGTTGTATTTGCGTTTGTTTAATATTACTCATATTATAAACTTAAAGTTATGGTGGTGAGTTGCTCTATGTATGACACAGAAATTTTGCTAAAATGGGCGCTACAACTCGAAGGAAATATTGAGAGAAATACTGATCAGAGAAATATTTGCAGAAATATTTACCTACAAAGTCGATAAAATATCTTTTTCATCCCACCATCATCCATTTTCATTTCATTTCATCTCGGAAAGAGCATTTTTGCTCTTCGATATTTGAAAAAAATCTGGAAAAGCCTTTATTATTCTCTTGAGCGGCAAAGTAATTTTGAATTTAGAACATCGTATACAATGAGCACACCACAGAATTTATTGTTCTGTGGAGCACACAATAAGTTTGTGAATTTTTTAATTGTTTTAAAATTCATGGAACCATCTTGGTTACATTTCTTTATTTTTTTATTTTTTCACGTTTTATTTTTAATGGTTAATTAATACATAAGCTAAATACAATAAAAATAAACTAACTATAATGAATGAGTGACTCTAGCGAAGATGAAGTTAATTTGACGCTAAATGAATTGACTGAAATAGTTATTTACGGGGGAAATGAGCTTTCTATCGAAACAATCACGCGAGATGTATTTGAAACAGTGCGACATGTTTAACATGTGGCGACTAGCTAAAGGAGCGAATATCCACCTATCATAATGTACACTGAAATAAAAATCTCTTGTGATTTTATATTATTTTTGCATTTCTTCATTTCCTCGCTGAGATGGGATTAAAAGTTAAGTGTTGAACTCGAGTGTAAAGATTTTTAACGTCGTGCTTCAGGTGAGATGAAGGCCAAGAGCTTACCTGTCATAATAATATTTTATGTAAAAAAAAATTTTGATTCCTTTTCTTGATTAGAGAATTAAAGATTGCAGTTCTCTACTATCTACGATCCTGGTACAGAACTTCGGTTCCTCTACTCTCATTAGGCTTTATATATGCCTTTCGGTTTGAGGTGTATTTGACCTTCTTTCGATCAAGTACCAATCCAGTATATTTTATAGTAGTCAAAATACAACAGCTGTACCTCTACTTGTAGTGTTCATGGAAAACCTGTCTCAGCGGCACGCGAATTTAAGGTAGCCATAATTATTGTAATGTCGTGGATAATGAACGGTGCCCGTTGAGTCAAATTAATGGCGGCTGTTACATAGTAAAACTTTGTGTAATGAAAGTTCGATTAAAGTAAAGCGCGTAATGGTTAGGAATTAGTGATTAGATATGTACAGAATGATCAGTGATTAGAATATTCAAATGGGTCAGTGTGGGGCGAAATATAAACAAATGAGAGATAGCGAAATCTATTCTTCGGAACCATGACATTGATTTTGGATATATTTTAATAATGGCATTCGAATCTATTTTTTCAACTCTAATACCTAACCGGGAGTCGGACCCTGATCGAAAATTCAGAAAAAAATGTTTTTTTTTGTTGTTATATGAGTCATAAATAACAAAGACCACATTTTAAACGAAAATTTATTAAAATAATGAATTATTTATGTTACAACCACGGTTACAACTCACTCAGATATAGGACTCACAACTCACAAAAGGACTGTAAATAGTTAGAGTATTACTAATCATACGACAGCTTCTTAAAATAATTTCATTCAAAACATTATCGCACGCAGAAAGGCATAGGAATAGGCCTTAGTGTGCGTTATAGAGCAATAAAAACAAAAAAACCCCGAGGACCTTGTTGCTCGTGCAAAGCTCGGCGATGCGTGAATACTTGGCTTAGTGGGGCAGCGTAGCGTTGAAAACCGCATATTGGCAGTTAAAAAAGTTACTGCACTGGGAATGTTGTTGGGGCTTCTCACATAAGGTGGCAAACCTGCACCACTAGCACGACCATTGAAAAACATCATATTAGGGGTTAAAGTATGATATTGCCGTTTTGAATGGAGATTTCGGGGAAGTCTGCATTTTCCATACTAAAATTTTTTCAGATTTCTCCACAACGACAAATCCAGAGATAATAATCGTTGGCATATATCATTAGACAAGCTTAACAAATATGTGTGATATCACTCTTCATAAAAATTATTTATCGTTTTTAAGTGAATGCAAATCAAATGATGTATTCGGGAGGCACTTAAAAAGAGTTGTCTCCGTGTCCAATTTCAACACAATAAACTTATAACAAATTATCAAAACAAATCTAAAGAGCTCAAAAATATGGTCTATTTTAAGAGGGGGTAATTATATTTTAAAAATACTCTGAAACTTAATAGTTACTGACAAAATACTAAGAGAGAAATAAAACGGCAATTTCATACTATAACCCCTATTATTTCGATAATATATGGTTTTTAACCACTTCAAAGAAAAGGAGGATCTTCGTTTGACCTTATGTATGTATGTTTGTTTACGATTATCTCGCGATTGTCCTCAACCTATATACGTCACACTGCTGGGTACAGGCCTTCCTCATGCAGAAACACGGGAGGAGTATGAGCTGTAACACCACCACGCTGGCCTAATGTGGGTTGGTGGGTAGCCGCAATAGCGACCGGGACCAACGGCTAAACGTGCATTCCGAATCACGGAGGAGCTCGAGATCACAAAGTTTTGGTCACCCATCCACAGCCTGACCATGGCGAAGGTAGCTTTGTTTTCAATCGAAAGCCGACTAACCACTACGCCACCGAGCTCCTGCGACTGGCTGTCGCGATTGGCTGAACAGATTTTGATGCGGTTTTCCGCCAAAGTATTATATTAGTTATTAGAGGTTGTCTAAAATACCTTGAATGTAGCTGCCATCTTGAAGTTTATCTTTACGTGTTTTAACAATAAATCTAACATATCGCGTTTTGGTGGTCGTGCTTTTAGGCTGGATTATTTGAGCGTGAGCAAAATAAATTCGACAAGCAGGTATGTAAATATTATTAATTGAACACCAGAGCTATTGCAAATAATTCTGAAATTAATATGATGAATTCGATGAGGTGAAAATAAAACGTATTTTATATTGGAATATTTTTAATTTTTCGACACATTTCCTCAGTATTGAAACAATTGGTGTACATTTGAAAATAACATTTTTTACACATAATATCATTTTTAAACATGAATAATACTTATAAATTATTTTCTATCCTCGTAGCTGTTAATTAAATGAACAGGTACAACACAAGTTTGTTTTACAGTAAGGATTGACTAATACTTATGTCCTAACATTTAATACTTTTTGTTCCATAATTACTATTTACAAAATGATACAAATACCAGATACAATATACGATATTCAGTAAAAAAGTAAAATAATATCCCAGATGATGTGTAAAGTAATAAAAAATACACCATTTACATACTTAATATTACATTACATAAAAAAAAAAATTCAGTACACATTTATAGTAAAATATTTATCGAAAATATTTCTTCTGCGGTTTTCCTTTCCTTATAAATTCCAGCACTTGTTTTACTCAGATATGATGTTCGTGGTAGTTCAGCCGCCGGACAGCACGATGGTTGGTAGTGGGGTTCGAGTCCCGCCCGTTGATAATCGCTTGGGCACCTGTAATTAAAATAATGAATAAAGTTTTTTAAAGTCAAAATATACTATTTTGCTTATAGTTATAAAAACATCGATTACCATCAAAAGTTCTTCATTAAATAAAGTCCAAGAAATATAAATATTTAAACAACCTGCAAGCATTGCTGGCTAACAGCTGAAAAAGGTGCCCATGCTGACTACACAGTTGTTTGAGTAAGACTAAAACTTAAGAAGAATAGACCAACAGTTCATTATGAATATCACTTGCTGACCGAGTTCTTGAACAAATGTAGTCGTGGTGGGGGTAAGTCTGCGCAATGTATTCCGATCTAAAATGTAATAAAAACGGTTCTCGCGCAGCCAAAGACAATGTTCAAAAAGTTTGCCTACAAACATCTGAGAATCTCTTGACATCCTCCGTGGTCGAGTGGTCTGTTCGCCGGTCTCAAGGCGTCGCCATCTCGAGAGGTTCTGGGTTCGATCCCCAGTGAAAACCAATTTTTGTAACGCTAAATGTGGTCTTAAGGAACATAGTGCTCCTTGAACTCTGTCTACTCCTTCGTGGATTACAGGCGTGATTGTATGTATGTATGTACCTTCTTTTCAGAGACAGTCGAGAGCCGTCTCTTAGACGTAGCACTAGCAGATCGGTGTTTCCTCCCTTCGGCTTGACTGCTATCATTGCTGGAGACGTTGGACAGCCTCCTGTGCTTGGGCCGCAGAGGGCGGTCGGACGCCAGGCTGGCGGAGCGCGCGGCCTGGATCTGCTCCAGGCGTTGTTTAGCTGTCCTTGCTGCGTTTTCTCTAATAAGCTGGTCAGCGCGAATACGTAACACTTGGGCAGCCTTCTTATGGTGCTTCAGGGCCGCTTCTAGGTCGTTACGCGATAAGGCGAAGAGGTTGGAGTAGCCACGTGATCTAGAGAGAAAAGTTATCACGATAAATAACAATAACATTAATTTTCTAACTCTTCTTGGTTGTTCTTGAAGTGATTACATCAAAATAAAATGAAAAATACTCCTAATTAAAAAAATACCACGTTGGGCGCTAATATTTATTCATTGAATAATTGTGAGATTACTTTAACAATAAGACACAGACATAATATAGCTGATGAAATTTATACCTAACAGTTGCTGTACGACGTCGTAGCCCCTCGATACCGAGCAGACTTATTTCACCAAACACGGACCCTTCTCTCAATGTTGCTAAAACTTCATTTTCATCTTGAGACATTACCTTTAAAATTATATACATATTAGTACATAATGATGTGTGTTTTTTGTTATTTACAATGTGTTCTCAACTCAAGAAATAATATATATATATATATATATATATATTTTCATCGTTTTCAGTAACATAATTTACATAACATTTCATACAAGCCTTTTTGATGGTGTTCAAAGTGTGAATATTAAATATTCTCCAGCTTTCAATCAAACACTTACATAGCATTCCCCAGATTTGATGATATACATCTGATGCCCAACGTCGCCCTGTCGCACCACAACGTCACCAGGCAGGAACGACACTGGCCGAAGTTGCAACACTAGATCACGGAGCAAGGAGTCTGAGCAATCGCGGAACAGTTGAACCTGAAACATTAATCGAACTTAGAAGTTAGTTGAAAGACTGAATCGAATGAGTATTGGTACTGATAATATTTACCTTGCTAAGAGTCGACATGTGAACTGCCAAGGCGACATCCCGTTTCATGTTGAAAGGCATCGAGTTTAAAATCTTGGACTCATCTGCAATTAAAGATTTTGAATTTGGTTTTCTGCATTGACCACTTATCCCTTTATAGACACGTATTTCGGTTCTAGGTTTTGGTTGGCATTGACACAGACTTAGGTAACTGACGCGAAAAAGTCAGTTTATAAAAATATATGCTTGGCAGCGTTGAGTCGTCTTAATTCAAATTCAAAACGATGGCGATATTGACAAGGATGTGAGAAATAGAATAAATGTGGGATGGATGAAATGGCGACCGGTCTCAGGAGCAACGTGTGACCCTAGATTACCCCTTAAGCTTAAGGGGAAGATCTATAAATCCATCGTTAGACCAGTTGTAATGTATGGATCTGAATGTTGGGCAACGAAAGCGATGGATGAAAGAAAGCTGCACTCAGCAGAGATGCAAATGTTGCGATGGATGTGTGGAGTTACAAGAATGGACAAGATCAGGAATGAATATATTAGAGGAAGTTTGAAAGTAGCGCCAGTGACAGAAAAGATTAGGAGCAATAGGTTAGCGTGGTATGGACATGTGATGAGGAGGGATGAATGTCACATTACAAGAAGGATGCTGAGCATGGATGTGGACGGACCTAGAGTTAGAGGAAGACCAAAGAAGCGATGTATTGAATGCGTGAAGAATGATATGAGGATAAAAGAAGTGGATGCTGAGCTGACGAGTGACAGAGGAGAATGGAAGAAGAAGACATGTTGTGCCGACCCCACCTAGAGTGGGAAAAGGGCAAGAAGAAGAAGAAGCGTTGAGTCGTCTTGTATTTCGTCTCTTGTGTTATGTGTCTTAGTTATCTAACTAACTTAGACATTAATGTTAGATACTCAATGGTTAACTGTGACAAGATTTGCGATGCGACGCACCAGACGAAATTGCTTTGGACAAAATATTTTATTTAGTTTGAACATAACACATTTACATAATTATCATGCATTTAAAGTGCTTTCAATAATATTAGGATAGTCAAGGGATATTAAGTATGTCTCACAGTTTCATCATAGAAATGTGTTTTCTTTTTTACAAATCAATATTATCTACATACCAAATATGTCATAGCGTGGGAGTACCAACCAAAGCATCGTTGTTGGCTCCAGGTGTAATTGAACCAGCAGGTGACGCGGCGCTGCAGGCCAGCCGGCATGTTGAGGCGTCGGAGGTATCGAGAGCATCCATCTACAGTCTTCCTGTATTCTGCCTGAAATAAAAAAATAAATGAGTCACACAAACAGGGGTATATGTTTTTCAATTGCATACCATTTAATTAGAAATTGATGAGATAGCTTAAATTTGAAATCTTAAATCTCACAGCGAAATGGAGTTTTATCAAGAATTCAATCAGGAAGATTATGATGTGTTTAATCAATTTAAGATTATAAAATACTACGTACTCTAGCTCTTGTGGCAGTTGCAATAATATCTCTGATCTGTCCAATCAACAGAGCAAATACGAACACTCCCATGAGCCAAGCTGCTGTCATGAACAAATACTCCTCAGTATTTTCAGGCTTGGGGTTCTTGCCGATAGAGGTGGCGGTCTTGGTAGCGAAGTAGAAGCAACGGATATAGGCGTTACCCTCGTTGTCATACACCCAGTCGTTGGAGGCAAGGCCGATATAACTGCTCATGGCATAGTAGGCGCACGCATTCAAATGGATCAAGTAGAAAATATAGAATAACGTCTTGCCTATTCTCACCTAAAATAACAATTTTAGTAAATAAAATTCAATTTTTTTATGTGACTAAAATTCGGAGGTTTACATACCACGTATGGCGACGATAGTACCCTATCCATGGCTTGGTGGAATTCCCAGAAAGTTTGTAATTTCAGTAGTCTTGGAAATCGTAGGATGACCATCTTAGTTCCAAAGAAAATGTATAGTAGATCAAGTGGGGCAAGAGATATCACGTCAAACTGCAACGTATAAAACAGTTATATAAATTGAAATCGAGTTTAAGTATTATAATGTAATATTATATGTTCACGTATTACTTAAAGGCTTCATTAAGAGTGCACCGAGGTTTTAGCATATTTGAGTTCCTTTGCAGGAGCAAGCAAGCAAGGATTGCTTGCTTGTTGTATTGTTATTAAAGCTATAATTATGGAATTCACATTCAGGATATTTAAGGATTTACTCTATAAATCATACTGATTAGAAATTAGATTACTGGTAGTTGGCTCTATAGAAAAGAATAGAATAGATACCTCTTAAAAATATGTACACCCTTCGTACGGCGTAAGTGCTTTGCGAAGACTAATCAGCTTTTGAATAATAACAAAAATAACAAAACTACATGTTTTCTTTAACGTATATTACCTATATTTCCAAAATGTGTACTTTTTTAATTTACATATGACAGGTCAAGCTCTTGGCCTTCATCTCACCTGCAGGCTTAGCATGGGCCGGAGAGAAAAAGTCCCCGGAGACAAAATAACTCATTGCCTCTCACTTCCGCGCGAACGTAGAAGCGAGAGGCAATGAGCATTTTTGTCTTCGGGGACTTTTTCTCTTCGGCCCGTGCCAGGCCTTCGATGGTAAGTGACGATAAGGCCGAAGGTGGAAGCAAGCTTTACCTGTAATCCTCAACCACTGACGAACTGGCTATCTTACCTCTGATTGCCGGAACATAATGCTTAAAACACTTACTTATTTTAATAATTCGAACGAAATACGTAAATTAGCGCGCGGACCGTCCGTACTAGTTAGAGCCGCTGCGGTTACACCAGCTCCAGAAGCTCGGTGTACTCTTAAAGGCTACAAGGCAAGTAAGGCTTATGTAAAGTATTCTGTAGAATCTAACCTTGTACTGTAACTTTTTTCTGTAGTTCTTTCTCGTCTCCTTAGAATCATTTACCCAAAACCCCTCGTGTAGAAACATGAGCCTAGGTTTGACAAGCGCTACATCCAGTAAATATATGGCGTCACAGATGTAATCAGCCGTCATCCAAAGGTACTCGTTCTCTGGGGTTTGGTAGGGAAACGTAGCGCGAAGGGCGATGCACCAAGCATTGTAGCTATAGCAGAAGGTGACTAGCATCAACCAGCTGATGTATCCTCGTCCTAAAACATTGTTAGATGTTATAGACAACGAGAACATATTAAGCTGGCACATCTGTAAATATGCATTGTCCTGGACTTCTAGTATTGTATTACTTGCCTGAATTATAATCGAAGAAGAAAAAAAATGTAGTACACAGTAAATTAAAATATATATAAGTGAATAATATTTACACTTGAATGGTGCCAAAACTTTATACGGGTATTATATATCAAAGAAAATCCCTACATACTATTTCATCAAAAACACAACATCAAGAGAAGTTTACTTATTTCGCTTGGAAGAACTATAATTACTGTTTTAATTGATGTTATTGGCGCCCAACGAGTTGATATTGGACTAATTTAGTTTGTTGTCTTACCTTGGGGGTCGATAGGCATGAAAGGATCACAGAAGGTCGGCAGTCTGAAGTACCACTTGCATTTGAGGTGCCTCGTTGGGGAGGAGGGAACCGGACTCTGAGGCGACTCGTCCACTGTCGTCTTTTCTTTTATAGGGGATGGTCTAAAATTTTTAGAATTTCATTTACAATCAATATTGCTATATAAGGGGCCGCTTCCACCACCTCTGGTAAACTAGCTGACAGAATAATTTCATATGAATACTGCTCCGATTTAGAATATGAGTATCTGTTGAAAACTTAATTATTGACACCAGTAATTAATAAAAAGTATATACATTATATACATTATGAGGAGCTCAGTGGCGTAGTGGTCAGTGTGCTTTGGCTTCGGTTGAAAACAAAGCTACCTTCGTCAGGCCGTGGATGGGTGAGCAAGACTTTGTGATCTCGAGCTGCTCCGTGCTTCGGAAGGCACATTAAGCCGTTGGTCCCGGTCGCATTTGAGACCGTTTCTACCCACCAACCTACCACCCGCATTGGGCCAGCGTGGTGGTGTTACGGCCCATACTCCTCATGTGTTTCTCCATGAGGAAGGCCTGTCCAGTGGGATGTATGTATTTATTTATTTATTGCATCATAATGTACATACAATAGGTCTTATCAGGTAAATTTTGACAACATTATGAACCCTGTCGGGCACTGCAAAATTGACAAATGAAATGAGAGGAGGATACTTTCCATTTATAATACTATTTTAACATTTATAATTGGTAGGACTAAATAGACTTTGCATTGATATTTATTATTTGTACATTCAAATTATTTTATTATTTCAACTTACTATCTTGAAGTAGAATAATAATATTAATTTTGTATTACTTTTGTGTTTTGTCACGATGTAGGTATTATTATTAGTCGAATTAAAATTGTAATTGTAGGCTAATGATGATGATGATGATATACATTATTATACTTCTCTTTGAGATCTAGTGTTCCTATGTGCTTCGAACGTACGTTAAGTCCGTGGTCCCGGTCGCTTTTGCCACCATTTCTTACCCAACAATCCGCATTAGGCCAGCATGGTGGTGTTATGGCCCGTGCTTCTCATGTGTTTCCCCAAGGCTTGTTCCCAGTAGTAGGAGATACATAGGCTGGTGCCGAAATATACTTACACTTTTACGGCATTATCACTTGGCTCCGGATCCTTTAGGTCGTTAAGTTCAGTTGGGACTTCCGTAATTTCGTTCATGGAGTTATTATGTTCCGACGAAAGTTTTCTGGAGAAGAGGCGAACCCTCTGTACTTGAATGAAAGCCCTGTAAATAATAATAATGAATAGCTATTAAATAGTTTTGATTGTAGATGTTTCTTTAAATAACTAGATAACCTTACCCTTTCCCTTGACCCTGCCCGGTATCATCTTTGACGTGTGGCTTAATATCAATATTTGACTTCGTTTTTGTTAATCTGTAATTGAGAATTGTTCATGTAACAAAACTTGTACACATGAAACAACACAATACAGTTAAATGTATACTTAAATCGTTAATTCGTTGTATTTCCTTTTTAAATGATCAAAAGCACAATATTAATGTTATAAAAAAGTTCAAAAAGTTCAAAAGATATCCAATTCCATATGAATTACTCCATTTAGATTCCATCTGTTAGATAGAGAATATCGAGAGGTGGTAAAACTGGGCCTAAGTTGCATAGAATTTAAATGTAAGATGTGCAATAACATTGAAAGAATACTAACACATTGTGCGCCGGAGTAGCGTCAGGTGTGCACCACGATCCGTACGGTGCTTTCGTGGACGCGGTACGCGCTGTCGGCTTTGCACCCGACGACGCAGGGTGGACGGTATGCTGATTGATTAAGGAAGCTATTAGTGAAATCACAATATTGGGTCCTTAACTATGAAATTGGTGTTTTTTTTCTCTCTTAGTATTTTGTCTGTAACTATTAAGATTCAGAGTATTCCTAAAAAATAATTACCTCGTCTAAAGATAGACTATGTTTTTGAGCTCTTTTGATTTGTTTTGATAATTTGTTGTAAGTTTAATTGTGTTAAAATTGGACACGGAGACAACTCTTTTTAAGTGCCTCCCGAATACATCATTTTATTTGCATTCACTTAAAAATTATAAATAATTTTTATGAAGTGTGATATTACACATATTACTAAAGCTTGCCTAATGATAGATGCCAAATATTATTATCTTTGGACTTGTCGTTGAAAAGAAAACTGAAAAAATTTTAGTATGGAAAATGCAGAATTCCCCAAAATCTCCATACACAACACCAATTTCATAGGTAAGGACCTAATATATGCTGGGGCACAAAGAAGGAAGATGGTGAGCTGTGCTGTTGTGACAGAGGAGAATGGAAGAAGCCCCACCGACCCCACCTAGAGTGGGAAAGGGCAAGAAGATGAAGGAGATATGCTGGGACACAAAAACAATTAATTAAGGTTCAACCTCGATTGTGATCAGACAAAATCGAGATTTTGTTTACAACTCTAGATAGTAATGGATTCGGTAACAATTTTTTCAAATGTAGTCTCATTCATCTCCTCCGAGCATTTCCATAACCAGTCCTGTAATTTTTGGAATATCCTTAAGGAATTTGATAAGCTTCTGATAGAAATCACTTTTCTTTATTCGTTTTAGTTATTAGTTTCAGGGTAGATATAAAACTATGAAAACAACAAGAGGACGTCGTAGTTTAAGATCACTAAAATTTGACATAAACGTTTTACGACCCCAATAATATTATATAATTTATTTCATTAAACTTGCAATATGAATTTTATTGCTTATTGTAAGGTTGAAACATACTTATTGATTATGCAATTTTCTAACGTGAGTTACTTTCCAATAGAAACGAAAAGGAGTAGGCAGAAGTGTTAGAAGAGAATAAAAGAGTAAAAATGAACATGGTAACAGAAAACATGCAGCTAAACAAGATTTTCGGGGAAAATTACATGATAAAGAAGACCAATTACTACTAAACTGAATAGGTAATTTAATAATTTCTTCCAAATAAAAAAAAATATATGTATAAAGATCAAATTTATTTTTTATTTTGCTCTTATTTCTTAGGTACTATTCGATTACTTTTTTAAACATGAGACTAGTCCTACCATCTTGTATTAGGCCCTTACCTATGAAATTGGTGTTTTGTATGGAGATTTTGGAGAATTCTGCATTTTCCATACTAACATTTTATCAGTTTTCTTCACGACAAATCCAGAGATAATAATATTTGGCATGTATCATTAGACAAGCTTTAGTAATATGTGTAATATCACACTTCATTAAAATTATTTATCGTTTTTAAGTGAATGCAAATAAAATGATGTATTCGGGAGGCACTTAAAAAGAGTTGTCTCCGTGTCCAATTTTAACACAATTAAACTTACAACAAATTATCAAAACAAATCAAAAGACCTCAAAAATATAGTCTATTTTTAGACGAGGTAATTATTTTTTAGGAATACTCTGAATCTTAATAGTTACAGACAAAATACTAAGACAATAAAAACACAAATTTCATAGGCAAGGACCTAATATTAAAATATCTTCCAGCTAAGCGGGCAAAGGATCTGAAGTTAACTTAACTTTATATTTTATTCATCTGTAATTCATCAAGTTAGGTTGTAAAATATATTGTTTCGAATTGAATACGAAAGTCGTATTGGTATTCAAATCACAGAGACCGCGGAGGCTAATGGCTAGGCGGCGACCTTGCGTCATTGGCACCGGTTGTACTTACAAATCGATTTTTAAATGAACTGTTGTGGCACTCAAAGTTTTACAGCTACATTAAATTTTGCTCCTTAATAACTATAATAGTTGCAAAGAAAGAAAAGGGTAGCTTATTGTTAGAAGCGAATAATCGGAGACAGACATTGGATATTAATGAAAAAAGTGGACTCATTTTAATTCCTTATTACTTTCTTATATTTTGAACCCTTAAGTTTTAGGTCCACTTGAAGTAAAATAATTTGAATCTTGAGTTTGTCAAATCTAGACCTATACATAAGAAATAAACATGTCGATTTAGGGCTGTGTGGGTGAGGAGTAATCTAGATTTCAAATTTACTGTACGAGTGGCCTTATTCATATAACTTACACAGATGATTTAACAACTTCAAAACTAAAACGAATCGCATCTTATTTACCTTGAGTCACTTGCCTTGAGACGTATCATCAGCACATTAAATTTTAAAGGGATGAAGAGAAAACATACAGATATCTGTACCAAAAATTTACATTTTGTTTAAAGTATTTTAAATGTTATACCTTTTTTTAAACTATTTTCACATTTGAGATAATATAATGGTCAGGTAGGTACTGACTTGCGCGGTGAACACGATACGGAAGATAATTCAATTGACATTGAGACACGAGCCCTTTTGAAATGGAATTTAAATTTTCTATTAACGACTCTATTCCAAGAGTCCAATCATGTAAGACTAGTCTTTTTATATGACTTTCCTTAATAAACACAATGTAACTCACTTGTTACAACGTAACTCACTTTTTATAATGACATAAACAAAAAAGTAACTCACTTCGTTAACGTTTGTCAAAGAAAAAAAAATAAAGTTAATACTTAATCGTAATTGAACCGCAATAATTTTCAGTTCGTTTAATATTTTTGCAAAGAAGTAGACTGGTGTGGTAAGATTCTACATTCGCAGATATGATTGATATAAGTAGATTTTGTTATGTTTTGAAAATTCTTTTTTGTAGGCACATTAACTATTGCCTTAAAATTAATAGTATTAATGGAGTGGAAACATGACGCGAAAGCGCGTTTTTGATTATCTAAAGTGAGTGTGGGATGTAATTAAAGACGGGCGCGGCAAATTAGCTGTCAATCAACTTCGGTAGTGTCACGTATCAAAACAAACGTTCTGGACAAACAGATAAAACTATTATCGAGCAATTAGATTGTCTGGTATGAAGAATTACAATAATATGTAGTTTGAAAATCGTTCTTTGGGTATGGATGGATCTTGCGTAGGTAACCAAAACTTTAAAATTTAGAGTTTGCAATTTTCACGGCCTGTTATGATATATTTATTGCTAGGTTAGCCTGTGCCTGTGCCAAGTGCTTGAAATGTATAAGAAATAATATGTGCACACAAAAATTGACATTGCTTGTATCTTGATTTTCCTAATGAATTAACACAGTAGTAAATTTAAGATGTTAGATCTTGGGGTTTTCGTATTTAAAAGACTTCGTTAAACCACAGCCACTCATTCCGTATTAAGTAAATACACTAATAATGTACGTTAATTACAAATAAACAGAAGAGGACTTAAGCACGCAAAAGTCGGCTTTAGTGTCGAGTAATTAGGCTAAAGATGGAGCCATTCATCACTGAAAGGTCAGTTTACATGACTACAACTGGCTACTCAAAAAATAAAAATAAATTTGCTAAGGCTAGTTTATTTTCTAAATATTTTGATACAAAAAGGCCACTTTGGATCTAATTTTTCTTACATACTTTTAACACCCAATTTAATACATTACATATGCCTCTTTGCCCCGAAGGGGTAGGCAGAGGTGTCAACGCCCACATTCCGCCAGATATTTAGGTTCCCATGTAACAGCCTGTTGCCATAATAAAATTAAATAAGAGCGTTAAAATGAAAATGTCACACATTTCAAGGCATCTTGGGAGAGTTTGCCTTAAATAAAATAATGTAAGTCACTTAATGATTTATACATCAATAAGGTGTAACCACAATAAAAATTTTATCGTCAGCGCTTGATCTGCGATAATAAAATCCTATACATTTCTCGTCACACGGACACTTGTTACAAACTACAGACATTTTATGACTCATGGTTTACTGCGAAACAATTTAAAACTATTGAAATAAAAATCATGTTCAAAATGCTGTCCATCGTTGGTGCCCAAACACGAAAAGTCCATATTTATGGGCAGACATGTTTATTTACTAACAAACCATGCGTGATCGGTGCAACTATTGTATGCTGTTAGGTCAACAAGCTACTTTGTTCTTATGACACCAAGAAAGACTTTTAATACGAAAAAATGCGACTTTGAATTAATGCTATCATTGATGTAGATGACAAAGACAAATGCTCTTAGATATCTACAATTACTAAGTTTTACGGTTAACAGATTAACAGATTTGTTTTAGACTCTGTAGACTATGCGGTAATAAATATCTATCTACGATTTACAAAAAATTATAAACGGTTATGATTACAGTAACATTTTCTTTATGCCATACATTTATTGCTTAATAACGTTAACTATTAGAAAATGTTTCATTTAATTTTCTGTTTCATTTCATATCTTACCACATCGACTTTAACTTCCATTTTCATTTCACATCACAAAATTATTTTTAATTTTAAAACGTTAACAGATAATTCTCTCAAATTAACGAAACACAAACATCAATCATCACAAATATCCGCTTCTTTTATTAACTTGTTTAAAAAACGAATGTCGAACTTCGCGGAACCAAAAAGTTTTTTAGAAGAAAGTCTCTTTGGTCTGAATTTTTTTGGCGGCCAGTACGGGCGGTCACCACGAAGGTTTTTAATCAACTGATCATTGTTGTCGGTCAGTGCGAAGACGGCCTCCTTGCTGGGAGGCAATTAAAAATAAATTTCACAAGGAAGGAAAACAGTTGCATTGTGATTTCGCTTGTAAGCTACGCGGTACAGAATCTGCATCGAGCAGGAAAAATTGTAAGTAATTTATCAATAGCATTGATTACAGGTACCTCCAGATCTAAAAAAAATGTGCCAATTAATTTTTACTCCCCGTACTGGGCGAATAAATATACTCGCGAACAATGATCGGCAATTTAATTGTAATAATTGCATTGGTTTTTAACATTATTTTATTTATACCAATTTATGTAAATTTTTCATTTGATGTTTGTTTTCTCAATACACATATAACTTGCCACGTGGGACACGTGGGATAACTTTCTGTAACTTGAAGATTTAATTGGAGAGTGACAGTTGTCAAGGAATTTCATATTTTAAAGTGTCATTTTGTAAGGGCATTTAAACGAAGCGTATAGTATTGCACTAAAACGTATGTTTTGATCGTTTCTCTTAAATGAAAAATTTTCATATCACAAGTTAAATGAATAAAAAATAGAATTCTAAAAAGATAAGAATATGTCGTAGCAGATGAAGAGTTACGGACTACTCAACTACTCACTCTTATTCAGCTCCATTCGGCGTTTGTGCACAGAAAACGTCAGTTTTGTATGGAGTTTTTTCAGCTTTCCGAATCTGTTCAGCCGCGTAAGCATCTCTTAGAAAATCGTCGTTTTACATAGAAAAAAGCTGAATGGAGCTTAATAAGTGTGAGTAGTCCCTAACGATTCTGCTACGGCAGAATGAGAGTCGTAGCTCATGTAGCAGCAATAAAAAGACTCGTAGTCGACTACGAGTGATAGCTAAATATCTTCTACGATACTTCTTCTTCCTCCTATCTACGAAACGTCAAAGTTAAATGTAAAAAAAATATTTTACATTACAATTTAAGCTAACTACATTTCAGTGCATGTTCCGATATTTTAGGATAAATCATTGAACAGTCTGACATGAAGAATACAAGTAACATGCAATTAACAATTTTCAATTAAATTTTAAATTATGTTTCTATACCAAATGATTTTCTCCAACGCATCTGTGTATTGATTACTATGAAACGTATGGTAATAAAATAGCTTGTAGACTGAGTATTGATAACATAAATAAACCTATAAATAGATACAAAAACAATAAAACTTACTCTTTTGAAGAATCTCAAGCTCTCAATCACCATGGTTTTTAGAAGTGTTCCAAATTTCAAAACATATTAGGCTATTTCATTGCCTAGTCAATATTGCGACGCGAGGACAACTATTAAATCTAGAAATTGGAAACCACTGATATCACCTGTCAATACGATAAAAGATTTAATAATCTGACCACGTGAAAAAGGCACTTGCCCGTACTGCCTATTGCTGTGTGGAGGACGTATCGAAATGAGTCGTGTAACCTAATATACAGCGGCAACATAGAAGTAAATATTTGGTTGTGATGTCAGTGTTGGTGTCACCATGAAAATCCAGCGCTTTAAGCAGTCAGAGAAGGTACGTTTGACGGAAAGGCAGCTTAAAAATCACTGCACCACAGAGTTCTTTGTTCGTATTTCCTTAAAATCAAAATTAAAGAGCTTTTTCAAGAAAATTGGTAACGATAACAATTGATAATTACAAAAAATATTAATAAAAAGAGTACCTATGTAAAATTTGCAAAAAAAATAGGACCTACTTACTAAATATTTGCCATACTACGGAGTATTATGAAAACTTTTTAAACACTTCAAGCTTACAACGCATTAAAACTATGCCCTGTTTATAGCATTTGAAATGCTAAAAAACAGTTATCTAAAGAGAATCCAATATAAAACCTCACAAAAATGTTAAGCGTTCAGCGGTTGTTTTGCTGCAAGATCGCGAATATTAACTCTAAATTGATCGCATTCTGCGCGCGCATTCAGATTCCGCGTTTGCGTAGTAGGTAATTTATACGGACCATTCGATACGATAAAGACCCCGATTTCGATTCTATCCCGAGATGGTTTTGTGTACTTAGAATTACAATCGGAAGTGTCTTAGACTTTTACAGTAATATTCAAACCGGGCTTATATCATTGTTCTTCTTCTTTTTAAAATAATAATCGATATTAACCTTTTTCGTTTGAAAAAATGGAAGGTGGTATGTATCTTAATTTATATCGTTTGTCAGAATAAAGACTATTTTTACTGACTATATATTTTTTATATTTACGTATAATGCAATATAGTTTTTAATGGCAAATTGTAGATCTATATGATCTTATGCTAGATTTTTTACTAGAAACTTGATAACGTTAAAAGCTGTCATTAAAAACGGCCAAGAGCGTTTCGTGCCACGCTCAGGTAAGGGTTCCGTAGTTTCCCGTCCATCACATTAAGGCCCGTATTACGGAACTAAACTCAAGCGTAGATCTCTGCTTGAGCACTGTTAGAGAGGGATGGCGCTATTGATCCCACACAGCGCCATCCCTTTTTTTAACTGCGCTCAAGTAGAGATCTACGCTTGAGTTTGGTTCTGTAATACGGGCCTAAGTGTCCCCACTTAAGAGTTAAAATAGCCCAAAGTACAGCGCTATCTCTCGATACAAACTAGACGGTTTATGTATGTTGGGTTTTCGGTGATAATTTTGGATTGTGTGAAACGATATTCATATTTTTTTTTATTTGAGAGAAGATGCGTTCCGTATAGTAAAATATGTAAACTAAGATAAAAATGCTTGCATATGTACTGTTAAATTACAAACTTAGTTCACCAAATTTTTTATTTTTGGTACCATGTTCTAAATTCAATACTTGAAAACATCTTTTATGTTCAGTTATTGAAGACCAAAAATACTCTTTCCAAGATGGTGGGATGAAAAAGATAATCTATTTAACTATTGCAATTAAATTTTTTTTTTATTATAGTTCTAAAACAATAAACGAAGACAGCGTGGAGTTTTTTGTGAATAAAATTTATATATTTTATTCTATTATATATTCGTATACCTATGCAGTTTTTAACATAACAAATAATACCGTCACGCCTTAATCCCAAAAGGTCCAAACACCCATATTTTGCTGATATGTCCGATTTTTATAAATCCGTTATCTTCAAGGAAAATTTTAATATACATATTTTTATACAAATTTTCCACAGAACTTAAAGTAAGAAAACAAGTGAGTTTAGAGCAGCTAAACGCCTTGCTAGAGTTTCTTAAGGAGCACCAGCAGCTGGCGCGCGGGCTGATGCGCGGGCGCCGCGGGAAGCTGCACACGCTCAAGCAGTGGAGCGTCTGCGCTAAGAAGCTGAACGTGTATAGCGACGGGGCGGTGAAGGATGGGAGAGCGTGGGCTAAGGTAAGTTAAAGTAATAATCTAAAATTGTAATCAATGTTGAAGTTTTTCTAGTAAAATCATTGTTCAATATGATAAATGCCCATGATCTCGAGTTTATATATATATATATATATGTATATATATATATATATCACGATATATAATCACGACTATTATCTCATAAGGGTTAGTCAGAGACTAGGTAAGTTAGTAAAAGCACCGCAAAAGCAGTCCATTGCCATAGTTCGCGCTTCACCAGCAGTGACTGCACTCAGCGTGACAGGTGGTGAGCCCGTCGCCGCTATAAGCTATTGGATGGTTGTACAGTTCTAAGTCCATTAGTCGCCTTTTACGACACCCAAGGGAAGAGATGGGTTGACACGCTAGGTATTAATTGACAATATATCGACTATTGCTTTAGTATTGGTGCGACTGGAAGTACCGCGTGCGAAGAAGAGCGCTGGAGCTGAAAGCAGCCAGGGACCACAACAGACCGCCGCCTGATGGCGTCTTTCCGCTCTCTGACATGGAAGAGACCATGCTCAGTATCATCGGGGAGGGATCAGTTGACAACGTCATCATTAAGTGTGACCCCTTGGGTGAGGTTGGTCATATTATTTAATGTACGGAAACTGGCTATTTTATATATAACTGACCTATTTAATGCATGAGTAATGTTAGGAAAAAGGCATGAACTTTAACAAGAAAACTTGAAAATCGGAGCTTATTAGTTTGTGTAACTTTTAGTCTAGAAAAATATTGATTTTTGTTATAATTTTTTTGTTTTTTTTTAACAAAACAAAGCAATGTCGACCTCAGATATTATAATAATTAGGTAATGTCATTTTTTACATATGACACAGCTTTTGGCCTCCATCTCACCTGATGGTAACTGACGATAAGATCGAAGGTGGAAGCGAGTTTCATCTGTATTCCTCAACAACTGAAGAACTGACTATCTTACCTCTAATTGCCGGAAAACAATTATGTATATTATTTTAAAAAAATATTAGATATAAATACATAATAATCTAATCTATTTTTTCCCTTTAGGATTCAGAAGAGGAGCATACAGAAAATATTGAAGATAATTGTACAGTTAGTTATGGTAAGCGAAATACTTATATTAGATCGATAAAGAAAGCAAATATTCACAAAAAAAAAACGATAATACGAGTATTTCTGATGTTAGTCAGTAACATATACGCCTATATTTAGTTTAGTCATTCTTAATTAGTTAGGTGTTAGTTATTCCACAAACGTTCCTTTCTTGGCCTGTGCCCAGCAGTGATGTATGGACATCTCAGACTCGTATGGATTTGTGGTTTCTGTGGCTTTATATGGCAATGAAGAATTTTTGCTTAGTATAATTGACGTCAATAAGTGCTTGAAAAAGCTTACATTGAATAAAATAAAAATAAAAATGTTTAAGTCTCGGACCTACCGAGAACAATATTAAAACAACGGGTGTATAATGTGTTTTTATTTGTAGCACCAAAAGCTGAGACGGTTGTGTCTGCGGCAAAAAGAAAAAGACGTCACTCTTCGGTGGATATGTCTGATGTTAACGACAGTGACGAACCTGGCTCTCCGGTCGGGCAGAAGCCTAGGACTACGGCAAACCATAAATCAGGTACGGATTGGAGCTAATTAAAATAAGATCGTAATTCAACTATCCAAATGAATAATCCATAACTTTTTTGTATAGGTAGAATCATTGTTAATTATTAACAACTATGTCATTTTACACAATCTCTACAAAATATGAATTAGTTTTTTTTTAATTTTGTACGTACTATTGGCAATTTTTTTTATAACATTTTCAAGTGATAAGAAAATATGTTTAATAAAAATAATGATCATAGAACAGAGCAATGATTTTTTCAGAATTCTTTGATTTGTGTATACCGTTTTTTTTGGTTTTAACAAACTTTTTACTTTGTTGTTTTTGCAGAAGACGAGGCGGCCAACTTCTTGCGATTAGAGAGAAAAAAATTAGAAAATGATCGGAAAATATACACTACAGTGCGAGCGTTGACCACGCAAGTGACGAAGCTCACTGAAGTCATGAGTAACATCAGGGATTTGCTTGTAAATAGAGTTTAAAATACATTAAAAATTTTTTAAAGACAATGTGTTTATTTAAAATGCCTGTCTTTTTACATTACATCCATATAATTGGACATTTTTTTCTGGACTTGCTCTTAGCGATAAAGCTAGCTGCTTATTATATAAGATCAATTTTTCTTTTATTTTTTACGGAAAACTTAGCTTACTGGACATTTAGCAAAAGTTCCATTCAAAGCTTTTTTTCCGAAAATAAAATTTACCTACTCAAATTTTCATTAATTCTCGTTTTGATGATTGTAATTTTTACGGAATAGGAATATTAGCGTAATAAATAATCTACAACAACACTGTTTAAAATATGCTCTACCAAATTAATAATATTATCAAAAGCTGGGTATAAAAAAGTTTGGGTCGCAATTCAACATGGACAATTGTATAACCAAATGAAATAATGAGCTACACATGAACCATGTGAAATAATAAACTGTATTACTTTGTGATTCCAACCAAAATAATAATTTCATCTGTAGGTAATATCTTAAATAAAACGAATACACGCGTACGAGTACATTAACATACATAAACGAAAATTAATGAGTTAGGACTCTTATTAAATTTCGTTTTGCTTAATCTTCTCTATCTTCTACGACACACAAACCTGCTAAGATATTAAAATAGATCAGTGAAACTACATCACAGGATTTATGAATGAGTTATACTCCACATCCCAGACCACTATCTAACAGTCCGTGATACGTCTATTACGTTACGATCGGGATCATGCGGTTCAACTGGTGCTGATAACGTTTTAGTAAATCTACATAATATTCGCTTTAGTGCCCCCCGTAATGTCAGCCAGATAGTGTGTAGTGTCCTCAAGTTACTGTGATGGGGGAGACTGTGATATTTTTTTGTTTTGCACTTTTAATTTCCTCGTAAGTAACCGTATAACGCAAATAAGCACATCTTGTTATGATACATACAATAATATTACGTATCTATCACAATCTAATACATTTTGTCCTATTTAAAAATATAGCTGTACTATTTGTATATGCTTTTTATGTGCTCAGTTTTTGCATGCCTAGTATATTATTTTATAAAATTTTATTACAGTTTGATAGACTGCGAATATATTTATGTCGCTTATCTCATTGCGGTCTGGGTGTTATCTTTTTCTAATTAAGTTATTTGTGAATGGACAGCCGTCGAAATAATTAATCTAATGTAATAACAATAAGAGCGCAATATGATACCCCAATTGATAAAATATAAGCGTCACTATATCTATAAAACACTAATTACTAACGTAGTTCATTGATTTTAGTACGTGTGGAAGAATCGCAGTAACTGATACGGTATTCTCAGAAATATCAAATGATATAAACGACGAGGTAACAAAACCTGGACAACAGGGGGAGACGACAACAACTACAGCTCCAGAATTACTAGTAATTCCACACGTAAATAGCAATTCTACCCAACCTCAACCTAAAGACGCAGAAACTGTATTGCCTGTAATCGAAGAAGTTTTAAACAATACCAAAGATGAGAGTAGTAATTTTATAGATTCAGGTGATGATGAAGCAGTTTTGAAAGATGAAGCGTTAATACTAACTCCTCTAATCGAAGCAGGAAAATTAGACGAGGCTCGTCAAGCGGCCGAAGTGAACCCAGACCTATTTTTTGGAGTCAAGAGTTATTCTGGCTTTTTTACTGTGAACAAAACCTACGACTCGAATATTTTTTTCTGGTACATTCCAGTGGAGAAGAAGTTGGTAAATGAGACTCCATGGCTATTTTGGCTCCAAGGTGGTCCTGGCGCGTCCAGTATGATCGGCATGTTCGATGAGATAGGACCCTTCAAAGTGAACCATCAAATGAATTTAGTACGTAAGTGAAGTGGGAATATTTTACACATTATGCAAGAAATAACGTTTTGATATATAAATACTAAATTTTGTTTATTAATCATGTTTTGTACACCTTTCGCACTAATATCACTTTAACTAGTTAATGGTCAGAAAATAAGACAATAAAAACATCTATTGTAAGCGAATGCGGTGTTCGCAGTGGCCGTCAAGGGGTTAAAACACAGTTACAAATTTTTTTATGAGGTTTCTAGTTTCTCAGAAGAATTTTGAGATAAAGCATACAAAACACATTTCTGATAGATTCAGGTGTAATTTATTTCTACAACTACCTTATTTTGTATTTGTATTTTGTTTTTCTTTGATACTTCAGATAACCCGTACACGTGGCTGCAGAACCACTCGCTGGTATTTATCGAGAACCCCGTGGGCACAGGCTTCAGCTTCACCAACAGCGAGAATGGCTACGTCACTGATATGGAGACGGTCAGATCCTTAGTGCTGTTTACCAGTTTTATCTTTGCCTATATTGTAGCTTTGCTTGTGTCGCTTTGTGTTGATTATCTGAAAATTGAGATACACCCACATGCCCGAATTTCATTTGCCATCATTTCATCTGCTAATTATAGCAGATGAAATTATGGCAAATATGAAATGTCATATTTTATTTCGTTTCATTACATTTCATTTCATTGAATTACTATTTTAAATAGTAAACAATAAAAAACAATAGTAACACCCACACTACTGGACCGAATTTCATTTGCCATAATTTCATCTGCTATAATGGTCAATAGACAATATCGTTTCTCATAATTTCATATGTTATACTCATTGTTTACTACTTTAAATAGTAAACAATAAAAAAACATTGGTAAACAATCTTTATTTCCTTTAAAGTCAATTGCAATAACATCATTTGCCATCTTCATTGTAAGCTGAAATTTTAATATGCCTTAATTTGTCATTTTCACACTTGCCATCGAAATTGCATGAACAAAAACATTATAAAATCGGTTTAAATTAAACAATCAATAGGTTTAGGTTAGGTTTAGAAAATGAAAGACAACGCACGAGCCGAGCGAGTGAAACGAGCGTTCCTCGGCAGCAGCGGCTCGCAAAGTGCCAGAAAGCCAATCGCTTTTTAAAATTTATTTAGTTGGCGTTGAAATATTCTGCTAAATAATATTATTGTAAATAATGATATGGATAACAGTAATTATTGCTCTCGATCATTATGGAATCTAATGTACGGGCAAACAAGAGTATGTCACTTAAATATTATGGTAAACAAAATATTCGGGCACATTATAATTATGACACATGTATTCGGGCAAATAATAAATAACCCTGAAAATCATCTGTTTATTATTTGCGATGGTATAATGTTCTTAACAATAGTAAAAGTCTAAGGATGAACAATTCTAAAGTTTGTATCACTTATGTCATGTACGAGTCTACGTTTTTTATGAAAAGATTTTACTTAATTTATTTTCACATTAACCAAATTTTTTACTCTGGCTATGTGAAAGTAGTAGTGCGTAGTTTTTCTCTGTCATTAAAAATATTGTAAAATGTTTATGACATTCATAAGCATACGTTAAGACGCATCTAAACTGAATAAATGCAATTGAATTTCAATTCTTGACTAACAAATTTGTTGATACTGTGTTTCCAGTACACAGAGCACCTGTACAGCACACTGAAACAGCTGCTTCTAGTGTTCCCGGAGCTGAAGACGGCACCGCTATTCATCGCTGGCGAGTCGTACGCCGGAAAGTATGTGCCTGCGCTTGGGTATCACATACATAAGCAAAATGAAAACAATTTTGTCAATCTCAAGGTATGTTTGAGGAACTCGGAGTAGTAGTGGCGTTGTGATTATTACGCCTTTTGATATCGAACACATAGCTGCCCTCATCATGAATTTAGGCCTTGGGTGGGTGAAAACTTTGTGACTTCGAAGTATTTCGAACTCCTCCGTCCTTCGGAAGCTGTTGACCCCGGTCGCAATTGCAACCGTTTCTACCCACCAACCCGCATTGGGCCAGCGTGGTACTCCATGTGTTTCTTCATGAGGAAGGCCTTTGCCCAGCAGTGGGACGTATATAATCTGAGGATGACGGTATGTTAAATAACTATTGAAATATTAATTCAAAGAATACCTAAGGTTTGAAGCTTTATTCTAAAACGCAATGCATTTACAGTAGGTAGTTTTCTTGGCTACAAACTACGATTGTAAAAGTAGGAAAAAATCTCGATTCTTTCAATTAAATGTGAAAAAAAAAACAAAATCTTTCATCGTTAGCTATGACGCGAAAAACCAAACTCCTATCATGTTTTGTGTACTACATTTTAACACTACCAAGAAAGCCATGAAATTTTTCATCCATGAACAATTTCCTCTATAGTTAAAGGCCCGTATTACAGAACCAAACTCAAGCATACCTAGATAACTTCTCGAGTGCTGTTAGAAGAAAATAGCGCCATTCATCCCAAGCATCCTACATAAGTAGTAGTGGTAGTAATACTTCTCAAACATGTATAATGATTTGTCTGTTCCTATGTAATGAATCATCATCTTATTATTTATGTATGTATATATTATGTTTAATTATTTATGTAATTATATATTGCATATTTATGTATGATATACAACATAATTTATTATTAAATTTATGTATGTGTTAATGACAATTAAGCCGCCACCAGATCTCTGCTTTGCCAGATGGTTGACTGTTAGAGAGCGATATTAGTCGTTAAGTCCGCTATGTGTGCATTTTCTGTAATGCACAAAAGCTGAAATAAATAAGTCCATCCCTTTCTAGCTGTTCTCAAGAACATATCTACGTTTGAGGTTGATTCTGGAAAAACGACCTAATGTTAGTTAGACTCATTTGTTAACTGTATTAATTAATGCAAAAGGTTTCTTTCGATTTATTTACATTTAGGGATTTATTCTGGGCAACGGGTATGTGGACCCAGGCCAGGTAGTGAACATCACGCGGTCCTTCCACGAGTTTGGTATGGTGGTGGACGAGCAGGTGGCCGTTGTGCAGCCTCTAGTCGACGCCTTCAGGGAGGACATCGCTGCTAACAGGAGCGCCGCTGCCAAGGACGTAAGAACCTTTATATTTGTTTACCCTATTTATGGGTCTTACCTTCTGCTGTACGAGGACCCAGGCCAGGTGGTGAACATTACGCGGTTCTTCCACGAGTTTGGTATGGTGGCGGACGCTTTAAGGGAAGACATCGCTGCTAACGCGCCGCTGCCAAGGACGTTAGAACCTCATATTGGACTGTCTGGAGATCTGCTGTTTCTGCAAAGCATAATGTAGATAGAAAGCATACACGGATACTGTAATCCTTCCGTTTCAATATAAAATCAAAATAGCTTTGGTAAGATGGGGTGATGATCTGCAAAATCTAGATGGTGGATGCGACATATGCAGAGAACAGGGTGAAATGGCGCTCATTAGAGGAGGCTATGGCCAGCAATGGATTTTTGATCATGATGTTAGCTCTTACGTTTTACCAAATAACTATGAGACTACTTAATTTTTAATTCTTTACAGAAATTCAACACCTTGATAGCGCTGCTGCTGTTCCTTTCAAATCAGAAGCAAGCTTACAACTTCTTAAAGGACGAGTTGTCGGTGGGCAAGTACGAGCCGTTCCTGGCGCGTGCCGACGTAAAGCGCGCGTTGCACGTGGGCGGCCTCGAGCACGAGTTTATCAACACCACCGTCAACTACAAGCTCGGGCCTGACTTCCTCACGAGCACTCGGCACATGATTGAGGATTTGCTCAATGATTATAAACTGCTCATTTATTGGTTAGTTCTAGTCTCAAGGGAGTCTCAAGGGTCTCTGAGGAGCTCGGTGGCGTAGTGGGTACCATCGCAATGGTTAGGCCGCGGATGGGTGACCAAGACTTGGTCACCCATCTCCCATCCCATCTTGTGATCTCGAGCTCCTCTGTGCTTCGGAAGGCACGTTAAGCCGTTGGTCCCGGTCGCATTTGTGACCGTTTCTACCCACTAACCCGCATTGGGCCAGCGTGGTGATAGTACGGCCCATACTCCTCATGTGTTTCTCCATGAGGAAGGCCTGTTCCAGTAGTGGGACGTATATAGGCTGATGACGACGACTAGTCTCAATTCAGTATGTGTTAGACTGGAACTGGAGATCGCGACTCAGGAAACGTGGTGTGGGACCCTTTGCAATAAGATGGGATGACGATATTCGTGAGTTGGCTGGAGTGGGCTCGAAGAGTATGGCTGAAGATTGTACTAGTACCACATGTATAAGCGACTGTGGCCACTATTTTTAATGGAAAAGCTGAACAATTGGCTCCGTGTCACCCGATGCTAAGCAAACATTAAACAAACTAGGAACAAGGGTAGGTGACGAGACAAAAAAAAACACATCAACTGCCTCTACCTTGTCGGCCTGCATAGTGAGAGGTATATTACTATATACTAACCATCTGGTACGCGGTAATTTTTTTTGCCAAATTGGCTTTCAAATTTAGTTTTTTGTTCACAGTATAAGAATTATTTTTGAAATACTTGTGATTACGTTGCAATAATGTTCAATTATTGATCGATAGTGGTCAACTGGACCAGATGCTGCCATGCTCGGTGAGCTCGGAGCAGTTGCGGCAGTGGAGCTGGAACCACTCCAAGGAATTCCAGGAGTCTACGCGCTCACCATTCATACTGAACAACAGGCTGGTTGGGTAAGGAAGACAAACATATTCTTGAATAAATTCATTTTGGTTGGACCTCTCTTGTGTAAGAGTATGTAAGACAGGGGCGCGTTGGTCAGATTTCCTTTTTATTCTGTTGTTAACCGGGCCGAACCTGGCACCCGAACGACGCATGTCTTGAGAGTGTAATGAAAAGAGAATTCGCTGTACATAGCGTACAGTAAAGCCCTATCACGATTTCATGAGGTGCATCCATAATCTTTTCTGAGGCTGTAACAGTGTGACTTCCTTTTAATTATCTCCAGGAACTGCAATAATAAGTCATTAAAAAAATTCAGCAACTTAAATGTTTTCTCTGCTGCCAAATTGCTTAATATATTTTTCGATACACAAAGTTTATATGGGTCATTAAAATAACCGTAACCTATCAGAATACATTTTCTAGGAATTGATCCTTGATCCTTCATTGATCTTGTCCTAGATTTTATACATTTCCGGTAACATATATTGCTGCTCAGATAATTATTTTGCAGCCTAAATAATTATCCTTCTGCCCAATTAATTATTCTGCTGGCCAAATCATTAAACAATTACTTCCAGTTTATATTATCTGTAATTCTCTATTGTATTATTGAAAATGACTGATGTAGAATTTAAAAATACATTTTAAAATGCAATTTTACAAAACATAATTATACCTATACCTGCGCCTTTCTATGACAGCATCTTAAAACCATTAATATTGCGTGTCGCAGATATTTCAAGAGCGGCGGACACCTAACAGAGGTGTTAGTCCGGGGCGGCGGACACATGGTTACTATCGACCAGCCGGCGACGGCGCGCGAGTTGGTGGCGCGCTGGACGCACGACCAGCCGCTGGGCGCGGTGGAGCCCGCCGACGCCGGCCTCACCACCATCCGCGAGTACGTGCAGGAGCACGCCAAGACGCCAGCCCCCGCCTTTCTCTGACGAAGCTATTCTAGAAGCTATCTTTATATTAATAAAGTATTTTCACTATGGAATGTTAAGTTTTTTTCCGATTATTGGGTCTCGATAAAATTTGGGATACCTGCTCAGGTTCTTGCCCGTTCTCCTCAGAATAACGCCTCTTGGTAGTTTTGTGAATGGCGTTGTTTTTATTTTCATGAAATTTTAAAAATATTTTCAAAATTTTATGCATGCATACGCTCAGACGCATCTAAAGTGAATAAACGTTTTTGATTTTAATAAAGAATAAGTATATTTTACTATAAAATATAAAGTTTATTTTTACAAATGTTGTTACGAGACAAATTTTGGTAGGTATTACATAAACTAAACATTTTGAAAGACAATTTCAATCGCTATGCTTAAACCTATTATAATAAGAATGTATAATTATTGCATGTGTGGAAACATTTACAAAACTTGTCTTGGCGTGCTGCGTTTGACGCAGGTGTGACGCAGGTGCTCGTCCGAACTCCGAAGCGGCGCGGGACGGACACAACCTGGCGGACACATGGTGGCAACCCGTTCCTTACTCAATGTGGTGGCAGTATACTCAATGTTGTTTTTCACATTTATCGGTTATTATTTTGTATCAAACAGAATACTGCTCTGTTCTAATTCATTATAAAACGATTGATTGATTACCTTATCAAGTCTATTTAGCTATCGGAGTTTTAATAAAAAATAATATATTGTAAATTTTTAATTAGGGTAAGTAATCTAACCGTCTTATTCATAAAAAATAATAAAGTCTCAGGACCCTATTTTAGTTACAGAGTGTTTTGTTTTCTTCTTTCAACCACAAATCTAAATTAATCTAAGAAAGTGACAAATCACTTTTTAACTAAAATAGGTTTATTAACACCCAGTTGCAGAAACGAACTTTAAAATTTTATGTCAGCATTATCTCTAATGCTCCATTAAATTTAATTAATGAAATGTCAAAGAACACCTTAGCGTAGTTTTACGTTGCACAAAACGACATTAGCACCCTGTCAATGCTAAAGAGACATTAGCTAGATCTGTTTTGTGTAACAACCTAAACTTTAATGAACTTTAAAGTTTTAATGTCTCATTAACAAATGTCGTCCTTAAAAAATCTTTGTGCAACTGAGTGTGAGCCTTTAATATATATTTTTTAATAACACGGTAAGTATATCGTTTATGGGTGCATTTCAACCCGGGCCCCGATCGCGCTTAATACGAACACTATTATTATTTACCACTGTTGTGGATTGAGGATATCTGGCAGGCTGGCTGCCATATTTAGTAATGTACATTTTTAATTTAAGAAGACGTCATTATTGATTTCATGGTTTTAGTTGTCATTGTATATAATTTTCTTTGGAATATATTTTTGTGTTTATCTTCTTAAGTTTTATTTATTTGAAGAATTAAGCTTTACACCGATTCGGGCTCTATCGAACCTTTACAACCACAATCAAATGTCAGTCGAAAACGTTACGGCCCGGCTACACGCCATACTCTGGTACTCGCATTCCCTCGTGTCGCCTTGTGCAGTGTGGCTGGGACGTAACGTTTTCGACTGAGATTTGATTTTGGTAAATACTTTTGTATTTTGAATAAAACAATATCTGGCGAATTTTGTTCCCAAATTACGCCTACGATTACGATAACGATCGTATTTTTGCATGAGATAACCATGAGTTCTATTTTTATGTAATAGCTTTGCTCTTGTTTTAAATTATGCGGCTTAAAAACCCCGGCACGTCACAACCTAAGAAATTAAATTAAACCATTTTTTCCCTATAATCAGCGCCAATCTTTATTAAAGCTATACCGTAAAACAATAAGGTTGAATATCGAGCACAAAAAACTTTACAAATGACGTAGGTATTTAGTCATTCATCGAGCAACGCAACAGCTCTCTCGTAGTTTGTCGTATGTTCTCATTCATTCTGCCAGTGTGCAACGAACACTTTGAGGGGTAACATGTATAAGTTGTGGCGGCAAAATATTAAAATTGTTACGTATTACGACAAGAAAATGTGATACGAGTAACTTTTTAATGTTTTATATTTTTAATAAATAAGTGCAGTGAAATAAAAGTGATCTTTGTAACATTGACAGCTGTTTATCTATAGGGGCCATTTTGTTTAGTATATTCACATCTTGTGTCTCGCTTAGTTACATAGCGTTTTCATCCGTCCTACTCTGACGAAAGTGGCAAGTGTTTACATTCGTGGCGACCGGCTTTGAAGCTGCAAAATGAATAAGAATATATTTTGGACTGCATCAGTCTTCCTTTTTAGGTAAGGTTACATTATTTTAGGTTCTAGTGTCTACATAATTAGATGCATTTTGTATTTGTCACATTTTTACATTTCGGAGTAATCACTTTTTATATTGTTTTTGTTTTTATAACGAAGGTTTTTATAAGGAGGGTAAATCAAATCAATTTTTTTTAATTCAACGGTGTCAAAGAAAAAGTTTATTAATAAATTCATTATCGGTAGTTTATTTACAGTGCTTGCTGTTTATGTTTATTGACTCTGTATTCTGATAAATTTTATCGCAAGTGATGCTATATTAAGTATGTTACAAATTGCACCACATTTCGATATCGGACTTAAATATCATGTTAAGTAAAAACATGTTTGTCTATTCTTTTTATAGGACGAAAGGATTAAATTAGTTAACAAAAAAAATATGGGAACAATTTTAATTTGTGTTTAAGCTGGTTTATATAAAAGCGGTTACTATGGTTTTTTTAAATATCCCACGGGAATCCTTTAATTTTCCGGAATAAAAATATCTTAGATGTTGACCAGGAATATAAGGAATCACCATGCAAAATTTTATTGAAATCGGTCCAACCATTTCGGAGATTAGCCCGTACAAACAGACAAACAGACAGAGAGACAAAAATAAAATAAAAAAACTTTTTTGTATTTTCCCTCTTTTTACATTCCCCTGACTTGGTTTTAAGATTCCTTTTCAAGGGACGGGCATTCGACTTTTACAGTTTTATTATAATATGTTGGGGAAAATGTAAGTTGATGAATTTATTGAAAACGTGGAGCAAGATTGGCATATTAGCAGTTATGGCTTAGCTGAAGAACTGGACATTGACAATAAAACAGTTTGACCTATTTAAAAAAAAAACTTGTGTACACAAAAAGCTCGATATCTGGGTGCCTTATGAACTTACTAAGGAAATCTCATGGACCGTGTACTCATTTGGAATTCACTATTGAAACGTAATGAAACCGATTAATACCTCAAGAGATCAATCACAGGTTATGAAAAGTCAATTACTTATGATAAGAACGTGCGAAAAAATCGTGGTCAAATATCGGTCAGTCTCCACAAGCTGTAACGAAACTCGAACTAACACGCAACAAGGTTATAATGTGTATTGTGTGACTGGAAGGGTTTCGTTCATGAGCTTTTACCGCCGGGAAAAAACCATGGATTCTGATCTCGATTGTCAATAGCTCATGAAATTGAAGCAAGAAATTGAGAAAAAGCTACCGGCATTCATCAATAGAAAGGATCTGGTCTTCCATCACGATGACGCCAGACCATACACGTATTCAACCTCTCAGCAAAAACTGAGAGCAGTTTGATGGGAAGTGATAATGCATCCATCCTACAGCCCTGACTTTGCACCCTCGGATTTTCACCTGTTTCGGTCTCTTCAGAATTCTTTAGGTAGTGTAAGATTAATATCACGAGCTGGCTGACAGAACTATTTAAGGACCGTGTCAAATTAATCACCCGAAAGAAATGACATAACGAGTCTCTAGGAAAATGTTGTATAGGAAAATGTGTCATAGTGATGAGCTTCTTCTGACGCTGACTGTTCATGGCGGTGGATCGAGCCCGCAAAAGTTACAATCAGATGCTTCTTCTTTATCCTGTATGCTCATTAGCTTAGGGTTCGTGTTACTCATTGATTCAATTAAGTGTTTACCAAAAAATGCGTATTTTGATGGAAAATTATGTGATTTCGATTTTTTTTCTTTTGACCATACAATTATGATCAGTAGTTGATACTGAGCACCCCAATTTTTTGTACTAATTAAAAAATTATGGTGTAAGTATACATGGTTTGCAGTTCATTCTCATCTCACATAACATCTCCCTCTCGGTTTTTATCGCCGTCTGTAAATTATTTCCCATTTATAATCAACCAAATACACGGTTAAATGAATAATAAGTATCATTCATTAAATGCAAGGAACAAACTAAAAGTCATCATATTACCAATGACTTTTAGTTTGTTCCTTGCTTTTAATATGAATTCGTGACTTTAAAACAATAATAATGTGTGATCTTTTTTGCCCTTCTCCGGTATATAAATATGTAAGTGGATCAATATAAGACATCATATCATCATGCCTCTATCCCCGAAGGGGTAGGCAGAGGTATTAACCTCTGCCTCTGCCTACCCCTTCTACCCACCAAAATGTTATAATAAAGTAGTTAATGTATTATAACTAGGTAGGTATTTCTTGAGATTAAGTGATAGTCACGCACACAGACTTATTTGAGTTTCGTAAATTTCATTAAAGTACTTTCTCTGAATGTTTCTGTTAGGTGCTTTCCTTAACACAGGAAGACTGTACAGAGTCGTTTAAATGTGTAGGTACAGTCACGTGCAAAATATATAACACATTTGAATGGTGATAGTCTATAATCTCTACTTTGAAGGGTCTACTTATATTACTAACGATAAACATTACTATAGAAATATTTATTTATATGGTAAGATAATAATGTAATGGTTTCTAGGTAACGTAGGTACCTAACTATAGAAGGTCATATGTTTTGGCCCGCTTGCTTGACAGGCCTTACAGGAAATGCGGCCGACGTAATTTCCATACGAAGGTATTTCCCCCGTTTTCTCCGCGGTTGACGTGACAAGCGTAATTTTTTTGATCTACTTCTATCTATCATCACAATGTCGTAATAGTATCGATTTTTTTTCTATAAATTAAATTATTTATATACTATATTATCATTTTTAACTTTGAGGATTAAATTCCACCACTATCAGACATCTGCTGCGCAAATAAAAGACGAACATACCGATATTTGTTGTCGGTATGTTGTCGGTCGGTTGTCTTTTATTCTTTTGCGTTTCATAAAATTAAAAAAAATTATTAGGTCTTATTTTTGATAAAGAAAACAGGAAAATACGAAGCTATATTAAAGTTGTTTTGCATAAAGAATATTCACCATATGCAGTTGTCTCACTAGCTATAATGCTTGCTTGCTAATAATTTATTGAGAGAGGGATTGGACAAATTGGATGGCAATACATTCGGTAAAAACCAAAACATAAAATTCTTGAAGTCTGCGCATTTCCTCTTAACGATAATAATAAAAAATATTTGAAAGGCGATCTCCTCAGTAGGTATCAGCGATGAGCCTTTTCTAGAGACTACAATAACATTAGATACCTACTGACATCGAGAATTGAACATTTCATTTCATTTTTGTTAGTCTTTATCTAGCTTCTCAAATGTCTCACGATATTAAAGACTAGAAACAAGTTTTGTTTTCTAACATTGTCCATATTGACCTTAATAGAAAATGCAGAAAATAGACTCGGCTTATCTTTGCCAAGGATAACTTCTAGGTTAACTTATTAGGTTGGACGTTAGTTTTTGAAAGGAATGAATCCATAACTGAATGCAAAGTAGAACAAGTAGAGAAATTTGTGATGTATGTTTACTAGAGACGGAAAATGTGAGGGGGATATTGAATTATGGTATTAAAGTGAATGGGGCGCTGCATACCTTTATGAAAAGTCAGGCAATGTCTAAGAAGGCACAGCTGGCTGTTGGAACGGTGTTGGTACCAATATTGATGTATGGTAGTGAATGTTGGGTATGGCAGAAGAAGGATGAGAGTCGTGGACGGAGTCGTGGTCTTTTACAGTTTTGGAAGGACGACCTCGCTCTCGCCGTCTACGGACGCCGTCGCGCTCGCCCCGGTCTGACGGGCGATGGTTGTTTTGGCTCGTATTTGCACCGCATCCGCCGGGAAGACTCTCCTCGCTGCCACAACTGCGGCGCTGCGAAGGACACGGCGCACCACACTCTCGTGGTGTGCCACACGTGGGCTCCCCAGCGCGCCAGTCTTATCTCTGAGGTTGGTCGCGATCTCTCCCTGCCCAGCATAGTAGAGGTTATGCTGGATAGGGAGACGGCGTGGTCGGCCTTCTCGCTTTTTTGCGAGGAGGTGATGGCACGTGAGGAAGATCCTCACGCTAGCGCGCTCAGGGCGAGGAGGGGAGGAGACGTCGAAATACGAGACGTCTCCCTCCTCTCCGTGGAAGCAGCCGGCCGGCTGACGGAGCGGGGGCTTCGTCGTCGGCATTGTACACGACGCCTCCACTGCCGGGCGGCGATGGCTCAACTCTCTTGGCTATCGTCGCACCACGAGAGTAGAATAAATGCTGTGGTGTGTAAAAGAGGACGTAATGACAAAAATAGAGAAAGAGATGCTTAGTTAGCTTGGGCATGTTGAGAGGATGAATGAAAGTAGACTCACGACGCAGGTTGTATTCACAGAATGGGAAAGTTGGAGGTGGACCGTTTAAGCAATCGCATTGGTCAAATTGGGGACGTTTTAAGGAAGGGCCAGGTCAAACCATCATAAATAGAACATGTATGACGCAAGCAATGAGAGTAGAAGAAGCGAGAGGTGTGTGCCAGGATCGTAGCAAGTGGAAATCTGTAATCTCTGCCTACCCCACCGTGAAAGAGGCGTGATTTTATATACGTATTAGGATATTAATGTTACACTTTGCTATGGTTATTACAGATGTTATGTTATTATGACGCATTAAAGAATTGGAATAAGTTTATCAATATGTAAAATAACAAGTTGATCTGGATTTTCCGCTTTTAAGACGGGTAATTCTTCGAAACAAAAGTTTAATGCTGTAAGGATAATAAAGTTCAGACTTAGATAATCTGGTAACCATAAAATGTTCACATTTTTGTTTAGGAATTTGTGGATAATGCACTAAGTGACACGTTAACAGTTTATTGCACTCACAATTTTCTTTCCTTTTATGACATACATGTGCTTAGGTTGAATTTTAAAGTAACTTACCTGAGCCCTACGCTCATTTGAGCACAGTGTTCTTTCATCTTCCATCTATATTGATTTTTACGGATCTTTAGTAATATACAATATCTACTGTTTCTTCCACAGCTGGGCCCAACTAGCCGGCACCTTTTCTCCAGCGCTCATCCTCACGCCCTACATCGTGAAGAATGAGACTGCCTTAGCTCGTAACCTCTCGAGCGTGAACCCTTCGCTCTTCTTAAACGTCACCAGCCACTCTGGCTTCCTCACCGTCGATGCTGCAAAGAACTCCAACCTGTTCTTCTGGTACTTCCCCGTGCCAGACAAGCCGCTGAACACAACACCCTGGATAATCTGGCTACAAGGAGGCCCGGGAGCTACTAGCTTAGCGGGTCTTTTTGAAGAACTAGGTCCATTTTATTTCGATAAGGAATTGAAGTGTAAGTATTTGTTGGAATTATAAACTGTTATATTCTTTTCTCAAAATAATTTAATTAATTTAAATCTAAACTAAAGATTCTACAAATCAAATGTCTAATGAAGGCCTTGTTATACCCGGAACTAGTCAACGGCACAAAACGAGACATAATAGAAACATCTATTGTTTTGCGAACACCAGTTCGTGGTGCCTGCTGAGGTGTTAAATTCATCATTTTTGGAATTCAGTAGAAAACAGAAGGGTTGACTTTTGTTGTTAGTGTTTTCTGCCATATATCATGATGCGGGGGAGGGGAACTACTAAAAAAGAATTCGTTATGATATTGATTACGAGTCCTAAAATGCCGTTGCCGTCTGTAGCTTCGAGTCACTCTGTCTGATAAGAATATAACGAATTTTCTAAAACGGTTACTTTAAAATACACACGAAAATTAAAGAGAATTTATTATGTAAAATACGTTTTTTGTCAATGTACTACGTCGTCTCTCGTAAAGACTCACTTATATTGTTATTTAGCAACGGAAATTACTCCAATAAACTTAGTCATGGACTCGCTATTTCAAATTTATTAGACTATAGGTTAAAATTAAATATTATAACTGAATTTTAACTAAGTCTAACTTACCAAAGGTTTATGAGTGTGACCGTGAATCACACAATTATTATGCGTAGACAGTTTCAAATGTTTAACGTAATATTTAAACAGGTTTGTATAACAATTATGAATTTTAGTAATAATTTTTTTTCGGCTTAAAACACATTAAATATACCTTCTTACTAGCTAGCTATAATGAATAACTGTAGAGTATGTTTAGTTCGTAGGTAAATTTGGACTTTATTTAATAAATTTCACTCCAATAAAATGAGTGTTTTGTGGTTTGCAAAGGTAAATTAAATGCATTGTCATTTGTTTTTGTCCCGCTCAAATACCAGATTGAGCCTTTACTTTAATAATTATACTCACTCACTTTACTTTTTTTCCTTAAAGCCATTATGAAATAAAAGAACTGGACGTATACAGAAATGATTACGCTTAATGCCGCAGATATAAAAACATACTTAGTTTACATTTAGCGAGTTAAACACTTGGTTGAACTTCAAAAGAATATGGAACTGCGGTTTTGGAGCATTAGTTTCTTATTTGCTTGGCATTTAGCAGGTGTACTGTCTAGACTCTACATAGAGGAGTCGGTTGTTCACAGATTAAAGAGAATACCTAAACATTGTGTACTTTTACAATTTGATGTAAAAATATGACTAAAGTCTGGCCAAATAATACTGTTACAAACTTTCCTTTTTTCAACGGTTTAGCGCTTCTCAATTTCGACTCCGTTTATTACAAGTGTGTTAAAAACTTCTTATTTGTAAACCTACTTACTCGTATATACATTTTTGTGAGGATTTTTTGTTAATATTCGCTATTACTCGTAAACCTGTTTCTCAGCTTACCGACATAATTGGCAAGAGTGTACGACCAAAAATATTAATTGCAATCATGCATAAGCAATAAGTGGACTTGTCTCTAATAGAGATCTCTTCCAGCTTAGTTATTTTTGATCAGATCACATAAGATTGTCAAAAGTAATAACCCTACGTAAACCTATACCACTTCTATATATTTTTCAGTACGAGAATGGTCGTGGACTAAGGAGTACTCTATGCTTTTCATCGACAGTCCGGTAGGCGCAGGGTTTAGCTTTACCGACAGTGATACTGGATATGTCCGGAATATGGATGAGGTATTTATCTTATTATTCGATTATATCTGTTTATTGTTTTTGAATCTGTATTAGTATGTTTCCCAAGTCACTTGGGAATTTGGGATCGTCTTCATTCACAACCTATATGCGTCCAACCATATATGTCAAGAGTATGAGCCGTAACACCACCATGCAGGCCCAATGCGGGTTGGTGGGTAGAAACAGTTGCAATAGCAAACGGGACCAACGGCTTAACGTGCCTTCCGAAGCATGGAGGAGCTCGAGATCACTAAGTTTCAATCACCCATCCAAGGCCTTACCATGGCGAAGGTAGTATTGTTTTCGCTATCGAAAGCTAAAGCGAATTCTGGTTAACCATTTTTCCTGTTTCTTGTGGGTTACAAGAAATTTACGATAGAAATACACTCTGACTTTCGTTCCATATTTTTGTTCACAAAATCTATCCATTATTTATTTGGTTTCCGCATGATCACGCACTCTTGTATTAACAGCTTTTTTGTCCGTTTCGTATCATTAGCGAAATTCATTGTTGTTAAATCGATTGGTTTACAAAAAAATTAAAAAAAAAAAAATTCCAGTGTTCCAATCACCTGTACGGCGCCCTGCAACAGTTCCTGGAGTTATTCCCGGAGCACCGCGGCGCGCCGCTGTACCTCGCCGGGGAGTCGTACGCCGGACACTTCCTGCCCACTCTGGCGGACAAGATACTGCATCCTCCGCCTGAACTGGACAAGATGTTGATCAAAAACACTACTATTAACTTGAAGGTAGGTGGAAAGTTGCTAAAGTGTATGATGACAATAATCTTGTAACATTCTGAGTATAAGTTGCGGCATAACGTGGAGGTGATAGCTGCCAATATCTGCGCATGCGATACTGACGTGGCACCAATACGGAAGACGGAATGCACCTGGAGAGCCAATCGGCGTGTCGATGACGAATGAGATGAGATGCTGAGCGCCAATTGGTTAAAGATCAGTACCAAAGTTATATGCCGCTACTCTTAAATAGGTTCTAGCATATAAAACTCAATAAGTCCGCTATTGTATGTTTCTATTCAGACTTTGCCTACACAGCTGTCTACATAATTTCGTAAGCGAGTAAATCAATAAAGCCACTGTACTGTTGACTTTGACAAAGGTAACATTCTGATTTCAGGGTCTGATGATGGGAAACCCTATAATAGACCGAACAGATGAAGTGGATCTAACTTCGGCTTACTACCAGTGGGGCCTGATAGACTCCCAGGGGGTGATTGCCGCCAGGCCTTTACAGGCGAAATACGAAAAGGCAGTATGGGATAAAAGAGAAGCTGATGCTTTTTCTGTAAGTAACTTAAATACCATTTCATAAATACCATACTATCCTTTTACCTCTAGTTTAAATATACAAATGTGAAAGAATTACTTTATAGGTAGACAGTCTCGCAAAGTGTATAGTTTTGTAACGAGGCGCTATATCAGTATTAGCGAATCTTTGCAGTTATTGCGCTCTTCTCTGGCCATTTTCTTTGTTTCTGTTTTAAAACTAACCATCGGTCAGTTTGTCGTTGTTTTGGTCTCCAATTTTAAAGCTAATCTACGAGTACATATAATAAAACTGTAGAGGTCGAATGTCTGTACATAAAAAAAAAATGTTTAATACCAAGTCAGGGGGATGTAAAAAGAGAGAAAATACCAAAAAACAGTTTTTTTTTATTCTTTGTTTCTCTGTCTGTTTGTCTGTTTGTACGGGCGAATCTCCGAAATGGCTGGACCGATTTCAATGATTATTATGATAATGATGTTATTAGTAGCTTTGTCAATACGATACCATCAGTGATTTCAGTTATATTGATTTACTTAACTTTTTCTATCACAGCTTCGCAACGACCTCATAGACCAGCTGTCGCGACTCTCATACCAAGTCCAAACGTACAACGCTCTCAAAGGGTCTATAAGACTGCAAACCTTCGAGGAGTTCATCACGCGGGGCAGCATCAGGGAAGCCATCCACGTGGGTGGCCTGAGGTTCACATTCTCCAACGCCACGGTCCACAACCAACTCTTACCGGACTTCTTAGCTACCATCAGCCCGAAGATTGAGGAACTCTTGGAGCATTATAAGATCATGATTTATTGGTAAGAATTAAAGATAAACTGATTTTCTGGTAAGATTATGTATTGGTCCCGTGTTGGTCCGAGACACAAAAAGAATGTACCAACTGCTTTTCTTGTCTAGCATGTCGTAAAAGGCGACTAAGGGCGTATTGGGTACTGGGTCTGTGGTTTTGTAGGCGATGAGCTAGCACTTGTTCCTACTTTTTCACGATTTTCCATCTGACCAAACCCAATTTTTGTATGGCTAAATGTGGTCTTAAGGAACACAGTGCTCCTTGGACTCTGCCTACCCCTTCGGGGTTTACAGGCGTGATTTTATGTACGTATTATGTATTAATGTGATGAGCCTCTGAAGTTTAATTGAAATACTTGTGCATAAGTGACATTTCTATGACAATTAAAGAATATACGAATTAATTAAATTAAGACATACCTATTGAAATGTTATAATGTTTGCAGCCGACCAAACGCAGAGATTATTTAGGAAGCGTTTTACAAGCAAGAATGTCAGTCTAAATAAAAATATTGCTTAATAATAACAAACATTTCTTTAAATTATCCATAGATAATAATACATATTATATAAAGAGCCGTGTGGTAGCGGCTTATTAAAAAAATTCTACCAAGCCATCTCTTCCATTGGGTGTCCTAAAAGGCGACTAATGGACATAGAACTGCACAATCATACAAAAGCTTATAGCGGCGACTGGTTCACCACCTGTCACGCTGAGCGCAGTCACTGCTTGGTGAGGCGCGGACTATGGCAATGGACTGCTTTTGCCTAGTCTCTGACTAACCCTTAGGGGATAATAGTCGTGTCTATATGCATGTATATAAAAGCGTTTTTGGCGCCATTCAACTATGGCGGACGTGATTTTTATTTCAGTGATTGTAATATAGTTTCGGAGTTGATCTTGTAGCGTAAAATCAGTGTAGTTTTGTGTAATAAGTGTCAATAATGATGAGCAATATGGAGGATTATTGAAATAAGCGTCAAGTGGTTTGAGAAACGATGAGATCTTTATCGTGGTAATCCACCTCATCAAAGTAACACCACAGTGTGTGCCATCGATCGTTTGACGCTAAACTCCCAAGATGCATTGAAATGCATTATTCTAGCTTTTCAATGTAAATTACTGAAGACGTAATTACGAAAGGCATGGCTGTTATGGGCTCAGTTCCTTCTGACGTCCTTTTTTAGGGAGAATCTTACCAAATAAAGGTATAGTTCCTATGATACTTTAAAAAAAGTACAATAATTATTTACAGGCCGACCGCCAATTTCCTTAACTGTGCGTAACAACGTAGCAACTACCCTTCCAAATATTATTTTCTAAATTATTTTGTATTCACAACGAGCATATTTTCCCCCACAGCGGCCAGTTCGACCTGACAGTGCCGTGCGTGCCGGGGGCGAAGGCCCGGCTGAAGAAGTGGCGCTGGAGCCGCCGCGACCAGTTCCTGGCGGCGCCGCGACACCCCTGGATGTTCAACGAGTCTATTGCTGGGTAATTAGTTACCTAATAGTTTTGGCTTAATTCTTAGGGAGAGTTTTTTGATCCGTAATAGTAAATTCTAGACCAGCGTCAATGGAAACGCAAAAATGTGTGACATCAGCTTGGCAAGTTGTTAGTTTGCGATGATAATTCGAAGCAATATACATCAGCTGTGCCGCTAGCCTCCATGTTAGTACTCCAAGCACCGTGTTGTGGTTAAATTGTCTATGAATATTCAACAGAAATGGAAAGAAGAGGAAAATAATACTTCTTTCTTCACCCGTACCCTGGAAGTAGATCGCAAGTTGTCTAAACAGCGGGATGAAAAGTACTTTCCTCACATTGTGCCCGGTGCATGGCAACAGGCTCAACCTGTAACATGAGGACCTAACATATCTGGCGAAGTGTGGGCGTTAAGAACCCTTACACACGAGCGATTTTAATCGCCGATTAAAATCGCTCGTGTGAAAGAGCTCTAACAGCTCTGCCTAACCCTTCGGAGAAAAAGGCTATGTTAAGCTATGATTGAAAAGTACTTTTTAGTAAACAGATTTAAGAACGTTCAAAAAGTTTTATATTTATCAGATTTTATACTGATATCAAGGAGGTGCGAATCGGTTTTTTTAATGAATTATTTGTGCCGTGTGGTTAAGATTTTGGTAAACAATCCATACGCATGCGTGACACGGCCGACAGACATGCTTGATTGGTTGCGACTGGCGTTTGACGGATTTTGACCATGCGTAGTAATTGTTTACATGACGCGTTACTTCACCAACTTCACGAACATAGCGGATAGCGATTTTGGCAAATGAAAAAAAAGTAACAAGAAAACATGATTAAATTGAATTTACAGCAATCCCTTAATTATATTTCTTGAACTTGGTATGTTTCGGCCCCTGTAATAAATACTATATAAATTAAACATTATTTTCATATCTTTTGATGTATGTCAACAAGCTAATTAAGAATATTGGAACAAGGCCTTTCTTCACACACCATTGTGTGATGTGACCTTCTTTGAATAAGATCATAATTGTAAATATGTACCTCGTTTTTATGCAAATAAATTATTATTATTATAAATTCACGAGCATTGTTGACTGTGCACATGTGGCAGATAACACGCTTTCAAAATAACATTGGATGATTCAAATACGGAAATGTGGTTTGGGTTTATATAAATTAATTTAAAAGTGCCCTAATAATTGAGCTAGATTGGAATAATACATAATCAATATTTCCTGCACACACAATATGGCCCACCATCAGCGTTACTGTAATGTTTCTTTTGTTAATTATTAAATAGACGATAGTAATTATGCGTGTGTCTGTGTCCCGTGTTGGTCCGGGACACAAAAGAATGTACCAACTGCTTTTCTTGCCTAGCATGTCGTAAAAGGCGACTAAGGGCGTATTGGGTACGTACTGTGTCTGTGATTGTGTAAGCGATGAGCTAGCCACTTCTTACTACTCTTTCACGAGATTTTCATCTGACCAAACCCAATTTTTGTATGGCTAAATGTGGTCTTAAGGAACACAGTGCTTCTTGGACTCTGCCTTCGGGGATTACAGGCGTGATTTTATGTATGTAATTATTGGGTCCTTACCTATGAAATTGGTGTTTTTTTCTCTCTTAGAATTTATCTGTAACTATTAAGATTCAGAGTATTCCTAAAAAATAATTACCTCGTCTAAAAATAGACTATATTTTTGAGCTCTTTTGATTTGTTTTGATAATTTGTTGTAAGTTTAATTGTGTTAAAATTGGACACGGAGACAACTCTTTTTAAATGCCTCCCGAATACATCATTTTATTTGCATTCACTTAAAAACGATAAATAATTTTTATGAAGTGTGATATTACACATATTACTTAAGCTTGTCTAATGATAGATGTCAAATATTATTATCTTTGGATTTGTCGTTGTGAAAAAAACTGAAAAAATGTTAGTATGTAAAATGCAGAATTCCCCAAAATCTCCATACAAAACACCAATTTCATAGTTAAGGACCTAATATGTGCACATAATGAATAACAATGATCTACTTAATTAGCAGTACGCAACTGACTAGCAAATCACTATCATCTGTTCGCACAGGTAACATTTTACATTCCTCATAGCTCTCATAACAATACATACTAGTCCATATTAATATTATAAATGCGAAAGTAACTGTCTGTCTGTCTCGCTTTCACGTCAAAACTACTGCCGATTTAACCGAAATTTGGTACGCAAATAGTCTAGAGCCTCAGAAAGGACATAGGTTACCTTTTATCCTGATATTCCCATGGGAACGGGAGCCATGCGGGTGAATGTTAAAAAAATTTAATAACGCCTCCCAGAAAAATGCAGGACAAATTTCCGCCAATATGAACTTTTCTTCTAATAATAGAGCAGGAGTAAATTTTTAATTCCACCAATTGAGGCTACTGCTCCAATTTGAAAAAATCTTTCAGTGTTGAATAGGCTATTTATTGAGGAAGGCTACATACCATCACACTATCTCAAAGTAACTATTCTAAGTGAACCAAGTTGCGGGCAAAAGCTAGTTTATAACAATTTCATGCTTCTGAGATTATTTTAACACTATCAAAAGTTTTAAACGTTTATGGGTTAACTGGAAGAGATCTATTTTAGAGATAAGTCCGCCCTTGCTAACTGTGTATTGTAACTTAAGTGCAGTAAAGAGTATATACTAACTGATACCATCAAACAAGATAGGAAGAAGTAATAATCTGTATTAAAAGAGATTAATAAGAATTATGTCATAAGGCCTAAAGCCCTAAAGTGTAATTAAATCTAAAGTATGACTTGTATTAATTTACATACAATAAGCTACCTACCATCACACTATCTCAAAGTAACTATTGTACACGGACGAAGTCGCGGACAAAAGCTAGTAATAATATAAAGAAGAAACCAGAAAAATATAATGAATGATGAGTGATGTAGGGACGTCTGTACCCTAAATCTGGCATTTCTGACGTTTACACTCAGAAACTCGAAACCTTGAAACCGCCGTACAATACAAACCATTGTGTGGACCTAATTTAAATTCTCGCAATATGCTTTCAATATCGATCCAAGGTAATAAAAATGATCGCCAATTAAACCAAGGTCTCGGTATAAACTCCAGCCACTAAATGTACTCAGTTTTGGCAGAAGAGCAATCAATTTTGTCTTTTACAGGCAAGTGTCAAGATCTCTGACGTTCTGGGGTTGAACCCTGGTAGGGGCATGTGATAAATATCAGCATTTACCTAATTTTATACCTGAGCCGTTAATGTTTATAAATAATCTATGTACATATAATGATATTTTTATGTATATTCGTTACCATATATCTCATACACAAGCCTTAAAATGCTGGGTTAGTCTAACAAGTGAAATATCTTGTCTTATTTTACATATTTATAAATATGTTTAATTATATATGTTTTATTAATATATATATGCGCTATATGTTTAATTGAATTATATCCATATGTACCTGTTAAGGTATTTTTAATATCTATTAATAAGTATATTTGTTAATTCACAGATACGTCAAAAGCGGCGGCGGCTTTACAGAAGTGTTAGTGCGTAACGCGGGGCATCTAGTCCCGATGGACAAGCCGGCCGAAGCGCGGGAGCTGATCTCCTACTTTATTAGGGGACTTGACCTTCCCCTGCCGGTCAACTTCATGGAAAAAGATATCGAGACTCCGCCATACGTTGAAGACCCAATCCCAGCCGTGCCTGGGTCTAAACAACCTATAGACAACAATAAAGCAAGCGTAGATCCCAAAGATGGCAATAAAGCAAGCGAAGAACCCAAAGACGGCAATAAAGCAAGCGAAGAACCCAAAGAACCTAAAGACACCAACAAAGCAAGTGTAGACTCCAAACAACCCATAGATGCAAACAAAGGCATAGTAGCAAGCGCTGTCTTGAACGTTGTATTCGTTGTAATAATAATTCTAGGCGTTGTCTACTGGGTGAGGTGGAAGCGGCGGACTGAAACTTACTTCTACAACATGATTGACACCGAAAATGCTTCGTTAAGCGACGGGATTTTGACTATGAACTGACAACTTGTTAAATATTCAAGTGTTTTTGTACGCGTCTGTAACTCAATCTTGGGCTAAGATGATTGAAATTAAACGAAGTGCCTCTAGTATAGCATTTAACCCTTTAACTGCCCGTGTTGGATTTATCTGACAAATATTTTCGTGTTTTCCATTCAGTCGTGTAAATACAAGATGGAAAGAAAAAATATATCGGAAAATTCCGGCCTTGGCGGTAAAAGAGTAACGAAAAAAAATCTAAAGACTTAAGAATATTTATTTGACATTAATAACCTTTTGCTTCTAAGAAGTGATCGAGGTCCAGTCATTTGCCCCAAAATTTGCAGATATTGCGTAAAGATTTATGTTTCCCGATGAAGTAGAACTGAGCGAAAATTATGTGATATCAACGTAATGTTAAGTAATAACGTAAAATGTTGTTTTAGTTTTGTATCCGATTACACACATCTAAATATGTATAATCAATTTGTCAAATGTTAAAGGAAAAATTTTACGACATACCTATTCACTTTTATATGACTTTTGTAAAGTTGTTAACTTTAATTTTCTGAGCCTTAATTGTATATATCCAAATAAAGATCAGCTTCAAATAACATTCATGACTTAAAGTTTACTGAATAGTTGATAGACTTATTGTCTCACTGTAATAATAATAATCACGTCATTACAAAAACAAGTACAATTCAAGTATTGATCTTGCCATTTGAGATGTGGATCTAGTCAAATCTAAATTTGAAACCTTGACAATAATCACCGACAGATCAAATACTTCTATTCAGATTTAATATTTTGTTCTAATGTTTATCGCGTTTAATTGTCAATATTAGAATGTACTGTTTCTTCACTATAGTTACTTTACGAAGCCAGTTAATGTATCATTTTCCAAATTGTTTGTAAACCAGAGATGCCTTTGACGCGAGAAATATCATGGACCAACCACTGTGTTGGCACGGTAAGCATGTTTGGGATTGGTTAATAATATTATTAAAAATGAATTTAATAACCTTTGGATGTTTATTTTACTGTACAGTCAAGCTAATAAAGCTATCAAAATTGTCAATGAACTTTGGATTACCAATGCTTGGATAAAAGTTGGCCTGTCAAAATTCCTCAATCTTTTGTGCAGCTTACGTCTATAGTGTTATGGTTGAAAATTTATTGAGGAATTTTGATAGTTTTGTGTAGCAAGTAAAATGTACATACGTCACTACTATACTACATGAAGTTGCGGGACGCTCAGAATGACGCTCCCACAGAACAATAAAAAAGGTTCTGTGAACGCTCCCATCGTGGATGCGCCTACTAGATATCTAAATTAAATTTGAAAATTTTATCAATTTTTAACCAACAGAATGAAATTCTAAAGATTTTTTTTCATTTATGAAAATTATTATACTGTCTTCTTTCATGCCATTTTCACACAGAATGTAAATAGTGTTTTGTTACATTTTAAGTGGAATAAGATAAGAATTAAAAGTGAATATTCTTCTATACTCTGTTTTTATTTGTATTCGTCTTTAAAGGAGTCCATGATATACTTCCACAATATTGACCTTTCTTTTCATAGGTGGAATTATTTAAAAAAATTTGGTGTCCGACCGAATGGTCGCTTCCGGTTTCGGCAAAAAAACTGTTCTTGGTTAAGTTTAGATTTCCCTGCAAAATCCAGCAAAACTACGACCTAAAAACTGAAACCGAAATCGGGAGTTCTCTCGAGCTATGATCGGTCATGTTCGGGTTCGGCCCAATGATGGTCGCCGATCTCAAGGCGTCGCCATCTCGAGAGGTCCTGGGTTCGATCCCCAGTGGAGGCAAGTGTTTGGGTGATGAATTTTCAGACATTTGTTCTACAGTCTTGGATGTTCATTATATATAATATGTATTATATTATGTATATTCTGAATAATTATATGTATTTATCTATTAAATATATTTGTCCGTTATTGAGTATCCGAAACACAAACTGTATTTAGTTGCTTAAAATGGTACTAGTTGGTAGGTGTGAATGTCTGAGGATATTTATTTATTTATAATTAAGGAAAACATCCTTCACGATCCGCTCTTTCTAGAGGTTTAGATTAAAGTAACATAAACCTAATAATGACGTAAGATTTGGTTCTACTTGTAACCAGGGTTTATCTTTGGCCCATTTGTGAGGTAAATACAAAACTGCTAGGTGAACTATGGCAGCGGACTGCTTTTGCGGTGCTTTTGCCGAGTCCTGAGACTAGCCAACCCTTGATTATATATGGTATGATATATGAAATACCAAAATAAAATGTTGAAATTGTACTCTTGTCTCATTAACCTACTGTGTGCCAGAACACAGCCAAAATGACTTTTTATGCCGAAAAAGTTGTAAATCTGTAAATCTTTACAAAAAATATGCATTGGATGAATAAAATTAAAAATAAAGTGTGTTAAGGATAAACTTATCATCTAAACAATAATGTGCAATAAATAGTAGATACATTCAAGAGTGGGAGCCATAATCGCCATCGTGTAGGTACTTATTTGCCGCTATTTCAGTGTAAAAAGTTTCAGATAATAACCGTTTCAAATTCGTTTAAGAGAAGATTAGTAACGAATAATGAAGTGTGGCAATATCTATAATTTATGATTATTCTATGAGTTTTATAACCAGAAATTATTGCTGTTACGTAGGTATTAGTAGTTATATTAAAGCCAAGTCCGTCCTCAGCCTATATACGTGCCACAGCTAGCCGCAGACCTCCCTCATGGAGAAACACATGAGGAGTATTGGCCGTAACACCACCACGCTGGCCCAATGCGGGCTGGTAAAAGTCAAGTGTCTCATTTTAATTAAAACATTCACACAACAACAATATCTGTACCCTATTTTGACGCAATAATAATCATCAGTAGGAATAGAATTTCTGACTTTGATCATCACTTTTGATGCTGACTGTACTAAGCACTACACAATCATGTTCATCGTTTATAAAAATGGAATTCAAGATAACAATGTTTTGGTAACCCATCCGTGACTTAACCATGGTGAAAATTGCATTGATTCTATAACTTAAACTGCTAACCACTACACTACTAGGTAAATGCTACATAATTGGTATATAAAACAAAAAAACTTTCACCATGGTTGTACCTTGGATGGGTGACCGAACGTATGTGTTGCTAACAGAATTGAGAGAGACTGTTGATAAGGCGTATTTTTTTTGCATTTAGTGATTTCTTAGTTTTCGGTAGGGTGAAACGTTAAGTGTTGCGCGTGAGTGCAAAAAATTATAACCTCGTAATAATAATCAATAAAACTTTACTAAGCACTATATTTTTGTGGCCAATTACTGTAATTTCCACTTTTAACTTAATGTTATTCCTAAAAATATATGTTATTATCTGTAAGGTAACGAAATTAATAAATTACATTGTTTAAAAACAATAGGGCATAATTTTTGTTTCCTTCCGACTTTTGTATTTATTTTTTGACAAATTTTATATCAGTAGGTCGCTTAAGTGGCCATAGGTTGGCAGGTAGGTGAAACTATACCAGTTCTCCTATTATCGAATAATTTTCTTTCTATATGATGTTACGATCCTATTGAAAATAATTTTTTGAGTTTAAAAGTCGGAGTTTTTTATCGAGAAAATTATATAAACCTGCACACAGGGCCGTCTTTAACCTATTGGAGGCCCTGGGCATATCAGGATAATGGGGCCCCTATGACTGACAGAACACTATTGTGTTAGAATAGACAAAGTAGATAAACAAGTTTTAAATATTTATGCGATTGTTTCACATGAAACGAATAGATTAGTGTAATATAGTCCACGAAAGTAACTCTTTTAGCATTTCTTCGAATTTAATAAGTTTTTTGGTAATAAATGTTGGTTATTGTTTGATGATTTGTACTCATTGATAAAAAGGTCTAATATAAACTTGGCTACTTCAGGCGCTTCCATGGGCACTAAGTGACCGCAGTGTCGTACTAACACCTCTACGAAGTTGCCGCCACTCTTCTTATACCTGAAAGCGAAGAGATGACAGTCAATGGCACGTCAGTAGGACTAAACGAAAGTGAAAAAAAGGAAGTAATGGATTTTCAAGCTATTATGGAAGAACAAGGATAATTCATGGCAATTGGTAGTTGGACGTGCTTTAGGTACTACACGAAAAAAACTCTATAATTTCTCAAAATTCCCAAATTAATGCGCTAAGTGTGGTGATGATGATTACTAAATATAAATGAGGATTAATTGTTTTGTGTGACTCTAGTTATCAATGTCTGTGAAGAAACTTATTGATTTCATACTATGATAGATTTGATTCTGCCCCAGAAGCGTCCTTGGAACGAGACCCTTATACCTAGCAACCACGTAGAAGAAAATAGGCACTACCGCTAAATCCGGCATGTATGGTGTAAGTCAGTAGGCACGGTTACAAGTTCTCAAACTCTGTGGATTACTGTCGTATTGGAGTATGAATAAAATGATTTAAGAAAAACAAAAGTTATTTGAAAAAGTTCTTACGCAACAGTAGCGTTGCTGGAAAAGTTGCGTAGGCGATGCCTTGGAGCTTGGTGGTAGTCCTCGGCACGCGACCACTGCAGCGTCTGGTACACGCGCTTTGACAAGCTGTACGGGAGGATCACGTCGAGTTGACCACTGAGGATCATTTAAAAATCCTTACATCCTTAATTGTTAACAAATATTAGGCCAACTTGCAGTAAAATTATTTGAAAGTTATAACAACGGGACTACACGCGACGTACATTATGTAGTATATAGATACTACTTACTGCTCGACGTACGTACGTATGAAATGTATGTCGCGTGTAGTCCTTATGTTATAACTTTTTAAAAAAAATATATTTTTTTTACTTAAAATATGACAGGTAAGCTCTTGGACTTCATCTCACCTGATGGTAAGTGACGATAAGGCCGAAGGTGGAAGCGAGCTTCACCTGTAATCCTCAACAACTGAGGAACTGGCTATCTTACCTCTGGATGCCGGAACACAACAATGCTTATAACATTTGTAACGCGGGCGAACACTTATTCATAATTCGCGCCTCAACGTTCCTCGCGAACTTACGACGCGAACCCCGACGCGCTAGCGCTTGCGTCCCTCAACCCCCTTTCTTTACAAGGCTACTGCGCACGGCACGCGCCAACAGAACGATATAAACCGGTTCGGAGGCAAGACGCTACACTCCTTGCCCCGCGTCCCGCGAAATATACTCGTTATGTACCCTATTATCCTGTAGTGAACTATTTTACATGTGTTACTGTATATTGTGACAAGAAATAAAGAGATTTTGTGAAGTTGATAGTTTATCTATTACAGTGGCGTCCCAACTTGTGGCTAAAATCCACGACTCTGATAGTGCAATACGTTGTGCGTGCATATATAATTTCGCCATCTCTTATTCGGTTTACTACGTCGCCGGCCTGACTGCAACATGCCGCGAACGACGCGCCGAAATAACACCGAGGATTCAGATAGCCTTCTTGAAGAACCGGCGATGGCTGACAATACTACAAACCCTACAGGAAATGTACTGACGATGACCGATGCGCAGCTGACGGCGATAGTCGCTGCAGTATCACGCAGTTTCTCACTCGGCGCCGCACATACCTCGACGCCGACGCATGATGACACGACCTGCGTCCAACCACAACCCCCACCAGGGAATTTCACGAAGTGTACCGCGCGCTTCGACGGCCTAGGACGCAGCGATGACGATTTAGAGGCATTCATCGATTCAATCGAAATTTATAAAGAGTGTGCCAACATTAGCGATGATCACGCTGTACGAGGCATACCAATGTTGCTGATCGGTGACGCCGCGATATGGTGGGCAGGAGTGAAATCATCTATAACCGCATGGCCAGAAGCACTACGAAGACTCCGCAGCCGCTTCGGGACTCCGCGACCAGCTCACCGGATCCTGCGCGACGTGTACGCGACGGAGCAAGGGAGTGAACGAGCTGACACTTTTGTGAGCCGCCTTCGCGCCATGTTGGCCAAGCTGCCCTACGACGTCCCCGAAGTGATGAAAATCGACATTATATACGGACTCTTGGACAGAAAGATTCGTAAATATGTTCCCCGTGATACCGTTCGTAACCTAGAAAATCTAATAGAGTTAGCGAGGAACGTTGAGGAATCCCGCGCAGAGATATATTATGAACGTAAGAAACCTATTCCGGTAAGTCAAAATGTATCATTACCTTTACCATCTAATTCGAACGATGCGACATATCCAGTTAATAAATCTTTGACTAAACGCGTGAGACCGAGATGTTCATATTGTAATATTTTCGGCCACTCGGTAGAAAACTGCCGCAACCTAGAAAACAGAAATTTTCTGTGTGATTCGGTAGCAATAGAAACTAATCCGCAAACACGTAAAAATTTTAGTAATAAGCGCGATGCGTGTAATTTTAACGATTCTTACCCTGCGAAAGTAGAAGTTAAGTCCGAAAATGAAAATTTCGTGCATAACAGTAAAAGTGGCATACGGTGCTATGGGTGTGGTCGACATGGAGTTGTGCGTTCTAAATGCGACATATGTTGTCCAAAAAGCGAAATTACGACCCCCCATAATGACGTAAACTTTAATACTCTGACGATAAGTCACGATTTACCTACGATCACAATATCGGTATTTAGTAAAATCGGTGTTGCTATTCTAGACACTGGTGCTACACATTCTATAGCGAGCCCTTCATTGTATAATGTGCTCGTTGAGAACAACGTAATTTTCACGAAAACTGATCGTGTTTTCGCATTAGCAGATGGTTCGAAGCAGACACGTGAAGCGCTCTCCGCACACGTCGATGTCGAGCTTCAAGGTCGTACTATACGTACGAAATTTTTAGTTCTTCCCGGCGCCAACACTAGAACGTTGTTGGGCTGCGACTTTATTGTCAGTGCAGGTATCATCTTGGACGTTCCACAAGAGGCTTGGCACTTCGACGACACTCCCCTGGAGCATTTTGATTTCGTTTACAGGTACAATTTGATTTCAGGAGAAACAGATACTATGAAGGTAGACACTGCTGATTCTGGTCTACGAGTGAACCGTGACAAGAGCTATTTTCCTCGCAATTCAGTGAAGTTCCTAGGTCACGTGATAGTTCCTGGTGGCATCCACATGGATCCCGATAAAGTTGCTGCCATCAACGACATGATGCCACCACAGGATGTAAAGCAACTAAAAGGTTTCTTGCAGACCTCCAGCTGGTTCCGGCGTTTCATTCCAGCTTTTGCTGACGTCGCCAGGCCCTTAACCCAGCTGCTTAAGAAGACTAGCGTTTGGCAGTGGGGATTTCCCCAGCAAGAAGCTTTTGGAAAGATTAAGGACCTCCTCACCTCAGCCCCGATCCTTCGCCAACCCGATGAGTCTAAGCCATTCATTCTCAGAACGGATAGCAGCGGTTTCGCCCTCAGTGCAGTTCTTTTGCAGGGGGAGGGTGCCGATAAACGGCCTATAGAATTTGCCAGCCGCCTGCTTAATAACGACGAAAAGAATTACAACACGACTGAACGTGAAGCTTTGGCGGTCGTGTGGGCCGTATCCAAGTTCAGGGTGTACATCAATAGAGGTGAAATTATCTTAAGATCCGACCATCAGCCCCTTACGCGGTTGATGAGCTTAAGCTCACCGAGCGGCCGCCTAGGTAGGTGGGCCCTCGCGCTACGAGAATACAATCTGCGTATTGAGTACGTACCAGGTAAGTCGAATGTCATCGCGGGCACCTTTATTGACTTACCTGTGAGGTCCCCTGGTGATATTAGGAAGAACCAGTTAGAAGACCGTGAAAATGCGAAGACAGTCGTGGATTTGGAATCTGACGAACCCTTCAGGGGGAGACCTTGGGCTAACCGAGATCTCCGTGCACCTTCTGATGCTGCTACTGGTATGCGCCGGGTAATGGAGAATGAAACTTTTGTTCCAGCCATAACACCTTACCTGAAGAAGCTCTCCATTACACGCGTCAAGACCAGGGATGTGCACGAGAAAGCGCAGGTTAACTGGAAGCAGAATACCGACAAGGGCCGTCGGACCGCACCGGACTATAAACCAGGAGACTTAGTCCTCCTGAAGACTCAAGGGTCTATCGACACTAGTGAAGGGCAAATCCCTAAATTTATTCCTAGACGTAATGGTCCTTACCGCGTAAAAGAGGCCACTAGTGATACTACTTACACTCTAGAGCGAATTAACGATGGGGAGATTTTGGGCAGGTACCATGTTTCGCAGCTTACTCCGTTTGTCGGCCAAGCCCAAGCACCCATTCGAGAGAAACGCAAACGAGGTAGGCCGCGTAGATACAATTGCTAACCCTAACTCGCGGTCGCACCGTTCGGATTAGAGGGGGAGACTGTAACGCGGGCGAACACTTATTCATAATTCGCGCCTCAACGTTCCTCGCGAACTTACGACGCGAACCCCGACGCGCTAGCGCTTGCGTCCCTCAACCCCCTTTCTTTACAAGGCTACTGCGCACGGCACGCGCCAACAGAACGATATAAACCGGTTCGGAGGCAAGACGCTACACTCCTTGCCCCGCGTCCCGCGAAATATACTCGTTATGTACCCTATTATCCTGTAGTGAACTATTTTACATGTGTTACTGTATATTGTGACAAGAAATAAAGAGATTTTGTGAAGTTGATAGTTTATCTATTACACATTGTTATTATGGCGACAGATTTAAGACGGTGGTAGCTAGCTACGTGGGCTTAGAAGCCCTACCACCAACCAAACCGAGCAGAAAAACTTCTGCCCCCATGGGGAATCGAATCCGGACCTCCCGATCAACACCCAGTGGTGCGAACCACTAGACCAGAGAGGCGTTGAGAGGTAAAGGCCCACTTGCAGTTCCTCGGTCTAGTGGTTCACACCACTTTAACTGTGACGAAACGAGACTTTGCTCGCGAACGCCAGCGTTTGCTTGGAAACCACCGTGAATTAAGGAACAAAATTAAATCAGAAGTAGTCAGTTCACTCACCTATAACTCATCACTCCGTAATGTTCCAAAAGCTCTTCGACTAAAGGTTTGGTGGAATTCATGATATCAGGGAGCATCTTGGTGTAAACTACTTGGTTGTTGAAGTCAAAGGAGACAGGGCCCGCGTGGATTAGGGACCGAACCTCAGGAGACACCACGAACTCCTCGAAACTCCTCCCCCCGAGGAGCAAGTCGTCATTGTTGAAATTGTACACGTTAACACCGCTGTGCTTCTTTATAAACTCTATAGTTTCATTAAATTTCTGAAAAGTGTTTGTTTTTTAAGTCAATTTGTAAGTTAGAAGTTTGTATATTAACAAAAAAATATTTTAGGTTTAAAAAGCAAGACGATCAATTGTCAGTACGAGTATGTAGTCAGTTTTTGCTGCTTTATTTAAAAAAGGAATAGCTGTTACATAAATAAGTAAGAAAATAGTTAGTGATACTTTAGAGTACGCACATTAGCAGCATCAACCATTTGCTCGCCGTCAATAAGCGTTATTGTATCCTTCTCAAGTTTTTTCAATGTGTCCAGGTCCTTCCCGTCCAACAAACCCATTGCCGTGCAAAGTTCCGAGTAATGCATCATACCAAGGGGATGTATCAAGGGATTGCCTAAAGATATGCCCTGAAAAAGTTTTCGTTATATTTTTGAAAGCTGTATACATTTAGAAATCCAGTCGCGGGAGAAGGCAATAATTATTTCGGATCTGTATTGAACACTTCTTTTGGTTATACCTTGAAATTAATTGGAGGGTCTAAAGAGTCCTTATGTCGATGTATTTGTATGCCAAGTGCAGGGACGTACTTCCCCGAATACGACTGACCAGCAATGATCAGCGGTGCTTGGACCAACTCCGGGAACATTTGTAAAAATTGGACCAGGAATTCGTACAGCTGCTCTCCGACCTATATAGGAAAAAGATTCAATACTTTTTTAACAAAATTGAACAGCAATTATAAGATCCTTCATGAACCTAGTGAATGTTGTAGAAAAACCGCATCTTTAATTATATTTTCAATATACCTAATACTTAATAGCATGACTGTAGCGAACATTGTTTAATTGATGTAAGACTTAATTATTAAAATATATGATGATAGGCAACTTACATCATCTTCGTTGTTAGGGTAACCTTTATCGTCATCTGTAAAGCTGAAACCGACCCCGACTGGGTTGTCTATAAAGAGCAGCGAGTAGTCACTGGCCCAAGTGATATTCCGACGTTTAACTGTATGGAAACAATCGTTAAAGGTAGCGTTGTGTGAAATGGCTACTTCGGAGACACAGCCTGTCCTATGCCAATTGGAAAACATTTCGCAAAAAAAGAAAAAAAAATCTGTAGATTATTGAGGCTTAAAATGTGATGTTTCTTCTTATGCAAAACAAACGATAAGATCGCTGCCTGTTGATTTTCTTATTATTTTATGGTGAATATTGGATACATATAATAATGTCTCAGTTATGTTTGTAAATAGCCCAAGGTTTTCATAATATAAATAGCCCAATGTGGGCGATTGAGCTATCTTTGATCTGGGGAACTTGACAGCCATCTAATCGGTTTAAATTATCATTTAATATTATGATGAATAATTAAAACGGAATTATATTATTCCTATTTTAAGAGGTACTAACGTTGAGGCAAAAAATCTTGAAAAATTTCACTTTTAAAAGTAAAGTCTCTTTTTAGTAAAATATCTACGATGTTTTAAATACTTTCCCTTCGTATCATGTCGCACATAGTGTTGTGTTTTGTGATTGGACGCTCTGTATAGTAAAAATATTTTAGTTCTAGATATTAGAAATAAGAGGACATGGCTTTTATTTCAAGATCAACATCAATGTTCAAGATGGAATTATTATCAACCTACGTACCCTTTCCATCCTCCACTTTTATTGGTCCAATAATGTCGAATAATCCGTATAATGAAGTAAATCCCGGGCCTCCTTCCAACCAGATTATCCAGGGAGTTTTGTCTGTCTTCTCATGAGGGAAGTACCAAAAGAAGAGGTTGGAGTTGTATTCTTCCTTCACGGTGATGAATCCAGAGTAGCTTTTGACTCCAGCCAAGGGTTCAGAGTCAACTTCAGACAACTGTCTCGCTAAATCTATTTTGCCAGCTTTGATAAGTGTCGTCAGAATTAGACTGTCATTGGTACTAGTGTGGATTGGCTGAATGGCACTAAAATTTGACGATGAATTGTGAATCTTTCAAAAATACAGTCGAGTACAAAAACATTTCAGAGGTGAAAATCATTATTTCCTTCTAATAAGAGTTATTTAGTTATTTCTTATAAGAGTTATTTGAGGAGCTCGGTGGCGTAGTGGTCAGTGTGCGCTTTGGCTTCGATCGAAAACAAAGCTACCTTCTTCAGGCCGTGGATAGGTGTGATCTCGAGCTCCTCTGTGCTTCGGAAGGCACGCAAAGCCGTTGGTCCCGGTCGCATTTGTGACCGTTTCTACCCACCAACCCGCATCGGGCTAGCGTGGTGGTATTACGGCCCACACTCCTCATGTGTTTCTCCATGAGGAAGGCCTTTCTACTGACAAAAGCTGTTACATATTTTTAGAGTCGACAATAAATACCTATTTTTTTATAGAAATCAAATTATCATCTGTACCTACCTATTTATCTGAAACATGTAACAAATTAGGGATGATATTTAAATATATGTCTTGAGGCTTACAGAAAGCGTTAAGTTATAGATTAGAGTAAAATTTACAAAATTGAACGTTATTTAAACGTGGATTAATATTACACTTGGTATTGATGATGTCCCTGTCTTTCTCTACGCAAATGAAAATGATGCCAGTACACGTTTTGAAATAAATGGATAATGCTGTTAAGACCATCAATAGTTGGAAGATTGCCAAGAAATCTGTTTGAATACGCAATCACAATAGGTACTTGTGGAATCACAATAAGTTTTTTATTTACAGATGTCATGATTCTAAATTCTTCAGTGCTCTCTACACTAAGTAGAAGAAAATCTGTTATATCCTTACGCGACGCTCTTGTAAATACTGGCTGACGGAAATGTTAATACACATTACAGACGAATTATAAAAATATTTGAAATATACTTCTTATTCGAGAAGCTTGGTGGCGTAGTGGTTAGTACGCTTTGGCTTTCGATCGAAAACAAAGCTAAAGTTGACATGGTCAGGCCGTGGAAGGGTGTCCAAAACTTTGTGATCTCGAGCTCCGTCGTGCTTCGGAAGGCACGTTAAGCCGTCGGTCCCGGTCGTATTTGGGACCGTTTCTACCCACCAACCCGCATTGGGCCAGCGTGGTGGTGTTACTGCCCGTACTCCTCATGTGTTGTGTGGACGTGTATATAGGCTGAGGATGGACTTCTTCTTCGTAAAGTGCCCTCTCCTATCGGAGGTAGGCAATCATTAAAGCTTTCTCATCGCTTGAAACTGCAGCACGAAAGAGTAATATCATCTATTTCAATTTGTAAAACAAACATGCAAAAGTATTACCTGCATGCATACGTTTCACATTTTAACTAAAAGAATCTCGATTAAGATGGTTTGTGATAGTAATTAACTAGTTCCAATGTTTCGTTTTTTTACATCATTCACGGTAAGCAACAATAAAGCGAATTTACATGTAATGTTACAGTAAATTTCACGTAAAAGTATAACATAATTACCTAGTAAAATACAGCAAAATGTAAAAATAGAACGGCACTGCAACTTCAGTTAGCATTTTTGAATATGTTTTGAAAATAAAATATTACTCTTTTATACCATGCAGTCTTGTTATGGCTTAATCCTAATGAACAGTGAAGTGTAGCGACAGACGATATGCCCAAAGTACCTAAAATTAATAATAACGCTATCATTAAATCAATGTGTAAAACGTCAGGTCATGTGTATAATGTGTCAAACGTTCAAGTTTCAATAAAAAAATAAAATAGATTGGGCACAATCTTTAATTTTTAACTTTTCATGCCTAAAATTTTTAGCTTTCCTCGTTTATCGTAACATATCGGCATGTATATTTTTACAAAATCTGAAGGACATTCAGTTTCATACTTCAAAAATTTATCATGATTTTTTTGTTGTTTTGATTACCAAGATATTGCCTAATAGTTAAGTAGCATCAGGTTATACCTACATATTGCTTTAATTTATTCATTTGCATCGCGTCGACTGTCATCGCAGGAGATACATATAAATCATAATGATTTTATATTTTAAATGATTAATAAATGATTATTTTACTATAGACACTTTTCAATATTGAAACCTAAGCATCTTCCATCGCCGTGTGTTGGACCCATGCCAGTAGGTGGTAAACACACACACACACACACACACACACACACACTATGTTTACCCCCTTCGGAAGGGTCACCTATCAATACCATACCGAGTGGAAAAACGTCTGCCCTTATGGAGAATCGAGCCGCGGACCTTGCAATCAACATCCGTTCAACATGGTGTGAACCACTAGACCTATTATTAGATATTTCTGATATTTTTTTACAGTAATTAATTTAACCTTAAAAAATAAGCATATCGCTATAGAAAAGAACTATAATCTTGGATAAATATTTTCTTACGTTTGATTTAAAAAAATTATTCACCCATTAAGAGGCGGGAATTTGCATCTCTCCGTGTAAGGATTTAAAAAGGTAAGTAAATTGAGGCTGCGTTGCTAATTTCATGGATACATGCAAGAAACTGGCAAAAGAAAAAAAACTGATAATAAGCTGCAGAGCAAAGAACTCATTAACGCACATGGGAAAAAGGCGCAGGAGTGCAAAGGAGTGCATTGCATTGAGTCCTAGTGAGCTTTTATAGAGTAATGAAATAGAGTTAATTTATACGAGGGTACTAAATTCAAAATAAATCATACACATCCATAAAAAGTTGTTCACTATTCGCGTTTTAATCAGGAGATAACCGGAAAATCAGCTCGGGTTACCCCGAAGAGAATTTATGGTCGCGATCGTGGGAATTTATTATAGCTTGGTAGCCGCTACCGCGCTGCTTAACGAGCACTCCACGTACCGAAACTGTCGTACAGTATTGATGTTTACTATGAATATCCTAAATATAGAGCAAATCACATTTGAGAGCGTGCAAGAATCTATCGCAAATGTTAGGCGTGGGAGCGCGATTATGCTAAGCAGGTCGTTGGTACGCCGTACCTGTTTACGCGCGGCTACAGGGTGCTCCGGAAACAAGTTTATTTTTGCACAATTTTTGTGAGGATCTGAAACTACTGTGAAATTTTTCATCCGCAATTGGATATGGTAGGCCAAACTGTAAATAAACTGCTTTCGAAGTAAGGAATAAACTAAACGAAGAACGGATGTTTCGATTATCAGATTATGCTTTTCAGTGCAGTCTTTTAATTGTCGAAGTAGGCTGTTTTTTTCGATCGGAAAAGTATTTTTATAGCCTTTTTGTAATTATTCTGTTATTTGATATAATAACAGAATAATTACATATTTTATGACAACATTAGCTATAGAAGATTTTGTAAGGATTATATCCTAAGCGCAGAGTTCCTTGACTATATTTTGACTCTTGAGACTGAAAAAAGTAATGCGTAGAGTTTTAACGCGTATGCGAAATAATAATTTCCTGCGACCTAAAAGAGTGCGAAAAGGTGACAAAATTTGCGATTTATTAACACGCAAACACGATTTATTAGGTAATATCAAGCAAAGTAATAAACTAATTTTTAAAAATTATTAAAATTAAAAAAAATAATTATAAAAAATACAGTAAATTACAGTCAAAATATTGTGAATAAGCGTTAATTTATTAATAAACCATAAAATTATAAGGACAAAAATATCTCAAAATTTAAAAGTTTTAAAAAGTTATCAAAACAAGTTTTAAGCATCAGCCTGTATACAAGATCGAGATAAATCCAAGTTCAAGGCGCAAGTGCAAAGCCGGCCGGTATACAAGGTCCCGCAGCCCCTGGGCCAGTCCGCGCCGCTCCTCCTGCCCAGAAGGACCCACCACTGCCCATCATCACTAACACATAACTTAACTAAACTCCTTTATTTTAAAAATATTTTCATAACTGCACTTGCATTTGTGGAATCCAAATTGTTAGTCGAGATGCTGTGGCTCGCCCTTATTTTTATGTAAGTATGTTTCTTTTTTGATTTTTTTTAGATTTTCCAGGCCTGAAATGATATGATAATAATGATCGTTTCGATAATATCGTTACGTATCTATCGTTCGTCTCAATCAAAGTTGTCAAAAAGGTAAACAAAACATAGGTAATGTTTCATCTCTAAAATGTTTTGTGATGACTGTAGGTAATTGACATCAATTGAAACGGACAACAATTGTTACCGTTAATTATATTTACGTGCCAATGTCCATGTAAAAAGTGTGATAATTAAATAAAAAATTCGGTAAGTCGGCTTTTTTTTACCTTTTTGGCAACTTGGATTGAGACGTACTATAGGCGAAATATTTAAAAAATTAAGACTTTTGCCATAAAAGTTTTACTTTTTTAGTCCTGTAGCACACATAAATAAAAAAACACAATATTTTAAAAAATATAAAATGTTTATTATTTTGGCTTTTTAAGGCTTTACCCAGCGTTGGGTAAAGCCTTAAAAAATGTGATAATAATGATGATATATACAAACATCCCCGAATCAGCAGGCAAAGGTGTATTACACACCCACACTTTGCCAGGTGATGGTAGAGTCAGGACCATTATTGTATTGGTAATATGTAGTTGAAAACTTTTATTACAAAACATAAAACTAAGTCCTGTGGCACAAAAAATAAATAAACGCGTATCCATTTAAAGTAATTAAATGTTTTGAGTAAGTAATAAAAAAATATATTTATTATTACGACCTCCGTGGACGAGTATATCACCATCTCTACAGCGAATCGAAAATCCGGCAGGAGCAAATGTTATGAATTTTATGTAAACGCATTTTCTTCCCCCCAAAGATGCATCAACCAAGCGAGATGCCTCGAGCGTGTGGCGCTCCCCGAGCTCCCACCGGGAGAAGCTCCAGAGCCTATCCTGACCTTCTTCGAGAAGACCTACAAGGCAGGCCGGGGTCGAACGAGCTACGACGCAGGATCCCCTGTCCTGCTCACACCCTTCATTGAACAGAATAAGTTAGCAGAAGCGAGAGAGGCAGCGATGGTAGACTCCGATTATCTCCTCCCCGATATGGACAGCTACGCGGGATATCTCACGGTGAGTAATTTATTCTTCATGCGTTCATCGATAATCCAGATTGTATCGGTTCGACGAAAGGCTTATCTTATAATAATCTAGACGTTTTTACTTTAAACCACATACGTAGTTGCGAATTTAAAAAAGAAAAACATTTTTCAACAAAAAAAATACAATTAATAAATATAAACCTAACTAGTAATCTGTTTCTTTACAAAAAAAAAATTAAACTTAAAAACACCCGACCAAAAAAAAGTAAAAACAAAAATCGTTGTGTAGTCGGGGGTCGGCTAAGTACGTTGGTGTATGCCCTTGTAGAGCGGTCCCCCGACAATGCAACGATTTTTTGTTTTTATTTTTTTGATCGGGGGTTTTTATATATTTTTTTTGTTTCATGCCTTTTAAATAACACACATGTATAAGTTTTGACCTTTCATTTGATACCCCACTCGGGTATATTAATTAACATCATATTTTTCATTGTCACTTTCATTCCACATATTATTATCTTTTAAATTGCTGAAAAGATTTCCATAAAACTGAATGTTTCGTGATGTATAAGTTATAATGACATTTCATTTGATACCCAATACGGGCAGATTTGTAAACATTCGATTTTTTATTCCTGTTTTCATTCCCTATATCTTTCAAATGGTTAAACCGGTCTTAATGAAACATAGCTAAGAATCGTGTTATTAAAAGAATATTACCAATCTATCTATCTACTTAGAACTGCACAACATCCAATAGCTTATAGCGGTGACGGGCTCACCACCTGTCACGCTGAGCACATGTGCACACTGCTTGGTGAAGCGCGGTCTATGGTGGTGAGCTGCTTTTGCGGTGCTATTGCCTAGTCTCTGACTAACCCTTGGGGGCTTATAGTCGTGATTGTATGTATGTAGCTAAGAACACTCTCGACTAACCCATTTTTTAAACAAAGGAACCGAATCGAAATCAGTTCATCCGATTCCCAGACACAAATACAAACACACGCACTTCAAACATAACTACTAATTATAATTTTGTGACGGGGATTAAAAAGGAATTTAACACTTTCCAAAAACTATGTTGAAAGCGAGATTCTTTGTCTCTACTCAAAACAAAGCTTCTATAGCTCATCAACTGACCAAATTCAATTATTGTATATTGTACTGTGTCTATCGTATAATTAAATAGGTCCGGCCAGAATACCAGCGCTGTACCAGCTTAGCCTGATGCAGCTCATGCTGAGGCCGGGACCTAATTGACCACATGTATATGTTTCTACTTGTTTTTATTTGTTTGCACTTTGGTCAATAAATTATTTTCTTTCTTCTTCTTTTCTTTCTTAAATTAGAGATTTTTGTGTGACTTGCAATTACATTTGAACCTGATCTCACATTGCAGGTCAACAAAGAGTACAACTCCAACTTGTGGTTCTGGTACTTCCCCGTCGCGGAGAAGCGCGTGGAGGACACTCCGTGGATCATCTGGCTGCAGGGTGGTCCCGGGGCTTCTTCCCTCTACGGGCTGTTCACAGAAATAGGGCCGTTTGTTGTCACCAAACACAACACTCTAGAAGGTATATTTTGAATATATATTTTTTTAATACTATTTCTCGATGAAAAACGTCCTTTTTGAGAACATTTGGTTATTCTTTTTGGGTGGAGGACAGCGGTAGCGTAGTTCACGAACTCTTTGCTTTTAGGAACAATCACCATAGGTGCGTGAACATTAGATTTATGTCTCGGTTGGTACTGTACAGTCTAATACAAAAACGGGAATCATTATCCATAAAACGGTTCGCAGAACTTTTTGTTCAATATTTAACAAATTCTAGAATTTGGTTTCATCTTATTTTCATTACTTCGAATATTCACTATAAACACAGTTCATCGTTATTTTATTTCATGTTTTATACATTTTATCAAAATATCGTTTCATCAAAGTTCTGTTTCCTAGTTTATTATTTTATGTTTGCAAAATTGACCGAAATCGAAAATACGATTTCATGCACTTATTTACGGTAGTTATGTGCAGGATGATCTTGATCACGATATTAGAAAATAAAAGTTGGAAATTGTATGAATGTTACATTTATTTTTAACCGACTTCAAAAAGAAGGAGGTTTCTCAATTCAACTGTACCTATACCTACATTATTTTTTTTTATTTTTGTTTTAGAAATAAGATATTCCTGGGGCAAGAACCATTCTCTGCTGTTCATCGATAACCCTGTTGGCACTGGTTTCAGCTTCACAGACGATGACCGGGGCTACGCCACCAATCAGACTACTGTAAGAAGCACCACATTGTCTTTAGTAGAGCTCTATACCTAAAGGTCTTAGATATAATAAAAATTATCTTTCTACACCCCTCCTCCATGTAAACGTTGACTAAGACGATTCACCCACCTCTCAGTAGGTGCAGGTTTTATTTCTCATGAACTAATTTGTGTATACTACCCATAAGATACCATCGCGTAGTCATTAGTAGAAAATAAACATATATGTTTGTTTTATGCGTATTACATAAATATATATAAAAAAATATTCAAATATTAATTAACAAGAAAGCAAAATATAATAAAAGTTGTTGTCTTCCCAAGATGACTCCTTAAATAGGTTAAAATATGATTGACGTTATTTATTTATGTATCCTTTTAAACCTATTTATTTATTTACTAATGTATACACAACAGATTACATACAATAATAACGTCGCATACAATAGTAGTTATTCCACACACTAGCATGTAATCCAAAAAAGTGTACACTTTTACAATTTTAGCACACATAAACAAGTTGTCAGTTAAATAAGTGAATTTACTAAGCTATAAGTATATTTTATCTGGGCGGAAACAAACGTTAAAAAAATTAAAATATCAGCACAAAAATGTCGGGCTTAAGCTATCCGAGGATACCTTAAGCCCGACATTTTACCGAAAATTTAAATGTGGTATGCTTTCTGGTAAATTCATCTAATCATCGTGATTCTGCAATTGCTCATTATAAAGACGGCACATATTGTTTTTTAGATCGGGGAAAACCTGTACACCGCTCTGCAGCAGTTCCTGACAATCTTCCCCGAGCTGCGTAAGGCACCTCTGACCGTAGCCGGCGAGTCTTACGCCGGGAAGCACATACCTTCTCTGGGAGTGCAAATCCTATGGCACAGAGAAGAGGATCAGCCGATAAACCTCCAGGTAATTTAGCAACTTATTTATCTATCTTTCCCGTAAGTGATTGTCAGTAGATTCTCGTAATATCACCTTTTTCGCTTCTAACTAAATTGCTCTGGCTATCTCACAACCGGATTTTAACACAAAAGTGCAATTTTATTACTATGTTCGTTATGTTGGAGATGCAATACTAATAGTTTTTGTATCTATTAAATCCCTCGGGATCACAAAGTCTATTTCCTACTAAGTAATTTTTCTAAAATGTGTATGTCCAGAAAAGTACCTACCTATTCATACCTACTATGGATGCCCAATCACGGGGGTAAATTATAATTACTTTGTCATCAACCTATATACTTCCCACTGGTGGGCACATGCCTTCCTCATGGAGAAACACATGAGTATGTGCCGATTCACCACCACGCTAACCCAATTCGGGTTGGTTAATAACCTCGACACTATCCACCATAATAACTGCTTTTAAAATAACTAAATTCACAATCACTTCTGTACAGGGATTAGCCATCGGCAACGGCTTCATAGACCCCCTGACCCTTCAAAGGTACAGCTATTTCGTCCGCGAGGCAGGCCTGGTGGACGACAAGGTGGCCAACTTCATGAACCACCTGGAAACCGCCGTCACGCAGTTCATCAACAACGGAGAGATGCTCAAAGCTTATGCGGTAGGTAGTCGCATCAGTAGATAGGTACCTAAGAAATTCTATATTGTAGAACAATTGATAAACGATAGTCCTCCCCGTAGATAATTCTTTGTAATTGGATTTTGATTTCACTATAGGTAAGAGAGTGAAAAATGAAGCAATGGAATTTTCTACGAACAAAATTAAATGAACATAAAGGTTTGGGAATCAAACTCGGAACCACTAGAAATCGGGACGCCTTAAAACCGATGTCTACACACTACTATAACAAACACAAAAACATTATTGTATTTCCGACATGTTTTTTTACCAATCATTATACCCGGGTGGACCAGGGGAAAATATTTTTTCCGTAGTCCACCTATGAGGGCTATTACGGGCAATAGTAAAAAAGAGTCATAAAATTTCAACGCTTTACTATTACTAATTTTTCTTTCAGTATTACAACTACCTCCTCCAAATATTCCTAGCGGAATCCAAGCTGTCAAACCTGTACAACTTCCTCCAAGACGAGATCAGCCTGGACGGCGCATACATGGACTACATCCAGACGACCGAAGTCCGGCGCGCTCTGCACGTGGGGAACACCAACTTTACTTCCATTGGCGTGGTGTATAGAAAACTGGTCCCTGACTTTATGGGGAGCGCTAAAATGTGGTTGGAGGAACTTCTAGAGAATTACCGAGTTATGCTGTACAGGTATGTTATGTGTATGACTCTATAAATCTTACGCTATGATTTTGCATCGTATTTCCAAAGGTGTGTAGGTATTTATATTCACAAAATATTGAATCGTAAAGATTCGTTTATAATCCCAGTTGCCACCGCGTAGACAGTACAATATGAATATGTTAGCTCACTCTTATAATCTTTACGAAGAAGAAAGCAATGTATAGCGAAATGGAAATGGAGGCAATGATTTCCCAGTCGCCTCAGTTGGCAACTGGGAATAAGCATTATGGACCTCGCATTTCATTTAGTAATATTTCCAGTGTTAAATTTCACCTCATTAAATAATTATGAGGTTTTATTTCAGCATTAAAATTTTTAATTGCCTCCAAGACATGTAGACTAAAATTTTAACGAGTGTACCGTTATAAACCAGAGTGTAAAAAATTACATTATTATGTTCATTGTTTCAGCGGACATTTAGACATAATAGTAGCGTATCATCCGTCGGTAAACACATACAACTCACTCTCGTTCTCTAATACTACGCAATTTGAAAAGGCGAAGCGATTGCCGTGGTATCATGGCGGAGAATTAGCAGGGTAAGACTTTAATTTTTTTTATTACAAAAATAATCACATAATTTTTGTAGATAACTACTAATTGATCCTTTAATGCATACAACGTAATATGAAAAATTATAAAAAGAAATAAAATAAAGATTTTTTTTAATTTTTTTTTTGCATTCATCACTCAGATTCATCATCATCTCACTGCCAGACTGTACACTGTCTTCGACCTGTCGCATAAGGCATTTGCCAGCAGCGTTTCGCTGATATCATTATCTCGCAGGGTATCCTACGTTACGTTACGACCATTTCAACAAACATAATTAAAACATAATAACTAATTCAATGAAATAACATAACTATCATTACGCACGACCACTTGAAAGAATAATGCCATCTTCGTGATTTTACTGTAATAAAACATTTATATTTTATTTTCAGATATTACAAGACCGCGGGCAGACTGACAGAGGTGATGATCCGCGGCGCCGGCCACATGGTGCCTGCTGACAAGCCCGCCGCTGCCCTCGGCCTCATCTCGGCTTTCGTGCGCGGCGTCTCGCTCGAACACGACACCGCCCCTTTCACACCCACAGAAAAAAACGAACTACGACAGCGTCGCTTGCCACTCAAATAGTCACCTCTGTTTCCTCTGCCACGTTCCTTTATCTATGTGCATTTATTTTTAAGCCCGTTCTTACCTTTGTAATAAAATAAATTTAAATATTTGAAGCATTTTTTTATTTAGGCACGTTAAGCCTTCTCTGTCACTATTGCAACTGTTTCTACCACCAACCCGCGTTGGACCAGCGTGGTGGTGTTATGGCCCATACTCCTAACTCCTAATGTGTTTCTCCATGAGCAGTGGGGCTGGGGCATACATAACCACAGATATAGATCTATATCTGTGGGCATAACAAAGGTTGAGGACGGAGTAATTATACTCAAATGTCTATATTATCATGATACCGATACCTAATTTCTAGTTGAAGTATAATTATGTCTGGTTTGATAAGTTACAATGTTGTTTTAAAAGGCAGAATCCCCATCGGTTAAAACTATTTTGCAATAAATTGCAGGACTAAAAAAAATTAAGCTCACCTACCACCTCAAAGTAATGATAACCTGACATATTGTGTGTATAGTATATCTCGAGATGACTGTTGAAGCATTATCGACGTGTAGTAAAGTGAATAATTTAAATAAGTATTCATAAATCAACATTCTAATTGATTCTGATATGACGAAAGATTTTAACACAACCAGTAACGAAGAGAAAGAAACAAGTTTTAAATGCTCCCGCGTAATGTAATTTTTGTTATAAAATTCTCTTTTTTTTTAATATTCAGTTTTACGGCTCTGGTTGCAGGACCTTTTGAGCCACACGTCAACAGTAGAACACTTTTCTTCAGTAGTTTGCATTGAAATGCTAGTGTAATGCATTTCAATGCATTTTGGGAGAGTTTGGCGTCAATCGATCGATGGCAGACACTGTGGTGCTACTTCGATGAGGTGGATTACCACGATAAAAATCTCATTGTTTTTCACACCACTTGACGATTATTTCAATGATCCTGCATATTGCTCATCATTATTGACATTTATTACACAATACTACACAAATTTTACGCAAAAATATCCACTCCGAAACAATATTACAATCACTGAAATAAAAATCACGTACGCCATAGTTGAATGCCGCCAAAAAAAACTTATAAAATTCTCCCATGAAGGGAAGGCAAAGGGAACGATACCCATACAGCCATGCCCTTTGTATTTTTAAGTCTTCAGTATTTGTATTGAAATGCAAGCGTAATACATTGTAATACATCTTGGAGGAGTTTAGCGTCAAACAATTGATGGCAGATACTTAGATAATGCGGATTACCACGATAGAAATCCCAACGTTTTTCACACCACCCGACGATTATTACAATGATCCTCCACATTGATCGTCAGAACAGACACTTATTACACAAAACTACACTGATTTAACGCATCAAGATCCACTCCGAAACAATAAATACAATCACTGAAATATAAGTCACATCCGCCATAGTTGAATGGCGACAAACTTCTCCCCGCGTAATGTAATTTATAATAGTGATAAAGAATGTCAAAGGGCTTAATCCTATATTTTTTAAAAATTGAGATTTTTTTCGCCAAAAAGCTTTATTTTTTTTTTGTAAAATTCTCCCGTAGGGAAGGCAAAGGGAACGAAGCCCATACAGCCATGTCTGCAATATATAATATATCTTCAGTAGTTTGCATTGAAATGCTAGTGTAATGCATTTCAATGCATCTTGGGAGAGTCTGGCGTCAAACGATCGATGGTAGACACTGTGGTGCTACTTAGATGAGGTGGATTACCACGATAAAAAACTCATCACTTTTCACACCACTTGACGTTTATTTCGATAATCCTCCATATTGCACATATTACATATTGCACATATACAGACACTTATTACACAAAACTACACTGATTTTACGTAACAATATCCACTCCGTACAATATTACAATCATCGAAATAAAAATCACGTCCGCCATAGTTGAATGCCGCCAAAAACTCCGCTTTATTTTTTTGGCTGCACTTATCGCAAAGGGTACAGTGCAAAGATATACATATACTGACGTACAATGTGATGGTTGGTGGGGGGTACATTCTGTTTACTCTGAGGGGGTACACGATTGATAGTGACTATACCATGGACCATACCATCCGAAATATCATATTACTCACTATAACATTAGGTTATAATCATGTTGTTATTATAATATAACGCTACTATCACAAAAAATCCTTTTATTACGTTAATAGTTGATTTAAATTGAAATAATATTGTAATTTAGTTTTTTTATTCAAGATTTAAAACGATTGATACTACTTTACTACTTCCAGTGCAGCCTTTTTAAAGTAGAATTATATACAATTCTTTAAAGATAATTAATATTCTCCAATCTAAAATTATTGTATGATTGAAACTAGTAAATAATATTTGATTTATAAATTGATATCGAGTTTTCAATTGATCGACATAACATTGATAATAATGTCCTATAAGAATGCACGTCACTATTTGTAAATGGTGACGTTTCTCTGACTGAGTCGTATCGTAAACGAAACGAGGTTTTAGAGTTTATTTTCATCTAAAACTATTAGAGAGTCCTTTTTTATTGTTATTGCATGATTATGCGGCTTTCAATATTTTGTGTGTACAATTTATGATAGTGTCTGTTCCTTATTTCACGGTGGAAGTAGAAAGATAGCGAAATGTCTCTCGCCTATGCGGTTTGCGCATTATTTCTATTGACACCTATTACAGCATTTTATTTGCCCGGTTTGGCTCCAGTGAATTACTGTACAGCTGTAGAAGACAATGGGAAGTCGTGCAAAGTAAGTTATTTTACATAATGTTATAGGTAATGATGTTTTTATTTCCCTATTCAACATGTTTCCACATTTTTATGATTTGTTACCAAGGTCTATTTTTGATAAGGATATACGACCAATGGAGTGTTAATTTTAATAACTGTTATAGTTTTCATAACGCAGTTCAGTTTTAGTGTGGTAGTAGAGTAGTAGTATTAGAATACAAACCACAAATTAGTAGTTATTTAAGTGCTATAGTATCAAAAAAAATAATGAAAAAATATTGTCATATGTTTTAAGTTTATTTATATAATTCTCTTTCATAAAACAGTTATTATTACAATAGTTATGTTTAGAAAGTGCATAGAAAGTATAACAACTATGTTTGGAGGGATTTGTTTGTTTGATTTACACTCTGAGCCTTTAGAACCTGAAAAATTGAAGGCCATAAAACTAACCTATTTAATAAAGTACTAAATGAAATATTTTATTGTCAGCACCACAAAATGAAAATAATGAGTGACAACAAATTAAAATCAATATGTGTTTATCACACTAATCAAATTCATATTTCTTTTTTTATTACAGAATGAAATACCTCTTTATGTTAATAGACTTAATACAGAAGAATCGGTAATACCTTTTGAATACCATCACTTTGATTTTTGTCTCTCTGATGAGACACAATCACCAGTTGAAAATCTTGGTCAAGTAGTTTTCGGAGAAAGAATACGACCTAGTCCATATAAGCTTAATTTCCTTGACAATATGGACTGTAAAGCTGTATGTAAAAAAGAATATAAGGCGTCAAATCCAGAAGATATAAAGAAGTTGAATTTATTGAAAATGGGCATGGCTCTGTATTACCAGCATCATTGGATCCTGGATAACATGCCAGTCACATGGTGTTACTTGGTCAATGAAGGAGGCAAAACATACTGTAGTACTGGTTTCCCAATGGGATGCCAGGTCAGAAGAGATTTGGTAAGGCAACATTTTATCTACACCACCTACATTTGTATGATAAGCAAGTTTGTTTCGTAAGGTACAAAAAATGTTGTATAAACAGTAGATAGTTTCTTAGGTAACCAAGTTCTGTCAAAATTCTTTAACTATTTGAACCCTTAATAACATAAGTTTGAAAACCATGCAATTCTTACTGTTCTGATGACTGTACATTATAAAACATTATTCAATAAGATTATTAATATTTAATTAAAGGTAAATATAGATCCTAGAGAAATAATTTGTATGAAAATAATACAAGTCATACTTAAGATTTCATTACACTTTTGGGGCTTTAGGCCTTATGACATAATTCTTATAAATCTCTTTTAATACAGATTATTACTTCTTCCTATCTTTTTTGATGGTATCAGTTAGTATCTTGTTTAAAACTTTTGATAGTATTAAAATAATCTCAGAAATTATTAATAACTTGCTTTTATATGATTAACTAGCTTTTGCCCGCAACTTGGTTCTCTAAGAATATTTACTTTGAGATAGTGTGATGATAAGTAGCCTATAGCCTTCCTCAATAAAGAGGCTATTCAACACTGAAATATTTTTTCAAATAGAACCCTCAATTGGTGGAATTGAAAATTTACTCGGTACTTTTTTATAAGCAAAGTTCATATTGGCGGAAATTTGTCCTTCACTTTTCTGGGAGGTGTTTAAAAAATTTATAATAGTCACCCTCATGGCGCCCATAGCCCTGCATGGATATAGATTGTTATCAATTTGCCCTGCTGAAGTTTTGCTTCCATGTGAAATTATATTTCTTTTACTTTTTTATTTACAATTGCTATTGCTTGATGTCAATAATGTAGATCTTTAGCTTAATTCAGGCATTTTTTAATGTTATATAAATTATTATTGAGGGATCTTATGATAAGTTACATAAAGTATATGAGTCTCAAAAAATATACATATAAACAATTAAATTTTTATTTTTTTAGGATACCTGTACCCCAATAGTGAATGTTTCTCCAAATCAAGTTGGCGCATATTTCTTATTCAACCACGTGGATCTGGAGATAACCTACCATAGTGGAAGAGAGGAAGAGTGGGGAGTCGGCTTTGGTGACAATGGCGGCCGTATTATATCTGCTAAGGTATTTAAATAGTATTCTGGCTAAAAAAACAGCTCGTTTTTTCCAAATTCGAATACTAAATGTATTTGAATTTGGAAAAAAAGAGATTTTGTAGTTTCCATAGTATTTTGGAACTAATATATATTTTTATCATTTAGGTCAGACCAGCCAGTATCAAACACCCAAAAGATGGTAAACTGGATTGCAGTATTCGTAATGTACCTCTCGAAATACCAAACAGTCTGTCTGGCGACGAAACTTTCTCAGTCACCTACTCATACAGAGTTACCTTCATCAAGAACAACACGATTAAGTGGTCGTCGCGTTGGGATTACATCCTCGAGTCAATGCCACAGACCAATATCCAATGGTTCTCAATACTGAACTCCTTGGTCATAGTACTGTTCCTGAGTGGAATGGTTGCTATGATATTGTTGAGGACTCTTCACAAAGACATTGCAAGATACAACCAGATGGAGTGCGGGGAAGATGCGCAGGTATGATCTACTAGCTAATAATGTGTATGACATAATTAAAAATGAAGTAATTAAAGTTATGCGAGAATTACTTACAGATTTGATTTAATTAAATTTAAACCAAAATTGGCCAGGAGAGTGTTCCGAATAGACATGACAATTAATTAACTACTTCAGTATAACTATTACAATCACTTGTATATATTGATACGTCGCTTTTGGAGCATTTTCCTTCCAATTCAATTTTGACATTTGTGACTAGAGTATTATATAATACACGTAAATTTTATTAGGTTGTAGAATATATTGATGTAAAGGGAGGACGGAACCCTTGCAGAGTTTCTTGCCTGTATCTTCTCTAGACAAGGCCTCCCGGTAGTGAACAGGCCGAAAAAAAAGTAGTGGTATTATCAATTTAAGGATACTTATAATTTATTTTGTTTGTTTTGACTTGTCAAAAGTGTATTTGATGATACCAATTTGATTAAATGACTTTGAGTTTGAGTTTGAACCCACATTTAAAATTTTATATATATTTACTAATAAATTACTATTACATGATATTAATGTAAAATAATTGTGCAGGAAGAATTTGGTTGGAAATTAGTTCATGGCGACGTGTTTAGACCCCCACGACGCGGCATGTTGCTCGCTGTCTTCCTCGGCTCTGGCTCCCAGGTGAGATTTTTAAAAATATATTCCTACCCAACCCAACCCAATTTTGTAACCCAATTTTTGTATGGCTAAATTTGGTCTTAAGGAACACAGTGCTCCTTGGATTCTGCCTACCCCTTCGGGGATTGCAGGCGTGATTGTATGTAGTTCACATAGCCACCGAAAATAGTTTACAAATGAATCAGGACATGATAGAACAAACCAATTGGCCTCGCCAAAAGTACCAAAATGGCTTTTGTTATGGGATCTATACAAGTATGTTATTGGTAGAGAAATATATTATTAAAGAAGAATGTGTGCCAGGATCGTAGCAGGTAAAAGTGGATATTTGTATTGTATAAATAATCATAAATATAAATAGTAATCAATTCAAATATAAATAATAATATTTAATTTTATTTCTTTTTCAATTTTTTAACAATAATATTAAATATATTACTAGCCATGGCTCCAAGACAAATACTAGATTTGACCTTTCGAGAAACTGTAATATTTTCATAATTGGACCAATCAAACACTGTACCGTTTAAACATAAACATCTGTCCCCATTGAAAGGAAAACACGGAACAATGGAAACAGCGACACCTTGAAACCAGCTAATAAATACACCAAATTAATATTCTATTTGTTCATATTGAACATTTTATAATAACTATATAGTGATTTAATGCAATGGCAGGATTAATGTTATACCTACTATGATATCTATTATTTTGCTTATCTATTTTTGACCAAACCGTAAACACGCCATTAGTGAGACGTACCTACCTTGACGACTTGATATATTGACTACCCCAAGCTGATTTATAAATTTCTTTTTAACGTTCCGACACCCTTGTGGATTATTTAGAGTAGATTTTAGAGAACTTCCTTGGGACGGAAATCTCCAAATATTCGCCTATCTCGCCTGTATAATGAACTCTCTGTGAAAATACCTCAGCTTCATAATCTTTCAAAGCCTTTCTAAGTTAAGAAACACCCTACGATTGAATGATGTATCATGACATAAGTATGTATGTATTTTCAATTAAGATTTATTGTGTAACACACAAAAACAATTTTTGTTATTTTTTATTTCTTGTTTTAACTGTATAAGGTTTTTTTTAATTTTTCTAAAATACCTATATATTAAAAAAAACTTTACTAGTGTGACTACTTGCATGTTGTAATTACCTGTAACTGTAATTGCAGTTAGATCCATTGTTTTTTGAACTCACAACACCATTGTAATGCTGTATCTTATGTTGGTGATCCATTAAATAAGTAAACAAAAGAAGGCCGAGGCTCCCATTACAAAAGTCCTTCAACTAAATACTGAAAATGTCGGAATACCGAATTTCTTCATATTTAAAAAACCTTATCACTGTTAAATGACGTTACTATTGATAGTAGTCTATGTACAAATAAAAACGGAAACAGCAGCAATTAAAACTAGTGGAAATACATAAAACATGTGAACTAAATTCAATCAAATTACGTATTCATATAAATCAACTAATACGTAGAATCAGAATTTATGTAGCCTTTTCTAATAATTTTACTATTATTAACATTGATTCGAGTAATTCTATGTCAATAAAATTAAACTCAAATGACAATGGTTACAATGTAATGAATTCTTTTTTGGATCACATTCTTCACAGCGAAACAACAAAAGACGACTCGTAACAAATCTCGTAAACAAAGATGATATACGCACTCTTGCCACATCATATTAGCACAGGTGGTAAGCGATTATGATTTGTGGTCACATAAACTGTATTGTTGGATTCAACGGCTAGTTAAATGTTATCGTTATTAGAAAACTAATTCGTATCCGGAGGCGTAAAGCGGGAATTGCACAACTCATGGATAATTTAGATAATTTGGCATGAACTGTGTTAGATAGACATACATATTATGGTTATGGAATATTTCAATTAAGGACTTATTCTCTTTTTAAGTGCAGATCCCATCTCGAACATCACTTTCATATTTTAGTTTAACTTAATTAGTGTATTAGTTATAAATTTCCTGAGAAAACCGCGAAACCATTTTTTTAAATCACATAATTTGCATAAATAACCAAACTTAATATACTAATACTTTTTAATATAGACTATATACCGAAAAAAAACTAAATATATATTTAGTAAATGACGAGCAATCATTATCGGCAGCCTCGCTAGAATAACATAATTTGTAATAATTTTTTACCTTTTATAACGAACTTTTGGTTACCTTTATAAATATTGCCCTCATTGCAAAACCAAATTTAAAAGTAGATCTATGTTTGAGAACAGATAGAAAGGGATTCTTTCAACATAGCAAGATCAATGCTTAAGTTTGGATCTGTAATTAATACTGTTTAGTCGACATTTGATAGATTCTATATAGGACAGATTCTATACAAGACAAATAAGGGCCTATTTTACCCGCAACATGAAGCCAGATTGTTGCAAAACTGTAAAATCACTTAACAAGTCATTCGCTGTCACGCGAATTTATTACACTTTACATCGGGGCTTACTTATCCATGTCCCGTCTCTGTCCCGTCTTCGTTTCATATTGTATGCAACGCCCTTACCTGTTAAGACCTATTGTATTAGGTCCTTACCTTAAATTGGTGTTTTGTATGGAGATTTTGGGGATGTCTGCATTTTACATACTAACATTTTATCAGTTTTCTTCACAACGACAAATCCAGAGATAATAATATTTGGCATGTATCATTAGACAAGCTTTAGCAATATGTGTGTGAACACGCTTGATAAAAATTATTCATAGTTTTTATGTTAATGCAAATCAAATGATGTATTCGGGAGGCAGTTCAAAATAATTGTCTTTGTGTCTAATTTTAACACAATTAAACTTACAAAAAATTATCAAATTAAATAATACGAGTTCAAATATATGGTCTATTTTTAGAAGAGGCAAATATTTTATAAGAATGTTCTGAAACATAATAGTTACGGACAAATTGCTAAGACAGAATAAAAACACCAATTTCATAGGTAAGGTAGGATGCAATAAATAAATAAACCTTTAAACCTATAGGTAATTCAAACATTAAAATTAAACGTACCTTTACTTGGCAGTATCAGATCTGGTTAATTCAAAGACTTGATCATAACATGACGACCTCCGTGGTCGAGTGGTCTGTATGCCGGTCTCAAGGCGTCGCCATCTCGAGAGGTTCTGGATTCGATCCCCGGTGGGAGCAAATTTTTGGGTGATGAATTCATTCATTTGTTCTCCAGTCTTGGATGTTTATATATATTCAGGATATTTATATGTATTTATCTATTAAAAATAATTTATCCGTCTAGTGTCCGTAACACAAGCAGCATTAGTTGCTTAAAATGGGGCTTGTTCATGTTTGAAGATATTTATTTATTTCATACGTATGTTTATTATGTAAAAGGTGTTCGGCATGACCCTCGTGACCCTCGCATTCGCGTGCCTCGGTTTCCTCTCGCCGGCTAATCGCGGTGCGCTGATGACGTGCGCGCTGGTCGCGTGGGTGCTGCTCGGGGCCATCGCGGGCTACGTCAGCGCCAGGATCTACAAGAGCTTCGGCGGGAGGCGGTGGAAGAGCAACATCCTGCTCACCTCCATGGTCTGCCCGGGGTGAGTGTTGATGGCTTCCTTTCACCGGCCGGTCGCCGGCTACGTTAGCGCTAGGAGATAGTTGAGTACATTAGCCCGTATCATCACTACATTTATTTTTATAGAACAGACTCTTGTTTCGTTAAAATAGATGTTATATTCCCCAAAATTTTATAGAAAACATTTTTTTTGCTCATATTGCCCATTTAAATAGAAATAGGTGTGACCTATTAAAATTAACACCACATATACAGAATTTCCCTTGGGACTGTAGTATGAACAGTTAACCGCACATAAAACTAGAGCCAAAGTCTTAATCTTTTTTATTCAATTTTGAACCTTACATCAACCAAATAAAGTGCAAAACTGATTTTTCGTTTGTTGAGTCGGCATTAGTTGTCTCCAGAAACTTGTATATAACACTGTAGCTTGTTTGTGTTGTGTTCATGTAGAGGTTAAATAAAGAAAGAAAAAAAACATTTATTAACCTACAAACACACAATAAGAATAAAAAACAAAGAAAGAACAGACAAACACAGAGTACAGTGAATAATTTTAAGAGACTACACAATAACGGTTAATTAGGACCCGGCCTCAGCATATGCTGAATCAGGGACTGACCCAGCGCTGGTGTTCTGACCGGGCCTATTCAAATATATATATGTATATATAAAGAAAAAAGAAATATAATTATGTTCACGTTATATCTTCAGTAAGAGACTAGGCAAAAGCGCCGCAAAAATAGTCCACTAACATAGTCCGCGCTTCCGCAAGCAGTGACTGCACATGTGCTCAGCGCTACCCTTGCGCTGTGCTACCCTTAGGGGATAATAGACGTGATTATATCATTATATGTATATATGAAGAGCTCGGTGGCGTAGTGATCAGTGCGCTTTGGCTTCGATCGAAAACAAAGCTACCTTCGCCATGGTCAGGTCGTGGATGGTTGACCAAGACTTTGTGATCTCGAGCTTCTCCGTGCTTCGGAAGGCACGTTAAGCCGTTGGTCCCGGTCGCATTTGTGACCGTTTCTACCCACAAACCCTCTTTGGGCCAGCGTGGTGGTGTTACGGCCCATACTCCTCATGTTTCTGCATGAGGAAGGCCTGTCCCAGCAGTGGGACGTATATAGGCTGATGACGATGTATGTACTATATGTATGTATATATGACGACCTCCGTGGTCGAGTGGTCTGTACGCCGGTCTCAAGGCGCCGCCATCTCGAGAGGTCCTGGTTTCGATGCCCAGTGGAGGCAAGTGATTGGGTGATGAATTTTCAGACATTTGTTCTCCAGTCTTGGATGTTCATTATATATGTATAATATTATATATATTCTGAGTGTTTGGGAGATGAATTTTCAGACATTTATTCTCCAGTCTTGGATGTTCATTATATATGTATAATATTATATATATTCTGAATAATTATGTGTATTTATCTATTAAATATATTTGTCCGTCATCTAGTATCCGTAACACAAGCAGCATTTAGTCTTAAAATGGGACTAGTTGATAGGTGTGAATGTCTGAGGATATTTATATTTATTATATATGTTCAGCGTGGTGTTCTCGCTGTTCTTCGTGATGAACCTGGTGCTGTGGGGCAAGGGGTCGTCGGCGGCGGTGCCGTTCTCTACGCTGGTGGCGCTGCTGGCGCTGTGGTTCGGCGTCTCCGTGCCGCTCACCTTCATCGGCGCTTACTTCGGCTTTAGGAAGAGGGTGAGTCTACTATAATGTAATGTTTGTTTTTACCACTAGTATGTATTAACAGGGACCGGTGGAGGGTGGATCGCTGCTTCAGATGCAACCCTGAGGCTGTCCCAAATTCTCCAAATACGAGGTATAAATTACACAGCTCAGAGAAGTCCACTTCTAGACACAGGCCTTCTCCTAAGGTCACCAGATTAGAGATAATTTTTGAGGAGCTTGGACCTTCAACCACGCTGGACCCGTGTGGGTTAGAAATTCCAGAACCTCGTGTTGAATGCCAAGGGGCACCACGTGCAGATGAAGTTGACCTGACAACTTAGAATCCCTAATTATTGGATTGTATACAACTAATGTAAAAACAAATAAATCAACAACCCCTCAAATAGTCGGTAGCTAACATCAAGAATAACAACATTTGTTCTACGTCTTTTAATAATTTGACACATTTTACTTTCATACAAAAATAAATATCAGTTTCTGAATGTTCTTAGCTCTGTGCGCATAGAGCGCGCGAGCGTCGCTTGTGTCTCTTTTTCGTATGAACGGAACATACACTTACTAATGTCTCGACAGTACAACAAAAGTGTAAAATCATTTTTAATTGATGCATTAGTTTGTCTCTCCTATTGAGAATCCTTTAGCTGATCGTCGGACTCTTGGACGGCTTACCTACAGTCAGTCAGTGGTAGACCGTCAATTGGTAGTAAATTGATAATCTCACTCACGGCTCGACTAGTCGACCAGTTTAAAGTCGCTCAGCGAGCTATGCAAAGGGCGATGCTCGGAGTAAATCTGACGGACCGTCTTAGGAATGATGTGATCCGACAGAGAACTAGAGTCACCGACATAGTGGCAGTGGGCTGGTCACGTTAGCTGTAGAACTGACGACCGTTGGAGTCGTACAGTTCTTGAGTGGAGACCGCGACTCGGCAAACGCAGTGTGGGACGCCCTGTGACAAGATGGGATGACGATATTCGTAGGCTGGCCGGAGTGGGCCAGATGAGAACGGCCGAAGATCGAGAGCGGTGGCGTGCATTAGGGGAGATCTATGTATATCAGTGGACGAGCAGAAGTTGTTGATGATGATGATGAAATTGATAATATGTTGTTATGTTCCAGATCCTCGACCACCCGGTGCGCACGAACCAGATCCCGCGGCAGATCCCGGAGCAGTCGCTGTACACGCAGCCCGTGCCCGGCGTCGTGATGGGCGGCGTGCTGCCCTTCGGATGCATCTTCATCCAGCTGTTCTTCATCCTCAACTCGCTGTGGTCCAGCCAGGTGAGTGCCTTGCAACTGCTCCCGGAGCGATGCTCATACGACCCAGTCATCATTTCCTCTACTTCCTGAGGTCCACACACACACACATATATCATCGCGCCTTTATCCCCGAAGGGGTAGGCAGAAGTGTTAAAACACACATTTCGCCAGATATGTTAAGTCCCCATGCACCGGGCACAATATTCACAATGAACTGTACATATGACGACCTCCGTGGTCGAGTGGTGTGTACGCAGGCCCCAAGGCGTCGCCATCTCGAGAGGTTCTGGGCATTTGTTCTCCAGTCTTGGATGTTATATAAGTGTTGTATATTTTCTGAATATTTATATGTGTTTATCTATTAAATATATTTATCCATCATCTAGTATTCGTAACACAAGCAACTTTAGTTGCTTAAAATGGGGCTAGTTAATAGGTGTATGAAGATATTATTTATTTATTATTAACCAAAGCGCACTGACCACTACACCACCGAGCTCCTCTCTCTACAACGTATATTATATTGCCAATATTGTCGAAATGTGTATTTATTTTAATAATACGAAAGAAATACCTAAATTAGCGCGCGGACCGCTGACCGCCGCTGCGCTTGCCCCAGGCCAGAAGCTCGGTGCAGTCGTTAACTATTAGGTCCTATGTAATTGGTGTTTTGTATGGATTTTGGGGAATTCTGCATTTTCCATACTAATTTTTTTTCAGTTTTCTTCACAACGACAAATCCATTAGACAAGCTTTGGTAATATGTGTAATATCACACTTCATAAAAATTATTTATCGTTTTTAAGTGAATGCAAATAATACCTATGATGTATTCGGGAGGCACTTAAAAAGAGTTGTCTCCGTGTCCAATTTTAACACAATTAAACTTACAACAAATTATCAAAACTAATCAAAAGAGCTCAAAAATATAGTCTATTTTTAGACAAGGTAATAAATAATTTAGGAATACTCTGAATCCTAATAGTTACAGACAAAATACTAAGAGAGAGAAAAAACACCAATTTCATAGGTAAGGACCCAATATTTCTTGTGATTGTTCCAGATGTACTACATGTTCGGTTTCTTGTTCCTGGTGTTCGTGATCCTGGTGATCACGTGTTCGGAGACGACGATCCTGCTGTGCTACTTCCACCTGTGCGCCGAGGACTACCACTGGTGGTGGCGCGCCTTCCTCAGCTCCGGCTCCACGGCCGGCTACCTCTTCATCTACTGCTGCCACTACTTCGTCACCAAGCTCAACATCGAAGACGCCGCCTCCACCTTCCTGTACTTCGGGTACACATTCATCATGGTGTTCCTCTTCTTCCTCCTAACAGGCACTATCGGCTTCATGGCCTGCTTCTGGTTCGTCAGGAAGATCTACAGTGTAGTCAAAGTCGATTAGTATATTCGGTGTTAGATTAAGTTTGATCGAGACAAACTCTGTGAAGTCCGAGAATGAACATTATTGGACCCACAATTTGAATAATGTACTGTAATATAATTTCCAGATATAGATTTCTATAAGTATTTATCATATAATTAAGACGAGATTTTTCTGGAAAACTTGGAGCTAATAATGGACAGTCTCTTACGGTCAGTTACAATATTGTATCCAAAGATAGAACTAGGTCCTACCATAGGGAGTGTAGTTGTATAACAATTTTGTTATATATTTAAAAAAAAAGTTGCATCAATTAGTCTATGGTAGGCCTAAATCTATTTAGAAATTGAATGTTTATACTGACATTAGAACATAGTTTGTCGTGGTCTGCACGCGGCGGGCGTTGGTACAGCGGTAGTTGCGACGCGCAGGCGTCGAGTTCTGCTCGATCATTTCATCGATACAATACACCTTCGAAGGATGATAGCAGCTGGTCGATATGATCGACGGAAACAGGAAATACGAGGTTTTGGAACGACAGTTTGAATGGATTACGGACAAGTGAGACTGCTGTACACAATGTGATTTAATTGTATAAAAATTTATTTATATCCAAAATAAATCGTTAGTCATGTCGGTATTTTTAGTTTTTCGTTTATTTTTCATATTCACTTGTTAGTGTTTAGATGTAAATAAGTTTTTAAGAAGCCGGAAGATTTTGCTTGTCGTGATTATTTAGATTAGAGGGAGCTATAGACACAAACGAGAATTTAAACAATAGTACTTAAATTGAATCAAGTCATTCCAATTGGAGGTGTTAGAATAGAATATAATTGGATTCCTTGAATTTGTAATATTTTTATTAGCAATAAATAACCAAATTGAATTTTAATGTGATGCGGATTTGAAATAGTTTAAATGCAATGTATATCCATAACATTCACGTATTAACAGTGCTAATATGTTTGTAAAGATTCTATGACTCAAAATTAACAATAAATGCGTTATTTGTACGAATATTTAGATTTTGTTATCTGACCTGACACTGACAATACTTAAATTTTCCGACTTACCTAACACTTGTTTTTTATTTTTGTTTTCAGCGCAATCCATGTTTTGGTTACATTAATTTTAAAGTAAGAATTGCGAATATTCATTAGTTGTATATTATTTAAAGTAAGCTGTGACGCCCACTATAGAATATGACTAAGATATTCTGTGGTCCTTCTCAGAACTGCTACCTTTGTTGGTCCTTTAATTTACTACACAGTGAATTATGTAATAGTTAGGCTAAAATGAAAATTTTAAAATCTAATTTCACCACAGATAAAATCTTATAAATATATTGATATTTTTGTCTCACTGTAGTATTCACTATGTTCGCAACCTGTGCGTTTCTGTATGTGCAAAAGTGCTAAAGGCTAAAGGGCATTATATACATATTTTTACGCTTATATCATGAATTGCGCGCACGTCCGCTGGCTCTCGTCATAGTAGCGCAATTTATTTCGCTTATTTGGATGTTACTTATACCACACTTTACTTGTCTATCGTACGCTGTATTCGCGAACATAGTTTTAACCAGCATTATATTTAAAACAAATAACGACATTATACTACATATTTTGTTCATTAATGTTATTGTTTATTTACTTTTATGTGTGTGCATCTCGTGCAATTTTACACGAACTATTATGTTTTACGTCTAATTATGCTTAATTCAACAGTTGAATATAAACAATAAATTTACTATTTTATAACAGTTTTTTATTCTTAACAAAACATGCTTTAATAATAATAAGTTAATTACTATCACTGCTCTCAGAGAGTTCCGCCTTGTCTTTCGGTAAGATAACTTTTCTCTTTGTAGGTTTTTTCTTGCGATCGATTTTTGTTTTACGAAATAATTCTATAGCTTTCATTTTATTTTGTAACAAACTTTGTTTCTCTTTTTCCCTCTGTGGAATTATCTCTTGGAATCTGTCAGTCTTTGGAATAACAATGTCTATTCCAGTTTTACTGGACATCAATGAAGACACCATTACAATATTGGGATCGTTAATTTCGCAATCTGCATCATTTTTAACGTTGGCTTTAGAAGTTCCAGGAAGTACTGTAGATTTTACTTTTGATTTCGTTGCTTTGCCACCAGATTTTGCGGCAGTTTTCTTTTGCTTTGCAGGTATCTGTTCATTACTTTCAGTCGTTATTGGCTCTTCGACATTTTCAGGTCCTAATTTTTGAACAGCCGCTTTAACTCGCTTACTCATGTGTTCTTCAAGAGATTGAAAATCAATTTTTCTTTTAAAATAATCTTGCATACTTTTTTGACTTTTACGTTCACCAATTCTTTTTAGAACAGGTTGTATAATTTCATCCAGTTTATTCTGGGACCATCCAAATTTGGCCTTAGTATAATCTCTTAATACTGTGATATCTAATTCTCCCCACGAGAATTTATCTTCGCTTTTTTCAATGTTGGGTTCCAGGTACGCTTGAACTACCTGTGATAAGAATAAAACAGATTATAATTTCTTTAAAAATATGGATGTTGCAGATTTCTAATTTGCAGTCGGCAGATTTTTAAGTGGCAGCATATAGTTACTGAGGCATAAACCAAACCGTATTTTTTTTTCACTAGAAATCGCGAACAAGCGGGAACATCGTTTCATAAAAAATTTTGCACATTGTGAATTTTACATCGATATACGATGTGTTTTTCACCTTGCCTCAAATAATAAGACTAAACTTACCCGCACACTAGGAAATTCATCGCTCAGTGTAATATTCCTCAATTTATTTTTTAAACTAGTATTGTCAGTTCGTTTTCCAGCACAAACCCATCTCTTGAATTCTTGCAAGCCAGTAATTATTTTTTGGTATCGTCCATGCTTGGAGGTTTCATTGAGAAGCTGCTTCTTGTTGTATGGGAATGAGGCGAGGATCTCCATAGCCGTGACGGGGCCGACACCTTCAACGCCTGTCGTGTAGTCACTGCCAACCAGCAGAGCTAACAACACCAACTGCTCTCTATTTAAATCTGTAACAAATAAGCGTCAGTTGTGAAGTTAACTTGACACTGAAATTAAGGTGCATTCTAAAACTAGTGAAATGTACTCAGAGTGGAGTAAATTTTAATCTAGGCTGTTCCAAAATAGATTCAAGTAAAACCGAAAGTTTAGGATTTACTCTAACTGTAGAATTAACTATTGATAAGGGTACTGGTGGAGGTAAATTTTGCCATGTTTTGGAAAATACCCGTATTTTAAAATGTTCAGCACTTCAATCCTTTTTGATTACGAACATAATAAATCAACCATAGAAGATAATGTAAAAAAAAATACTTACTAAAGGACCTTTCGATTCTATCAGATACGTATTGTAACACATGTTTCTTCTGATTGAAGAAATTTTTATATACAGTCTTTCCCCCGAACAGCCATATATCACTGTCATCCGTTATTGTGCCGTCGGTGAGTTTAACGCTTTCAAGAAAAGCGCACTGTGCTTCCGCTTCCGTTGGAGCGACTATGTAAGGAATTCCGAAAATTTGTAAAAGTTCTTGGGCTTCTTTTGTCATTTGTTCAGTTATATTTCGACCTATCCGATCCAAACGACCTTTTTCATGCATTAATTCATCTTCTTCATTTGCCATTTCTTGTGCCATTTCATTTAATTTTTCAGTTGTTATTACTTCTGTCGCTGTTTTCTTTTTGTTCATGTCATTATTGATTTCTTCTCTATTATCACTGTTATCTATAACAATATCTTTGATAGTGCCAGAATTACGAGAATCTTGAATAATTTCCGAACTATTTGCTATATCTTGCGATTTTTGTATGGCTTTAGTTTCGCCTTCTTTTACCAATTCTACACTTTTAATTTTGTTATTATCGCATAAATCTTGCATAGCAGAAACTGAAATTAAAGTTTCTGTGAAAGTTTTATCTTCCTGTTTAATTTCTTTAAAATTAATATCACAGTTCTTACCTACTTTTTCGGCACACACACTAGTTGTAGAAATATCTCCAGTAAAAATATCTGCAAATATGTCATCCTTTTCATCACATGTTTGGGGCATATCGAGAGTAAGTTGAACAACTGTTTTACTACTTTCACTTCTTATTTCAGGTACTTCTTCAAATTCTTCATCGCTTGAACTAGATTCTGATTCCACTTTTACATTAGTTAATGTTGTTTGTTCAGAATTATTTTTAATATTATTATCAGTGCTGTTTAAGGTATTTTTATTGAATTCATGAGTTGTACTGGGTTTATCAGTACAAATTTCACCAATAGATGTTTCATCAATAGAATACAAATGACTCTGGTCCAATATATGACCTATACTGCTATCAAGTGATATTATATTGTCAACAGTATTTTCTACATATATCACTGATGCTTGGGTTGAATTTATGTTAGACTCTGTTACAGTAGACAAGTCTTGAACTTTATTCTTCTTGCTATCACATTCTATGTTACATGTTTGAGAATCCTCATCAGATGATAAATTAATATTATCTACAATAACAGATTTTTCTTTGTTAATTTCTTGTATTATTTCATCTACATCATATATTTTGTTTTTATTTGCTGGTTTAGTTTTAGTTGAAACAATCTTATCAATAGCTTTATTTGTAAAATCACTATATTGCATTATATAAGCTTTGGCTGAGGTCATATCTGGTTGCTCAAAGCCATCTTCATTTTCTGAATCATACGAATATTCTGAATCAGACATAACTGATGTCCAAGAATCATCTGTTTTAGATACACAACTGCTTGTATTTTGCTCATCAACACACTCTAGTGACATTTTTATTGCTTTCTCTAAATCTTCTTCTAATTCATCCTTTTCTGTAATTTGTCTTTCTGTTTTTACTTCTTCTTTACTAGTTCCAGGATTATTTTCTAGTTCTTTTTTCTTTTTGGCGTCTGCTAAAGCTTGCTTGACATTATTTATCAGTAGATATCTTGTTGTATCACTAGAAGCAATTCGTCTGGTAGGTAATGTTTCAATCTTTGTATCAATTCCGTCTTCATTTAACAATGACTCCAGTTGATTTAATGACAAACCACCTTCTCCCATTTCCTTTCCAGTTTCTTCCAAACACTCTTGAACTTTTCTTCTTTTTAGAAGTCTTTGCATCTTAAAAATAAAACAGATCTCTCAAACTTTTTTTATACCAATAAAATTAAAATAAATTGAAATACTTACTTGAAAATCTGAAAAGGTATCACTTTTCTTTGGCAATTCATGTAATCTGCCCCAGGAATTCATCTTTCTTGTCTCTTTTAATTCTATCAATAATTCATATTTTTCATTTGTTGGAAGACTTTTGAATTTTTCTGATTCAATATCTACAGAATGTAAATCTACAATAGACCCACTTGAATTTTGCTCATCTTCTGAACTGAAACATGTATTGTCTGTGTAAAATTTAACTGTTTTTAATGCCTATATGAAATAAAAGACTATTTTACATACTCTGATTCAGTTTCCTCTTGATTTTCTGGTAAAGCTGGTAACTTGAAAAGGTCATCATCATTGGCAGATGGTGTGTGTCCTTTCTTTGGTGATATATCTTTCCCTAATAGACTACTGATGGCCGTCTTCTTACTAAGAATGAGGGCAAGTTCCCTTTTGAGCCTTTCTGATTCTGAATTATATTTCGCCTTATTATATTGTCTCTTTGCCTATAAATGTAAACCTTCATATTAGAGCAAATATAAAGTGCAGTCAGAAAAAATTAAGGCATATAGTTGATTTATGAAAACAACTTTCATTAAACAGGGAATAGAGGATTCTCAATGTCAAAATGTTATATTATATAATGTATGTTTCAAAAGGCTATTTTTTTTTAAATTAATCTCTTTAAATGTGTGCAATTTTTTTTATTTTTTAAGAACAAATATGATACCGAATATGATTTTTTAACAAGCATAATACCAATAATAATTTATATAAATGAATATTGAAATCGCTATAACAACATAAGTAATTGTCAAGTCTGTCTTATGTCTTTTGCCTTATTTTCAGTTTTTAGTATAATATCTTAATGTCATCAGACTTTTGTCTTCCAACACCTTTATCCTTTGATACCTTCAACCGTAATGCATGACAAATCTCTTGGATAAATCCATATCACAAAGATGAACTCTCTACCCTAGGCAAACGGGTGATGTGTCACCCCACTCGTGCATAAAACTCTCAATATTTAGTAGAGTTTTTTATGTGAAAATGATTTTGAATTCAAATAAAAAGATTAAAAAATACTTCCTATAGATTGTAGATGCTAGCTCTAATGATGAGTGAAGTAGAGAGGATGGTGATGCAAGTGAAAATGATGATCATGTTTAGGTGCACTTGGAGGGTAAGGATTTTATTTCAGACAATGAAAGTGGGATGTGCCACTGTTACAAGTAGGTTGATGTAAGAATGTAAATCTTTTCCACTATATTTGAGAAGAAAACCTTCGATTTGAATACAAATATTCCATGAGAATAAGGAGTCACTTTACATGATATTCTAAATATAAACCAGGAAAATCCTGAAGATGTGCTATTGGAAAACTACAAAAAAAAACAAATTACAGGTGCCATAGGCTGCACTGCTGTTTTTTTTGCGATTGAAATAATGGGGTGACGCCCCTGTTGCCTTCTGCCGAAGGTTAAGAGAACTAAAACTAACTTTATTGCATTCTAATTAACTTTGCTGAAAGTGTAGTATCAAACTTACTATAGTTTCCTTCTTTAAATCTGGATAACCTCCATCAAAGACAAAAACTGGTTTTATTCTGAAGTAAAGTAGTTTGCAAAGACGTTGGAACAGGCCCATCAGGTGGGCATTTGGAAGAGGCGCTCCTTTCGCATCCTGGTAGCCCTTTACCATCTGATGTAACCATATCGAAATATCTATAACAAGTGTAATGTATACCTACTGTAGATTAAAGGTAATTTATTAAAGTATAAACAATCGATCAGCTGTGCAAGACAATAATAAAACAATGCAGTCGTACCCACTGCTAAAACTTTGTTCTCTAGAGTTTCCACGGGCACGGGTTTGCCTGCCGGCTCTATTAATCTCCACAGTCCAGTGACTCCCATCGCGTGCAATTAAATTCCAGAACAGATTTTTTTGTTTATACTAATGTATATATCTATGTACATAACAAAGGTCGTTTCCCACGAGATCTCCGGTCAATCGTCGGTCTCTTCCCCACACATCGCAACCTTTTCGCTCCACAAAGTCGACGTCAATGTATTTATTACACACACAACCACAATCAAAATATCTGCTACTGACGCGTTCATAAATATGTGTTAAGTTCACTACAACATATCAAATGTTTCACTACGTCTCGCCGCCCGCCGCGCCGCGACGCCCACTCTTTCCCACACTTTATTTTCTCACGCCCCATGCGTAACCCCACATCCTATGACCGACTGGCTGTCAGTCGGTGTGCCGCAAAGCCGGCCGATCCCGCATCATTCGATTGTATTCGCGCGCGTGTAGTCGACGACAATACGCTCACATCACAGACCTCACAGTTTGTCTATGGCCCGTCTTTTGACAGTTCGTGATTTTTGGCGTTGTCGTATTTATCCACGGATAAACACAAGTTTATCAACAATTTCACAGAAAATATCGAAAATATTCAATAAGACAATTTAACCGAAGACATGAGTTATCTACAGTGTGTAAATAGTAAACAATAAATTGTGGAATGTTGGCTAGACTGTCTGAAAAATTGCTCGAAGAACAGGTGTTTTTGAATGAAATGTGTGCTACTGTTCCCACAGTAATTAATTTATAGTGTCGTGAATAATACAAAAGCTTATCGATTGGTGAGATTATACATTGCGAATGCCGGTAATTTTTTTCTTATTTATCACGAAAAGTGTACAATCTGATATCAAACGACGCCACCCGTCTTTTAGTGACATTATCGCGAAAGTGGACAATGTTTTGTAAGTGGAATAAGTCCGAGCGTTAGAGCTAGGAGTATGGGAAGAACAACGATTTGATTGTGAATTGGTCAGTAGACGGTATGAGCGGAAGTAGGTGATCTGGAGCCGTGGCGAGCATGCCGCATCAGTACGGCGCGGGCGCGGGCGGCATGGCGCAGGGCCCGCCGTCGCCGCCGCCGCAGCACGGCGCGCTGTTCCCGCGCTACGCCAGCGCGGCGGGACCGGGCGCTGGCGCCTACCGCCCAGAGGAGCGCCGCCTCACCCGAGAAGCAATGGAACGATATTTGCGTGATAGGTCTGACATGATCGTCGTCATCCTGCACGCGAAAGTGGCACAGAAATCGTATGGCAACGAGAAACGTTTCTTTTGTCCGCCTCCTTGCATTTATCTCTTTGGAGATGGATGGCGGCTGCGTCGCGAGCGGATGCTGCGAGAGGGCGAGACGGAACAGGCAGCTCAGCTGTGTGCCTTCATTGGCATTGGCAACTCTGACCAAGATATGCAGCAATTAGACTTGAATAACGGCAAGCAGTACTGTGCTGCAAAAACTTTGTACATATCTGATTCTGATAAACGAAAACATTTTATGCTTTCTGTTAAAATGTTCTATGGCAATGGACATGATATTGGTATATTTAATAGTAAAAGGATAAAAGTGATATCTAAACCCTCCAAAAAGAAACAATCTCTAAAAAATGCAGATTTGTGTATTGCTAGTGGAACTAAGGTAGCCTTGTTTAATAGATTAAGGTCCCAGACAGTGTCTACAAGGTATCTACATGTGGAAAATGGTAATTTCCATGCCTCATCAACACAATGGGGTGCATTTACAATACACCTCCTAGATGATAATGAGAGTGAATCTGAGGAGTTTGCCGTGAGAGATGGCTATGTGCACTATGGTTCTACTGTGAAACTGGTGTGCTCAGTGACGGGCATGGCTCTCCCAAGGCTTATAATAAGAAAGGTAATAACTTGTTGAATAATATTTCAACTTCATATTTTTTATTTATTTAATTTTGAAAGCAAATAATTTTTTACCATTTTTTTATAATACCATACAGTTAGATGAATAAAATTGTTTGTGATAACTATTTAAATCTATTAAAATGATTTAATTATTATTATTATTAAAATATTTTGCAACATTATCATTTTATATTCATTTAAAATGTTGTATTAGCCTTAGATAATTCTTGGTCTACAAAGCACAATAAAATAAAAAATAATTTTGGTGTAATGGGTCTTGTATCAAATGGAACTGATATTCTTTTAGGTTGATAAACAAATGGCATTACTGGAGGCCGATGACCCAGTGTCACAACTGCACAAGTGTGCGTTCTACATGAAGGACACAGAGAGGATGTACCTTTGCCTGTCACAGGAGAGGATCATCCAGTTCCAAGCCACCCCCTGCCCAAAGGAGCCTAATAAAGAAATGATCAATGATGGAGCGTGCTGGACAATTATATCTACAGATAAAGCTGAATATCAGTTTTATGAAGGAATGGGGCCTGTTAGGTAAATATATAAAATAAAATCATATTTATTGCTCCACAACATTTAGGCATTTACAATTAGATACAATTTAATAAACATAACGCAAATAGTAGCCCAAATAGTGGGGGCTGGTGTCTAAAATAGGTTTCAGTGTGAAACCTGAGCTATAGTCCACCATATTTTTTTTTTATGTAAATTTAATTAAAACTTGCAAATTGAACATATCAAATGCAATGAGCATTGATAGATCTTTTTAAGACAGACTATTCGTCATCAGCCTATATTCGTCACATTGCTAGGATAGGCTTTCCTCATGGAGAAACACATGAGGAGTATGGGCCGTAACACCACCACGCTGGCCCAATGCGGGTAGGTTTTATATTACAAACAGACTATTGGTTTTATATTATTATTATTATTTATCATTATTTTTTTGATTCAAATATGCTATACCTATTGTGTGGTTTTTTCTAAATATCTGTCTTGATTGTTTTTAAATTGGTATATGTTCAAAGTATTATAGAAAATTAAATTGCAAAAATTACTGCAAAAAAAATTTTGATGCAGCTTTCACCCATTGCAAGAAGACCTTAAAAATAAAAGCTATTCAGAGCTAAAATAGAACTAACAAAAGTTCTTGCGCATATATCTCACTAGCTGATCAAATAGTACCTTATCCACTTGTTAATAAATTATAACAAAAAGCATTATAATAATCTGTGTATTCATTTCAGTATATCATTATAGTAATTTAATGTTACTATGAGTAATTACAATAAAGAATAGAATAAACATTTAGAAATATGTTATTTTTACGTATAATAATTTTAACATATAATTTTTGATATTTAATTATAAATGGTGACTTTGTCCCTTTAAAACTACCTGAAAAATAATTCTAAAATCACACATTATTCTCTTGTATCTGCCACCTGTCCACCCATATAGGTTGTGAAAAGTCAACCAAGCTGTAGTGTCCTCTAAACAAATGAAAGAGACACAGTGTAATTTGAATGAATACAAAATGTTATACTGCAGTAATATATTCTTATAGCTTATTTATTGTATGTTAGGTATTTGTATTTAGTAAATGCATCCGTTATTTAGTGTTCCTTATACAAGCCTAATTCTTATAATAGTAATTTTGGTGAATTTTACTAAAAATGACTTTAATTATTTAATTTACGAACACGCAAACTCAAACACTGCCTGTTCACTGGAAATCCCCAAATTTTAAATTAATTAAAACATTTTTCAACATTAAATAAGCTTTAGGGTACCTTTAACGCTAAGTTTAGCGGTGTCGGTTGTCACAGACATCCGACGCTGGTCTTCCGAAATTTGTCCCAAACATTTTCTTGATGAAGAAGATTTTTGTGTCTACTTTCAAGATGTCACGAACATTCGACGCTTATTTTCGTTTGTTTTCCTTTGAGGAGACTACGTAAAAATGTTCTTCACCAGGTCACCAGTAACCCCAGTGCCTCTAGTCCACTCGCTGAACTTGAACGGAGGCGGCGACGTGGCGATGCTCGAGCTGGCCGGGGACAACTTCACGCCGTCGCTGCAGGTGTGGTTCGGCGACGTGGAGGCCGAGACCATGTACCGCTGCGCCGAGTCCATGCTGTGCGTGGTGCCCGACATCTCACAGTTCAGGGGACAGTGGCAGTGGGTGCGGCAGCCTACACAGGTAAACAGTCTGATATGAAATACTTTATTTAATCGTATAGGTAACAAGTAGTTAAACTTATGACGCGTCAAAAACATTATAAAATTAACAAACAAATTATACAATTCTACTTGTTTACCTCTACATTTTTTTCTTACTGTTCACTACCGGGAGGATCGGTTTCTTTTTTACCCCTATCCATACCAAAAATTAATGACGTATCGTCTGCAAATAATACAGTCTCACATAAATTTTTAGTATAAAATGGTAAATTTATTTATACTAGGAAAAGACATGGTCCTAAAATTAATCCCTGTGGAACACCCGTCGACAAAGTAGCACCAGAAATCTTGGTTCTATTTATAACAACTTTATGCGTTTTATTTCAAAGGTATTTTCTAAGCTTGAGCGCACTGCTTTACATACCAAAATGTTTTAATTTACCCAATAATGTCTTCTGGTGAACACAATCGAACGCCTTGGATAGGTTACAGAAAATACCCAAACCATCCTGTCCGTCAGGAATAATCCCATTCCTGACCGACCTGTGGGAGCGACCTGGTGTCTGCCGAAGCGATTTGCCATTAGAAATATTATGCGATAATGTCAAAATTGATTACGATTATTATTAGGACTACAGGATAAGTGGCAACTGACTGCTAGAATTCATCTAATCCCTTTATAAATTCCATCTGCTTCTGGAAACTTTATTCTTATTCTTGTGATGAGGCTGAGATAACTCAGGGCACTTCGACCCTTTGGGATCTTTTGTGCTTCCCCTTTCCTATTCATCCCTCCCTGCCATCACCCAAAGTGTCCTGGATGAACGTTATGATGTTGGCTGGGGGCACGCCTATAAATTCCTCAGGTTTGGGATAAGCCGCCCCTAGAATCCGTAGTCGTTTGTTTCCTAGAGCATCATATTCACATAATAAATGCTCCAGGCTTACATTGTTTTCACCGCACAATCTACAGGTGGGGTCATCGGCTTTGCCTATAGTGTACAGATGCTTCCTTGTGTTAAAATGGCCAGTCGGGGCACCTATAAGGCAGCGGATTTGACTTCTGCTGATTTTCCCAAAGTTTTTAAGGTAGCCTGTGTGTGAAGACCCTAGAAATTTCCTCGAGTGTGTCAATTGTTGTATACATCCCCAATAGGTTTGGTGCATTCTTTAACAATACTCCTTCAGTGCCAGTTTTATGGTACATCTAGGTAATCTCACAAAGGGCTCAGGCCCACTAAAGTTGTGAGTCGATCCTTTCTGGAAACTACTTACCTGTACATTACAAATTATGTAACTTACAGGTAAGTTTTAAATTACATTTTTTTAACGCATGTAAAAAAAGGAAAAATAAAACATGTTTAAAATTGAAATTATACAGCAATTCCTTATATCTATTGAATATGGTATATTTCGGACCTTTTTACTTTCATTACTTTTGACATGAGTCAACTATTATAGCCTATTACACTAGTTTGCGTAGTCCACGATTTCCTTTCTATCTTATTTACTTTTTTGGAACCGAAGAAAACCCGTATATTTTCTGTCATTCTGTACAATGCACTTGCGCAACTAAATGCAATGATCTATTCAAAAAGTCTTACAACCACTGTCAAAGATTCTTTTTTGGAGTAGGCACCTATTATGGGTCGTGGGAAACAGTGTTTTGTCAATGAAATCGTAGCTAGCGCAGTTTGTTAATTGAATCACATTTTTACAGCTTACTCACTGCCTAACAATATCAAATAACTTTTTATGCCATAGTCATAGAACTCTATGTTTCTCTATATAAACATACTTTGAGATAGTGTGATGGTATGTAGCCTATAGCGTTCCACAATAAATAGGCTATTCAACACTGAAAGATTTTTTCAAATTGGAACAGTAGCCTCAATTGGTGGAATTGAAAATTTACTCCTACTCTATTATTAGAAGCAAACTTCATAGTGGCGTAAATTTGTCCTTCATTTTTCTGGTAGGCGTTATTTAAATTTTTAACATTCACCCGTTCCCATGGGAATATCGGGATAAAAAGCCTATGTCCTTTCTCAGGTTCTAGACTATCTGTGTACCAAATTTCGATTAAATTGGTTCAGTAGTTTTGTCGTGAAAGCGAGACAGACAGACAGAGTTACTTTTGCATTTCTAATATTATTATGGATAAAACTGTATAACATGCTTCATAAGTCGCATGAATCAATGTGCGTGTGTAGCTTTAAAACTACTACTACCTTTATACCTATGATAATGTATTGAGTTACAAAATTGTAGTGAATACTTTTTTGTCTCAAAAGTCGTTACGTTCTCTTTGCTCACAAATGTTACTCTCGAAAGTGCCCGGCGAGTGCAAGTAGAGGTGCTGATTTGTTCAAGGGAGGTATTCCTCGAAGCGCACCTATGAATAGACTTTTGAATAGAGATGGGGATACTAACTGAAACTATCGATAATCAACGATCTAAAAAGAATTAAGTGAGATTTTGTGATTAATCAGTGAATGGTATTCGCTTTATATATAAACTTTCCTCTGACATATTCATATCATTTTGGTAACTCCACACAACATTCGCAGATTTAGCAAGTAAGCGTAATATCTATATTTCCAAAAAAGTATCGGACTGTCATAATTATGTAGGAACTATTTTATTTAATACCCTAAAATGTATAGCTCTTCCCTATTTTTAAAAGTGGGTGCGCTTCGATGCATAATTTAGGTGTGCTTCATTCGGTGCGCTTCGAGGAATACGTCGTTCAAGGTTCCATGTATTAACGCTTCTTTGTAACAGCAAAGCGAACATTTAAGCTCCCGTGGCGGCGGCGGCCTTGCCGCATGCACTGGATAAAGGAGCCTTTATGTTACTTTATGTAGATGGATTGGGAGGACCTGGTAAAGTATAAGGCAGGCGATATTTAAAATAATATCGGAGGAGCTCGGTAGCGTAGTGGTCAGTACGCTTTAGCTTTCGATCGAAAACAAAGCTACCTTTGCCATGGTCAGGCCGTGGATGGGTGACAAAAACTTTGTGATCTCGAGCTCCTCCGTGCTTCGAAAGGCACGTTAAGCCGTTGGTCCCGGTCGCTATTGCGACCGTTTCTACCCACCAACCCGCATTGGGCCAGCGTTGTGGTGTTACGGCCCCATGTGTTTCTCCTGAGGAAGGCCTGTGCCCAGCAGTGGGACGTATATAGGCTGAGGACGATTTTAAATAATCTGTACTTATTTATGGTTCAAGCGAAATTCAAAGATACTCATCTTAAACCAGTACTGTCGTTTACACACGAAATTACCACCCATTTCCCTTTCAGGTACCAGTATCATTAGTAAGGAACGACGGTATTATATACGCGACGGGACTAACGTTCACGTACACGCCCGAGCCAGGCCCTCGGCCCGTCTGCGCGCCCGTCGATGACGTCATGCGACCCGACGCGCCCGGCTGGCACGACCACCGCCTGCAGGAGAACGCGCTGCAATAGCCCATGGACTGCAGGCTGGATGACAGTCTGCAGTGATAGGAAATTTTGAGTGACTGGACTGGAAAGTGACATTTTGAGTGACTACTGGAAAGCGCAGATATTTTTGAGTGACTGGACTGCAATTTTCACTGAGCGTCATTTGGTTCTCGATTTGCTGCTAAGTAATGTTTTGATTCCCGGATTCAATGGTATTTGCTCAAATTTTTGCGGCGCTTGGTATCAGTAAAAGTGATTCTGCAAGTCCTCGTGATGCCAACCACGCCGCCCCAAAAGTGGTTGAGGACCTTAATCTCAAAGTGTAACGGAGGTTGAGTGACTGTGCGTCCCGGCAAGTGATTTGAAGACATTTTGGAATTAGTTTCTTTATAGTGCCTAAAATTTGGTCGTCATAGCACTTTCATTAACATGACTTACTAAGGTATACACCTATAATCTAGACTTACCAATATTTTCGTTTAATAATGAGATTTTTAAATCCTATTGTTAGACTTTCTCTCCTTGATGGGGGTGTTATGAGATTTTCCAATAATAAATGATGATTGTCAATAAGTTTTTGGTCATAGTTGACTGTGCTATGACGGACAGACTGATAGAAGCTTTATATTAAGGTGCCACGAGCCAATTTGGTTTAAAAATCTTAGTTCAGCGAACGGCTGAACGATACTTCGTGGAACTACGACAGTTTGTGCCTAAAATATATTTATACGTCACATTACTTATAGTTACGAGTTAAACTGACAGCATTAATGTATTTAAAACGAGTTAATTAGTAGCCTGTTACGCTGTGTCTACTCCAGGGGACAACTGGGCACATCTGGTTCATTTATTGAACTATCCAAAAATTCTAAAATGTAAACCAAATCTAATCTAATCTTATTCTAATTCTGAATTATTCTTCTATCCTTCTTTTGAATTCACATTGAATTGCAAAATTATAAAGTAAATACAAACGAAAGATTGCAAATAAATTGTGGTAACTAGTCAACGGGCACAAAACAAGACACAATAGTTTGCGAGCACCGGTGTTCGCGGTGCTTGCCAAGGGGTTAATATTAAACCATGGATCTAGTGAAAGTTTATTACGAGACATTTAGTTATCAACTTTACATTATTTTTTTGATATGTCTATGCAAGTAATATACGTATAATATATGTATAATTAGACTTATTAAATCTAAAAAGACTGTGTTTAAGTTTAAAACCCTCCAGCTATATCACCCGCAGATGGCACTTCCCACGTCACTTGTCCCCTAGGGACGACACAGCTTAAATTGTTTAAAAAATGTGCAAACTATCAGGGTTGCAATTGTATTTAATGGCTTTTATCATCGATTACCATTAAGTAGAACTTAATGCACAATCCTGTGGAAATTATTGAAGTAATTTGTTTGAATTACTGATATAGTAATTTTTTGTATAGGAAAATTTCTTGAATTTTGTCGAATTTACGGAAATCTTAAATACTTTGTCGATTACGCATTTTCTTTCAATGTGCATCAGAACATTAAGAAACAATTTAATTAATTTCGTATCTAATTTGGAGTTAACGCTTGCCAAAATAATATGTTCTTGTAAAAGGATTGACACCAACCAAAGATGATCCTGTATTTCCTATTCTGTTGTAAACCTGGAATTGTTTAATCATATTTGATATGTATTTGATTTGATATATTCAGATCGTATCGCCGGAATATGGTTGTTACGTTTCTATTAGCTCGATGATGAAGGCCCGGTAGCGCCCCACTTCGCTGTGGGAACGCAGCCCATGTGTGCAATTACGATTATCTAACAACGCAGAGTCGTGTCAAAACGATCTTGCGTCACACTGTTCATTCTTCTATCTGGAATTTGGCGTCATGTCAGATCAGACATCTAAGCTAGCTTATCTTCACTTTAAAGACGACGATTTAGAAATGGTTTCAGGTTTTGCTAGGTCTCTTTTTCGTAAAGAGGCCTAAGGGATTTGATCATTCTAATAAAGAGTAGAAATCTCATATATTCTCTTCTTATTCTTCTTCTTATCTAATATATTCTATATTCTTTTTCTATTTTCTACTTGATAAGATATTCTCGCCTAAATTACTTTTGAACTTTCCTAAAAACACTTGGTCTGTGGGTACACGGGACTGTATAAATTATCAATTTTTATGTAATCCCGAACGGAAAACCATATTGTGGCGATATATAAGTTAAATAAGGGCGCACTAAGGATGTGTCTTCTAGATACATAATCCTGTCTGTAAAAGCAATGCATAGTATTAATAGAACTTTCTGGTAACTATTAATTTAATTATGGGAAAAGATCTCTCTGTTCGTAAGTTTGTTTCTTCGGGGCCAAATAGCTGTAATATCCATGACAAGTCATTGTGTTTATAATTTTAATTAATTTAGTGAATATCGGTTTGTGGATTTGCATTGACACGTTATTTTTAATTTGTGTACATTATTATGTTAGTACTGTATTGTCAACGACAGGACAAAGCCAAATAAGTTTTAGATACTTGTATTTTCTGAATACACAAACATTTATAGTACTAAAAGTTCCATTCATTCAATATGTCGTACTGCGATTCACTCGGCAATCATCTGTTTATGTCCTACGTGATGGTGCCCCGGCTGCGCATGCGACCGAATGCAAGGGCTGGATGGAATTGTTAGTCAGTGTATTGTATTATGCTTCTCGTCATTCGTAATATATTAGTCATTTGTGTTTTGTGTCGTACAAACAAGCTCTAATTGTAATTGTACCTAAAATTATGTAATTATTCCACATGTTGTGGGAATGCATGCGAGGGCCCGCGGCGGCCCTGTACCAATGTATATTTACTGAGATTTGAACAACCCAACTAGGCATAGTTTAGTCCATAGTACACTTTATATTGTTTAAATCTTTCGAATGAAATTCTATTTATTTTATGCGAATTTATTTTACAACGGATTTATAATTTTAAAAGTGAAGTTGATGTGTATTTTAATAGTGTGATTTCGAACATTCCATTTGGAAGTGTAATATGAAGTACAAAAAATATCAATATTTTTGTAGCAAAACATTAAATTACAAGATAAATCTTATGGAATTGGTAAAGTTACAGTATTACGATGAAATTAGTATTAAATATTATACTTGATACGAAAAAGCACTAATCATGTCGTCAATTCTGTAAGAGTAAGTGAATATTTCGTTTTAAAAACTGTTTACTCTTACATTTCTGTCATTTTACATGGTATTTATATATTTGGAAATGGTCATTTAAGTAGCATAGCGGTTCGAATTTTACTACTGATGATATTTTGAGCAGCGATTTTGAAACATGAATATTTTTAATAAAAACTGAATTTAAATATACTTACCTTTTTATTCATTATACCTACACACAAACACCAAAACTGAAAATTTTAATATTTTTGGGTAAAATTCCCAGAATTAATTTTCGCACGGCGCAGGCGACGGCGTGAACTCATTGTTTAATTAAAGGTCAAGAGTAATTAACTTATTATGAATCAAAGTTAATCGACAAATCAGTTCAGTGTGGGAACGTCTTCAAAATGTCTTCACATGATAATAACAAGTGGCTTCCCCTACTTACCGTTCCGCACTGCCGGCTCTGACCTCAGATAATTATCCAAGTTTATTCTGTCTGCCATTGTTCCTAGCTGAGATTCTGAATAAATAGAGTAAATATTTATGATATGTGCCTGGGAACTCGCATTTTTAGATACCTTCATTGAGTTGATTGATCTTGGTAATTATCCGAAACGACTACTCGTACAGAAAATTATTCAGTGCCTACCCACATATGAGTGTAAATTGCGGGGTTGATAACTTATTAAATGTCGTCACTATACTTTATAATCAATGAAAAAAATAAATGGTGTCTCTGAAGTTGCCTATAATTTTCCATTTCTTCCCCAAGATGTTGATAAAAATCTGTATTGCTAGTCAACATTATAGATAATTGGAGATTCTTATGTAATCTACCCGCATTGGGCCAGCGTGGTGGTGTTACGGCCCATACTCTTCATGTGTTTCTCCATGAGCAAGGCCTATGCCCAGCATAGGCTGAGCACGTAATAGGCTGAGGACGATCGCTATAAACAGTAAGGCTACTTGAAGGAAAATTTAATCTAGATTTAATTACCCTGCAAGTGGGCCTAAAACTTCATTTCAGACATTGCTCGGTACGATCAGTTATAAATTCTTTCAAATGGAATGATAAAAATAAAATTTGAAAAAAAATAAGAGAAAATTTTTGTTTCCTTTGGGTATATTGCAGTTGACAAAAAACCAAAAGAAACTTTATTGAAACAGCTGACTGAACATCCTATAGATATACCGAGTTATTTTTTTGCTCGGTAGTGCAGTTAACCGAATGTTTTTGTGGTTTTGTCGTTAGGTATTTGCGGGCCGTTTTTGATAGGTGCTTACGGACCGTATCTACTAGGCGGTGGGCGTGCGAGGGAGGACTCGCTCAGGTGTTCGCTGAGAATACCTTCTTATTAAAATTCCTCGATATACACATTCCTGCCCTTCCGTAGGAGAGACTCGGGCTCTGCCGAAGCAATACTCTGAGCCGTTCCCGACCAAATCAGACTATTGAAGTTTGCGCTATTGCATTAAGGGATTTTTCGGGCATATTCGGAAAATCATCAAAATTAGGTAACTCCATCCTCATCATGAAATTGATGTAGGTACCATCACGCCGATGTCCCCGAAGGGATTAGTATCAGGTACGTAAGTTATACTTATTAATCTGAGAAAAAATGTACAAGCTTCATTGATTACCAATGTGCCGATACTTGATCATCAACAGCACGCAAGCAGTGACGCCCTCGTTGACACGCTTACGTGATAGTTAATTGCACCATCGAACGCAAAAAGCCATCTCCGATGTAAAATTTAATGACACAGTAGGCGTTGATGATAGGGTTTCCCTGCATCCTGTTGGTTGATGTCATTTCCGCATAACAATCACATAGAATTAAAATTTGCAAGAAAACATTTAGATGAAAGATAATAAGGCAATTTACCTCCTAGCATAATCTGGCTCATAAAATAAACGCAAACAATTTTGCTTACTTTTCATTTTTCTAATGACAAGTAAGCTCTTGGCCTTTATCTCACCTCACAAGGTGAAAGCGAGCTTCGCCTCGCCAACTGAGGAACTGGCTATCTTACCTTTAATTGCCGGAACACAACAATGCTTAAAACATTGTTATTATGGCGACAGATTTAGGTAAGACGGTGGTTGATAGCCAGGCGGGCTTAGAAAGCCCACCCACCAACCAACCCGAGCAGAAAAACTCCTGCCCCCGTGGGGAATCGAACCCCGGACCTCCCGATCTGTGCCAACCACTGGACCAGAGAGGCAGTTAAACTGTTACCGTTTTACATAAGCGGTAAAACGGCATAAATGCAAAAAGAATCGGTACAGCACTGAAACAATTTTCATGAAATTATTAAAAAATTAAGAAGAACATAAATATCCGGCTTGTGCAAGATAAAGGGGTTGTTCTTCATCACCTTATAATAATAAAATGAGGACTATAGTCGTTCCAGCATATATACGTCCCACAGCTGGGCACAGGCCATCCTACCCGTCCCGTATTTAATATTTAGGTACAGTACCCTAAAAATTACACTGAACTCTCTTCAGGATACAAACCTCATAAAACGATCTAGTATCTAACACTTAGGGCCGATTTCACCGCTAAAATTAAACGCGATCAACTCCAGCTAAACTCGGTTCACACGCTAAACTGAGTTCCACTCTCAAATTTGCGTTTCACCGGCATAAACTAAACGGCGTTCAAGCTGAACTTAGATCATTTTCTGAACGGCCGATTTTTGTCGTTTAGCGTATCTAAACGCGTTTAAAGAAATGTCATCATTTGTCATTTGATTGTAGATAGTTGAATTGTTTTCTTTATTTTCAATTTATTATTTTTCCTTAAACAATTATGAGAAGAGCTTTGGCACTAGCGTTTGACGAAAATTTTGATGAGGATGAGTTTGTTGTCCGTCGCTCCAGATGGATACGTGAGAGAGAAGAACATTTCGACACTCTTGATGACAAAGATTTTGTAACTAGATTTCGACTTACAAAATCAACAGTTCTTTCCGTATTAGAGTCGATTGAAGATAAAATAGAATTTCCTACAAATATGTAAGTAGCAAGAAACATTTTACATTATTATTGTTATAGCTACATAACAAAACAATGTTGTTTATTATAGTAAAAATGTTCCGTGGTAATTTATTATTATTTTGTTCAAGAAATAACAGCGTGTCTCCAATTAACCAGTTGTTATGTGCCCTACGTTTTTATGCTACTGGATGCTATCAAATAACTGCTGCAGACTTATGTGGATTCAGCACCTCAACTGCACATAGAATTGTGCACAAAGTCAGTGCTGCTATTGCTTCACTCAGACCACGCCACATATATTTTCCTGAATTACCAGATGAGATTCGTCAAACACAAATAGACTTTTATAAGAGAGCGAGATTTCCATATGTCATAGGTGCCATAGATTGCACTCATGTTAAGTTTATAAAATCACCAGGTTAGTTAAATTTTACCTAAATTCAATTATCTAATATACATAAAGATATTCACTTCAGTATATTTATATAAATGTTTCAGGTGGAGAGAATCCAGAGATTTTTCGTAACAGAAAAAACTATTTTTCTCTCAACATTCAGGCCATCTGTAATGCCAAATTGGAATTCACTGATGTGGTTGCTCGCTGGCCTGGGGGTACACATGATTCATATATTTTCAACAACTGTTACAGAAGAGCAATGTTCGAACAAGGTCATTATGGAAGTGCTGTTCTTGTTGGAGATGCGGGTTATGCATGTAACAATTATATGATGACTCCATTAGATCAGTGTTACACTGTGGCCGAAAACTTGTACAATGAGTCTCAAATAAGAACAAGAAATTGTGTAGAAAGATTGTTTGGAGTGTGGAAAAGACGCTTTCCAGCCATGGCTATTGGTTTAGGAGTATCAGTACAGAATTCATTTCCTATAATAATAGCCACAGCAGTATTACATAACATTGCCAGAAGAAAAGGAGAATCAACTCCTCCTAATGATAACCAAATAATAACTCCAGCTTCTTGGGATACGATATTAGCACTAGGCAATATTAATTATGGAAATACAGATGTAGGCAGAACACAACGAATCAATCCTAATCATAGAAGGCGCCAGGAATTTATAACTAACTATTTTGCACAGTAAGTTCACTACAAATTATGTCATTAATAAGGATTAACATAAATCTTTAGTAATATTATAAATGCAAAATTGTGTTTTTTGGTTTGCCCTTTCATTCTGCTATGGATTTTAGGGTTTTTTTGCTTTAATCATAAATAATTATGGTTTTCCTATGCCATAGTGTATTAAACTTGGATCAAAATGATTGTATCAAGCACCGGTTTTTATTTTTACAGATTAGCAAGATAAGTTTCTTCAAACAAATTGGAATGAAAAATAGTGCCTGTCAATAAATAAACAAAAATCATCATGATCTTTTATGCATGTAATTTTTCCAACATTATTTATTTGATAATTAAAATAAATTTTATATTGATACTATGAACACATTTACAAATATAAAAATATACTTGTGATCATTTGTTTTGGATTGAAACTTATATGAATTCTTTTTTTTGTGTAATAAGAAATAATAATAAAACAACTTTGTGTTAGAAACTATTCTTTTAATTTTTTTAGCTCCAATTCTAATATTTCTAGTTTAATTTTTTCTTGTCTAGTTTTTATTTTTTCCTGCTCCAATATTTCTATCTCTTTTTGCTCCTGTAACTGCAGGATCCTCATTTGAAGAGCATGCTCTTCCTCTGCATGCACATTACATTTAAGTAATGTATTTATTCTCGCGTTTGCAAGGTTGTCAGCCTCCCTTTCGCGCCTTGATACTGGGCGCCGGCGACTTGTCGTTAAGCCTGCTCTTGTTGTACGGGCCCTGTAATATTAAAGGTTGTTAAGACCAGCCTGTTTTCCCTTCAGAGATGGTTGCTTCCAATGAAGACTAATCGCCTTCTTCGGGTAAATGTCAACCAAATCATAATTAGTGAGAAGTTGATATTACTATTGCAGAAAAACATGTTTACTCTGCAAAGTATTCATGATGTATTTATCTTCTCCCTCCTATCATCCAGGAGGGAGGCGAAAATGCCCCGGCCCAAAAACCAATTGATAAATAAAATGAAGTTGTTAAAAATTTTGTTTATTTATATGCTCACCTCTGTGGTATATTTTGCCCTTGATCACTTTCTGTGGCATTTGGCCCAGCCACTGACAGCTGTGGATCATCAGCCACTGGTAGCTGTGGGTCAGCCTCCTCACCAGTCTCCGGCTGCTCATCAACAGATGGACTTGGTGGCCTGGCCAAGACTGGATGTCTAGGCACTCTCAGCATCGAAGGTGTATATTGAGACCAATCCTGTGTATGTAAAAATATAATAAGACATTAATAATATGAGAATTACAATTTACTAAAGCCAACAAATATGTTATGTCATCCAAGGTGGAGTGGTGTACACACTGGTTTTCGAGGTGCTGCTATCTCTGAGGTCCCAGCTTTGATTCTGGGTGGGGTAATCAGTAAAATAACTTTTTATCTTCCCATGAATGGGTATACAGTAATACCCATTGTTGTTTCTGATTACAAGCAAGTGCTTAATTTGAGATTGCAGCAATGTATGTGATGATGTATACAATATTAATATATTTAATACTCACAATTTCCATTACTTGTTCACCCTGAGCATCTGAAAAACAATTGATGATAAGGTATAAAATTTTACAAATAATTTATAAATATATATTTAAATAACATACCATTTGAGCACTCTTCGTGTTGTTGGCTTGTACCCTCTCCATGCTGATTTACCATGCTACCAGATGCTAAAATATAAAGAGAAGGTTTACAATCACATAGGTATTTGAATGAAACTTAAATACAAACTTTACATGTATGTGCATGGATATTTTGAATGAAATAGAAAACTCACCTAATACTTGAGTGCCATCAGAGTCATAAGTATTGGTAAATCCTGTTACCCTTGTCTGAATGAGTTCAAGGACTCTTTCTGTTGCAGGATCTTCCAAAATCTTTTTTGGTGGACCTCCCCCTTTGATAAGAAAAATAATTTATTTTAACATTAAATTAGTTTTCATACTTCTCAAGAAAAAGTGGATTGATTTATGTATTTCAGTAACTTACCCGTTCCCAAAAAATGTTGGTTGCGCATTGTTTGGGTTTGTTTAGCCCTCTTTTTTAAATTTTCCCAGCAATTTCTGAGGACCCCCCAGTCTCTTGGGTGGATGCTGGAGATCGCATTAAATTCGATGGCTATTTTATGCCACTCCTCATTCTTCATTTTGACAGTTAAAGTATCGGATTTCTTATTCTCGACTACATCGAAATGCTTCTCAACCAATTCAATCAAACATAATTTTTCGCTAGCGGCAAAGGTCGGGTCCCTTTTCCTCTTCGACATTTTCAATCCGTTTGGTGAAGCCGTGGTCAATAGGTGCGCAAGAATCAAGTCCAGTTATCAGGCAGTAGGTCGTCGTATATAGGGGGAATCACAATGTCCAGAAATCGATGCAGGGTCAAAAATAAATAAACAAAAACAGGGAGCACAGGCAGATCAAAACACTTGGAGAAACACGGATAGCACAGAGTATAAAACATCTGTGCGCCGGTTGTACAGAGTAAAGTATTGCTATAAATAAATGATGACACAATAATAATAGAAAGTCCCCGTAATTTAATACCAAAAATTAATATATCAGAGTACATACATATTTGATTGTTTATATCAAATCGAAAAAATAACATTGTGTTTATTAGTACCCATTACATTTTCTTTTCTTCATTATAATCGATCATAATTAATTTTTTTGCTTTTTTAAAATCCCATTTAAGAAGGAACATTTTATTTAATGGCAGCACCTTTAACGCATCATTCATTCATTCATTCCTTGATAAAGGTAAACTACGTTTTATTAAACGGGATCAAAAAGAAGCCGGTGAAACCCGTGAGACGTAAACCGCGATCAACACTAACATCTAAACTAGATTAATCAGAACCGAGTTTTACTAAACTCGGTTTCTGTTCACGTCGGTGAAATCGGCCCTTAGTCTTCCTAAAAATAACAAAGTAACATTATCGTTACGCTATTTGAATGAGCTGCTATTTTTTGAACGATCAAAGAATGTCCTTAATCATTTCCCCAAAAGATTTCTTATCTATCAAGGTGCCTAATGTTTTCTACAACTAGTTACAATTTCTCTTGAAAAAACTGAAACAATAATTACATGCTTCCTGAAAATGGCGCTCATAATACCCTCATCACAATCTATCCACCTCATTGATGGCGTGCGCGCAACCATTATTTTTTAACCATGACGTGCTGATGAAAATTATGACGTCGATTATCGTACACAACCATTCATTGATGATGGGGCAGAAAAAAGTCCAATGGCGACGATTAAAAGTTTCAGGATCTCAGCACATCCTGCTGCCAATAGCGAGGAAACTACTGAATAAGTTAAGCTGTTCTAAAATCAGTTACCCCGGAACATTTGTTGGTCATTTACCTGTACTAATTAAACTATATAGCGATTAAATCTTAGCGGAGACTGTGAGAAAAGCATGTGCACACAATTGAATCATTGTCTGCTTTTTTACATTCTACCGACTTGATATATGGAGCCAAGATATGCAGAGTGTGGGAAAGTCGAGCACTGCTTGAGTTTTCCAACATGTCATCTCCAACCGTGGGAGCGCCTGCGCACACCCAATTTTAGTTCAGAAATGAAATTTGAAGAGGTTTATCTGCTCTAGATCATATCTAAAAAAAAATTAGAATTGTTTATCGCGGGTACATACCTTGCTTATTGTGTGACAATTTAATCAACCTTATTACCTAATTTTAAATAAAAAAACTCAACATGTAGAGTTTATTAATGAAGCGTTATACGGTAGTCGTTTTAAATAAAATAATATATATATATAGTTTTTATTCAAATTTCTTTGGATATCGTCATTTTAATGCGATCGGAAGTAAAACCGTAAATGATCCGGAATTGGCTTGCCAAATACACCTTATTGGCTTCGACACACAAGAGTTAATCATCAAAATTAATTAATTATTTTCAATAAAACAACAATTTTAATAGTTTTTAAGCATTATTACTCGAAAGCTGAAGGGGGAAGGAAATAGACCATGAAATCTCCTGGCAACATTCAGAATCGTAATTTGCAAGCTTTTCTGAGTTCATTACTATTCACAGAACGCGGTCCTCATATTTTGCACGCTCAATTTCCTATGGCGCCTGCTCTAATATTATTATGTACTTTCGTCTTGTGATTTTGTCATTTATGAAATTGATTTCAATGAAAACTTTCCCGATAAAGTTATATACCTCAGATCATTATTTCAGCAATATGGGGAGATTGACGACACGTCAAGCGAAAGATTAGCTTAGGATGGATGAAATGGCGGCAGGTGAAGGAAAAATTTATAAATCTATTATTAGACTTTTCGTCATGTATGGATCGAATGCGTAGGTTGAGATGGACGTGTGGAATAACAAGAATGGATAAAGTGAGGAATTAAAATTTTACAGGAAGTCTGATAGTACCCCGATTGCTGATAAATTCAGATGAGGAAGACCTGTGCCCAGCAGTATATAGGCTGAGAACAAATTTTTTTTAGTTTTTTAGCTCGACTTAATTCCATACTCGATTTTGCACATTTGTTTAATTAAAAAAAAGCTCAGAATTAATTAATAAATCATAAACTAGCTTGGTTAGTATAAAAATCGTTAGGAGATTAATAAGACATAAAAAAACATATACTATGAAAAATACTGAATAAAACTACTATAAAAGTATGGCGCTATAGAAAAAAGCAACAGGAAATATTGTGATCAGGAAAAATGTGACAATTGCGTAAAGGAAAAAAATCGGGAAGATTATGTAATAAGTCTGTGTGAAAGAGTTTAATTTTGTAGAATGAAGATTTTGTATAGATAAGGAAAGATACATAATTTGGACAATCCTTTAATGTCGTAATATTAAAAAAAAAAATATTTTTTCTTAACTTCACATTGTTAGATCTTTTTGTGACAAAGTATAGAGGTATAACCTAAATATTTCTTTATTCTGGGCCCCGATCGCGCTAAAATAAAACGTATTTTCCAGAACCGTGTCACAGTAGAAAACGTTATGGTCCATTCACACTCCACACTCTCGTACTCTCGTAGCTACGTGTCGCCTCGTGGAGTTAGCCCACTGAGCATGAACACCACTTTATGATTAATATCGCGATTTTATCACATTCAGCTGTCAAAGTACTATGGAATTTGACAAATGGGCGTGATAAAAGCGTGATAAATATCATATCGCGCTAGTCATGCTACTTAGGCTGAATGGGCCATAACGATTTTGACTATTACGAGTACCACTGTAATAATATAGTGTTAATAATATTTTAATGGTACATATCTTCAATTTTTGCCATTTCGTTTGATTATAATCAATTTGTTTTATCCCAATGGTACAGTTTTTGATATTTTGTAATCTGATTATTGTTCCATTACGATACTATTGTCAATAATCTATTGACAATATGGTAATGGGCTATGGTTGTAAATTAGCAGACTCGGGACCGTGATCTCTGTTCCCAAAAATAAATGTAACATTATAATTTCCTTTAAAAACAAAGTTGGATTCCAAGGAACATGGCGTAATCCTTTTTAAAGTTAATTAAGTTACTATTGTACGAAGACAATTTCTTTAATGATCCTTTTGATTGCTTGGTGCTATGCGACCATTGTTCGCGTCAGTTATATCGCTAAGATGGCTAAGAACGGTAGTTTATTTTAGACATTAATAAGTATCTACTTGCAAAGATGTACGATTGCACACAATTATTTATTTATTCCATTGTCACATGGTTCACTGAATATAATATAGTTATGTCAAGTGAACTTTAGAATTAATTTTCATATTTTTTTATAACATTGAGTTGCAGGGTTTTAATTACTTTATTTCTTAGTTCATGAGGTCAACACAATTTAGGCTAGGATCGTAAAATGATCGACCAGTAAAGTATTTTTAGGTGTTAGAGAAAAAAGTAACATCACTAGTTTAATTATATCATTAAATACCTACCTAAGGTCTAGCCTACCTAAGGATCTAATAGATATTTCTTTATGTTTTGCGAATGTTTTTATGTTTCCTAAAAAAATTGATATTGACTACATTTTAATTTCATGTGTCCACATTCAGCCGGATTCCCCTATCGGGCAGACTTATGTAGGTACGATTAGGTAATTAAGGTAAAATTGTAGCCGTAATAAGTCGTGAATAGTTCAACTTGATTGATTTGGTGTAAAAGATTTCTTTGTAGAGTACCTACGTTGAAAGCTGTTTTTTATTGGTGAACAGAAAAACCACAGTCCATAAAATTAATAATTAATTTTTTCAGCACAAATTTTCGGCACTACAAGTCTTACCGATTTGGGATACCGTTGGGGTTTGCCCATAATTTACCCTAGGGTTAGGTGCTAACTCTATAACGCGCAAGTGGGCCTTAATAACTTAATTCTCTATCCCAAATACAACACCTAGAAATTATTCTCTTTTTTCTTTGATTCATAACCTGATTGTAAAGTGATTCGCGAAGATACCAAGTACAACATGCAAATGTTGGTTAACCTCTCCTAACTCGCTGACCTGCAAGTTGCCTTTCACGCCTTTTTGATGGAACCCATGTTGTAGAACCTCTGTAACTTAATAAATATTAGGTCCTTACCTATGACATTGGTGTTTTGTATGGAGATTATGGGGAATTCTGCATTTTCCATACTAACAATTTATCAGTTTTCTTCACAACGACAAATCCAGAGATAATAATATTTGGCATGTATCATTAGACACGCTTTAGTAATATGTGTAGTATCACACTTAATAAAAATTATTTATCGTTTTTAAGTGAATGCAAATAAAATGATGTATTCGGGAGGCACTTAAAAAGAGTTGCCTCCGTGTCCAATTTTAACACAATTAAACTTACAACAAATTATCAAAACAAATCAAAAAAGCTCAAAAATATAGTCTATTTTTAGACGAGGTAATTATTTTTTAGGAATACTCTGAATCTTAATAGTTACAGACAAAATACTAAGACAGAATAAAAACACCAATTTCATAGGTAAGGACCCAATATAAAAATAACAGAATTTATCAATAAGTAACATAATAAATTCAGCCGTTAAGCATTATTTGGCCAATTCCTCTCACCACCTTCACCAACAGCCTATTTACGAGTAGATCGTTAGGAAACTAGTAAAAAGTACCTACCTATATTGCTGTCTCATGAAATATAATATCTCCTTAGCATCGAAGCCTCTCGAATTACAGTCCGCGGTGCTTAGTCAGAGTTGCTTGACACCGACCTCGTCACCCAAAATTGCACACTTTAGGATGAGAAATCAGACACGAAATTGCTCTAAACACTCATATTCTTGATGTTAGATAAATGACTTCCTGCTGCTTGCTACAATGGAGCATCATTATTCCTCCGCAAGAATAGATCGCGCCGCGTGGGATTCTCTCACGACGTTATTGCGGATATATATTTTTCTGTTTGTTATAATTAACAGTTTTTCTAATAGTCCGCTTTTACCTTAATTGTTCGGTGCCGTTACCTTTACAAAATTGTACTGAATTGTACCGCGGATCTAAAAGGCCTCTTGGAATGTTTCGGAGTTTAAGTATTATTTAAACTTGACACCATGTAAACTTAACTTAAAACAATAAAGGTTTAATTGATTAATATTCAATAGATTTTAGAATTGATATTTAATAACATGAAATCATCATTATCATCACGCCTCTTTTCCCGAAGGAGTAGGCAGAGGTGTTAAACGCCCAAATTTCGCTAGATATGTAGGTCCCCATGTAACAGGTGACGAGCCTGTTGCCATGCACTGGGCACAATGTGAGGCAAGCGATATTCACAATGAACTTTATTGTACATAAGTTTTATTGAAACTCAGTGGTACAGGCGGTGGGATCGAACCCGCGATTCGAACGAGTTGTGCCCCGTTCGTCCCAACTCGGCTACCGCTGTCTTTTTGCTGATATTCAATGTTAAAATTATTTCACATTTGATATGCTTAAATTTAATTCGCCTTATATTCGGTAGCTACATAAAAATCCCTGGTGTCTGAGTAGGAATTAGGCATTAAATTCCTGTTGATTCTGAAATATAAGGTATAAATAAAACACTTTATTAAATTGTGACTCATGTTTACAACCATTCACAAATGCAAATTTTAGACTTTTAAGCAAAATAAAACATACAGGGGTATTGTCTCCGGCATGAACTCATGGCATGATAGACAACATTACATTTAGCTACGTGGTTAGTCCGTTACCTTACAATAAATATACACTTTCCAAAACTAAGTCAACAACTAATGAAAAATATATATAATTATGACGATACTTAGGTAAATATCAAGTTTTAAGTATGAAAAAATCGTACGTTTGTAAACGACATAGGTTTTAAAAAATCAGTCATGTCAAATATCGTGTCTGAGATATCGCTGCATGAAGTTTTTTGATACATTATTTTTATTTGTTAAAACAATCAATTCGTACAGTCCCACGATCAAGTGAAGCTTAATTTCTGTTGCTTTAAAAATTTAAGGTTACATTGTATTGCCAATGTTAATTCTTTGTGCACTGATTTTAGATTTCTTTTAAAATCATATTTATTGTAAGTGTGAGTACTCTGCAGATGATAAATGAAAGTAATTCATAAGTGTTTAAGCTTAATAAGGCAACAATTAGCATAAAAAACAGTTTATTTCGTATTAAATAGATCTAACCGATCACCTAATTATTATTAACAGATCTTTCTCATATCTAAATAGTTGATATACGAACACGGACAATAGTCTGCAATGAAATAATAAATTTTAAAGCAACTATTATCCGCGTATTAAATACATGCTTCTACTTAAAATATTCAGTAATTTTAACGACTAAATTGATCTGTAATGCGCCACTAACCATTACATGTTTTGTCCGTGTAAACACGGCCTAATTTGCTAAACGTACTAATAATATTTGAATAAATTTATAAGTTTTAAATATTTGTTTAAATGTATACGTTGTACTTAAATCTAGTACCAACAGTTCGTCTGTCCGTCGGCTGACAGATTCAAAGCAGCTACATTTATTATGGACGGATAAAATAATTACATGCTTCAGTAGTGTCTAGTTAAGAATTCAACAGCGTGAATTTGATTGATTGCATTGTGCATTAACATTTATTACACAGCTTTTTTAAATGTAAAATCAATTAAATATTTTACCTGATGTAATAGATACGTTAATAATAAGCTGACAAACAAAAGGTTCGGGTCACTTAAAAAACTTTCACTATTTCACAAATATCGAACTCACAAAGCTCAATGATTTTCCAAGTGATCCAGAACTATTGCACTCCAGTGTATTTAATTATTAAAGAAAATAATTACAGCATAGATTATTATCAACGGGAACACAATAATTACATCTATAAAATTTTTAATTGCATCTTTACCTTTTTATAATATGCACTAAGCTTTTATTTACCACGTTAAATTCGTAGAAACATTTTAAAAAGACTAAAGGTTTTTGACTGTTCTGTTCAAAGATAAGTAGAACATTTTTTTCTCGATATTATAAGTAGTCTACACGATAGAAGTAATATAAGAGCGCGAGAGAAGAAACAGAATTTTTTAAATCAAGAATAAGTTAAATATATTTAAAATGTTCGTATTTTCTAATAGATATTCACTTATTATTTGAATATCATATTTTTATTGGGCAGTCTATGTTAGTCTCAATTAGCAAAATAAAGCTTTAAAGATGATTAATAAAAATATTTGGAATATTTTATTGTACTCCTCGTAAAATAACAATATGAGGAAAATATTTTGAATGAAATACCAGAAGCGTACATCTTGTCTTTGTTTCTTAGTTAAACGAAATCAATTTCAAGCCTATATAACTTCGCGATAATTTATTTAACTATTTATGCATACACGATAAATTAAAACCATGTAAAAAAAATTCTTGTCACGGATTATATAAGTTTCTCTGAATTAAGCTTAAGCCGTTGTAAATGTCTATTTTTAATAGAGCTATGTATACCTATGCTCACATTATTATTATTGTAAGAGACTACGTTATTATTCAACTAAATTCAACTCTACACCTTATAGAAGACCAGTTTGGTGGAATCTAGCGCGTTTCCAAGAACCGCCAAATAAAACTAGTATTGTATATAAATAAAGTTGAATCTCATTGTGTTCTTCTATACATCTATCCATCTAATGTCTATTTGACGCGTACGGACCTCTGTTTGTTCATGTTGGTGAGCATGAGCGATATGTATGAGGTGAGGAGGTCGTCCATCTTGTACCCTAGGGAGGTCTCGCAGAGCAGCTTGGAGCCCCGCACCAAGTTGCCGATCGTCATGTGGAAGTACGTGTTCCCAGAAGACCAGTTTGATATCCTCGTGAACGGGTGCGTCACTAGAATGTCCTGAAATGAATGAAGAGATAAGACACTTAATTTATGTGTTTAGTTGCATGTTTTTGTGCACCTATAAGTAGTGACTATGTAACTCTATTCAGATCATTATAGTGTGAACATTACATAGTAAATCAATACTATTTTAAACACATTTTAAGTTATAAGTTATATCTCGACGTTAGGCATAATAAAGAAAACGTGAGTTAAATCTAAAATGGTTTTATTAAAAAACCAACCAATGTCTTTTAGCATCGATTTTAGAACCTGTTGAGGTGCAAGGAACGCGGGCGTTCGCGAACAATAAAAAGGTTTTTCAGTGCCTTGTTTGTAAACCTTGATGGCAAATAATAATGGCTTTAATTTTTTTTCATTTTTATACAATTATCAGTGTAATCGAACGTGGTCAAATTCTCTGTAATCAATGATTTACAAAGATTTTGTAAATCGATGTTGTTAAAGACATGTGACTAATAATTACATTTTTATTTTATTCAATGATGTTCTGTTTAGAACACATTTTGTAAAGTTTGTAGTTATCTTTCCTTTTCTTTGTGCTAAAGAAGGATGATGTCCTTAATAAGCAGTAGGTATTCACAAAAAGTATAATTAGGCATAATATACACAATTAGTCCCTGTAGAAATTGTTTATGACTTAAAACGCCATTGTTATAATTAATTGCTTTATAATTAGTTCAAATAATTATAGTTATGAATTTCAGTTCCAACTACTATTGAAGCATAACGCAGAATTGAAAACAACCGATAGATTTTTATATTGACTGATGGATTCTGATAAACTACCTTGCAAAAAGCAGCACCTGTTGCAAATTTTTCAGTATTACGATTATTTTGTTAATAAATTACGTGGTAAATAAAAATGACGTGGATTTTTCACTCTTATCTTTTCTGTGCAAAAATAAATCAAACATAAAAGTTCTCAAGTCTCATAGTAAACCAGCATCCAGTTCTCCTAGTGTAAGTTTACATTGTGAAAAATTTCTCACTTTGAGTTCCAGAAATTTCAAAAATGAAATTTTTTATGGGAAACGTGTAAAGGGCCTCTAAAAAATTAACATTTTTGACATTTCATATCGCAACTCAACGTGACAAGGATTTTTACAATGAAAACTTACACTATTAAGGGCAGTGTTCACGAATCACGATAATGTCGCAAGACACAATACCTACCTAATTGTTTTGGCTTTAATATAATTGTGTGTGGTTGATTTATATTCTGTGGGCGTTTAAGCGACTTCGTTTTCTTTAGTACTTATTTATTTCGTACATTTTCGTTAAGTTGACAGATTAGAGACAAAATAGGACCGATTCCGTTGGCACAAACTAAACCAAACTAAACTTAATTGTGTATCTATCCGTTTCTAACTTTAAAGAGAAGAGAAGGATATATATTATTTAGTTTAATCTATGTAGTTTGTAACAACGGAATCAACCCTAATAATGCGTCTCCTATTTTTCAGCCCAGGCAATAAAAAATCTAGAAAAAATGCTAAATAAACCCGTGTATAAAGTTTAATGGCGTAAAAAAGTGTAATTATATAATACTATCTAAGTAAGTAAGAAAAACAATATTCTTTCCTTCAGGTAGCTCTACACAGATCAAATAAAAACATGGGTGAATTAATGCACTTCTTCAAATTGCAACACACGATTAGACAATGTGGTTTGGTTACCTTTCCATAATAATATACTGGTTTCACCGTTTTGAATACACTGCCAAGAAAAATAATACGAGACCTAATATTTTATTTAAAACATACCGGCCTCTGGCTTTAACGGGATTAAGTGAGACTTCAAAGTAACACATAGTTTCTGACTAATAGAGAAAACATGGTCGGGGCTAAACATTTCAAACTTATATTAAGTTTTTACCGAATCTCCCTAATCATTTATTATGTATTAAACGCGGAAGATAACGCCCTGATTGGAACTGGATCTACGTAGAAAACAAGGAAATAGGTATATTTGTGATTTACACCTAAAGCCGGTTTCTCTACCTCTTATATGAATAGATTTTTTTATGAAATTGCTACTAACCTTAGACTGTGGATGGATCAAGCTGACGCCATGTTTGTTGATAGCTATAAGCAGCAGCTCGGGGTAGTTGGGCTCAGTGGTCTGCTTGACCTCGAAGAAGGCGGACCCGAACGTCGGCCACCGGTAGATGACTTTCAGGAACGTAATTTTGGCGTCCTCCGGGGTCATGCCCGCGTCCTGGTTGTACGAGGCGACTATGGCTCGCTTCCAGTCCGCAGAGCTTTGCATTTTGATCAGGTCCGCTGGTATTAGCTCCCGAAGCATTTGTCTGTGGGTAAAGAGCTTAGAATAGAATTGTGAAGGGTTTACTTGTTTTCTTACTAATTTCATCGTCTCAGTCTGCACAACAGGGATTTGCACTACAAACAGTCGATCGAGATCCGTTCCCCTTAGTATTGCTAGCGTGCCTTGCAACTAGGTGATACCATTGATGCAGTTGTGTTTATTAAACTCAGCTTTTAGTTCGGTCAAGGAATGACTAAAAGTAGGGTATAGATCACTGGTCAGAGTTCTGATTGCATGTATTAGCTCTAGAATTACCACAGTTATCCAAGTAACTGAGTAAGATCTAAGGAACCAAAACTGATATATTGAGCCATTCGCGGTATCGCCTTAATACGGCTTGCACTGAGACATGCATGGCTTAATCTTTGAGACAAGCATATAACTACTGGCAGGATCAACCAGGGAGCTTCCCTTATTCGCTGATATATCAACTGACCCCCGGTCGGACTTTGAAAATCGTACGAACCGGAGCGTGACTGAGTGCGGTCGATGTAGCTATGTTGGTAGCTACATCGACGCGAGAAAAAAATCATGACTGACAACACCACTCTGTGTTTTCCGTCAAAAGCGTGTCCACAACAAAATCATCCGTCCTCCAAATAAAACTATTTGAACACGACGACGACGACGATGTTAGTGAAGCGCCAACATTGAACGTTCGCATAGAAAACTCAACACGTATAATTTTAGGATTCTACACGAAATTTTTTGCAGGAGCAGGCAATTTCTGAATTTTAAACCGATAGATTAGTATTTCATTATACAATCTTTCATCCCCTATTTCATCACCTTAGGGGTGGAATTTATCAAAATCCTTTCTTTGGGGATGCCTACGTCATAACATCTACCTGCATGCCTAATTTCAGCCCGATCCGTCCAGTAGTTTGGGCTGTGTGTTGATCGATCACTATGTCAGTCAGTCACCTTTGAGTTTTATATAATATATAGATTTTCACTTTTCCTAAGCGTGTAGTTCGAAAACGGATGAGAATTTGGAACAATTGCATAGAATCAAAGTTATAGAGAATTTTATAAGCTTTCATTTCATCTTAGAACATTTTTTGCTACAGCGCACCGTTTTTGGGATATTGGCGAAAAATCTACAATTGGGACCTTTGTCACCCTCCCTCCCTCTCCGGCTCACCTCCTAGACGTCAGGACTTTTAGTATGTTTTATCCCTAAGCACCCTGAATAAGTTCCTGCAGAAATTGCGTAGGTTCCCGCTCACGCATTATACAATTACTTTTTTGACTGGGCTATTTAGAAGGAATCAAAAGAGCACGAGCTAAAAATCTTTGCACTCAAGTGCAACGCGTAAATAATTCAATTCAAGAAATAATTACATAAAAATAAACAATTCAAGAAATAATTACATAAAAATAAACAATTCAAGAAATAATTGCTTATACGGTAGACTATATCGGTGTCTCTAGTTCTCTGTCGGATCACATCATTCCTAATACAGTGCTTCAGAAATACCTACACCGAGCATAGTCCTTTACATAGTTCGCTGAGCGACTTTAACTTTTACTCTACGATGTTTTAAATTCAAATTTACTTTACCCCTCACGCGGTTAAAAACGGCTTTTCCGCTCAGATAACGAAGATCAAAAACATGCTGACATGGTGAGATGAAAGGAAAATTGTCATTGTCATTTAATTCTTTTTGCATCTGCGTCGCCTACCAATACAGTGCTAAAACTATTGTTCATGGGCTGACTGGAAGACATTTCTTTTAGAGATAAGTTCGCCCTTGCAAACAATGTTAGTAACTTCATGTTTGTACACTTTTTTGATTGTAATAAAGAGTATTGTTTGTATTCAATACTTAAGACATCGAAGATAAAGGAAAGTAAAACTAAAAAAAATTTATGATGAAAGAAGAATGAGCATTATCAATTAGGAAGATAATATCAGCTGTATGTAACTAGTTGGTAACTAGAAAAAATTAAAATTTCACGGACATAGTACACATAAATTTGGTTATGACCTTGTTTGAAACAAAACCATTTAGTTATATTAATAGTTTTAATCACCACGGTACAACGAAAACCCATTAAAATTATCTAAAAAGGATGTGGTAAGGTAATGTAAAAACATTTTTAATAAGATACCAGATACTGGTGTGTCAAAAATTTCATTTTGCAATGATTTTATCTACACTCATGTCTTAATATTCGAATTAGTGTTATTTAAATAAGCAGCATAGTCCGTAAACTCCCTCGACCTATATTCCATGTCGGATTTTTGATTTTCGTCACAAAGAAGTTACGCGCAGTGTTGTGTCAGCTCAGCCCACATATCACTGAGAGCCGCTTCGCTCATCCTGAAGCAGCTGATTGGTCTGCAATGTATTTGTCATTGTATCTTTTGTGAGGTCAATAGTCAAATCATTTATTCAGTTTAGGTACTTACATATTCTTATGAATGTCAAATTATACCAATCAACGGCAATGCATCTACAACTCTTTCGGTGCTGTAGATGTCTATGGGTGGTGGTGATCAGTTAAGATTGGGTGAGCCGTCTGAAAAACCATTCAGTAGCTACCAGGAGGCATTGTTCTGACAAAGACAAGTAAGATACTCAGCAAGTGTCGCGGTCGCGGCCGCAGAGGTGGTGCCTGGTGGGTCCCGTCTGCCGGGCGGTCTTTGCCGGGATGTACTCACGGTATGGCCTGCAACTCCTGCTTGTTGTCGCCGAAGCGCGCGCGGTAGGCGAGGGCGGCCAGGCGCGCCGCCTCGTCGCGCCCGCAGCGGTGGTACCCGCGCAGCAGCTTTGGCAGCTCCTGGTGGAAGTGGAAGATCACGTCCGCCGCACGGTCCTTCCCTGGCACTGTGTTCGTCCATAGCTTCTTCATGAAGAATACCTACGAAGATTATTTTTAACTCTTCGTGAATTTAACATGACAAACTAAAAGTTATTTTCTGTATCTATGGTTAAAATATCTCTTACTTTACTTTCTTCGCTATAGTGAATATTTTACAAGTAATCCCTCAGAAATATAGTTCTTTTTAATATTATGGATACCTACTGATATTTATAGATAGGAATTGAACTGTAACAGTTATGCGAAGTAGGTATCATGTATCATCGCTAGAACATGCTAGAACCGAGTATTCATAAGCCGCATCTTCAATGACTAGTACGGGTATTACGTCCAATGTAATCAATTTTTTTTTGGTTTTGCATTAATCGCCTTGTTCAGTCAATTCAAGACTTTACATAATTATGTATTGAGTAACTAATAAGTCTGGTATCTTTAGGCGTATGTTCTGTCTGGATAAGTTTTGTTATTTTTAATTTTAAAAGAAAGAATAGTTACTGTCGTTAAATACTATGCTCTTACCTGATACGTAAATTGTGGTGTAATTCCATCTCGAGTCGGCCGCGCTTTCTTGATCCAATCAGTGAGATGTCGCACGAAATCAAAGAAGAAATCGCCCTCTGGCACAGAGATCACCTTATCAGCTATCTTAACAAACAAACTAAAGCCTTCACTAGATCTGAGATTCAGTCTCTGCGCTATGTTTTGACAAAAGTCTTTCGCTCTCGTAGAGGAGTCCACTTCGAACGCTTCGTCCGTGTCATCGGGGAAGTATACCTTGTGGAATATTTGGGTTGTTTTATGTTGTATAGCTTCCACTTCCACTTGATGCGGAGGGTATTTTCTTTGGCCATTCCGTAACGTTTTTTGGAGTCTTTGGAGAGAATCTTGAGCAATTGGATATCTTCTAGTTCTAAGGAACAATGTCAGTTCTCGGAGTAGTCCTTGGCTGCATGCAAATAATCCAGTCGCCAGCCACATTAGCTCCCAACCCCTTTCTTCAGACATTCTATTTCTATTGTCGGTTAACTGTTTCATAATTTGGCAGTAAATCTCATCACGTAATATTTCATGCTTCAGTGGACCGTCAAAAATGTGATCAGTATACTCGTTGCCTATTCGGGGCCGTTTTGAAGGCAGATCGCTCATATATTTTAATATTGCAGTAAAAGCAAAACATGCCTCTTCGGCAAGCTCCTCCTTCGCCTGTAATTTTTTCAATAATGGAAGTTTGATTGGCTCTCTAGAATGTCGCCACAATTCGTCTGCACCTCCTCTTTTAGCTGTTGATAAAGTTAATGTTTTCGATACTGTGCGTTTTGGAGGTAGCCTGAAATGATCCATGGCGTACTCTAATAATGTATGTGGTTTGTCCCTTGTTTCAGTTCCATTTAACGTACTTGTCGGTATTTTTCGACCATGCTGCGCGCCTTCTTGACAGAATAATAACAATATGTCTGGTGGTGGTTTTGTCAGAGCAGGTAAAACGTAAACTGTCTCTGCAGGAAAATCTCCTCGTTCCATGGTGCGCTCACATCGACCTATACACCAACCGTTGTTCAATACGGACTCGCCGGTACTTTCTTCTTCTAGAATTATTAGGTCGCCCTTTTGGAATGTTAGGAAACTAGACCCTTCTCCAGGTGCTTTGTAATCTTGAAGAGCTATCACAAATTTTGATCGTTTCTTCAGTCCTTCTAAGAAATATACTACAAGGTCTCTAATGTCTTCTGCGTTAGGACTTTGAAATGTAAATTCTTCTCCACGAACTGTGGACAGACTGAACGTCTGTGTGAATACTTTATTTGTTTTTTGACTGGACACTGTTGTTATTTCTGGGAATGACAACTCTAACAATACTTGTTCTTGATCATCTACAACGTATACTCCTGTCCAATTAACCGCAATAATAACATCGTTTTTAGGTAAATTGGGACCAGAATTTCTATAAGCTTCATAAAATCTAGAGAATAATAACGGCCATTTAAATTTAGCGTAACTAACGACATCTTCCTTTACTCGATACGCAGGAACTTTTTCTTTCACATAATAACTTTTTTTATAAGCTTGTACAACTAGAGCTCCCCATCTGTCAACTGCTTTTTCAACACCCGTCAAGCAATAGTCTGGAATGTAATTAGGTAATAATGTATAGAGTCTTTCAGTATTCATATCCTGTCCATACTCGATATAATATTGTTGGGCGGCTATCATAGCTAGATCTTCTTCCTTGTCACATCTGTATTCACCAAACTTTACACCTCTAACTACTTGTTGGTATATCAAGTTTGTAGCTACTTGATCCTCTGTGGGGTCATGCCAAGGGGCAAATATTTCTTTTCTAAAGAAAAGTCTCCAAGGCGCATTTCTTTCTTGTGCTCCTTGTTCTTTTGCATATTGTTCACATTGTGATATTGCATCCATGACGTGATCACCTCCACTTCCAAGTGAACTTACTTTGTCAAACAAAGCAATATATAAAGAGAAACCGAATTGATCACGTAGGCCGATTTTGTCCGATAACTGATTGCACAGTTCTCTGGCAGTCGTCGCAGAATCAGCTAATAAAGTTTTTGTATTACCATCCATAAACGTTATGGGTAACATTATTGGTTTCTTTGATTTTGTAGCTTGAAGCTCTAACCAGGACGGTGGTTGATTCCGTGTACCATTATTGAAGGTTCTTTTTAACCGATCCTCGCAATATGGAGCGTAGCCAGGAGGGCCTTCCCTGATAAAAGCTCTTAGATAATTTACGAACTTTTCGCTAGGGGCAAAACAACCAACACATAATGATAACAGAATCCATCCTCTTGCATGTGATGATTTCGATGGATTGTTGGTCAACTGTTTACATATTTGACAGTATATTTCATCTCTTAATTCGGCACGAAGAATACCGTGACCAATAATAAAATGAAGTTTTTCTAAATTAGAAGTTGGTCGAGATTCGAGCCACGATTGGTAGCTGTCTGCTGTGTATTCTTCATCCTGGAACAAAATATTAAATGTTATATATGTATTTATTTTATTGTGTAGTTAGAAGACTCATATGGGTGTAGACTTAGATTTGAATATTTTTTTTATATAAGTTGTACCTGTAACTTTCGTCTAACATCCTCTCCAAGCTTATTCTTTCTCTTCAAAGTCAATGAAACTAATTTATGCCTAATTGATCTTGGCTTCTGTTTGTTTAAATAAGCGTCAGGATCCACACCCATCAACTGTGCTTCTTGGAATTCCTTGGACCGGATAAAGTTCCTGCCCAAAGTAGCTGTGACCTTTGACATTACCGACGTATTGTCTCTGTCCATGGTGTGGTACCTAGGCTCTGGCAGATCTCCTGTGAATCTTAAAATTGTGATCCACAAAGCTTGTGCAGCCTGAAACAAAATTCATTAAAATAATTAAAATTAATCGAATATTATCAATGCGACTGATATCATATCGACAAAATTTGCATACCAATTGATCGCCCTGTGTATGTAAAGGTAATAACGGGTGCTTTAGTGGTTTTCTGGAATACTGGTGTGTAACATTTCCTTGGAAGTATGTTGCTGCGAACTTCTGGAATTTAAACTCTGACAGGTCCTCTTCGTCTTCGGAGGTCGTCTGTATTGGTGTAATCATCTGAAATATATAAATATATATATAATAAAATCAAACTTGTGATTTTTTTCAAATCCTGTTTTACGGTGCTATAATAACGGCAATTCAAGTGTTGTAAATACTCTTAAAATCTCATACAGATTTCTTTATTTGAAAAAAAAATTGATCTAAAGTGCATTATTGATAAATGGACATTCCATAGAATGATAAATTGTGGCCATTTATAAGAAATATACCTACTTGCTTTCGCGCAAGAGTGTAAAACTGTCTTGGTTCATAAGCTACTTTCAAAATATGTGACTTACCTCTTGTTGATCAGCTCTAGGCTGTGGCAGGTCACTAAAGATAGACGTATCTTTGGGCGCTGGGGCCTCACTGCTGGAGTCCGGCAAGAAGTCGAACATCGCCTCCACCAGCTTGCTGTCATCCACCGGCTCGTCCTGCTTGCGAGCTGCCTCTTGCAGCAAAGTTCTCTTCGCCTCTAACTGACGTTTCTCTTCAAGAGCCAATTCTGCGTCGCGACGTTCCAATTCATACATTCGCTCCTGTGACAATACAAAAGTAATTTAGTAATTTCTCTAAAGCATATCTTTTTAATCTCAAAAATTATCAAGTCTAAGAAGACTTATTGATAAGATGTTGCCACTCTGAAAACACTTCTTATTTTAAATTTCACCTGCAATATCAGATACCACCACAGCACGAAACATTTATGAAAATTAGACAACGCTTGGCTGATTATCATTGAAACTGTTTATGTATGCAATGATCTGTTTTGAAAGAACATACCTCTAAAGGCGTATATTTAAATTCCATTATTTACTGTCGTAATGAAGTCGGCGGTCATTTTGTAGCACACAATTTTAATTCTGATACCTATATGTTCGGCGGTACTAACACGTCTGTTGTTTAGTAGTCCGTCAATGATTACATCTTGGACTACTGCTGTTCTTACACAGTGGTTCAACTTGACTGGCCTGCTGCACCGAGCCATGGGTAACAGATTGCATAACTTTGTATGCTTCATTGACTGACGGCCAGTTAAACGTGTTAATATTTATTGAAACTATAATTACTCAAGTTTTACATCTATGTTACATCTATAATTATACACATAAAGAGTTTTAATTGTTACATTAATTATCAATTCCATTTTTGCTATAATTTTTTACTTAAAATATAATAAAATACTTTGGTATAGTTTTAAACTTACCTTTGCATAGAGCATGTGTAAGTAGACGATTGAGGTCATATTTCATCTAATATGTTTAGATATTATATAAAAAGGGGATGAGCCTGTTCATTCATGTATATACTTTAATTTCGTATATAATTAAAAATGGCGTACTAGAACTCTTTTTTAGTAAAAACAGATTACATACCACTACAAAAAATATATTTTAGCAATTTCACTAAAACACATACGTATCACAGTCTTTCTAATTACCAACTCCTGCACAATCTAAAACAATGATGATTATTTGATAAATTTTGATTATCACCAGCGATAACGAAACACGGTGTTTCTTATGTATAAATGTATCTTCATTTCTTTAAAATAAAGATATCGCGCGCGTCACATTTAATATACGTGTAAAGAATTATACAGTAGCAAGATTTGATTTAAAATAAATGTAATCTAACTTAATTTGATAATAACATTTAAGTCAATAAACTATGCTTAACTGGAAACAATAAACAAGTTCTAATTTAAATCATTTGATATTCAAATTCTATTGATCAGATTTTTATTTTCCTGTAAAATTTTGATACTTTTTTTTTTATTTTCATTTTTTTTTTCAATCACGTTTTTTTTTAGTTTTTCTTATTGATTCATCAAAAAATATTTTGATGCCTAGTTTGAAATAGAAAGTATTGTTTTAAAAAGCCGTATATAAAAAAGAAATAATATGAAAAGTAATATTATCATTTACATACTATCAGTCTTGAACTTCAAAAGATCGTTGTCTGTTAAGCTATAATTATTTATAATTGAAATATATTTTTTGTAATTACAGTGATCTATGTTTTATGATATAAACTATTCAAACAGACAACTGTTGCATGTTTTGTAAATAAAAAGCTTTTAAAAAGAGAAATAGACAAACAAGTAAGTGAGTTAATAAAAACGTGGTAATTATTATTGCCACTTTGAACGAAACAGAAATTTAATATTAGGTCCTTACGTATGAAATTGGTGTTTTGTATGGAGATTTTGGGGAATTCTGCATTTTCCATACTAACATTTTATCAGTTTTCTTCACAACGACAAATCCAGAGATAATAATATTTGGCATTTATCATTAGACAAGCATTAGAAATATGTTTAATATCACACTTCATAAAAATTATTTATCGTTTTTAAGTGAATGCAAATAAAATGATGTATTCGGGAGGCACTTTTAAAAGAGTCGTCTCCGTGTCCAATTTTAACACAATTAAACTTACAACAAATTATCAAAACAAATCAAAAGAACTCAAAAATATAGTCTATATTTAGACGAGGTAATTATTTTTTAGGAATACTCTGAACCTTAATAGTTACAGACAAAATACTAAGACAGAATAAAAACACGAATTTCATAGGTAAGGACCCAATATGCATATCTTATATTAGAGCATTAATATAATTATCAAAAACTTATCTTCTCAAATATTGTGACGTGCATATCATGACTTTTATATCAATGTAATATTATAATTGATTGGCATAATGTTTGCATTATGCCAAACATTTATAATATTAGCTGGAATTATGTAATTAAAAGAATTAATTCCGTATTATGTTATTATCTCAATGAATTATTGATGCAAGGATTATTCGATATAAAAACGTAGCAAATGCAGAATTATATTTCTTCTTAATTCTTAATTTGTAGTTTATTTCTACGTAAATAAAGATATCGCAAAATAATTGAATGCCTAAATTTTAGATTTTATTGGATTTAATATGCGATTGTTCTGGGTGGCTCTGGATCCACACTGTCCACTTACCCTATAGTTCTGCTCGGCGATCTCCTTGGCGCGTGAGTTGCCCTGGTGCTGCAGCCGCTGCTCCTCCTGCCGCCGCAGCCGCAGCGCCTCGGTATGCGCGAGCGCCTCCTGCCGCAGCCGTCGGTAGCGCCGCATGGCGATCAGCCGCCGCGCGTGGCTCTGGATCTTCACTATAGCCCACATCTTGTGGCCGTAGGAACGACGGACTAGGTATCCGCGGGCAGCAGCCTGGGGAATTTTAGAGGACCGTTTACTAGAAAGTCGTGTGTAAAATGAAGTCGAACGAAACATAAGTTTTTTATAATAGAAAATTCTGATATTATTTAATATACTAAATTAAAATTATTGAAAATGTTATCATTCACTAAAGTACTAGTCTAATGAGAGAGATGTGGACTCCGCTAAGTAACTTCTTTTACAATCCATAATGTAAATTAGTCATTCCTGATACTGTTTATTTTCTTATACTGCTCTACTTTACTCATGAATCCAACAGAAATCTTAAATCATCGTGATAATATTCCCAGTCATTAAGTTGGCGAAGAAATTACCTGGCATTGAATTGAATGAGAAATATGAATACAATATGTACTTTTAAAAAGCTTAGGATAAAGAAACAAAAAGATTGGGAATTAGGCATGACTGAATTATGACTTACTTGTAAGGAAACAATGTGTCCCCGTAAATGCCTGAATCGATGAGCCAAAACTCTTGCACGAATTAAAGCTTGCAGACGAGCATATCCAACTTTCATTTTGTTATACCGAATTCTTTGTAACTTTCCGCGCCAGTGACGCTGGATGAGAATAGCCGCTGCTCTCATCTTCAAAAATCTTCTACGGTACACCCAACCTCTGATGGATCTTTGAAGAATTAAAATTTTTCTTGTCAATACTCTATCTCTTTCTTGCTCAAGGAACAGATCGTGAGCGTCCTTGAGGAAAACCTTTGTATGACCTAACTGATAATCTGATTTGCCTAAAACAGTGGCACAAATTTTAGCAGTTGCAGATCTACAATCCGTTTTATGAGCCGGTGGCACTCCCGATATCAAAAATCTGTATCTTTCAACGAACTCTTTAAAGCTGTGTCTTATGGGATATCCAGCTCTTCTGATTCGAATTGTCTCCATCATTCCAGAGTACCTTAGTTGCCGACAACAAAGTCCTCTGTCAAACATCATTGGCTTTTTGAATTCATTTGGTTTGATGCATCTTATAAAGAATGGTTGACATGTCCCTAACGTTCGCATTAGTAAATCTAGTGACTTTTTAAATTGTGTTGATAAAGTTGGGGTACGCTTTCGGGTTTCGGATCCCATCGCTATGTCATCTTGAAAAATGTGTTGTAGGAACTTATTTGTTGATATATGTATTAATTGCAATAAATCAGCACTGAATGTGTCTCGATTTTTCTCTAAGAAACCTCTTGTATCATAAAATACAATACCAGCGAAATGATTTAAGCCGAAGCTTGTGTTAATATCAGACTTTGGTTTGAGGTAGTTCCTATGAAGACCGTGTGTCTTGTGTAGCTTAGCTAACATTGTCTGGTCCGTGCCCTTTGGAAACTTGGATTCTTCATCTATTAAAGCCATAATATTTAACTGTTTTAAAGCGATTAAATCTAGTGCGTCTTGATTATCGACGAATTCAATATGCTGCCAATTTATTCCCTCGTGATTGTATTCTTCTTGTTCTAATTTGAAAATATGCCTAACGAAAAATTGTTGTAAGTTTTCATTTGCAAAGTTAATGCAGAATTGCTCAAAGCTGTTATGGTCAAAGTTTTCAAACCCGAAAATGTCCAAAACTCCAATTGCAGTTCGCATTGTGGCCTTAGGTTTGTAAATAGCGGCATTAATTTTTCTTACTATAGTGACAAATAACCTTCCATAAATTCCTTTGACGAAAGCATCTCGAATATCTACAGACTGGTCTCTACTTAGAGTGGACACAACGGTTTCTCCATGGGCAAATAATGTTTTTCTCGTTAAAGCATCAATTAGTGATTGAGTTGGGACTCCTAATAAGTGGGCGACTCTTCTTACGTTTGCTTGTTCAATAATTTCTGTCGCATCTAAATTGTCTACAATAGTGGCTTCGTATTTGATGTTACCACAGTGTAGTACAGCAGCTAACAATTTTAATATCTCATATATTTCCGATTCAGTGAATAACAGAACTTTCATAGCAGATCTAATGTCTGCGAATTCAGCTGCATCGTCTCTGCCCTCGCAAGAAAAGCTTCCGCCCTGAAATATGAAATAAAAGCGTTATTAAGTACTGATTAAGTATTTTAAACAGAAATATTTGGCTGAATGTTTTTTTTTTTCAACGTCCCACACTAGTTCATGACGATATTTTAATAAAGAAAGAAAGAAAATCTTTATTTGGTATCATAAATAATACATTACTTTAAAATGAAATATTAAAAACTTACCGCAGACAGATACCGATATTCAGATGCGTCTCCTAGCTCAAGTTTCTTCTTTTCTTCCTTCGATAGGCCAGCAAGTAAACAGTAAAACACATGATAGTTTCTTTCTTCTGGCCCTTGAGATACTATTCTAGATTTTTCTAATAAGTACTGTTCGATCTTGGCTCCCTCGATGACGCCGTTGCTGTTGAAGTGGATGTCAATGTATTTGCCGAATCGAGACGAGTTGTCATTCCTCACTGTCTTCGCATTGCCGAAAGCTTCCAAAATAGGATTTGCCTCTAGAATCTGAAAAATAATTTAAATATTTTAGTTTGAACGTTGTAAAGCAGTTTATATGGCTACGTTTGTGTTAAAATACTGGCATGCTTTTTATACTGACATTTTATTTTACTGTAATCAAAATTATATTGACATTCTATCACAAGTACAAAGGTAAGGAAGGACAGGAAAGCTCTTTCGAAAATTTGTTTGACCCTAGATGGAGCTGCTATCATTCATGCTCGGAATGCGATGACGGCATCTGGGGCCTGGGTAGCATTGCAGAACACCTTCGACGATAAAGGTATGGGGCGCAGATTATCTCTCGAAAAAAAATTATACTGTCTCAACCTTGAGAACGACATTAACGACATTGAGAACTATATCAATGCTGTTTTGTGTACTGCACAAGAGTTAGCAGACATCGGCAAATATATTGATGATGCTTCAATTGCAGTTTTTCTATTGGGTGATCTTACATTGCATTATGATCCGCTTATCATGGCACTCGAAAATAGCTATCTATAAGTTACCACAAGTTTCGTTAAAGCAAAATTATTAAGCGAGATGCATAAAAGTGACGCAAAAATTGATAATTTCACGGCTACAAAAGCCAAGACAGAAGTGTCGAAACAGAGACAAACGTTTGCTATGATTGTAATTTGTAAGGAGCCTGGTCACAAGTGCCCTGACTGTGCAGTACGTAAGAGGATCCGCACAAAGAAGACAAAGTAAGCTTTTCCAGTCCCGGTACTTCTTCTACTAATAATGCCTTGGGAATCAAAATAGTAAAACTGGTTCAAACTTGGATATATGGAATGTAGATTCAGGTGCTACTAAACATATAACGTCAAGATTAGATTGGTTTGACAATCTATAATCTAAGGTCTCCGGAACAGTTACGATCGTGAATAGCTTAAAAATTAATGTTGATGGTGTCGGCAACATTTTTTTACATACTAGACGTAAAATTGTAAATAAATTAGAAAGTGTATTATATGTACCTAATATTTAGTCTAACATCTAATATCTGTTATGTCGGCTGTTATTCTGTTCTTTTTAATAAAGATGGATGTAACTTTTATAAATCAGATGCCTTCTCTTTTACAGGTGATTCAGTCCTTCATGTTTCATCCTGTGATGGTTTGTACTCGTTAGATTGTACTGTAAATACTTCTTCCATCAATAAAGTGTATGATCTGCACTCTCTTTAATCCTGCCATGTATCCAATTTATTAATTGGGGTCGGCGCCACGTCTTCTTCTTCCACTCTCTCCCATCACTCGCCAAGTCAACACTCACTCCCTTCCTCGTCATATCATCATTCAAAGAATCCATCCATCTTTTCTTCGGTGTTCCTCTCCTTACATGCCCATCCATACTTTCAAATCCAGTGAATACAGCGTATGGTGTGCAATCTGAGTCTCAAAACATGGAAGGCAAGTCAGCGTGCAAACCTTTTAAAAGTTTACCGCAAACACCAATGACTTCGAAATTCGAATTACACACACGAATTACAAAGCAATCGTTATATATTACTTTTTATAGATGACTATAGCAGGCGAATATTTTCCTATTTTATTACTTCAAAGTCTGAAGTTAAAGGATAAATTTTGTGTTTCAAACATTTGTTGAAAGACAAACTGGTTCAAAAATAACTAACAATTAAGGACTGATAATGGTTCCGCGATCGTCAATAAAGAACTCAAACAATATTTTGTTTCGCATGGAATAGACCACGAATCAACGGTACCATACAGTCCGCATCAAAATGGCATCGCCGAACGAACCAATCGGGTTATTGTTGAAAAAGCTCGATCGTTGTTGTGTGACAGCTCCCTTTCAAAAGCCTATTGGAAAGATTCAGTACAATTAGCTACATCGCCGAACGGACCAATCGGTCTATTGTTGAAAAAGCTCGATCGTTGTTGGGTGACAGCTTCCTTTCAAAAGCTTATTGAGAAGATGCAGTACAATTAGCTGCATCGCCGAACAGACCAATCGGTCTATTGTTGAAACAGCTCGATCGTTGTGTGACAGCTTCCTTTCAAAAGCTTATTGGGAAGATGCAGAACAAAGAATAGGTCACCTCAGCGAGCTTTACCTAAATATTGTATACCTCACGTTATGTGGTTTGAGACAAAACCAGATTTGTCTCAATTGAGAGTTTTCGTCTGTAGGGTTCTTCTTCACATCCATTCATGTCTAGTGGAGCTAGACCCTCAGCAGGTTGTGTTGGATGTGTAGCGTAAATAAAAAGTGGACTGTAAAAAAACTGGTAGTTATTCAGGGAGCAAATGTACAAATTTAGCCCGACAAACGAACGTGCGTTCTGTGTGATATATTGGTCGCAAGTCCGTATCGCGTGGCCGAGACCTATCGAGACGAGTGGCCCCCTCCCGCGCTCTTTCTTCATGGCGCGGACATCCGCAGTGTTGTGTTGCCTAATGTCTAAGAAAGAAACTGGATAGTAAGGCAGAAGAAGTAACCTTTGTGGGCTACACTGAAGATCCGCATATGATTTCTCCAGAGATCCTAGCAGTCCCAGAAGACTGATAAAAGCTAGGCATGTAAACTTTTTTGAAGAATGCTTTCCAAAATTGAAATCTGTTACTTCTACAAATAGCGTTACAAATGATAATGTTTTCTTTGGCAGTTTTATTATATTCTGACAAAATTTAGGGAATTCAACACAATAGTGGATTTATAATTGAGCCAGAAAACTCCAAAGAATCAACTCAGGGCACAAGTACAAGAACTTTAGTAGTAGTTCAGGAACACGGGAGTGAGAATGTTGTTTCGGAGCCAATATAGAAGTTCTGACGTTATCAATTGACTCAAGTCAATATAAGTCGTCGACACACGACGCTGCGTACTTTGTTTGCATTAGCTGCACAAAGAAGCCTCAAAATGCGGCATATGTATGTCGAAACAGACTTCTTAAACGGTGACTTAGAAGAGCATGTTTATATGGAACAACCTGAAGGAAAGGTCTTAAAGGGTCATAAGCATCAAGTCTGTCCTGCACAAATCGTTATACGGCTTAAAGCAAGTTTAAGTCTGTTGTGAAAAAGTTTGGTATGGAAAACTGTAAAACTTGTAATACCGATGTCGAATACCAAATTGGACCATACCAAAACCACGAAAAATGATCAGTCTTATCCATATCAACAACTGATAGGTAGTTTAATGTATATCTGTAAATAGTAGACCAGATATTGTTTTTACTACAAGTTATTGAAATCAGTTTAATACTTGTTATGATAAGTTGTTAAACTCCTTTTGCTGCTAATCAGAGCAGTAAAAAGAGTTTTTCAAAACCTTAAGGGTACTATAGATTATTATTTGCGTTACAACAGTGGAGTCTTACAGGGTTTTACGGACGTGAACTGGGCAAACTGTAAGACACGGTCTTACACAGGGTATTGTTTTAAATAAGCAGGAGTCTAGTGTCCTGGGCAGCTAGAAAACAACCCACTGTGCACTGTAGCGCTGTCATAAGCAGATGCCGAATATATGGCCCTTACAGATGCTGTAAAAGAAGCATTGTATTGTGCTTCGTAAGACACGTCAAACCATTGATTGTTTTATTGGAAGCGAAAATTACCTATTATGCTCTAGCCATCGAAGTTGCTACAAAACAAGATGCTTCCAGGCATCTTGTATGCCTGGAAGAACTTCACATAAATATCTTATCATATTATCTTATTCTTGCATCTTAGATGCAATGCAAAAAAAAGTCAATAAAGAAACGTGTTTCGCATTTGAAAATCGAATAAAGTTTGAATTTTGTAACCAATCAATCCCTTAAATTTTTATAAAAATTACCTGTTGTTCTATCCAGGAATGCTTCCCACTAATGGCAGCGAGGTACTGCAGAATAAGCTTGGTAGACTCCGTCTTCCCGGCGCCCGACTCTCCGCTGATGACGATGCACTGGTCCTGGCCGTACCGCCGCATGTGCGCGTATGCATTGTCGCCGATGGCGAAAATGTGCGGCGGCAGCTCGCCTATCTTGCGCTCCTTGTACAGCTTGATCTGATCTGCTGTATAGATTGGCAGTATCTGGTACGGATTCACTGCGACCAATATCGAACCCGTGTAAGTCTGTAATGAATAAAAATTGGTTTTCTTAAGATAGGTATTGCAAACATAAACATATTAAGATTAAATGGGCTAAACACATTTGTTAAACTCCGTACGTTTTCCGTACGTTTTAGTGTCTAAATACTTAATATATGTGTGAAATGAGCACGCTATCTCTCCAATGCTAACTCTTCCACCCTCGCTGGAATAACCATGAAAATCCATAGGTGTGACGATATGTTCTTGTTGTAAAATCACCCTAGTGTAGCTCCGAGTGACGGCACTCGGGCAGACACTGCTCCTCGCTATAGTCTCTATGAAGTAGTGGCAATGCTGATAACTACTTACATAAATAAGGTTCTCATTGTATCTGATGAGCAGATTCCGTAGGATGCCGGCCTCATGCAGGTCGCCCAGCGAGATCATGTCCTCGACGCCATGCACGGAAGTAGCGTGCATGGCCTTGATCCTTCGCTCGGGCGGCAGCCATTGCTCCTGCGCGTCGTCGTCGCGCACGCGGATGCGCCGGCCCTCGGCGGCCAGCACGCGTGCGCCGATCGCCACATCGAACTCGCGCCCCGACACTGGCTCGATCCATATGTAATCGCCCTGGAAATAACAATATTGAAGGTTTAGTTTGCTTCTCAAAATTAATCTGTGTAATCAAGAAATAACATCCGATCTGGCACATTTCCTTGCCAATCTTTCTTGATTTGACTATTGTTTCTCGACACATACATTAAAAATGTTGTACTCTATTTTTTATTCTTGTATAATAGTTTAAAGGATTTTCTTCATCTTTTCCAAATTAGCGAATATCTTTGATAGTAAAAATCTCTGTGTAAAAATAATAAACTCTACATTTGTGCCAAGTTATCTTGACTCTATACATAATAAAACTCAGAATACCTAATACACTTAATCCCTAACGAAGATTACCAAAACTCAAACTTGAAAAGAAAGTGTTACAGCCATAAATTATTTTCAAAAATTATTAACTTTACAAAGCCATCGTACATATTAAACGAACATATTAATTCAAGTTTGTCACGCAACCAGGGCGACCATGCGTTCAGTACACCAATTACAGCCGGAACCGACCGAAGACATTGAGAGAATTTTATAGAAAGTGGACATCCTTGTTTGTCCAGTTTAACTACTATTCATATCGAGTAGACGTTGGGTTGCTGATTTCATAACGCCGTTATTGACAGCTCCATGAAGACGATTTTTGACCCGCATTCATAAATCTGTAGCAACGTAGACGGGTGGTAAAATTTACCTTCTTCTCTTGATTATAAGGTATAATATGATCGGACGTCAACATGTGGCGTATTTAACTAATTGTTAGCGCAATTTGTAAAAGTAGTTTTACAGAATTAATGGCATTTAATCACAAATATCGAAAAGAGGCGAAAGCAATCAAAGGGATAAATTAATTACAGAATACCAATTGACATCAAGATTCTAAGGTAACTTTAGAGGTCCTTACCGAGTATGTAGGTATATTCGAAAGTTTCAAAAATAATATATAAAATATCCTCAGACATTCACACCTATCAACTAGTCCCATTTTAAGCAACTAAATGCTGCTTGTGTTACGGACACTAGATGACGGACAAATATATTTAATAGATAAATACATATAATTATTCAGAATATATATAATATTTTACATATATAATAAACATCCAAGACTGGAGAACAAATGTCAGAAAATTCATCACCCATACACTTGCCTCCACTGGGGATCGAACCCAGGACCCCTCGAGATGGCGGCGCCTGGAGACCGGCGGCGTACAGATCACTCGACCACGGAGGTCGTCAAAAAAAAATCGTAAATCGATATCTAATACTTGATAGCTATTATAACATTTATAACTAGTCAACTTAACCTAACTCATACAAAACTACAATTAAATTGTTTCAGAACAAATAAAAACAACTACAACATAAGATTGTCTTAAGCCTTTGAAATGAAATGAAATGAGATTCTTAATTTCATCATTTAGGTAACATGTTACACATAACAAACAATAAAACTTAACAAACAAATTATACACTTCTACTTGTTAACCTTTACTTATTGCAACATAATAATATGTAGGTTGTTTTTTTGTTTATCATTACTTACACTCAAAAGTAAATTACATACCTCGAAATACAACAATTCTATATCCATGTTATTTGTTCATATTTAAACCTGGGGTATTCACTAAAAACATTGTTTTACTTGTCAGCTGTTTGACGGATTCCATTCGCATTACACAAATGTATCGATTAACTGTATGATAGAGTTATCGCGAATGTTAACCGCGTCCTCTGAGGTCGACTGATATATTAACTGTGAGCATTCTTTAGTCAGATAATGGCCAATTGGCTCGAATCTCTGTCCTAATTGTTAACCACAAAATAAATGACAGCAAAGCAAATATAATCTTATATACAGAATATTTATTTGCGAGTACAGTCAGGGAAGTTGGCGGTCGACCAGTATAGTCTTTTTTGGGAAGCTTCATTTAAAAAAGTAATAGAGTCAAAGTAGTAATTTATAATTGAAATGAAACATCTTTAATTGGTCTATTTTGCATGATATGAACTTTTGAAATTACTGTTTTACTTTTTTAAATAATGCTTCCCAAAAAAACTACTGTACCATTGCCAAAAAACGTTAAGCAAATTATCACATCGCAAGCTATTTTACCAAAATTTTCATTTACAAAATAACATTTTTCAAAACATATTGCAAATTGTTAGTTAGAAATCCCTTTTTTGGCATACTATTTGGAAAACAATTGTTTGGTAAAATTAACGACACTTATCGTCAAGAACAGATGAAAACGATTTAGCTCGCCAGCACCTCGACAATGTCTTTGCTTCGTTACTAGTTTCCTCCGCGCCTGCGCTTGCAAAAAATACTTTAGGGGTAATATGAATTTTTCACTAATCTACAACTGCTACTGCTATATAAAAAAATTATATATAAAAATTTTATAACTAAGCAAAAGTTTGCTAAATAAAACATTTTATCAAATGAATAATGTGCGAAATGTACTGTTCTGTTGCAAAAGGTTCATTTGGGAAATGAAACTTTTTGACAAAAAATAATTTGGCCCAATGGAAGGACCTCATTCATTTGTCTATACGGCATGGAGCTTACTTACAAAATGTTTTCTAAATACAGCATATTTTGGCAATAGAGGAGACCGCATACATGTTGTGATATAGGGAATTGCATCTGTTTGCTAATTCTACAAGGATCACAGTGTATGTTATCAACATGTATATGTAAAGTCTCATTACCCAATAATTTAACTGTCTTCAAACCGCAAGCAATTTATTCATAATGACTAATCATACCTGCTATTTAAGAATATTTAGCTTCGTACTCATACATTTGCTAATTTTACAAATAAGCAGTAAAAAAGACTCGCTCTGTATTCCGTGGAGTTAAACAAACGAGAACAATTGACATTCGATACGGCTTTCAAAGGCATTCTCCCAGCACGCCCGCGCGGCGAGTTTACGAATGTCGGCGCGCGCGCACTCTCGCTCTCATTTTGGACGTAGACAGTTTTTAGTCACCCACATCGCCTTTGTGGTCTCCAAATTAGTTTGCAAACTATTTTGCAACTTTGTAATGTGGAACATTTAATATTGAGAGAAACTCGTTTAGTTTTTGTGACATATCAAGATTGTAGACAATATAAAACATTATTTAACATGTAGGTAAATCGTATTCATGAGTCTGTCAACTAACATTTTTTTTTGTATAAAATGTAATTTATTTATTATACTTCGTTTTCTTTCAAGAACAAATTACGAAAATTACTGTATCAAAAAAATACCTACTACTCGAATCTCATATTCTGACACACTTTAGTAAATATTTTTTTTAAATATATATTTATATTGAGTCTGTTTATGGCCTAGTAAATAATAATGCTTCAACTCACCTTTCATTACTACATGTATTATTTATTAACACTGTTTTTACAACTTCCAAACTTAGTTTTTTTTATCGGAAAAATCATTTGGCACATTTAATTAATAAAATAAGCCTCTGATGCGGGATACGGAGTTGCGCATACGCAGGGTGAACGACCTCTAGCGCTCGGCCGCTGACGGAATGTTGCCAAACGCAATGATCGGAACCCGCTGAGAAATTGTACTGTGCGGGATTACCGGACAACTTTAGCCCATGGATACGCCATCTGACAGGCATCCTTTTAAATTCTATAGCATTATATAATTAAGTATAAAAGACACTAAAAAAAAGGGTTGCTTAGCATTTCCTAAAAATATATTTTTTTAGGGTTTGTTTTGTTTTGCTTCCTCAGAATATAGATATCAAAAGATGTCCCATAACTTTTATTTACAATATTACGAACCTCTTTTTTCGCATTTTTTTTTTGTTCTCTTATAACTTTGTTGGTAAGTGATAAGTTGGTTTCTTTACTTTTGCCTTATAGAAGGTTTTCTCTTTTAGATTTATTTCTATTTAAAAGTATTTATAACGTGGTAGGTACTCGCCCAGTATCTAATAGTTATTAAATATATTACATGCGTCTATAATTTTTAACTCCCTACAGTTATAGGTTTTCATCGCGTAGACCCTCGTAGTGCCTCTACGATGATTATTCTATTATACAGTACCTACTACAAACCTGCATAAACAATTAACTTCAATGCTATTATTTGCGTTATACGATTATTCATATTTGTATGTTTTTGTTCAAATGAAATATCGTGATATAATATATATTATTAGTTTGCAGAACTCGAAATTAGGCAGCAGAAAATTTCGGTATTTTCTTCATGAAAAAAAATTTCACTGTCTCTGAATTAACTATGTGTATGAAAGATATAATCGACACGAAGGCTATTCATTTAACACTTGAGATTCGATCTCGTCGCCTCATCATCCGTTGAAAATATTTAACGAGTAGTGCATTTAAATTTTAAACCAGTAAGTAGGTAAAAATAGATTCTTTTTTCTATTTTGGTTTTCAATACAAAGATCATTAGTATAAATCATCGATAATGCCACACAAAACTCACTCCATCACACTCACATCACTCTACAAACACCACAAAGACAGGAAAAATTATAAAATGCTTACAATGAAAGAGCATTAATTTCAAGGCCTCTGTAAACTCGTGTATAAAGAGGTTAATACCTTTAATACACACCATTTTGAGCTTTATGACATTGTTCGTAATGGTAATAAAGTGACTATAGAATACTCTTACATAGGTGTTGTATGTGAGCTCTGCACTTGAATATAAGTATAACAGAACCTTGAACTGGTTTACGGTTCAATTTGCATTGAGTTTGTTACCGCTGAGTCACAGAGTTCAAATTGCGACAAGTAATTAAATATGCTACATAACAGTCGAGCAAAAGAGTTTTTAGGAACAGTTTCTTAAAACAGTACGATATTAGACATACAGTATAAAATAGATCAATAATAGAATATTATTGTCCAGCGACAATTTTTTTTGTAGCGGCCTTCGTTGCCTTGCCAAGCAAGAATGGAATAACAAATAATCAATAAAATATACAATACGCTTAAATAATGAATAAATAAAATTGTATTATTAAATTCATTATTTATACTAATATTTGAAAATCTTAATAAATAACGGTTTAAAAATCTACGATAACACACATGGTCACTTAATTTTAATAGGCGAAAACCACATTAAAAGCCTCTAATAATAAAAGCACGCCTGTGAACGTCTGCGGCATTTCTAAACAGGTTTTTTAATTACGGATTTCTCAGACTATTTTTTATACATATAACCATTAAGAAGGTAACTCAATCTTTTAATAGTTCTTAAATCAAATGTCATTAGCCAGACAGATACTACTCAACGCCTTCTCAACATAATGCTAACTATCAACTATAGTATTTTTTGTTGGTCAATCAAATACTTGTTTCTTGCAACGGTCATTGTGTTATATAACGCTAAAATAGGTAATAATGGAAAAACTATTGAATTTACCCTTGCCTTTTCATACAAAGACCACAAAGATTTAGTTTAAGGATAATTTGGGATACTAACTTTTAAATTTTAAAGTTTAAAGCAACAAAAATACAAAAAAAAACATTGTAAATAACATTGATTTTTTATGCAGCGAAAAAAAATCATGTACTAGAGAGAGCCGGTTCAATCCCCGTTTGTTCCATTGATAACACATTTCTTTTCATTACACACAAGTTCGATGATGAGCGTTTTTCTCAGTATCGTGGACAATATTAATATTTAGGCTAGTTGACTCATATCAAAATTAATGAAAATAATGTGTCATTCACACAGTATTTAGTACAAGGACCCGAAATATACCAAGTTCGAGAAATATAAATAACGGATTGCTGTAGAAATTAAATTTGTTTTATTTTTACTTTTTTTTCATCTGCCAAAAACGCAATCCACCATGTTCGTGAAATTAGTTGAGTAACGCTTCATGTAAACAATTACTAAGCATGGTCAAAATCCTTCAAACGCCAGTCGAAACCAATAAAGCATAACTATCGGCTATGTCACGCATGCGTATTGAATTGTTTACAATAATCGTGACGCTACGACACAGATAATTTATAGACCATCAGGACCGAAGGCGTTTTTGACATATAAGCAAAAACGTAATTTTTAATTAAAAAAATTATTGTGTTAAAGGCTTCAGAAAAAAAAATGTATTATTTTTTATGGTGATGGCTATCAGTAATTAATCATTTCGGGCCCAATAAAAAAGGGACAACTAGCCTATTACCTACATATCACTTAGTTTGAAAATTAGAATATTTATCCAATGTAAAGTAAAATGTTGTTTATTAAACGGTTAATTAAAAGCTGAAGTTTTTATTAAAGTACTTAAGAGTTTAAACATCAATAATTATGTTCTAACACACGTTTTCAATTATATAACTTATTTGTATCCTTGTCCACTTAACAATTATGGCTTTAGCTTTATTAAAATACAAATTTATCGGTATTCAATTACCAAACATTATTACTAAGTTCGGCCTGAATGACGTGTGAATCAAAACAGTGCGATCAGCAAGACTCCAACCCGAGCATTTCATTACCGCATGACTTCACAAGATGGAGCCGAGATTAATCTAAACATTCACTATGTAGGCTGTATGTTTACTGTAGCACTGTTGCTCTCTAATACTGTTTATTAGATGCTACTGTTATAATGGTGGCTTTTATTTGGATTAAATGTGTACAAGGAACTCGCGTACTGGTTCGAACGCTTTGATTTGGTTTCGATATTAAAAACGATGTAATCTTTACCAAGATTGCGTCCTGATTTTCGTGTCTCTGTGTCCGATAATTGAGAAACGAAAAAAATATATAAATAAAAGAAAAATGGTCGTTACTCGTTACTGTACCAAAACTATGATGAATACGATTTGCCAAATTCTTACAGTTAAGCAGTTTATAAAAAACTAATCGGAATTCATTTTTGTTTCAGTTTTATTTAAATGACTAATTTTGATACAACGCAAGCAAGAAAGCAAAAAGCTGTAGATTGATTGAATGTGTGATGTTTAATATGAGAAATCTTAAAGTGTGATGACTTCAAGATTATTAAAGATTCTGCTAACCCGAAAGTATGTTGGCTCGAGCCTATTAGTCTTTTTTAATGTCAGCTTTATTGCAACGGCTAAGGTAAAAAGGCCTAATAGTTGAAACCTTGACACTAAGCAGTAGAGGTTTCCTGGACGAGAAGATTTTTTAGAAATATAATCAGATCATAAGGGCAAATGGTTTCATCCACCTCACAGAAGAGGGGATATTCCCGTAGTCAGTTAATTACGTCGCAAAAGCTAACTTCTAGCTTACCCTAGAATACTTTTTAAAATCAATCCGTCATTCATCATAAGAAAAGGCCCCTGAAGGTTAATTGTTTTTTATTTCTGGAACTAGAATTTTAATTTTGATCTTTTCAGCAATTTCTGAAAACATCAAAATAAAACTAAAGAGCTTCTCTAGCCGCCTCTAAAATATTTATATAAAGGGCCTAAGTAAAGGTACGGTTGAGTTTTCCTAACATCATTGTATTTGATGACGACTAGTAGGTAACACTGTTTTTAAAATCACCACAGCTAATGGTCATATTTGTGCTCATGTCTAAACTAAAATAATTTAATGGCCTTGTAACATCTTTCGAGTGTATAATCTATCTTACAGAATGTATAACGAATGTATATTGATTAAGTATTCGACACACAAGGGAATGAACCGTTGTCCGACATTTCATACGATATTCTCACAGGTAACCGTTAGACCGTCATTGAAAAAATTAATGGAAATTGCGTGTAATTCTTAATCATAAGTCTCTTTACCGGGTAAATATTAAGTACCAGTAATAATGTCTAATTTGACCTGGAAAGATCAAGATTTAGATCAAAGCTAAATTAATGTTTATATCCATTTATGGTACACGGTATTTTTTAATTACCACAATAAACAACGACAGTTTTTACGAAAATAATAAGTCAGAGTGTCTAAAATTAACCTCGGGTCGTGGTGGTATAAGCAAGAATTTTTTTGTGTAGTTTACATATTTTACTATACGGAACGTATCTTCTTTCGAATAAATTATTAGAATCGGTTCACGCAATACAAAATTACTACCGAGGGGTTTTTATTTTTATCTTCTTCTGGAAGACTTTGGTCAATAACGTGTTTGTCATACTAATAAATAATATGCGAGTTACTGAGAAAATTGTTACATTCTATTAAACATTTACTAAAAATAAGACTCACAGTAAAATATACGTAGATAAATCGCATCACAATGGCAATGTGGATTTTATTCTAAGTTACAGCAAAACACATTGTTTTCTATGCTGCATATATTCTGATCACATGTTGAATAAGAAAATTGTTATGTACTATTACTAGCCAGTTTAAAGTCATCTTCCTAATGCGTCTGTAGTTTTTATACCGCTTCAGTCGCACAGTTATCTTAAGTACGTGCATTTATGCAATTTGCCGTTGCCGATTCCTTATTCAGCGATATACGTAATGCGAACACTTACGCCAGGCGTTTTCTTCTTGGTATGCACATTTCTACGGTCTTCGTACTTAAGAAATAACCCTATAACTACCAATCGCATTATACATCACGACATACAAGACATCATTTCTACTTCGTGTAGGAAAAAAATGAGGAAAAATGAGGAAAAAATGAGGAAAAAAATGATAAAAAAAAAGGTTTTTAAAGTTAATATAGAGATCGACGGCATGACAGTTTTTAAGATTGTAGTGAGTTTTCCGTGAAATAAAATTTCCCATAGTTCAGAAATCACTAACAATTCTGACTATATTTGTTATTGTTGTTATTATAGCTTATTATTACAGCATGGAAGAAATACATGGATGTATAGACGTTATTAGCATCACCACGCACGTCAGCAGAAAGAGTTGCTCTATCAGCCGGTCAAGGCACGACTTATTAAGTCATATTGTTTTTTGGGCAGTTTTACCGCTGCCTTTTTTCAATGAGTGAGATACTAAGAGCCATTATTTTTTGTTTGTCCAATAACAAAATTAAAACACTATTACTCCGTCTCGGTCGGTAAAACAGTTATTTTAATTTACTTGTAACTTTAAAAGAGTTTTCAAAAGTTTTCAACGGTTTTCAATTGTCATTTTTAATATTCTCATTTTTAATATTCTTATTTTTAATATTCTCATTTTTAATATTCTCATTTTTAATATTCTTATTTTTAATATTCTCATTTTTAATATTCTCATTTTTAATATTTTCATTTTTAAGATTCTAATTTTTAATATTCTTATTTTATTTTAGCCATAAAATTTTGTTGGTGTAATTTAGGGAAATAATAATATTAGATTAAAAATCAAAAAATCCCACGTTTTTAAAAAGAGCGAGATAACCAACAAACAACCATGCGGGGCTGGACGAGAAGTCACTCTAAACGTGGGGGCGCATTATAGAGATTATGGAAATTGGAATACCTACATATACATATACTCGTAGATCAGTGTAAGTTGCAATGTTTGTTGGTTATTTTGCTTTTTTTAAAAAGGTGGATTTTTAAAATATTTATTCTAATATTATTATCTTATTCTTTTTAACTACGCACAGCCTTATCTATCGGTGATTTAACACCAATCAATAGATGGCGCAGTGCGTAAAGTGCTCATAGAAATTTTAAATTAGTTGCAAATTGTATTGTCATCGGGTTCTGAATTATTCCCAAAGTTTCAGCCCGATAGGTAGTCCGGCAACGCCTCAAAATTGAGTTACAAAACTCCAACCGGACAAACAAAGAGACAAAAAGACAAACAAGAATGTGAGTTAATAAAAACGAGGTAAAAATACAATTACTATGGGGTTATAATAACAGACACTCATGTTTATTTGCTTGGTTCTCATGTCATGCTTCGGCATCTCATGTTCTCATGTCATATCAACATTATTATTTCACACTAACAACTTTTTCACTGTATAACTTTCTCAAACTTGTATATTTCATTTGTAAAATGCAACAATGTTATATTCAAACAGTCCTTCTTGGTGACAAAATAAGAGTTATTTTATTCTAAGCTGGACACTTTCCGATATAAAGTTTAGAATTACATACGTTTTCCCGGAGGCAATCGATCATGACATATAGAATTACTTGTAACAAGTTAACATCTCATCATCGAGAAACCGTGAAAGCTTTCGTGTTTAATTAGCGTTTGTCTTTGGTAAGGTATTTGTTTATACACTACGTCGTGCAAATTGAGGATTTGGTGAAGTTTGAAATTTTATACCAGATTTATACCAATTTTTTATACCAGATGTATGATATTTTGTTTTTTTTAAGACATAAGCAATCAATTTTATGACCTCAGCTTATATACGTCCCATTGCTGGGCACAGGCTTTCCACGTAGAGAAACACGTGGAGTATGGACCGTAACACCACCACGCTGACCCAATGCGGTTTGGTGGGTAGAAACGGTCACAATAGCGACGGAGACCAACGGTTTAACGTGCCACAAAGTTTTGGTCACCCATCCACGGCCTGACCATGGAAAAGGTAACTTTGTATTCGATCGAAATCCAAACTTCATCATCAAGCCTTTTTTTAAAAGTAACTTCTTGTTTTAAATTATCTAAACTAAAGATATAGTTCAAAAGTTGTCAATAATGTTGTTGCTTACCCTAGTGACTATCACCATGATGACGACGGCATGTGGTCACAGACCCGACCTGGAAAAGACAGAAATAAATGTAAAAAAATAATTAAATTAATTAAACATACATTTTAAATGTCTTTTAATTTGGCATTCCGTCTAAATATAAAATCGATAGGAATTACCTATATTTATCAAGGTTTTTATGTGCTATCAATTATTTTTTTCTTAAAAATATGATATTATTCATGTCATGATTCATGTTAGAAATATAAAGAAGACCGGTAAGTATTTACGGAAACTACAATTATATTTATAAGTTTATAATCTTCATAGAGATAGCAAAACATACCTTCATTTCGAAAATAATATAAAATTATTTTTTTATCTTAGAATGTTACACAACAAAATTTAGGTAAACGCATTGATGTATATAACACTAGATCTGTAGTTACCGCGTTAAAGCGTAGCCACTAGGCATATGGCCACAGCCATATACGAGGCTTATGTCAGTTAGTGCTCTGTGAGACGTCAACCAAGTGAATCGGGAGGAAAAAAAAATAATTATGGGTGAATGTGCAGTCAAAACGTGCGAATCCAGATCCCAAAAACATAATAAAACCATGGGTGTTACTTTCCACACGTGAGTTTGTTTTTTTATGCTCATATTTCCGTAAAAACTAATTAAAATGTAAAATGTTTTAAAATTGGTTCAGTGCTGCCATTAAAAAATCATTCTTGGTTTCCCATATTTATGGGAGAATGTTGTAATTTATGGAATCAGTGATGTTATGTAGGTTTTTAAATAGTAACAATATTGCACTTTGCCTAAAAATGCAGCATGCTGGTATAGGTGGATTAAAAATATCAGATTGCTGCGGAATATCAGACTGGCTTCCAACAAAATCGACAATCATTATGTTCGAAGCACTTTCCTGATGAAGACAGAATATGCCGCAAAATTGGTCGTGTTTATTTGTCTCATGAGACATTACAATCGTTATTGTAAGTGATGCTTTTATCTTTACTAAAGACAAAGGTAAAGTTTGCGATCTTACGAGTTTATGACGTTGCAGGGAATAATCTTTGGATCTACTGACTCGATTTTTAAAATTATTTTACAAAGAGAAAACAAGGTTATCTGTTCATATTATCAGCAGTTTTGAATTTTTATTTTTTACAGTACATCAAGTTATTAAAGTATATTAAGACGAATTTACTCGTATGATCGCCGATGCATGAACAGATCGCCACCTTTAATTTTGCATAATAAATAATAATAATACGAAAATCTCTTTTATTTTATTACCAAGCATTAGTAACATTTAATTTTGCTAAAAGAATTATTTATAAAAATCGACACGTCTTACACTCACGACACTTTTTTCTAATACTTATTTACTTCATTTTTAAATAAGTATTTGCATTGCTCTCCAGCCCATAATACATTATTACCAAAACACGATATCTATAAGCTTAATTAAATACATCCAATAAGAAATAAAAAATATTATTATAATTATTATTATAAAAATAATATATATTATTACACAAAACATAGGGTAAAATTTCACGAGCAGGGAACACTTCCGCCATTGTACTTTGACATTGAGATATGTCTAAAACTGTCTAATCTGAGCGAGACGGTACAGTCACTACGCTGTAGCTTTTGCGACTTGCGTAAGTAGGATAGATATATGTTTATTTTTTCAATGTTTAGTGGTTTCAAAGCTACGTCGTTGAGTTTCGGAAAAGGCTACGCTTTTTTTGACGCAATTTAATGCAGTTTGCAAATCTAGTGTATTGTACATCAATGGGTAAACGTAACCATTTTTTACAAATTTTGATACATAACCCGTGTTGTTTCAATTCATTTATTCACTGCTTAATTATTTCATTTAAATCTGTTTTTTTTTTCAATTATTACCTATCATTTAAGTAAAATTATTTTTAGATTGAATTAATTTTGTACATTCCGCAACATAAAAATTTGCTTAAATTTTCTTAAAAAATTCTCTCTAATCTGTGCATCTCATATGCAACGCCGATCGTCGTTTGTTCCATATTTTTTAAAAAGATTGGCCAGCTATGATAAATGGGACCTCCTTGTTCATTATAAAAATAAAAACATTGTTTTTAAAATATTTTTATCCAGCACGTTCTTTATTTAAATATTATTTTAATGATTTTTTAATTATAAAATCTTATGGGCGTAATGTAATCGTCTTGGGCATGCAGACAATTTTTTACTTAATTTTATTTCTGCTAATAATTTTATACATAATAATATAAGTACAGCATTTTTATTGTAAAACTTATTTAAGTTATTATAACATAAATATTTTTTACAACAAAAACTTTCTTTCAATATAATACAGGACAAGTATACTAAATATTCTGAATCTATACTAATGAAACCGAGTATTATATTAAGATGTATATTTTATAATGTTCCGGGAGATATCCTCGTAACATATCCGATAATCACTTACACCCAGTTGCAGAAACGAACTTTAAAATGTAATGTCAGCATTATCTCTAACGCTCCATTAAATTTATTTATTGAAGTGTCAAAAGAACACCTTAGCGTAGTTTTACGTTGCACAAAACGACATTAGCACCCTGTCAATGCTAAAGAGACATTAGCTAGAACTGTTTTGTGTAACAACCTTAATTTTAATGAACTTTAAAGTGGGTAAATGTTTGTGCAACTGAGTGTTAGAAAGACATTTTATTATTAACCCCGACACCCCGAGGGACTAATTGATTAAAAACACGAACAAATATTACACCCGAGCGACGTCACGATTGCGTAAAATATAATGAATATGATCTTAACTTGATGTTGGCGAAATTTTAACTATTTTACTATTTTCTTGTTAGGGTTTCGTACACAGAGTAAAACAACACCCCACTACTTAGACTGTCCAGTTGTCACTGGGCTGTACTCCAATTATGTATTTCTGTTGCCGCTTTACCAACAAAATAAAAAAAAAATAACTGGTTTTTTTTGGCGGCATTCAACTATGGCGGACGTGATTTTTATTTCGATGATTGTAATATTGTACGGAGTGGATATTGTTACGTAAAATCAGTGTAGATTTGTGTAATAAGTGTCTGTGATGATGTGCAATGTAGAGGATTATCGAAATAAACGTCAAGTGGTGTGAAAAGTGATGAGTTTTTTATCGTGGTAATCCACCTCATCCAAGTAGCACCACAGTGTCTGCCATCGATCGTTTGACGCCTAACTCTCCCAAGATGCATTGAAATGCAATACACTAGCATTTCAATGCAAACTACTGAAGAAATATATTTTATACTAAAGACTTGGCTGTATGGGCTCCGTTCCCTTTGCCTTCCCTACATGGGAGAATTTTACCACAAAAAATAACTATCTAAAGAGGGCTGCCATATCAGACATGATTTTTTGACGTTTTTATAAATACGGGACCTTTCGTGCGCGAGTCCAACTCGCATTTGGCCGGTTTTTTTAAATTAAATTCAATCGATTCTGTTTGATAGCTATAAAAGGATATAATTATACGATCGGCTATTTTAAAAAAGTGGCTCATGATTTTCTTGCTGGATTCTTCTCATGAAAAGCCGTACTCTCGGAATCCGGCGTTTAGATCGATTACAACCACAGTCAAAGCGCTGGGGTTTTATGTACTCGCTACAAGCGCTCGCGGTAATAATAAATAAATATCCTCAGACATTCACACCTGTCAACCAACTAGTCCCATTTTAAGCAACTAAATGCTGCTTGTGTTGTAGATACTAGATGACGGACAAATATATTTAATAGATAAATACACATAATTATTCAGAATATACATAATATTATACATATATAATGAACATCCAAGACTGGAGAACAAATGTCTGAAAATTCATCACCCAAACACTTGCCTCCACTGGGGATCGAACCCAGGACCTCTCGAGATGGGGACGCCTTGAGACCGGCGTACAGACCACTCAACCACGGAGGTCGTCAAATGTGTAAATGTAGGTAATGAACCTTAATATATGATATTCTTTTTTATTTAATTACTTATATTGTGATATTTCTAAATTGTAAAATATTGACGTTTTAAGTGCCAGGTTTGGCCTATGAAATTAATTTATTATTGTTAGTTTGTTTGGACACATACTACATATAATTATTGAGTGTCATTCGCAGTCAAGTAGTCGATGCACGATGATGTCACATGCGGCCGAGCGTGCAGTTGCATCACTGATTACGTAGTGTCCTCTCATTATGAATCTATTTATTAGGTCCTTACCTATGAAATTGGTGTTTTGTACGGAGATTTTGGGGATGTCTGCATTTTACATACTAACATTTTAACAGTTTTCTTCACAACGACAAATCCAGAGATAATAATATGGCATGTATCATTGGACAAGCTTTAGTAATATGTGTGTGAACACGCCTGATAAAAATTATTCATCGTTTTTATGTTAATGCAAATCAAATGATGTATTCGGGAGGCAGTTAAAAATAATTGTCTTTGTGTCTAATTTTAACACAATTAAACTTACAAAAAATTATCAAATTAAATAATACGAGCTCAAATATATGGTCTATTTTTAGAAGAGGCAACTATTGTATAAGAATGTTCTGAAACTTAATATTAAATTTGTATTTCTGTACAGTGATTATGTGACATGCAAATAAATAAATAAATAAATAATAGTTACGAACAAATTGCTAAGACAGAATAAAACCACCAATTTCATAGGTAAGGACCCAATATTTATGTCGTTATGTTCGTGTTTACATTTTGTTATTTTAATTGTTGAAATTGCTAATGGTTTTTTAGGGTTCCGTAGTTAACTATAGGAACCCTTATAGTTTCGCTTCGTCTGTCTGTCTGTCTGTCCGTCCGCGGATAATCTCAGTGCCCGTTAGCACTTGAGAGCTGAAATTTTGAATAAATATGTATATTAATAACGCTGACAAAGTGCACAAATCAAAAGTGGAATAAAATATTAAATTAGGGGGGTGCCCATACACGTAATTTAGGCACTGATTTTTTTTTTCCTCTGGACCCTAACCTGTGATATATCGTTGGATAGCTATTCAAAAATGAATATGGGTTTTCTAACATCATTTTACGATAAATTTTATATTTTCTGAAATATTGGCTCCGAAAGTAAAAAAAAAAATAACTTTTGGACCATAAGTTCAAAAAATATGAAAAAAATCTCAAAAGTAGAACTTTATAAGTACTGTCTAGGAAAATTATTAAGGACTTGATGGGTTGAACAGTTTATGATAAATTTTATAAAATTATTTTTGAACTAAAGTGACTTAACCATACTCGTATATGCAAGCATTTTTTTTATCTGGACACGCTCTTGGCCAGTTTTTTTATCACTTTGAAAGCAATGTGCGCGGTGTATTACAACAGGCTCGTCTCTGTTAATAAAACCTTATTCGAGAAGTTCGCTGGCGTAGTGGTTCATTCGCTTTGGTTTTCGACATCAAAAACAAAGCTACTTTCGCCATGGTCAGGCCTGGGATAGATGAACAAAACATTGTGTTCTTCAGTTCTTTCCGTGCTTCGGAGGGCACTTAAGCCGTAAATCACCCTCACAAAACTCTCTCAGTTTGATCCGTGTTTAGGCGTTACAAAGGACGCCTAAACACGGATCAAACTGAAAGAAGTTGGCATCGTAAATTAGAAATGAACCATTACTGAATTAGGGTAGGTTTTTCGATCCGTATTCATAGTAGCCACAATAGTTAAATTCTAGACCAATAGCGTCAATGGAAACGACAAAATGCGTGTGAGACGTCAGCTTGACAAATTGTAAAATTGCGTTTAAAATTCAAAGCAATATACATCAGCTGTGCCGCCAGGCGCCATGTTACTTGCCCCAGCACCAGCAGTGTTTAAATTGTCTATGATTATTTAACTACGACTATTGGACAAGCTGTTATTTCACGACATCATACGTTTTCGCCATTGGTCCATATTTTAACCAACTGTTAAACCTGACCACGGATCAAAAATTTTAATGAAATAGTTCCGGTTTAAGATTAGTAGGGCATATCAGTAATACGGCTTAAATTAAGGTTTATACTACCTGCCTTGTAGCCGAATAACGTTACTTTTTGTCGTGTTATTATTTACTATAACTAATGACGTAACATATTAGCACTATAAGAGAACGCGATAAAGCTCATTATACTCGTATTCATTTTTTATATATTAGGTCCTTACCTTTGAAATTGGTGTTTTGTATGGAGATTTTGGGGATGTCTGCATTTTACATACTAACATTTTATCAGTTTTCTTCACAACGACAAATCTAAAGATAATAATATTTGGCATCTATCATTAGACAAGCTTTAAAAATATTTATCGTTTTTAAGTGAATGCAATTAAAATGATGTATTCGGGAGGCACTTAAAAAGAGTTTTCTCCGTGTCCAATTTTAACACAATTAAACTTACAACAAATTATCAAAACAAATCAAAAGAGCTCAAAAATATAGTCTATTTTTAGACGAGGTAATTATTTTTTAGGAATATTCTGAATCTTAATAGTTACAGACAAAATACTAAGAGAGAAAAATCACCAATTTCATAGGTAAGGACCCAATATTAGCACTCGTATTCCTAACACCATCTATGAGTTACGTAATGTGTTAGTTATAAAAAGAAGTATTACTTCAAATTGAGACCTTGATTATGTTAATCATTAGAAGTTGTAATGTTGAAGTGGTACGAACATTGTAATAACAAAGGAAAAAATGCATTATAATCATAATTAAGTTAAATAATCGAATCTAATCTGTAAATAATGTTATACAATAAATTAATCACAAATGAAATAATCTAATCTAACCAAATAATTAGTGGATACCTATGTCATTTCAACGTCATAAAACATCAGTTATTTTATTAGTAAACAACGAAAGACAAGTAATATCAATATGTCTACATCAGAGGTTCCTAGACTTATTTTTCTCATAGACCACTTTCAAAATTTATTTGGTTCCGGTGGACCCCCAAGCAGACAAAAACGTGAAGATGTGAAGACAACAAAACCCATGTCGAGTCTCCCGTTGACCCCTAGGGGTCCACCTGGACCACTTTGGGAACTAATGTTCTACATCCCTGAAGGGGTCAGAGAAAGGCTGTAGCAACCACTTTTTTCCCGAAAAGAAATAAATATATAGATAGAGACAAATTATCAAAAAGGTGACACACCTTAATATGGTTTAAATTGAAATATTTTATAAGCATCTTAAGTACCATCTTAAGTAGGCACTACGGCTGCAACCGTTTTCCACCAGCCAAACGGTCACGCACTTTGAATCCGCAAAGGAAAATGTAGTAATGCTATTGTTTTCGCGAATTATCATAACAGGTGCATTGCAATCGTATTGTTCCGAGATTCGTTACAATCAGTTACGACCATATTGAAGTACATTTTAGTTATTGTTATAAAACACGCCCCGGAAAATGCTTTTTGTTTGGAAAAGCCCGGAGCAGCATTTTAATAACATTGGTTATATTTATATGTTGAAACTATTTCAATTGCGCCCTTAATTGACTGCAACCTTAAAAATCCACAAACAATTCACGCGATGAGCTAGCCACTTGTTACTACTTTTTCACGATTTTCCATCTGACCAAACCCAATTTTATGTATGGCTAAATGTGGTCTTAAGGAACACAGTGCTCCTTGGACTCTGTCGACCCCTTCAGGGATTACAGGCGTGATTGTATGTATGTATGTGTATGTAATTCACAGTCGAAATCGTTATGGCCCGTCCACACTCCATGGGGTGAAACGGAACGCGAGTCTAAGTGTTGAATTTTGTACTGATATTAATAAAAAACTATAAATAAAACCGAACTGTTTGCACGAGTACATACATGATTTCACAGACAGCCGACAATGTCGAACAAAAAACAAACACTTATCAAGAAAGAAAAAAAAAGTAAAACGTAAGAAAGAATCGTCTTACATCCTCCGTCAGAGGGCAGAAAGATCGCAAAACGTTGACTTTATAAGTGCTCCGGTTGTTTTACGACACGACCCGACCGCGTTCTTAAAATAGGCGACAACCGCTCGCCATCTGAACTCGACAGTTCAAGAGGATAAAGACGCTGCAAAGGCCTCGTTAACATAGAACCCTGAACCTTGACTTCGGCCACCCTAGCATGACCGTCGCGACCTAAAATAATCCTTTTGACTGTCATTTGGTTTTGGTAAACACATTAATAATTAGCATAATCGAGACCCTGATTGTAAAATAGACATTAAAACAGTTTTGTCCCCGCGATACAACCATTTTTTTAATAAGTGTTTGGTCGCAATACAGCACCAGTCTAGATCAAACATTTACGTGTAAACTTTTTTAATATTCGTAATAATACTCACGTTTGATATAGAAAAGGACAACTATGAGAAACGACACATCTTAAAAATTTTATATCGAGAGAGTATTACTTGAATAAGTACTTTTATTTCACCTTTTTCATAGCATCTAATCGCAACCATACGTTTAAAATTTTTCATGTTTCTAGAGCCAGAAATTAGTCTTGCTATTTTCCAAAAAAATTATAATCTTAAAAGGAGCTTGGTGGCGTAGTGGTAACGCTTTCGATATTAAAAACAAAGCCAGCTTCGCTATAGTCAGGCCGTGGATGGGTGACCAAAATTTTGTGATCTCGAACTCCTCCGTGCTTCGGAAGGCACGCTAGACGTTGATCCCAGTTGCTATTGCAACCGTTTCTACCCACCAACCAGCATTGGACCAGCGTGGTGGTGTTACGGCCCATACTCCTCATGTGTTTCTCCACTAGGAAGGCTTATGCCCAGAAGTGGAAAGTGTGCATAGGCTAAGTGAGAAAAAAAAAATTTTGGGACAGAAATCTATTAAAAAATGTATGTCTTAAGGAAATTGTATAAGAAGCATTCGTGACAAAAGTCTGTTCTTTCGGGCTAAGCGTGCGCGCACATCTCCCGACGTGATCACGCGCATGCGTAAGTGAGCAGCGGAACTAATTGCTCCGGAAGTCCTTTATCCGAGGCCCGTCCATGCCGGTCGATGACTACTCGCACTACAATACTGTCGTGTTGCTCCAATTTCCAATTTGGAAGCACAAATGGCACAAAAGATGAAACTTCGAAATAGACTCAACCGGAACGTTCAACATTAGAATTCATTACAATTCAATTTTATTTAACTATGTTTTATTAGCTGAATACATTTTTTTTAGTAGAATTTTATTTGTACTTTGTATGATATAATTTTTTAATGGGCGACTCAATAAGCGTACCAGAAGAGAACTTCCTTCCGGATTCATATATCATCACGCCTTTTGTCCCGAAGGGGTAGGGAGAGGGATATTTCGCCAGATATGTTAGGTCTCCATGTAACAGGCGGCCAGCCTCTTGCCATGCACCGGGTACAATATGAGGCAAGCGATATTCACAATGAACTGTACTTATGGTTTATTCAAACTCAATGGTACAGGGCGGTGGGATCGAAGCCGCGATCCCCGCAGCCTCTCGAACGAGTAGTGCCCCACCCGTCTCAACTCGGCAACCGCTGACTTAATATAAAGCATAGAAAAATTAACTTAAGTCCTTCATTTTGGCCAAATCATTGGTAAAACTTTTTTCACATTCACGAGCAGGTGATCTGCGGTCTGAAATCTAATCCACACTCCTATACTAATTTATAAATCCGAAAGTAACGCTGTCTGTCTGTCTCGTTTTCACATAAAAACTGCTGAACCGATTTATTCAAAATTTGGTACACAGTCTAGAGCTTGAAAAAGGCTAGGCTACTTTTTATCCCGATATTCCCTTGGGAACGGGTACTGCGCTAGTCTGAGCATCTTTGAGGAGAAGTCTCTTTAACTAATCGGAAATCCCATCCGAGTACGATTAAGTTGTGGATTGGGTTTCCTGAAGAATTTTTCAGCATGGAATCAAAAAAATGTCTTTTTTTTTTGAAGAATTAGCAACGTGCAAATTCCCTAAATTCGAGGCCGTTTAACATGAACACCGCATTATGGTATCTACGGGGTTTTTATCAAAGCCAACTTCAAAGTACCCAATATGAAATTTGACAATCGGACGTGATAAAGATGTGATAGATATCATACTAATATTATACGACATAAGGACTTTTGGTGTTGTGGCCTTTAATTGCTCCAAAGTACAGGTGAAGGGCAGCAATGGGCACGATATTCAATGCGACATGGATTGGGACTACACTAATGACAACGTAATAATTAACCTATTATACTGCGTAGTACGGATAATACATTATTACTCTATATTCATGGGTCGGCGATAAGTTATATAAAGTACACGCGACCTACGATGACCAATTGGATTACTTAAACGGTCATTGAACAAGTCTTATAATACGAATTAGATCATAGGCATACCTTTTCAGTTTTACACATTACTTTTTCATATTTAACCTCTCAACGGTCACAAAACAAGATACAATAGCGCGAACGCCGGCTTTCAGCCTCAAGGAGTTAACATACTGCGAAGACTGCGTCTGCGGTCGACGGACGACGACAAGAGTCGCATAAAATACGACAACTATAGTACGTCTCAATCCAAGTTGCCAAAAAGGTAAACAAAAAAGCCGACTTACCGAATTTGTTATTCAATAATCACTCTTTTTAAATGGACATTGGCACGTAAATATAATTAACGGTAACAATTGTTGTCCGTTTCAATTGATTTCAATTACCTACAGTCATCACAAAACATTTTAGAGATGAAACAATACCTTTGTTTTGTTTACCTTTTGGGCAACTTGGATTGAGAAGTACTATACAAATTTTATTGCATCTTCTAGCAACTTCGTTACTCTAAGATTTTAGACACCAACGAGGGCACGGACGGTATGAACCACAATGAGTTAGAATGACGGTACTCGCTTCGAGACTAAAATAGAGTATCCAAGATTTGAGTAAGTACCCTATTGTTCGAAGGAGCTAAGATGTCGACCTATCACTGCTAGCACTACTGCTTAGCAACAGAAAAAACTACGACGGTGGTACCCATGCAGATTAACTTAGTATCGAGTATTTCTCAGAAAAACGAACAAAATCGAAATATATTTCGATAGAGATAAATTAGACTGTTAAATGTAAGCAATAATTCTACTACGTAATGAAAAAAACTATTTTCGCTCATGTGCCATGCAGAAGAGGAATAGAAATAAATTCTATATGAAAGCAACATTGCTTGTACTATAATCTTTGCTCAAAATAAAATAAAAAATCATCTATATATGCGATATATTACTAAAAACACTAATAATCATTTATTACTTCTTATGTACTCGTACCGTGAATTTTAAATAGTAAATCTTGTACACGGCACAAAGTCCACAGCTGTCTTCTAATATTTGAGTTTGAAAAAAATTATTAAGTCATTCTTAATCTTTGACATTCTTCTTGTAAATTATAATATAAAGGAATGTTTCTTTTACTTTGAACCAATGAAGTTGTACAGTATCACTGAAACTCAGTACAGGTTTAAAATTTTCAAAACTCGTTTCACACAACTGTACATATAAACGAGCGTTGAGCTGTCAGTCAAGGATGTAGGAGTCGTCGCCTGCGCATATGTCGCGTGTGAGCCGCTATCTAACGGGCCCTCTTGCATTCGCTAACAAACTAAATGCAGTAATCTGATAGAGCAAGGAAAAGTACTAAATATACTTTTTATATGACTGAGTTGCCTACGTAACTTTAATCGGGTTTTCCCACGCTTTTTCTTGCATGTCCGAGTAAAAAAGGTTTCATTTTATTTACAAATCAAGGTTAGAAGTATAAATATACATGCAGATATGGAAAATTAGGAATTATGGACTTCGCGGTATTGGATGCTCGATGCTAGTAAATTAAATATATTGAGAAAATTAAGAATAGATTCTAACAAAGACATATCGGTAGTGGAAATAGATCACGTTACCATATTATAATGTCATAACTTATCATTACGCCTCTTTCCCCGAAGGGGTAGGCTGAGGAGTTACCACCCACATTTCGCCAGATATAAGTCCCCAGATGGCGAGTCTGTTGTCAGGAAACTGAATTAAATACGTTTGTAGCGTAAAACACTGATTTTCATAAAAATAAAAATGTGGATTTTCAGATGTGTTTTCTACGTACATATATTATGTACTGGCGTAAACCCCGACCTAGTGTCCGTCTAGGTCGGGAAGCCCTGGGAACGGCTCGGAGAGTTGCTCCGGCAGACCCCGGGTCGCTCCCACAGAAGGGCAGGAACGGGTATATCGGGGAGTTTTAGTGGGTAGTGCCAATATGTCAGGTGTGACCCACACACGCTTACCGGCTAGCCACCGGTAGGTACGGTCCGTAAATGGATACCTCCTCGTAAAAAAAAGGTACATATATTATGTATAAAAACGAAAAACCACTCTCATTAATCATGAAATCTCAGGGAAAATTACTAAAAGTGGTTGTGCAAAAAAAAATTAAATACAAAATTTCAAGAAGTAGCATAATTTGCGAGTAGATACGTGACGTAGCGTGCGCCCGCGCAGCCATGACCCGCCCACCTGCGGTCACGGGTCACAGCCGGCCGCTACCGGTTACCAAGCACAGTGAGTGACGAATCAACTATTACCATATTACAGCCACTAGCCCTTTGCTTTTCAATATAGGCACGTAGTAGTTTAATCTATTTTGTGTTTCACACCTACTGACTGACACGGCATCCTTAATACAACAACAATAATTTGGAATGACTAAAAGAAAATTTCGTTTTGTATTCCGAAAATTCACGCAATTTTCGTTGGAATTAAATGTTGTTTTCATATTCAATCGTGCAAATACCTTACAATTTTATGGACTATGTTAAAAGTTATTCTTTTTTTCAATAATTTAAATAATAAAAACCTTCAATTTAATTGACACAGATGAAAAATGTTAAAAAGTAAAAATATCGAAATATTTTTAACACATAATCCACACTTAAAATTTTTATTTTTTATGTTATTTATCGAAGGAAACGTTGTTCGATTTACGAAAAAATACTGTTACAGATAAATTCTCTAGAATATTGATATTCGTTTGGCAATTTTTGTTGAAGCACGCCCCACGCGTGACTAGTTTATTTGGAATCGCCTTTGCCAGGAAATATCATTCCTGTATGTTTTGTTTGAAACCGTTTTGCAGTAGCATTACCCTTAATTTTATTTCATTGCTAGATTGAAAGATTGCTAAAATTCTAGTGTGTGGCTATTTGTAACAAAGCAAATAGTTTATGAAATTTTCTGCATTTATTAAATTAATAATCATTAATTTAATAAATGCAGAGAATTTCACAAACTATTGCTTATTATTGTTATAGCACATAAAGAAATAATACGATTTAATTAGTAAAAACAGAGTCTTTAAATTATTACAAATTAATATTCATTTTAGGACACGCTATATATTATACTAATCTTAAATGTACTCGTAAATTACAGGCACAAATTTTGATTTATTAGTCTTTTCGGTACTTTTTACGGTATAAAGTTTTACATTAATCATCTAATATTCATATTATCTCAGCAATAAAAATTCTTTCACTCTATTAACAATTGAACGCATAGCTATCTTAACTACTTCACATTCTGTAGACTCAATTCATTTATTTCCTTCGATCACTTTCTCTCGGAATCTTGACTCTACGAAAAAATATGAGAATGAAATCGGATAAGAAACAATTGGCGACGTAAGACAATAAACATAACATGTGTATTAATGACAGAGTCCGTATCTAATACGATACGAGCGACCTGATATAATACAAGTAAAGGAGTATGATATCTTACAAAGCAAGTTATCACCTCTATAGTCAGATATCAACAATAAGTCACAATTAGTCGTAATTACAAGCCTTAGTGGCAAAGACCATGCTCACGACGTAATAAACTTACAATTAAACGTTAAGTTGTATCATCGACATCGTCTCCTCAAAGATTTCCAGCGGGTTCCTATGCTATGCTAGTTAAATAGGAAGCCCATCAACGTTACACGTTTCAGTACAGGCAGCCACTTATTATCAATCTATAACTATGCGAGACATGCTCAGCTAGCGCACCTGTATTATTTTGTTGTGTGCGTGCGACGACACGTAAAATACGGGCAATGTCGGGCACGCATGCAAGCCGCGCTCGGTGTGCGTACGCAAAACTGTCTTACTTCCTTAACTACACTATGCTGCTGTTTTACGAGCGTCATCTTTATTTGCTGATGATGTATAGTGATGAGTTTCATTTATCACTGTAACACTGTGACTAATAGATTGTATGATTGGCTATTTAAATAAAAGTGGCTTATAAGTTTCTTACCGGGTTCTTCTCATGAAATGCCTTACTCTCGGAATCCGGTCGCTTGTATCGATTACAACCACAGTCAAAGCGCTATGTGGATGTACTTGCTACAAGCGCTCGCGGCAGTGAAATTTAAGTCTTTTTTGTCAATTTTATTATTAAAATTTACTTGAAGTATAATAAATGTGACTATGTAAGAATGTTGACGATTTTAAGTGCTACGTTTAGCCTATGAAATAAAATTATTTTTGATTTTGATTTTTTGATTTGATTTATCATACACAGTACTATTTCATGATTTGTCAGAATTGAGATAACTTTTCATATTAAACCAAATTTTATTTTAGTGTCTATATTTTTTGTGTTATATATGGTCACCTGAAACATGAATGTTAATGTAATGTATGTGGTCTTATGGTGTTCTATTTTTATTTAAGCATAAATGGAGTGGGCTGGACAAGGTTGGCTGGAGATCGTCCTGTGGCCACCAGTAGACACGGGTCAATTATGTTTTTATTTGTAATAATGATATGAAATGAAATTTATTTGCCTAATATGGTACATAACAGATGTACAAAACATTATAGTAATTCACTACCTCTTCAGCTATTGTCAATAGTAGATTAGTAGCCAAGGGCTGTAAGACATCAATTGCAGCCCGAGATATTTAGGCGCACGAGCGCAGCGAGGGCGCTTATAGTTCGAGGGTGCAATTGATGCCTACACCCGAGCTAACTACTCTGCTTTACATCTCGATTGTGAGGTAAGTGGAAAAAAAGGCATTACAAGAATAAATAAATTTATTTTCAAGAACTAAATTTAGCTTCGCCGTTCGATATTCAAAATTGATGAAAATAGCGAAGCGACCTCTTTTGTCATTGGGCTGAATGCATGATGTCTAGTGCCAGTAAGATGGTTAGATGTACGCGAACTTTTTGAAAGAGTTTTTTTTTAATTACTTACCGCCCTAGGGCGTTTCTAGCTACATTATTAACCTAGGGCGGTAATTGATCACTTACAACCCGCATCTGGGGGTATTAAGGACCTACTTACCGAACATGAGAGATGTAAAAGCATGTTAAAATTACTAACGTTTAAATAATCATGAAAATAAAGTTATACAATGTCAACCAACTATATACTTACTCCATAAATTAAATTAAATTCATAAAATTAAATTCATAAAAGTTGGTAGCCGATCGATTAAAATATATTCCTTAAACCTTACTAGGTATTAGTTTAATTGAATCAAATAATAACAATTAACCAGTAAAATTACTTTTTTGCGAATTTGTCAAATATTGTATAAAATTGTCAAGAGGTACCCGTATTGCATTATCGTATAGCGCAAACATTTATAAATGAGCGTTTTATGCTGACTGAGACAAGTGTTGACAAAATAATTACCGTCCATGGAAAAAACCGTACTCAATGTAAAATTATCTTTTAACATCAAGATCGTGCAATAACATCGCCATGCGCCGAGCCGTTTCGCTGGGGACGAAAGTGTTTGATATGCGTCGCGCGGTTGTCACATGTCCCGTGCGCGCGCGCATCCGACTCGCATACTTACGAGTACACAGTCACTTATAGTAATGACTACATCGTTTTTTAATATAATTTGTTCTTTTTATTATTTATAAATCCTTTTTTTTCATAGTTTATTACATAGTGGACGTTTTAATTTAAGGTTGTAAAACTTAAGGTGTACCTACTCTAACGCGTAATATAAAATAAAATTGACTTGAATAAGACTGATGTTCTTTAGATGTAAGCCCTTACATTTCCTAGTGTTGATAAAATAATTTAGGTATATTATTTATATAAAGTCATATCATCACGCGTCTATCGCCGAAGGGGTACGCAGATCTGCTAGTACACACAATTACAAAATAATACAAATTAAAATTTCCCATTGTTGGCCTCTGGAGGAGCGCCTAGAGATTCTCTTTATTTTTGTACACCTAGCACGAACCATTTGACGAATCTTTGTTAATATAGTAAGGGATTTTTGAAACGGAAATTCTCATTAAAGACGTGATATTTTTTTTACTTAAAGGATTTATTAATAACTCTGCGTGAAACAAAGTGTGCATAATGCATAATATTAATTATTGATATAACAAAACTAACATAACATAACATATAACATATCATCACGCCTCTTTCCCGATGGGTTTTAATTCAAACATCACTTACGATAACGATACGTCAAATGGTTCGTGCTTGGGGCACTGAAGGCTCGTTAAACCGTTGGTTAAGTTACGGACTTTATCATGTTAGAAGGGCAATCCACAGCAGTGGGGGTGTATATATTATATAGGCTGATAGTAATGATGACTTAAACAACCGCATAAGATGATAAAAATGATAGACTTGTTGTCACCTTGACTACTTTAATAAGAATAAACAATAAACAATAAGGATATCAAAAGGAATATGAAAAATACAAAATACAAGTATCAAAAGATGGCCAGTAGTGTGCTGGTGGCCAGTGTCTGTCGCCAACACTCCCCCCCAGTGCGAGCGAGCACTAATTAATGGTTGGACAGACACTGACCAATGGCACCATGAGGCGTGTGGCCCTCTTAAGAATTCCGCCCTTGGTTTGCACTTCGACGGTCCGTATCCTTCCATCACGTCCTGGATAAAGTTTGACTACTCGACCCCGTGGCCAGCAGGCGCGAGGAAGTGAGCCATCTACCAGCTGGATTAAATCTCCAAGACCAATTTCTCTGGTAGATCCTGAAGTCTTAGGTACTAGGGCCGGTAAAACTTCCTTAGTCCAGCGCTGCCAAAAGTGGTCTGCAAGTCGCAAGCCCTTTTTGTAGTCTGCTCGGCGACACAAGTCGGCATCGGATAAAGCGTTGAGCTGAGGGTCACCTAAAGGTCCGCCGAGAAGAAAGTGGAAAGGAGTCAGTGCTTCTTCATCATCCAATTCCACGGGAACGTGTGTCAGTGGTCTAGAATTGATAATTGACTCGGCTTCCGCCAGTAGTGTCTGGAGAACCTCCTCTCTCGGTGCTCTTTCCTTGAGTGTCACCGCTAAGGCCGTCTTGACGCTGCGAATAAGCCGCTCCCAGCATCCTCCCATAAACGGCGCCCCCGGGGTGATGAAGTTCCACCGAATCTTATTATTGGCTGCAAAGTCATACATCTCGTCTAGCTTACGGGAGGCTCCTACAAAGGCTGTGCCGTTGTCCGAATATATGTTGGTCGGGCATCCGCGACGAGCTATGAGGCGTCGGAGGGCCATCAACGCGGAGTCCGCTGTGAGGTTCTCCACAATTTCCAAATGCACAGCCCGGACTGTCATGCAGGTGAAAAGCGCGACGTATCTCTTGACATGCCTTCTGCCTGCAGTGACAGTCATAGGCCCAAAGTAGTCTACTCCGACATGAGTGAAGGGCCTTGTATGGTGGGCCAGGCGACCAGGAGGTAAATCACCAAACGGGGGGACGATGGGGGACGCCTTCCTGATTAAACCCCCCACGCACTTTAGGTGAACATGGGATTTTGTTCCCTTAGGTCTTGGGATACTTGTTGGGATGACTCGCCGACCAAGTCTATGTTATAATTACTCACATTGGCTTTATGGAGCAACGTATGGTGGCGTCGAAACTTGCATCCCTCTGCCGTGCAAGTTTTCTTACATGTGGCGTATCTATGGCCACCCTTAGTAAGACACTTTCGACAAATCTTAGAGTCTGTGGTCCACTTAAGTCTATTTTCAATAGATAAAGATAAAAATTTATGGCAAGTTTCAATGTCATGCGACTGACATTGACAGTAGGAACATGACTTGCCCAACTTTTTTGAAGTGGCGCTAGTTGACACAGATTTGTCGAAAGTGGGTGGAATTCTAGTGGGGTTTGCATTCTCGTTGGCAGTTACGTAGTAAGTCCTGTCTAGACGTCCCTTGTCACGATATACATCTGTCAAGATGCCAAACTTGAGATGTTTATGAGCTTCGCGACTGAGAAAGTCCGAAAGAAGTTGGAGCTTAAATCGCTTGGGACCTGAATGAGAGAATGCAAAATCAACCCACTTTTCCCTTAGAAGGGGAGAGAGCTTGCCTAGAATGGAATTCACTAACTCTGGGCTGGCTAAGTACTCGTCGTGTCGTAGCAACTGTATTGTTGTGATACAGTTACGAATTTTGCACGCGAGAGTACTTAGATCCTTGCCAGAGTCGAAATTTCCAATCTTTGGCAGAGATCTTATATCAGATAATGCGTTTAGAACAACAACTTCGGAGTTACCGAATTGTTGTTCTAGCGCAAACATAACCTCGGATGGGTCGTCTGACGCGACGAGCAGCGAAGCTACAGCCTCCCTAGCTGCCCCTCTCAGAGCGACAGACAGCCTCGATAGATTTTCGACGTTATCAAAGTGACATTTAGTCCTGTTGAACATCTTCTCAAAATACAGCCAATCAGTAGGGGAACCTGTAAATATAGGGAGATCACTTACCTTTCGCTGCGGTGAAGGTCTCAGCTCCCTGATGGCTTGAGTGAGGAGTGTTATTTCGGATACTTTATTAGGGTTACATTGGTTTGTGTTTTGTATGCCTAACGATGCGTGTGGAGTGGATGAACTGGAGCCCGGTGAAGTGACCGCCGCACCCGGTGGCTGCGTGTAGCTGCCCGCCCATGGGGCACCGCATTGGTATGGCGGTGCGGGCAGACAGCGAGGCGAACCCGGTGGCTGCGGCGGCTGCGTGTAGCCACCCACCCATGGGGCACCGCGCTGGGAAGCTGGCGGTGCGGGTGGGAGGCGTGACGGACCCGGTGGCTGCGAGGGACTGCCCGCCTCTAGGGCACCGCACTCGGATGGCAGCGGTGCGGGCGGGCAGAGCGACGCTCCTTCGGCAAGGTGGGATGCATGTTCCCCTTTGGCCGAAGTATTGGCCGTTGCATCTACCTCCGATGAGATGTGATGTTGTGATTGTGAGGCTTGGTCAAAATGGGCTTCTAACCAATTTTCAGTTCGCGATGTTTTGACGCTGGTCGCGCGACTTGAGCGCGCTTCCAGTGCAGCAATCTGCGCCCTCAGCTCGGCGTCAGCTGCGGCGCGCTCGGCGGCCGCGCTGCGCGCTGCGGCGGCTGCAGTGCTTGCAGCGGCCCGCTCTTGCTCCTCGCGTTCGGCCGATTCTATTTCAGCCAAGCGGCGAGCATGCTGTGCCTCTAAGGCGAGCCGCTGAGCCGCGGATGACGAAGTTGACGACGCACTCGCATTTCTGCATTGCGACCGAGTTTTGACCATTTTAGTGATAAAACACACAAAAATTTTATACACACACAACACAAAAAAAATTACAACACAAAACACACTTCTTTTAGATAATACACATCAATACACGCTAAAATAATTGAGAACAAGGCGTGAATATTTTACACTTTGACACTTCTGACACCAATAAAAATGATAGACTTGTTGTCACCTTGACTACTTTAATAAGAATAAACAATAAACAATAAGGATATCAAAAGGAATATGAAAAATACAAAATACAAGTATCAAAAGATGGCCAGCAGTGTGCTGGTGGCCAGTGTCTGTCGCCAACAGATGAATTTAGACAATAAATGAAAAAATATGAAAATTATGGTCCTTGGAGCCAAATAGATAGTGCTTTTTTCCAAAGGCGTAACAAATGTCAATTTTAAGAATAACGTAACGTAGCTACGTTACGCTATTCATAAATAGGTACTCATTCTCTTCAAAATATTATATTTATCATAAAACACCCAACATGCCGGCGTATTCTAAACACGGACTTTACCGACGTGTCTCAAAATTGTACTCCACTTACTATGGTTAAAGACTGTGAAGTCCTTAGGTGAATTATTAAGAAGAAATTTAGAACAATATGGAATCAATTAAAATATTTTTTCGAGTCACAAGCGGCAAACGAACAATATTACACTGTTGAAAAATAAGATTAATGTTCCGTAGCAATGAATTTTTATTGATATTATTTCAAATTAAATAACGATCCCTCTTTGTAGTAGATTGCAATTTTTGTTCAAAAGGCGTACCGTGGAGCGTCAAGGCCCTAGCGCATCAATGCGACCTAAATAACAGATCTATTGTTACAATAGATCTGTAATAAAATGTATTTATTATTTTCCAATTTCCAACCAATCCTAGGTCCAACCAAGACTTAAGTTGCTTTGTTTTCAATATCGAAACCCGCCACCGAGGTTCTCCACCAACGAGGTATGAAAGCGTACCTGCTTTATCATGCGTTCCAATGATTTTCTATACATGCGTTCTCCATCAGATAATACATTGTCCTATTCAAATCTCGCAACTCACAAGTAATATAACGACAAGGCAACAACATATTTCACCACAGTGCTAATCACATGTATCAATAGTATTTATACGTGCGTTCTCATTTTCTCATAGGATAATAGTTTCTAAACCATTACACACATGTTTTTAACTGTATGTAGAATGTCTTACTTTGTGTCAAATTAAAGTAATATTAACTGCAAAATTCAACAAAGTTCTACCAAGTTATAATGTATTAGATTTCTTTAACATAATTTCAATCTAAAAGAGTTTGAAATAAAGCACAATATTGGTTGAGAGGACTAACATCGGGTCTTAATATTCTTTTTTTTAACTAATATGGTCATGTAATTACTGAATTAAGTAGGTCTCCAAGCGTTTCTCTGACCTTTACAAACATTTTTCCACAACCTTGAGTTCCCGAGGTCACGAAAAAGTTATTAAAGGGTCAGTTACCATTTATCTTATATGTGCTTAGGCGCACAGTAACCTCTTATCTAATGAGTAGGCTGTATGATTGATTACTACCCGATACATGGGTAATAGTATGAAAAACTTAGTACGTACCGTGTGAATATTGATTTCAGCATTCGACCAGAGCACTTATTAGGTTTCACTGCCAACTATTTCCGCGTAGCAGTTGTGAGGTAATGCTGTGCCATTCTGGCTACTGACGCCATAGTTCAAGGAGAGGAGACACATAAACATTACCCGCAGAGACAATACAGTCATGACACACTAAGATAAGAGAAACCAATATTTATTTTATGATACAACTGACGATATAATTATACTGAACTAGCGTTTGCGACTTCGTCCGCGTAGAGTAGTTACTTTGAGATAGTGTAATGGTATGTAGCCTATAGCCTTCCTCAATAAATAGGCTATTCAACAATGAAAGATTTTTTCAAATTAAAACAGGAGCCTCAATTGGTGGAATTGAAAATGTATTCCCATGGGAACGCATGGCACTCGTTCCCATGGGAATATCGGAATAAAAGGTAGCCTATGTCCTTTCTCAGACTCTAAGACTATCTGTGTACCAAATTTTGGTAAAATTGGTTCAGTAGCTTGACGTGAAAGCGAGACAGACAGACAGAGACTTTCGCATTTATAATATTAGTATGGATAAGAAAGTAACTATGTGCTGATGTATATTTTTATTCATAATAATTTGTACAAAAAGTTAAAATGAAGGAAAAAGTTTAAATAAATAGGGGTAGGTGAATGCACCGAAACGGAGAAGATAAAAGGGGTGGTGGATTTAGAGTCTGAGGTATGTTAAGAATGTGAATGTTGAAAAGACAAGAGACAGAGGAGAGTGTTAGAAACCAAAATGTGCTGACCTCATATAGAGAAGGGAAAAAGGTAGAAAAAAGAATACGATGGGCGATGCGGACAGTCACTTGACAGTGCTTGGTACCTTTACCTTACAGGTGACCAAAGTCATACACTACATTTTTATGGCGTAATGTTTCTGTTGGTATGGATGTCGAGCTCCACTGGTTGAGGAACTAGGGTTGACAGCGAACGAGTTACACGACAGATTTGTTAGCGTAGGCCTAGCAAATAAAAATAAGAAAATATTTTACTATTGTGTGGAATAACGTAAGCACACAAATTAATAATCTTTTTTCCCGTACAATCATCTATTATTTGGAAAATATGATTTGAATATACGGATGACTATTCATCGGATGACTATTCATCTAGTAAGTAAACACTAGACGAGTATTGACCGAATAAATGGAATCGATTAGTAAACATGAGCTAACTTCTCTCGTCCACGGATTACAAGAACAATGTACCGTTACATCCATTACGCAGTAAACAGTTCAGATGGAATAGATATTATGATGACAAAAAGAAGACAGTAAATACAGGAAGTAAAAGTTTAACTGTTTAAGAATCGCTTCCTTCTCGAATTGATGTTGTTCGAGTGTTATCGATATCGTCCGCACACTTTTCACAAGGGAAAACCACAATTCGATTAATATCACACACCTTCAGATTTCTTTTATTCGTGTAGACCATTAGTTCCCAAAGTGGCCCAGGTGGACCCCTAGGGGTCCACGGGACCTAGGAGTCGACGGGGGCCTTGTTATCTTCACTTTTTCACATTTTTGTCGAGTTTTGGGAATATGCTAGAAATGTAGCTGCGGGGGGTCCACCGGATTCAGATAAATTTTGAAAGTGGTCTATGAGGAAAATAAGTCTGGAAACCTCTGGTCTATACCAGAGAGTCTATACTCTATAGCAATCTCTTAACTAATATTAGTTGATGTTCACAAGTTGTAGTTGAGAATCAAGAGCTCATGCAGTCGGTGTCTAAGAGGCCTTTTAGCTAAATGAAATTACAAATCACCCACCCCCCAAGCCTCTACACAATGCCCTCATTTTTTTTTCTGGGTCTCTTACCGGCCCCCTTAACCGGCCTTCAGCGCCCACAAGGGGGCGTAATCGCCCACTTTGACAAAGGCTGGTAGAGAGTAACATAGAAGGATTCTGCGAATGTTTTCCATATAGATGATTTTATGTAAGTTTATCTGATTCTTTCCCAAACCGAACAAGCCGACAACATGTTCTTTCTGTAAAGAACTACGATCGTGTCACTGAGTGCTTTATCTTTGATACTTATGAAATTCATTATACCAAGCCAAACAAAAAATTCACTTTTTTACAAAAGAAACTAAAATATAATAAAGTTAAATCCGGTTTGAATTAACATTTTTATTTCCTGATATAACAAATATATTCAGAGAGTTACGTAACTTACGGAAAGAACATTTTAAAAACTATAAATATTTGCAATATACCTAAACATGCGACTTCTTCGCTAATGGTGACAGAATGTTATAAGAGCATAACATTTCTCTCATAAAATTAATAAATATAAATTCAAAGATAATTTACATAAAAACACGATAATTGTATGTATGTGAATTTTATCCTTCATTATACAAGCTTATCTAACCAATAATTAATTAGGTGTTAGGTAAAACAGAGGTATTGAAAATAATTAAAATATTTTTCATTTATCTTCTGCTGTAGTTACTGTATTTATTCAGAACATCGATTTGCTTGCTTAAGACCGTAAAAAAATGTTATATTCTGCTACACGGTGGCATAAAAAGAAAAACGTGGTCAAATAGGTAACGGGCGAAATGTGTAGGTATTTATAATTGATAGCGAGCGTGAGAGTGAACTGTATGGAAGTGGATGGAAACAGAAGCCAATTACAGGCCAATAACGGCCAATAACAGCCAATAACAGGAATTTTATTAGAAAAATAGTACAAGATCGTACTATGCAGTGATTTATAGAAGAGTGACAGATAATTAATATGATGTATGTACAAATAGGAGTTATCAAGAACAGAAGAGTGGCCTGTCGCCAACAATAATGCAATCCTTTACAACGCTTGAAACCAATAGGTAATATGCCTACCTGAAATTTAAACAGTTTTTTTTAAATGTGATATGCAAGCTATTGACCTTCATCTCACCTGATGGTAAGCGACGATAAGGCCGAAGGTGAAAACGAGATTCACCTGTTTCTGAACAACTGAGGAACTGGCTATCTTGTATACACATACAACAATGCTATAACATTGTTATTATGGCGACAGATTTAGGTAAGACGGTGGGAGCTAACCAACCGGGCTCAGAAGCCCTACCACCAACCAAACCGAGCCAAAAAAACTCCTGCCACCGTGGAGAATCGAACCCCTTCCGATCAACACCCGGTGGTGTTAACCACTAGACTGGAGAGGCGGTCAAATCATAATTATTAACTTCATGCTGAATCTTTAGAACAGGTATTTTTATAAAATATCGCTAAAATAAATAATACCATGCACACTTTCAAACTTTCGCCCAAAACTGGAATGCGCAAAACTTCGTCAAATACATTTTAATTACGTTGTCTTTCACTAGGTAATTTTAAGTGCACACCTAATATCTTAGTTAGTAGTTTAATGGTTTGTAAGTGAGAAGTATTAATTGTCGTTGACTTAATGTACCATTCAAAAGCTAAATGTAGATTAATGTTGCATATTAATTTACTTATTAACTAGTTTTCGGGCTCTCAGCTTCATAAAAAATATTTGGTTTTCGTTATTATAGAAGATATACACCTACTCTTTTTATCTTCGTAACGTTATGCATTACCCACCTCGTTTGTATAAAATACCTGAACAAGTTAAAAACTGTTGCTTTGTATTAAAATGAAATTGATATGAAGTTTTTAATTTTGTATTTAATAAAGCACGCACCGGATTTAAGGTAAAGATGAACTTCTTAAATATTTGTATTAAAAATGAAACGTTAGAACCTCTAAATATTCGTGGACCCAGGCGATAAATCTAGATCAATTTTTGCCATAAGGCATAAGTTCGACAAAAACAGGACAAACCTAAATGAATATGATTTTCAGGTCACGTCTGCGACCGGCCATGCGCCGAATAATGCGCGCGCGTGCTTGTACCAAACTCTTCAGTGAAAGTTGTTAGAAAATGCTTTAACATAATAAAAAGCCGTCATTTCTTCGAGGTCAGGTACGCGATCAAATTGCCACTAAGCTTCGGTTATCGATGGTCCTGTTAATAGTTTTTTTATTGTAAGCAACTTACACAGTTTAATGATGGGTCATTTTCATAACTTTTTACGACTTACATGACAAATGTGTACTCATACCATTTTCAACTAACTGTGATTTATTAAAATGCCATTTTCATGTTACTATTGCATATATTGTTACTTATTTTGTTCAAGACACCTTATTCCAGACTTCAGGTTTCCGTTTACGACAAGAATGGCAAATCTTGTGGGCCGCCTTCTTGTTAGTAGTAACCGTAGCCAGTAGCCAATACCTTGCAACGATATCTTTGTCACAAATTCATGACAAATTTTTGTGTTCACATAGGAGACCGAGCACTCCTCCTATAACAGTGCTCTCTCATTGAGCGGCCTCAATATTCATCACAGGAGCAAAACACTACTCATTGTGTAATATTTAGCTGTGATCTTCGGTCAGATGGAGTCACACCAGTCAGACACTCAAAATTCGAATGATAAATACAACTTTATGAATGACCTTTTTAAAATAAAAAATTACTGTTTATATTACATGTTAGGCTCTTACGATACGGGACTTTTACACAAACGTATAAAAAACGTACTTTCATTAGGCTATTGTAAACGTAATTATAATATATAAAATTACTTTTACCTGTCACAACAACTCTGTACACCTGAGCCGTGGGAATCAGCGCCATAACAATGATAATTAAAAAATTTGCAACAGTTTAGGAAGCAAAATGTCGTAATTTTAAAGTTTATCTCTACAATCTTGCTACTGAGGTCGTTGAAGTCTTTTATATGGGGAAGTATATTTGGGGAAAATATATAAATATATTAATCATATACTACATTTTATTATCACAATTGTCGTCAGTATCTTGTGTTTTGTGTTCTCCGTCCATTAATGATTGTAGCAAATTATTTTTTTATACTATAACGCAAATATACCGGAAGTCCTAGGAAAAGAGTTTTAACAATAATATCTTGGTGCAGCAACATGATAGCCTATTACCATGTATCTCGTGTAAAAAAGGACATTCATATTAGAATAAGCTGAATATAATCGTGGAATAAATCGGCGCAGGATTGACCACATACGCAATTGAATATGGTTTTTAATTACTCATTATGTTCATTTTTTGTTTAAATTAAGGGATCGTAAAAGTTACTAAAAGAAATGGTGTGACATTTAGTTTACCGAATAATCTTTGTAAATTAACCATAGGGGCGGTCAGTTCAGTACAAAAAACAAATTACAGAGTAAAGAGAAAACGCAAAGGTCATTCGACGAGAAAAAATAAAAGTCAAGTTGAACATAAAGAACGTATAAATATTAGTTTGATAATAGCATAGAACTCGGAGAAAATATATCGTACGCATTCGAACTTAATAAAGAGAGGGTGTGTACGTTTTTTCCCACTTTACAATGAAGAGACAAAACCCTAGATCAGGTGTGTGGATATAAATCTTCTCGTTTAAAAAAAGTCCACCACCACCTGACACGCCGAGCACATTTGCAGTCACTGCTTGGCGAAGCGCGGACTATGGCAGTGGACTGCTTTTGCGATGCTTTAGCCTAGTCTCCGACTACCCCTTAGGGGATAATAGTCGTGATTATATGTATGTATGTAAAAAAAATATGAAACAAAATGTAACAGACTAGCCCTTATATGCAGTCTTGAAATTAAAATTCCCAGTAATGTTTCTGATCGAGTTTTTTTACTAGTGACATTGAAATGTATACAATTATATACATTAATACATTTCGAATTCTATATCGTAGATAATTTGTTTTTTTAATTTGAAAGGGCAGGAAAAGAGGGTTATTAATTATCTTTAAAAAGAAAAACATTGTTATTGCTTTGCTCACTTTGTACGTTATTCATGTACAGTCACGAGCATGAACATGTATACAGTTTCAAACAATAAACGACTTTATTGCCTTGCAATATTAGTAATTTACTGTCAAAAGTGTGTGTGTGTATGAAACAAACAATAAAAATTACAAATATATTGATTTAACTTCCAGATTTCTTGTAAATATTTTTAAGTCATACTAGAAAATAACGTGTCCAATGAAATGAAGGTTGAATCACTAACCATAAAAACTACCAATACCTAACTATACAATCAAGCATATAAATTAAGAATTGAAGTAGTAGATGATAATTTTAGTAACAAATTAACACAATTGAGAACGTTCAAAAAAGTCTTTAATAACCGTCGTTCAAATGAACCGAGTAGCGAGGTGGCATTGCATGTCGAGAACATTATTGTTGCCATGGATATCAATAAATAGGCAATGAGGTTTTGCGGAGGCCAATGTTTACAACTTTCTATGGGAACTCGGCACGCCATTGTCTGCGAGAAGAATACTAATTGAAATTTTTATTCGTAAATCTACATTTCTACGTTTCACGACAGCTGATCTAAGAGGAAAAAACGTTAACAAGATTTGAATCAAAACGGAATTAAAACATAAGTATCCCGTTACCGACTCGCATAGTGAACGCTCAGCCAGCGACTATGTCCAGCGGTGATTCACATATTAAACAATTAAGCTCCAATAAGAATCAACTGCAACGGCTAGAACGTGCAAAACTTACATGGCGATCTCTAACTTTCTTCTGCAACGGTAAAACCTATTTCCATAAAATTTTAGTTGAACCGTCAAAATTAACACTACTTTCTTTAGATAACTATGCGAGTGCGAGCTCTCGACGCATCATATCGGTGTCATAATTCACGAATAAACACCACAGCGACTACGTGGAAGGAAACAATTCCCGCTGTGCAAAAATGTGGAGCAATGCGCGGGCGCCGGGATTGTAATTCCAGTTACTATGCAGTGGCCGGGGATGGGATCACCTGAGCTGCGTAAACAACGGGTCACTGTCACGTCAGGAGATTTACCGTTAAGATCCTCTGGTGCTGGATCAAGCGCCGCTGCCCGTCGTCATATCACAATCACTGGCACTGAACACAATGATCACTTCACAGTATCACCGGTAACAGATCCTCGTGCATTGCGCGTGCGAAGTGCTGGGTGCGGTGCGCGTCGTCGAGTGCACTAGGCGCGTCAAGTGCGACGGACCGTGAATCTTAACCTACCTGTGCCCGAGCCCCGAAGCGCTTGCGTGTCTCGGCCTGCGCTACCGGCTTGCACTGCTTTACCGACACACCCGCCGCCATATTTAACGTATTCATGTTACCTTTACTCAATTAACGTGACATAAACACCTTAGCACCTGCTCTGAATTGAAATCTTTCAATGTAAACTTAAATTACAATGAATTCTTGTATATTTTTATCGCGTAAAATACTCCGTGAAAGCCTTTACCTACTTTATCGATATTTGTACCGCCATCTATTGTAGTCGTGAAGATTAACAGAATATCAATTAAGCAATACTAAATAGTAAATGCTATTGCTATTTGTTCCTTTTGAAAACATAGTTAACGATGGACGGTTTACTTTATAGTACTTTACATTTTTGGTGAAAACACATTTTCCTCCTTAAAATAATCAACTAAGATGATATAAGTAGTTGAACTCAGAAAATTCATGCATATTTTCTTCTTTGCATACCTGACCATTTTTAGACGACAGCAGGGAAAAGCATTCCAATGGTTATTCTAGCGTTACAGCCAGACTCAAACAGGTGGCACCACTATATTCATTAGAAGCCTTATTTAATACTAACGTTGTATGAAGTAAATCAAACATGAGCTACAAAACGGTGTCTAGTTTCCTTTACTCAGTTTATAAGGTATTTTATTATTATTATTCTAGCCTACAGACGCTGAGTGTTTACAGGAGATTATCTTATGATACCTCATACGCTTTTCTTATTTTCATGACAGTTAGTTGTGTGCAAGCCCATCTCAATTATAAACCTCTTCATTAAGGCCGATTTCGTTGCCACAAACTAGACCAAACCAAACTAAATTGTGTATGTATCCTTCTCTTCTCCTTATAGTTAATGAAGGATGGAAACACAATTTAAATTGGTTATGTTTAGTTTGTGCCAACGGAAATGGCCCTATTGACTGCTAGTAAGAAACTGCTGTCGAACGGTAAAGCAGCCGAAGTGAACCAGAAGAAGTAATGTTTACATGTAAAAGTGAAGTATTTTATTTTAATTAATAAACGAGAACATCACAAAAGCGAAGCATTAGCAAGGCAGCAGTACAAAAAACCTTTAAGGCTAAACGTTATTACATTTTTTATGAACAATAAAATATTTAATTAAAATATTAGCTTTGAATGTTTCTTTACAAAATATTGAAATGTACTGTGCCTCCCCGCATTACAAAAAGTTCCAAACTAAAAACGTATAACACTCAACTGTTAAATCCTCAAAATTAGTCAAGGAAAAATTAAACTTTGTAATTTTCTAGTTTTACTTACAAATCGCTCCAAAAATACGATACTACTACCTACTACTACTACTACGAGGATATCACCGGTATTATGGAGGGAATTTTCGTTCACCGTAACACCACTTAACCAAAATCACATTACAGGGCTTAATAGTATTCTGCACAGTTTGTGAGAGACACTATCCAGTCCTGTGCTCATATCTATTTATTTAGCAATTTCGTTGTGAAAAATGTATTGCAACCAATATAAATCAGAAAAATACTAAAGTAAAGTATAAGATCACATATTTACTTATATTTAGATATTCTGAATTAATTTGTTTTCGCTGGAAAATGCGTTACGCATACACCTATGCCTGGGAGGGCATAGGGTTATGTTGGGCTCTCCCCGCAGAATGCAAGGCCTACCCACTAAAAACCAGCGACGTCCACCTGCGTCACCTTGGCGCTAACAAGCGCGCGATCGTCGTCCTCATCGGACAAGGACGACGACGCGATGAACGTACGCGTGCCGCTGCCAGACGAGGTCGTGGGAACCCTTTCGGAAACCGCCACAACCCCGCCAGTGCCAGGTCGCCGTAGTCGAGCCCCTCTCACCTCACTAAAAGGTGCCGGCGACGCCCAGCGTGCTGCAGGTCCCAGGCCCGGCCCCGGGCGCTGCAGGTCACATTCTGAATTAACCTAGCAACACACTGCGCCAAGTTTCGTCCTCCTCTTGCAACAAAAACAATATTTATTCACAGAAATAAAAGATAATAACAATAAACCTAAAATAATTTTAAAACATATTATAAATCTCCTTTCTAAATGTAACAAAGAATAAAATCAACATCCGTGAATGGAATCCGCTACCTTCAAAAAAAGGAAAAAAAGGCTGATAAGTTGAGGTTTCTTGCCACACCATTGATCTGGTTACCTGAACCCAACTCTTACTAATCACACGAAGCGATGGAGTCATTTCTCTTGTCGTTTTTAAGAATAAACACTAACAACCCAACCAAAGTCGTAAAATATATTTTTATATAAAACCGCTAATTTATCATACATATACAAAAAGACTTTTGGAACATACAAATCCCCGATCAAAATATATAAACAGGTGGGCGAAGGCAGAACAAAACATAAAAAACACTACATCCGGCGCAGATTCACACATATTGACCGAAGAGCGGTCCACAATGACCATCCCAGCTTCGATACAAACCAGTATTAATTAATTTACATAGTCTATTTTATATCTATTGCAAGTAATTGCTCGTCCACATCTGTAAGCAAACATAGAACTAGATGAACTTTAGAAATACACACCAAAATAAAACGAAGAGACGAACATTATAAAGATTCTGTACCATTATCATGAAATGGTTTGCGCCAAGAACAAACCATTTCACGTATCGTTATTGTCCGAATCCGGCTCGAGCGCCCTGGAGGCTCTCCCTGGAAGCGGTACCCACTAGGGGGGATACCTTCCAGAGAGAACCCCTCCAGCGGTGGTTCGCCACTACAGGCTTGAGGACCCACCACAGTTCTCGCCTTCTTTAAAACAATCCGGTGATAGCTGATTAGCCGTAAGTGATTTTTGAATCGAAAATTATCATTATTCGCGTTGACACAATATTTTTTATCTATAAGGTTTTGTTTATATATCTGTATGATGCGAAGTGGGCATAATGCATAATATTAATTTGAGATATAACAGAAATCCTATATTTGTCATTCAAACATCAATAACGATTATGATAAAGAAACGGCAAATGGTTCAACCATAAAAAGAAATAAAAAAACAGTAATTTTTTTTATACTTTAAAACAAACAATTTTTTCTTTATTCTATTATATTTACTTTTTCATTCGACACTTTACTTTTTACTTTTTTTTCTGGACACTCAGCTAGAGATAGCCGAGTGTCCAGTGCAGCAGAAGCACTCTTCACGGCCAGACTTGCCGCAACATTCTCCAGTAAAGCTAGCACGAACAAAAAGACATTACATGATAAAACAATTTATCGGTATGTATGAACTCCCAAAATACTGAAAGAAAAAACTTCAAGATGGTGGCTCCAAGGTATTTCTCCGAGTTCAGATTGACCTTCCTCATAGAGAAACACATGGGGTCTAACACCTGGGGTTGGTGTGCAGAAACGGTCGCAAGAGCTACCCGGGATCAACGGCTTAACGTGCCTTCCGAAGCACGGAGGAGTTCGAGATCACAAAGTTCTGATCACCCATCTAAGGCCTGACTATGTCGAAGGTAGCTTTGTTTTCGATATCGAAAGCCGGTATTACAACTACGCCACCGAGCACCTCAAGATTTAATTTTTTTTCTAAGCACATATATTTACAAGAATACCGTGGTACCTAAATCTTACAGTCCCCATTCGGTAAGCATTTGAAGGTGTCGACATTCCACAAACCAAAACAAAATCTATACCTACATGTAATTAACATGTTTGACGATTTGATCTAAACAAGCACTTAATACGAGGATGTTATAGAAAATAATCGTAATTCATCGTACAGGATTTGTCGTGGGTATGCTGAGCGACTTAGCAAGACATAAAATATGCAAATTGTTAAAAAATATAGTTTTTTAAGTTATAAAAACAATTCACAGCTGTTCGCCTTTGAGTCATACCAAATTCAAGTCCTGTCTCGTCTGCCATAAAAGTTATTATGAATTTCAATAAGTGTTGGTATACATAACATTAGAAATACAAATACATTTTGTCGACGCAGTGCAGTATAACATTCAAAGTCAATCAAAGAGTAACAGGAATATGCTTGGAGTTCATCTGTGTGACGGAGTCTGGAGCAAGGAGATTCACAGGAGAACAAGATCACTAACATCCATATTAATATTTTAAATGCGAAAGTAACTCTGACTGTTTGTCTCACTTTCACATCAAAACTACTGAACCAATTTAACCAAAAATTGGTACACAGATAGTCTAGATATATCTTTATCCCGATATTCCCATGGGAACGGGTGCCATTCGGGATAATAAAATTAAATAACGCCTCCCAGAAAAAAGTGCCGAACATACGCCACTATGAACTTTGCTTCTAATAATAGAATAGGAGTAAATTTTCAATTCCACCAATTGTTCCAATTGGCTACTGTTCCAATTTGAAAAAATCTTTCAGTGTTGAATAGCCTATTCATTGAGAAAGCTATAGGCTACATACCATCACACTATCGCAAAATAACTATCCTACGCGGACCACTTCAAAAAAAAAAGTAATAGAATCTGGTTTATCTGGTGTGGTTTCATAAGTACGCTAGCCGCCAGCCTACGCCTTTACAATTACATGGGATACCTAGCTAACATCGTTTCACCGCCACACGCGCGCTCTTATACGTCAAAATGTATGTAATATACACCACCACGCTGGCCAATCACAATAGCCACCGTATCTAACGGCTTAACGTGCCTTCGGAGGAGGTTGAAATCACATAGTTTTGGCCACCATTCCACAGCCTGACCATGGCGAAGGTAGCTTTGTTTTCGATCGAAAGCCAAAGCGGGAGGCCATAGGGTACACCTATGCCTGGGAGGGCATAGGGTTATGTGGGAGTCTCCCCGCAGAGTGCAAGGCCTCCCCACTAAAAACCAGCGACGTTCCTCTCTTGTCACCTTGGCGCTGGCACGCGCACGACCGCCGCGCCATCGTCGTCCTCATCGGACAAGGACGACGCGACGAGCGTACGCGTGTCGCTCCCAGACGAGGTCGTGGGAACCCTTTCGCAAACATCCACAACCCCGCCGGTGACGGCTCGCCTATTAAGGCGAGCCCCTCTCACCTTCCCAAAAGGGAGAGGCCGGCGATGCCCCCGGACGTAAGGGGCATCGGCGACTGATGGGGCAATGCAGCAATCTGTGCAATGCAGGACTCGGGTTTCCCGGTTGACCGCCTCCCATGACTCCTCGCTCTCCAGCATGGCAAAGATCGAGCGAGAGGTCCCCGCCAATTGCGGCTGTCAGCTCCGCGCGCTCTGCATCGAATGCGGTGCAGGTAGCGGCCAAATGAGCCATGGCCGCTAATGATTTGCACCGTATGATAGGAGAGTGCCCCGTGCCGCCGCTCCGCCCAAGTGGCGAGAAAAGGGCGCATGACTCCAATGGTCCTGCGTACTAACCACTACGCCACCGAGCTTGTAACGTCCATTAACGCCGAAATCAACATAAGGGAAAATAAAATAGCGGATCTCATTTGATACACAATATTTTGTATTTTTTTTTTCAAAGTTACCTACTGGTCGAAACGCGAGCTTATTGACGATTATGAGAATACGGAAAAATGTGTTTCATCCATATGATTTCATTTCGACTTTTTGTTATAGAAAAGAAAAGGCAAAATAATGTTTTTCGGCATTCTACCGGTTTTATTCCCACTTGTACTACTTTGAGATATTACTAAACTCCTCAGCTGAACTCTAAAATCACGACGCACCTTTACGCAGATTCAAGCGCGATATTAATCATGTTGCTAAGTTAGACATTTTCAAATTTTTTAATAATAAAATGTATCAGAAACTCAGTGACTGCAAATGTCATTACAAGGAAGTTGCAATTTATCTCTCTATCTCTCTGAAAATGAAGAACAGTATCAAACAGAGCAAAGAAACAAATCAACAAATAGAGTAACATTAAGTTATAGCTAGCCCCATTCATTATTGGCACTTCCTTCCTAGATAAGTCACTGGACCAAGCGTAACTGGTAGTATAGTAACTCAAATTGCGATCTTACACTCCGCTAGGAACTATTTACAACTAGTAGTTTAAAATTAATTGTTGCAATAAATATTCATGTCCGCCGCATATATCACACGATTCGAGCCAATGCCAACACTATATCTGCGTGTCACATCTAATATTACGTAAATTATAATTGTTATTAATTTATTCATGATTGGGACCTTTCCGGCTCAACTAGTTATTGTTATAAAACAACAAATAGGGTCCTTCAACCATTATGTATAATTTAGAAAAATGAATCAATATCATTTTTATATACATCATTAACTTTTGAGAAAAACTTGTTGTTAACGACAAAATTATGAAATTAAAAACACACCTCTTAAATATCGTTACAGAAGCGTAAATGTTGATATTGATTAATGTTCTGCAATAACAACTATATGGTATATTAAATTTCTGGGCGGGAATTTCTTATTAAGTGGCTAGGAAAGCGGGCTAATATTTTATTTCCATTAATGAATGCGATAACAGCGTAACAATATCTTGATTTTTTTTCGTTCATGACCATGGATACACAGTCCTTCAGTCGTATTCATTGTCTAGTCTTTAGTAGTATTAAGTCTTCATTTACATTCAAATACAAGAGTAATAGATTTCAATGCATCCTGGGAGAGCTACACTTTAGAGGGAGGTAGACACTTTGATGAGGTGGATGACCACGATAAAAAACTCATCACTTTTCATACCACTTAATGCTTATTTCAATGATCCTCAAGATTGCACATCATCACAGACACTTATTACACAAAACTACACTCCAAAACCATATCATACATACATACATACATACAATCACGACTATTATCCCCTAAGGGTTAGTCAGAGACTAGGAAAAGCACCGTAAAAGCAGTCCATTGCCACAGTCCACGCTCCACCAAGTAGTGACTGCACTCAGCGTGATAGGTGGTGAGCCCGTCGCCGCTATAAGCTATTGGATATCGCGCAGTTATAAGTCCATTAGTCGCCTTTTACGACCCCCAAGGGAAGTGATGGGTTGGTCGTATTCTTTTAATGAGCCGCTACCACACGGCTACGGCCGCTATCACAATCATCGAAATAAAAATCACGTTCGCCATAGTCAAATGCCGCCATAGTTTGCGAAATATTATGAAAGTAATAAAAAGTACCTGCTATTAGCAATTTTTTTAGCCAATTTGGGACTGTTAATGTCAAGTCGAGAGTGCTGTCACATATAGAATATTGCAATGCATTCTATACCCACAAATCATAACTTAATTTGTTTATTTTCTGTTGTTTAATATACAGTTACCTAGATAAGTCACAGTTACAGTAAAAGATCCGGGTTATAATGTAATATTTCTTTTATTGACAGTTTCACACGAATTTTAATGTTTTGCTAGCAACTAGCAAGCAGACAAGCAAAACAAGTTCACCTCTTTTGAGATATCGATGTGGAGTTAACGAGCTTGAACGAAACGAGAAAGGAAGACATGTGATTTGTCAATCTTCGGTGTAAAATGGTACTAAATAAGCGTTTTTTGCTTTCTTTCTTTATTGCATGTTATGACCCCACTTAAAGGAGAAAAGGATATGAAGAAGAAGATCGCCTCTCTCAACCTTCTATAATTTAAAAGTGCCCAAGATTACTAGACTATCTGTCTCGGCTAATCGTGAATGGCCCAAATGATATGCAAGTTTTGTACCCCTAGTGTAAATTACCATTGTAAAAAACTTAACTTTTTTAGTTGCGTTAAGAATGTCAATTTCTGTGGAAAACGTGATTTCCAGTACTTTCCGCTAGGGGCGCTTTTCGCGTTTCCCATAGAAATTGATATTCTTTACGCAACTAAATAAGAAAAGTTTTTTACAATGTTATCTTACTACGGGTACTGTATAATCGGAACAAAACGTTATTGGAAACTAATTTTTTAGGGATGATAATAATCGTTGACAACTTGCTAAATTTGAAAATCTTATACAAAATATTATCTTGGAATCATGATGACTTTATTTCAATACAATTTATAACTTCATCTAGTAACAGAAAACAATGTTGTCTTGTCATAATTCTACATGTAAAAAATATGTAATTTATGTGTTATTTTACGTAGTAGTAATATTTACGACTTCCGCAAGATGTCAGATTTTTTGCTTTTTGTCATATTATTAATCATCGCATTAAAATCATATTAAATAATACAGAGCAAAGGGAAAAAATGTCTAATGTCTTTTCCTATTAGAATGTGATATCTGAATTATATTTTGTCCCATTTTGTGAGCTCGAATTTTTCTATGTAGGTACTTACATTATCGGGTATTTAAAACCGCGGTCATTTAACGGTAGGTATTCATTACTACGTCAAGTTGACAACTTGACGTTAGTGTATATATTTTAAATAATCCACTATACATAGAAACTATTCTTTACCATTCTGTGTATAAGGGAATTTTTAAAATCAAGGTATTTATAATTCTATCAATGAATCACTGCCAACTGCCAAGTTTAGCCTCAGTTCGTACTTTTACAGTAACGTATAGTTAAATACTTGTTACAGACTGTAAGTAAAACATAATTAATGTAGTAACATAAGAATAAGTGATCAAGAGCTGACAAAAAAAGTATATTTTGCTCTTAATTTACTTGTAAAGTTTCTGAATATCGTACTACCATAGATAAATAAAGTAGTCTAATAATCTCAGCTGACTTTTATTTTATGAGAACCGAAGTACACAGGGTCTATTATATATGTCATGTTCATAATAAAGCTTCATCATCATTGATAGACTGATTTATTAGTTATTTTTATTTTGTTATGATCCTAGGCCTAAACCTAAGTTCTTAAGAACAAGATAATTAATTAAATATTAATTTAGAAGGCAACGGTAGCCGAGTTGCGACGGACGGGGCAGCAGGTACTCGTCAGAAGCCGCGGAAAACGCGGGTTCTATCGGTACCTGTACCACTGAGTTTGAATAAAACTTATGTACCTACAGTTCATTGTACCCGGGCAGGACAACAGGCTCGCCACCTATTACATGGGAACCTAACATATCTGGCGAAATCTGGGTGTTTAACACCTCTGCCTACCCCTACGGGGAAAGAGGCGTGATTATATGTTATGTTATGTTAATTTCGCGTGTCAAAACACATGACAAAAAGCAGAGCATTCCTCACTAGGTAAAAAAATTATTTACCTGACGGAAAAACTCATTTTGCGTAAGCCATTAATAGAATTTCTATGAACAGTAAGAGGTAGTGAATTCACTGCACAAGTTCGTTAAAAAGATATTAAAAGTAGGCCAACGGACAAGCCTTGTGACTCATGTTTTACCTGTCGCTAACCACAAAAATTTTGCTATAATTAATCAAAGCTGCGCACACAACGATAAAATTTTACTGCTTCAATATGGGAATTTTGAACAGATTTGATATTATATTGAGAACAAATTTGATATTATAAGTACGAGTATTATGTTTATTTGTACTGTATGTGTGTTTTGCATCATTAACTCTCCAACAATTTAGTTACACTTATTTCTATGTTCTGACCCGATTGCGCTAAATAAGAAGGTATTTACCACAACCACATCACAGCCCATCCACACTCCACGAGTCGAGACGAGGCAACGTGAGTACGAGAGTATAGAGTGTGAATGGACCATAATATTTAAGCCAGCCACAAAATTAAGCCTACATCATTTGCACATTTGTACATCCGTCGCATAATTTCGTAACCGCTCGCTAAAAATCTATAAAATTTTAATGAATTCGAAACCTGACCTAACCAATATATGCAATATTCTGTCCGTCTTATGTTTATTGAAATGTTTAATTTGTGAAGGTATTTCGTCAGAGTGCTTCAGTTTGTAAATGGCAGTGATCTTCAAAGACGCAAATTCCGCTGCGCAGGCGATCATCCGGGTCCAATGAACGAAGTGCTTTGACGATCGCCAAACATGCGAGGCCATCTGTATTTTTTAATGTTATTAGAAGGTAAATCAGAAATGTGTGAAATATTAATTAATTCTGTAAAGTTAACGCTCGACCTTAGATAATGAGGTTTTTAAGATCCTGTTTTTTAAAATATAGAAAAAAATTATGTGTAGCATTTTATTACTTTTATCTTTTGTTTTAATAAAAAGTGATGTTGAGTAAAGGTATTCAGATCATTTTAATTTAAAAAATAATTAAAATTTTTAAAAATATTGGTTTTTCTTTACTGAAAATTTCAGTTATACGTCTTAACGATATATTTTATAAATATTTTTAAAAATCGGTTATCTTACATAACTTCTTACAAATAAAATCTCAGCAAATTAACTACATAATCACTTGAAGATAAAAGGACAGTAACTGCACTGCTTGTCTCTCTAATCTTAGAAAGAGTTCTCAAAAAAAAAAAATCAAAAGCGTCCTCGGAGAAATGTTGTCCTTCACCACGATAACAAATCTTCACGTTCCGCTAAGGTAATAAAAATCTATATTTTTTTAAATTGATTTTTATCAAATGTAAACTGATGGAGACGCATGCGCCTTACAAACCAAACCTCGCATCCTGCCACTTCCTTTTCTTTCCAAAAATTAAAGATAAACTTAAAGTCGCAGGAGCACGCTTTAAGAGCCCTGAATCGGCGGTGAATGCGTCTCATGAAGGCATTGAAGGGAAATTTTCCTAAGGAAGACTGGTCTAACTGCTTTGCGCAGTGAATGAATTAAATATACTTTTAAAATCAATGTATCGTAAGTTCTATATCTAGCCTTATTCATCAAAATCCAAAAAGATTCAGTATGCAAGAAGTACCAACGTTATCATAGAGGTACATACATTACCACGTATCTGCTTGATGGCAATGTTATCACATTTATTTAGTTACAAACATTATTTGGGCGACATTAATTGTTCACCCACATCCGGCTTATATTGGGAAGGCAATCTCAATACACATTAACGATAGTTAACTAAAATTTGGTATGCAATTAACATCCGTCCTCATCAATAACAATTAAGTAAATTAGTCAATAAATTTGTGTTAATATAATAAAAAAATATCTTTATTGTTCTTCAATATCAATGGAATAAGTGGTCACATATTTCTGTGACGTATACAATAATTTGTTCTCTATTATGAATTCAGAAATTTTTATACGTTTATCCAGAATATTTATATAGTACACCTTATTTTTATGGATCTATAGGGTTTTTATTTGTTCGTCAGCTAGTGTCCAAAGTACAAGCACGAAAATCACTTTTTTTTCATCCTCAGAGTTGATGCTAATATCACAACTAATGCTGCTTGTGTTACTGATACTAGATGACAGATAAATATATTTATTTAATAGATAGATATATACATATAAATACTAAAAAAAATATACAATATTTATATAAACATCAAAGACTGGTGAACAAATGCTTGTTATCATCATACAAACATCTGTCCCCACCAGGGATCGCACCCAGAACCTCTCAAGATGGCGACGCCTTGAGACCGGCGTACAGACCACTCGACCACGGAGGTCGTTTGACATAGTTGACTGAAAAGTTATGTTAACATATAGAAAATGTAGAAAATTTTATTTCATAAAGTGTTTAAATTAAATCCGACATGTTTATATTTAGGTCCTTACCTATGAAATTGGTGTTTTGTATGGAGATCTTGGGGAATTCTGCATTTTCCATACTAAAATTTTTTCAGTTTTCTTCACAACGACAAATCCAAAGATAATAATATTTGGCATCTATCATTAGACAAGCTTTAGTAATATGTGTAATATCACACTTCATAAAAATTATTTATCGTTTTTAAGTGAATGCAAATAAAATGATGTATTCGGGAGGCACTTAAAAAGAGTTGTCTCCGTGTCCAATTTTAACACAATTAAACTTACAACAAATTATCAAAACAAATCAAAAGAACTCAAAAATATAGTCTATTTTTAGATGAGGTAATTGTTTTTTAGGAATACTCTGAATCTTAATAGTTACAGACAAAATGCTAAGAGAGAAAAAAAACACCAATTTCATAGGTAAGGACCCAATATAATATTAACTCTACTATTAATTCACTTTTACTTTTTAATGACGCTTCCTGTACCCCTAGTGTAAGTTAACATTGTTAAAAAACATCTCACTTTTAATTGCCTTAATATTCTTCAATTTCTATGGGAAATGTAAAAAGCGCCTGTAGCGAAAACTAGTTGAAAATTTGAAATCATATTTCTTACCGCAACTACAAGTAGTTACTACGGGCACTGAATTCTACCTATCTACTATTCTAACTTCCTTGAGTGTACCTACAGCGCATACTATTATAAACTTCATAACAATGGTAGGCAATCTTGAGACCTTGGTTTTACTATGATATTTAACAGGATCACCTTAGGCACGCCAACGACGAAGCACCAAATTATAATTACGTTTACGGAATGCGAGGAAAAACTGAAGATCCGTAATATTCCGGAGCAGTTTGTGGATTCTTAGCTACTTATACCTATCATATAATGCGTGACAGTTATCTCGACTAGGAAACTATTAAAAACAATGTAATGTCTAACTGGCCGATGTCTGTAAGTACGAGTTATAGGTACCTACATATAATATCATCATAATATAATCACACGAAGACTTTTTTACGTGACAGTAAAGCCAGAGTGGTAGCGGCTCATTTAAGGAATACTACCAACCCATGTCTTCCCTTCTGTGTCGTAAAAGGCGACTAATGGACTTAGAACTGCACAACCATCCAAAAGCTTAGAGCGGCGACGGGTTCACCACCTGTCACGCTGAGTGCACTCACTGCTTAATGAAGTGCGGACTATGGCAATGGACTGCTTTTGCGATGCTTTTGCCTAGTCTCTGACTAACCCTTAGGGGATAATAGTCGTGATTATGTCAATAAGAATATGGAAGCAAACTTCATCTGCATTGTATTTAAAATAAATAATAAGATATTGAAAATAAATCTATTAAAGGTTTAGGCAATAGATGTCAAAACGTACGTTTGGTTGCGTAAAAACATCGACCATCGTAAAAAGTACTGCATGGAATTAAGCTTTAACTATTGAATTACAAGTCTAAGATAAAATGTTGTACTCTATTCTTACAAAGTTTTAGAAAAATGCAATTTTTATAAAAATACTGCACCTATTTGATTTCATTTATCAGTTGTTCGTTTGACCTGTGTACATACTCTCCGATATAAAAAAAAACCGTTAATATCTTCTATGCACTTTAACCTTTAGTGGAGTCTATGTCGACCCCAATAAAATTTCCATTCTAAATAACCGCCATTTAATAAAAAAAAATACAACGGCCGCAGTTCACATAAACCTTACCTAACTAAAATTATATTACAGCCGGTTTTTTCTTTAAAACTTTTATGTATATTTGCTTACAATAGGTATCATATAACATAGCAAAAATGTCAATCAGTTAATCCAATAATTTTGTTTTTAATATTTTTTTTATAACTATAATTTTTATATAAAATACTTTATATATTTTTTTGTAGTTTAGCACTGCACAGCAATGATAACACATGTATTTATTTGGAACACACGAGTTATTCTAATCTTACGTACCCGCACTCAGAGACGTCATTTAACCTAATGTTCATTATCTATCTACCTAAACCTACATAATAATAATAAAACTGTTGAGCCCGAATGTCTGTTCATAGCAAAAAAAAATGCTTAAAACCAAGTCAAAGGAAATAATAATAAGAGGGAAAATACCAAAAAATGTTTTTTGTAAATTTTTTGTTCTAGAATCTAAATGAAAGACTGAGTACGATAGTGAGACGTCGTTTATACGATTTTGATCTGAAGGAAGGGTAGAAACTTGTTGAGTTTCTCGAACGTTCTTCTAAGAACAATGCTATGCAATTAATTATAAATAATTCCATGCGATTTATGCAAGTAATAACGCCCTCCTCTCCTCTTTCAGTTGCGATACCCGACAGGGTCCATAATTTGTACCTTATTTTATATGTAACACCTTTTTGTAAACACTATTGTTGCAATAAAGTGTTGAGTATTGAGTATTGCCTCTCCTGATTTAGAATAGATGGTGTAGTTTTTCTCTTTCTCGAAATATTGTAAATTCATAATATAATAATGTTATCAATGTTACATAATCTGTTACATAATCTGGATGCAGCATATCAGTTCCTTTTAGCGTTTTTCTAAGTTAATCGACGATTTTATATAATATTTTCGATTTACTAAGAAAAACGCATATGAGATGCTTACGAGGTGAACAGACGCGGAAAGCTGAACAAGCTCCATACAAAACTGGCGTTTTCTATGGACAAATAGTGAATGAAGCGGAATAAGGGTGATTAGTCCCTAAGCCAGCGCTACGACGCATCTCAACTAAATAAATATTTTTATATTTTCATATAAATTGTAGCTATGCCGAATGAATGAAGGTAAAACCATTCCGTTCTTCAAGGAAAAGTTACCATCTCTATTTCAACTAGTAGGCTTCTTTGAATTAACACTCTGCTGACCCGTATTAGGCTAAAAGGACATCACGTGAAGACTAATTATAATTGTTTTCTAATAATAGCGGTAATGAAGGTAAATCAACAATGAACTGACGCAATCGCCTTTTATGATAAAACTCGGCAGAATTGAAGAGATAAACCGCTACAAAATAGGAATTAAGTTGTTACCTTATAGTGGTTCAAAGACATCGTCACCAACCTATATACGTCCCGCTAGGTACAGGCCTTTATAATATGACGAAACACATGAAAAACACGGACCGTAATACCTACACCACAGATATAGATTTACAAAGATAACACAAGAGCCGTGTGGTAGCGGCTCATCTAAAGAATACTACTAACCCTTCTCTTTCCTTGGGTGTCGTAAAAGGCGACTATTGGACTTGGAACTGCACAACCATCCAATAGCTTATAGCGGCGACGGGCTCCCCACCTGTCACGCTGAGTGCAGTCACTGCTTGGTGAAGCGCGGCCTATGGCAATGGACTGCTTTTGCGATGCTTTTGTCTAGTCTCTGACTAACGCTTAGGGGATAATAGTCGTGATTATATGTATGTATGTATCGCAAGTATAACGATTTGTATTTAAACCAGGCTTATCACCTTTTTAACGTTTGCTGTATCGTCACAGAGATCTAAACTAGATAACGATGCCGCCGCTGATGTCCCTCCGCCAATTATCACACCGCAATACATTTCTTTAGTTTTTGCAGTCATTTGGACACGAACAGTAAGCAGCGGCCAATCCCGTCGTTTAGTCGGGGTTTTCAGACACGCGCAGTAAATGTACTGGCGACATCTATGTAAATGTATGTCTGTGGTAGAAACGGTAGCATTAGCGACCGAGATCAACGAATTTCGAAGCACGGACAATTTTAAAATCTTATGATGTTAAATCCGCCAAGCACAGGCCGTGGCGACAGTAGCTTTTAATATTGAAACCAAAATATTCAAACCACTACGCCCCGGAGCTCCTCTTTCATTCTAATAATATTATATTAAAAATGTCATAGTAACAACCTGAGGTATTCTGTATTGTGGCATCAAACGTCAATTCGCATCATTCAATTTCCGGATGTGCTGCGTACGTCAAACTAATATAATTATTGTGAATAAGTTCCACAAAAAGTATAAATGAACTACTCGTAGTTACACAAAAAAATACACGTGTCGATTTTACACAAAACCACAAAAACGGTTTCTGTAATGGAGTATTAATAATCGAAACCACAAAATGCATCGTAGCAGTTGACGACGCAAATTTTTTCTCAGATATTTCATATTTAGATATTTAACTGTGACGATTTATATCTTATATCGAAGGTAATAAGAGTCAAGTTATTAGAAAATTACAATTCTTAATTAATTTAAAATCTAATTAATAAGTAAGTACCTAATAAGTATATATAAGCTAATATAAAAAACCTTCATACAAAATATTGAAAGCAATTGAAAACTTAGGTTTTGGTTAGACGGATGTTTGTTTGTAGAATCAGTCAATGTCCTGACAAAATGAAAAGTGTAAAACCCCCGAGAACTTTAACTGAATTACCCATTAACAATGTTACAATATAACTTGGGTAAAACCTACGCGATGTGGACTTAGACTGCAATTTGGTGAGTACTTATTGAATTTTCTTATGATTTTTAACTATATTAAAAAAAAAGTATACAATAATATTTGCCACAAACGGTACCATGACACTTGTGGACATTGGACAGTCAGTAATTATTTTGAACTCTATAAAATAAGAAAACAGTCGTCATGATTCTGATTTTTCGTTGGTCACAAAATCCTATACTATTTCTACATTTTATTTACTCCTTAATCACAATTGTAAAAAATATTGCTAAACAAATTTTTTGAATAAAGCGTATAAAGTTAGTTCTACGGGGACTAGGGAAATAGGTAGTTTTGGGAAAAACTAGATAAAACAATGTATTTGTGATAGTGATCAGTACAACAAAGACTAATTTACGCTTCGGGGACTCTGTTCAAATAAAATACTATCACTCCTTTTCAGAGTACTTCTTTATGTATGGAAAGAGTAATCTTTTGTTCCCTTAACCTACATTTTTTTATTTTAAATTTGTATTAAGTAGTTTCCTTCAAGAATGACCATTAATTTAAAAAATAAATGCCTAGCTTCCTAGATTAAAACAAATCTAGGTTAATTCCCCTGAATGTTGACATTACAAATATCTCGAAATGTCACAACGTGACGCAGCAACATTCCAACGATCGTTTCCTATCGTGAGCTACTACTAAATGCCTGACGAGCAGTTGGTACAATAGACAGTAGAGGCAAATAACACACTTATTTACAAACTTCTCTAGTAGTAGAGCATCTTTCTACACATAACTGTTAATTTTGTAATGATGGAACTAAAAGTGGGTGTGTAATTTCTTTAGCAATTCCATCCAATCAAAACTAGGAATAACAGCTTCTATCAATGCCCAGCTTCTATCAATGCCCAGCTTCTATCAATGCCCAGCTAAAGGAGTTCTTGTAAGGCCTTAATAGAACTTACTTGGAGGCTAATCTGGTAGATTTTTTAGTACACAAACATGTGGTTTTCACAAAAATAAACCCTCTCTAACAAATTCCTTAATTGTATTATATCACCATACCAGGTAAAGTCCCGGGTATTGAAAAATTTAGTTTCAAGCTTTTCTTTCAACAGTCCGATACTTGGCGTTTAATTTCAATGAACTAACAATAACACATACATTAGTCAATAGAGCATTGTATTCTCGAATATTCTTTAAAAACCATTTTTAAATAATTATATTATCATCTGAAGTGACATCCGGCCTTCTTTACCATCTCCGTCATACACATAAACTTACCTACCACATAAAATTTATTTATGTATCATACTTAATTCAGCTAAAAAATTCAATTAACGCAGTTAACAATTAGGTATGTGGTTCTATACATATTTATAACTCAGGCCTAATCATAAGGCAGCGTATTCTGATCATATGATGAGAGAATTCCGAACGGCGGCGGTCAAGCGCCAAGCCATGGATGCGGAACTAGCCTTAGGCTTCAATTATGGTAATTGATGCCTCATCTGAGATAATTATCGGTTTGTAATCGATTACGGTTAGAATAGATCGAACCCACACGCTTGGATTTTATCTACTGAATAACAAATCGACTACACAAAATAATTTAACAATACATTTAATGTCCTCTGTTCTCGATTCTTTTGTGCTTGCCAAAACTGGGTTAGTTTTTGTTTATGGAACGGTACTAAGCTAATATTCTTTTTATGAATAATGTAGTTGCCAGTACAATGTCTTGGAATTGAGGTACCGGTGTGCTAAAAATATCTCAAGGAAGTCCCGAGCGAGTAAAAAAGTTAATCATATATAAAGAACATTGAGTAGCTCTTCTTTTGACGGTGGATGAACAAAATTATTTATAGCACGGTACATAGTTCCAATTATCATGCGCCTCTTTCCTTTCCCATTGTAGATTTAATTCCTGGAACGGTTGTATGGGTATTGGGTAGGCTATGTGGTAAACCTATTGTTAAAATTTGTTGAGGATTTAAAAACAAACACAAATTTTTGTGTTTTTTGTATCCAGTTGCCAATAAATCTATGCATATAATAAAACTGTAGAGGTCAAATGGCTGTACATAGAAAAAAAATGGATAAAACCAAAAATTATTTTTTTAATTTTTGTTTCTCTGTCTGTCTGTTTGTATGGGCTAATCTCCGATATGGCTGAACCGATTTCAATGAAGTTTTGCATGGTGATACCTTATTATATCCCTAGTCAACATCTTAGATACTTTTTATTCCGGAAAATTAAAGGGTTCCCGTAGATAGTAAAAAAAAACATAGTAACAGCGGACGTAGACGCGGGAAAAAGCTATAGGCATTAAAAAAAATTGTTAATGTGTTTAGTGGTGGCTTTGTTATATCGATTATCATTTTATTTTCAATTAGTCATATTTTTCATGATTCATTTTATTTTAGATTATTTTTATTTAACTTTCGAGGCGTTTCTCTTAAATGTCGGTTCGGGATACAAATACTTATACACCGTTTTATTAAGTTTGTTCTATTTTAAACTGTTTCTTAAATTTTTATACATTGAGTTGCGTCGAAAACAATATTTTTTTCTCATTTTGTGTGGTTTAGGTCCGATAGATCCGATGGATATCCTAGTATCGAATTTTTACACAAACTATGGAATAGTTTGTGTAAAAATTCGATGGAACCTGAGAATGGAAAATGTTATATCATTTTCATAATAATTATCATAACATCTCTGAAGTCTACCATCCTTCCAACCGTCGCGAGTCGGATTTTCCGCAATCCCACACAAAAATGCGCGTTCGAAATCGGATATTGTAGTTTTGACGACATTTGAGTGACCATAATCATATTTTATTGTAAGGAATGTTGTCTAAGCACCTAGGAAAATTAATTCGAAATTATTTTATCATAAACCAAATCATTTTATGATGGACTGTCGCATATCCCACCAAACAAGTAGCTGGAACACGTGCGAATAAATCCATGCTCATTTTTTATTTTTTCATGCAGAATTATGTTTTGTAATAATACCTATTTGAATTATTTTTTGAAATATAAATATGTCTTACCTATAATTCTATCTAGCCATTTAATGAAACAGTACTGAGATGAACTAAAATGGTCTACCCCAAACCCTAATAGTTTGACCTGCCTTGACTGTTTGAAAAAAAAAAAAAAATATCGCTATGCACGTTATTACCAATTGACGTTGGTATATTTTGTTTTTAAAAACTTGCCCATTATATGATGCTTAACTATATTCTGTGGCTAGTTTACAGGAAAAATACGACAATTCCAATTAAATAGTTTCGAGAAAAATACAAAAAATTATAGTAAACAAACTTATTAATGTAGTATGGGAAATGAACTAAAATGCGTAAATCGTTAAAACCTATTCCTGGCAAGGTTCTCATAACTCAAGGTTCTATAATAACCTTTTTCATTTCAATGAAAAAGGTTATTATAGAATCTAGAGTTTCAACTCTCATACCATCTTTTCAAAGTTTTAGAAATCAAAAAATATTTTTTGCTTAAAAATACAATGTTTATTTTACAGCGAAGAGGTCACATTGCCGTCTCTTAAAGTTTGTATTTGTTTCATAGTCTACATATTCTATCTATAATTACATAATATCTATATACACAAATGCACAAAAAAACACAAAAGTATGTTTGTATTATACACCTAAAACTACTGGATGAAAAAGAAAGCATTTTCATCGATTGCATTGGATTAGATTGGATGATTGGATCGAGTGGAGGAAATTCAACTGAAAAATCAGATTAAAAACTACTGAAGTGTCGTCATTTAAATCCGAAAGTATAAAGTTTATAGTGTGAATAGATCAATAGTTGATATTTTATTAAAATTATGACTGCTGCATTTTTTTTTCAAATAACACTTTGTAAAACATCTTTGTCGGTGGACCGCGAACGCCCTCAACTCTACTACTAGGTCCATAGTGGTCATACTCTATGTTAAGTACAGGCTTGGTTCTCTAAATTCCACACATTGAAAGTCACGAAAAAAAGCCGTGATCAACATATTAATAAATAATTGACCTATTTGATTAATTTTCAAATTAAAAATAAGATTTTCGAGACGCAAGTTTCGGCGCATCATAGCGAATGCGAGGCTGTTAGCTTTAGAGAGTCGCATAGCGGCCGAGCGGTCAATGTCAAACTGCGTACGATTACCTTACCTTACGTAAATGTTGTTAACCAATACACGCCAATAGTGTCTCATTCGTATGCTCACGCGGATTCTCGGAGATTCCGGCTCTGTAGCAAGTATTTATCACGTTTCAACACGATCATGACCTTTTTTACTGAGCTATATTTTGTCTAAAAGTTTCCCACGGGTACGTAAGAGAATGGCTAATTGACCGTTGTACAGATAAAAAATAAGTGTAATAAATGAACATTAAAATTGTAACCACGTAAATTGTTAGTCTATAAAATTTTTTTTCGTTACGATAATTAAAATATGGATTTTAAGTAAAATCTATAAAATTTTAAATACCTATCAACTTCGGCAATTAAAATACTTAATTAAAATACTTATCTTAATATTAAAAGACGACTTGAGAAAACTGGCTCACACCTGCCATCTGAATGACCCGGCAAGCCTACATTTCATTCATCACACAGGATTACATAAGGTAAAAAGACGACAAAGTTCACGGCCAGCGAGTCACTTAATCAGTCATTTTTACTCTAACAGCAGGCGTTGATAGTTGAGCAAGCGCGGCGTCTAGATCCTAGCTCGGAGGCTGCATCCGGGCCACCGGGAGTGCGACGACGGGCGAATGTCAAGGAACCCCACTAAGCGCGCGCCGCGAATTGCGCCAGTCGCAGCCAACATGTCTGCGCGCGCGCATGCCTACACGACCCGCACACTCCTCGCGCTACTCGCGATCTCCGTCACCGCGCAATTCGTCAGTGAGTGACGTGATTCGATAATTACTACAAAATTCTTTTTTTTTTAATATCTTGAGATTCTTCTTATCTCTATCAAAATAACTTTGTAATTTAAATTAAGAAATATTTATTATTCATTTCAGATTCAGAAAATATTTCGTGCAATAAAGACGGTCTTTACGCTGATTACGACAGTGACTGCCAAGAATATGTAAAATGTTCCGGAGGGATAACAAAAAGTCGCTACGCCTGTAGCCTGGGACGGGCTTTCAGTGAAGTGGCTGGTGCGTGCGTTCCGCGACGACAGCAACTCTGCATCCGTAGAATGTGCGCAAAGGGCGACACCTTAGCGTACGCAACACCCGGCACCGCTTGTCGCCATTACTACCGTTGCCACAACGGTACCATTATAGACCACGCATGTCCTTCCGGTACGTGGTTTGATCTCGACCGTCAAGCGTGCACTCGCGGAGCCGGGACGTGCTACGAACCTCTATGCGCCGGCCTCCCCGACGGCAACTACCCGGACTCTTCTCACGAGTGTCGCCGGCGCCTCGAGTGCCGCGGCTCCGAGCTACGCGCGGTAACGTCCTGCCCCAGCGGCCTGGCGTGTGCCAGCTCATGTCCACCACCACGCGCCGCGGCGATCCCGTTGCCTGCGGGTGATGCAAATTTTTGCTCAGACGAATTCTGCACCTCATTGTGTCACCAAGCTGAAGACGGAGCCTACGCCGATCGGTCTACTGGCTGTCGTGAATATTTCGTGTGTGAAGCTAAACGTGTAATTCGTCGTGGAGTGTGCGAACCAGGTCACCTGTTTACCGGCACTGGTTGTGAACCTGCTTCCCGGGCGTACTGCCCGCCGCCCGCACGAAGCCCTTGCTTTAACCGCCCAGATGGCAGGTACCGCGACTGGCGTGACTGCTCCTCGTGGTTTGACTGTCGACGTGAACGAGTGATATCACGCGATTCGTGCGATCAAGGTTTGGTTTTCGACGGAATGAGATGTGTAACTCCTGATATCTATACTTGTGAAGGTCCCGAACCCTCATCCGATTGCGAAGGCTTACCGAGTGGGACTTACCAAGATTTAAATTCAAACTGCACAAAATATTTTCATTGCGAGGGAAGTCTGCGAACAAGTCTTGCATGCCCTCCAGGTCGGGTATATGACGGAGCGCGATGTTCACCGACTGAACGGTATTTGTGCCCGAGCCTTGACAAGGACTCCTGCTATGGCCGGCCAGATGGCCGATACAGAGCATTGAACATCGGCTGCCGAGGGTACTACGCGTGCGCGAACGGAGAAAAGGCGGTGTACGCCTGTCCCATTGGCCAGGTCTTTGATGGTGATAAGTGTGTGCCCGCGAAACCTGGCATATGTCCAGTGGAAGACTACTCTTGCTCGGGATTACAGGACGGCTATCATGCAGAAATAGAGTCTAGCTGCCACAGGTATGTTATCACATATTAACACACATTAATAAGTACTTAAGCGAATGTAAGCAGTTCCTAATGTATATTGTTTTAGGTACTTTTTACATTGTTCGTTTTTAATTATTTATTTGCGTCAATTTTCCACTATTAATATTGTCACTAACACATATCACGATTTTTGAAATGAATAATTTACATTTATATTAATCATCATAACATAACATTAAATGACTTGGCAGCAATATCAGGATAATTAACAAATCGTATATATAAAAAACTGATAAATAAAGTCAAAAAGGACAGAGCTTAAGAAAAACTGTTGAATCATTTATAAAGCATAACTGGTACTTACAAATTAGTTAATCCTTTCATTAACTTGCCATGTATCTAAAACAAATAGTTATTAATACAAAAAGCGTATTGATTAGTAAAATTATTCTATTATTGTTTCAGATACTTCTACTGCGAAGGCGGCGACAGACTGGCAACACTCTCATGCCTTGCTGGCAAGATCTTCGACGGGCAGGCGTGTGTGGAGCAGTCGCGCCACGAGTGTGGAGCACCACCCAAAAACACCATCGAAAACGGCGGCGAGTATTGCGAGAGCGACGGCTTCTTCGTCCAACAGGGCACTGAATGCAAACGCTACTATTTCTGCGTCGCCGGTATAAGAACCTACCTAACCTGCCCCACAAACCAAGTGTTCAACAAACAGGTATGCGTTCCCAGATCCCAGTATTCCTGTCCAGGGTGAGGCAAGTAGGACAGGTGGGGATTACAACTAGTGGCCCTGAGTCACCTGAGTTACCTGACTTATAATAAGCCGGTGCTTTTCATTAGTCCAATTAGGTACCGCTGATGTTTTTCAAATATCCATGCCGCAACGAAGTCTCTAGCAATTTTAACCTTTATCAATCTGTATATAAAACACAATTTCGACCGAAATGAGGTTTTAAGTTTTCCCAGATCTGATTTCTATTGTGGACGTAATAGGTCTAATGGAAAGCACCGAATAGGCTGTGATTACTGAATAGTTTTGACTCAAGCTGTGAACCAACGCAAGCGTCTCAGACAATATTCTGGATAGCTATTAATACACCTACCTCTGTATAATCAATAATACACATCTTTCATTCAGTAATTTTATTTGCATAGAAATTTTTAAGCAACCTAACTAGTACAATATCTAATAAATTACACAGTGACTATATCTTACAGAATTTCTTACAAACATAAATATATAGCAAGCCCGTAAATAGAAAAATAAATTCTCTTTTAACATTGTAAAAGATCAGTTAAACAATTTATTTATTATAGTTATAGATAGCTAATATATTATTACCCCAAGCAACAAACAAAAAGATATAAACAACATATTACATAATTTTAGGTGATAAAAATTATAATAAAATTATTATAGCACAATGTAATAAAGATATGCAAAATGTAACAAATAAAAAATAGAAAATTTGATTCAACATTTTTGGCAATACTCATATATTCTAAGAGCGTAGAACATAACATCTAGTGTCGTAATATTATAAACTACGTAGGTAATAATAAATATGTTCATATAACTGTTTTTTTAATTATCACTTCTATAAACAATCTCTATACATTTTCATTTATACATTAGTTTTTCCAAACCATTTAATATCATCTAGATATATCTTTGAAACAGTTTGCAGTTACAAAGATATACCGTATTATACAAATTTAATATTTGGTCCACGCCGAAACAAGTGTGAATTTTCATGAATAGATGAATGGGCGGCAACCACATATCTGTCTAAATTCCTTTATAAGCCATGTGAATTCAAACTTTAGTTCTTTTAAGATTAAGAGAAGATTTAGACAGATAGGTATAACAATGGACCTAAAACAAAGTAGAACAATGTTCTTAGTGACACGATTTTAAAAGTAATCAAATGCTGAATATGAACCAAGGAATTCGACACATTTTTCATAACTAATAAAGCAAAATTCCAATACACTATACACATGAAAGAATAATCTGTAAGATGAGATGTAAACTGAATGTACAGTCAACAGCTCGTCATACTACCAAAATCTGTCAAATCCCCTCTGTTAAATTGCACTTTACGTCTAATGCATTATGGTTGAATATCTATTGAGGGATCTCAGGTTTGTAGTCTGACGCGCTACTAAGTAAGTATTTTTGCCTGCACTGTAAGATTTTTCAGTTAACAACATCAAAAGACATGTTTTATTTATGTCATATTTATAATGGATAGTCTTATGCAACGGCCTCATCAAGAAGTCTCGAGCGATAAGCGAAGGGAATAATCTTAAGGCGTTACCGACTAAAAATATTGAAAGTAAGGGATGAATGCGCTTTTAAGCACTAAGCGGATAAATTATCAGCTGTCATGTTCTGTAGGCCCAGAAACAAAGATCCCGGAGAGAAAGGATTTTACTTCTCGCTTTAAAACGAACAAAGAAGTGAGATGCCAACAGCAATTTTCTCAGAGTTAATATTTTTTTCCAGCACTGGAACTACTGCCCTCTTATTTTCAATTGCCAGAAAACAAACGAATCACGAAATCTCTACACCTGTCATTCTTTTCAGAGATCTTTCGTTTTCTACGAACCACAGGTAATATTGGTAAGAAACAAAATATTAAGAGCTGACCATATAGGTACTAGCAATACTTTTCATTAAAAAAATCTTAAAAATCTATAGATAAAATCCGGTAACGTATTGGTCGTTTTAACGGATAAAATTTAATCGATATCAACAAAACTTATTCATATTCTAAATAAATTTGCATTGAAACATAATAATTAAGTTTGTTTACAAACAAGACGGAACAAATTATAAACACATGGAAGTATGCGTGGCATTTATTCATAAGCTGAGATACGCGTGGCATATCAATCGCTGGAATAGTTACTACGTACAATCAACAACACAGACTGTACAAAACTATTAGTTACTTAATCGATTTCAACCTAAACCAGTTAGAAACCGCAAAATAGGTTATTTGACAAGTTTTAAAAAAGCATTTCAAATTGCTTAATAGTTTATTTAATTATTTCTTCATAAATTTATCTATGAAAATAAACATTAAAGTTTAAATTAACAAAAACCTGCTCGTAATTAGTTTTATATTTAGTAAAATTCTTCAATTGGCAAGGCAAAGGTAACTTAGCCCATACAGCCGCTGTGACAATGTGTTTTGACAAGAATGCGCTTTCAGTACGGCATAAACGCGCTAGGAAACGTAAATAAAATTATAACCAACGATAAAGGATCAGTGATTGTGTGTGTAAAACTAACTAGATAAGTCGGCAGCACTGGCTGTCTACGGCCAACACCTTACCTAAAAGCAGGTGACGTCACCCTGCGTTTTTAATGACGTTGTCAAGCATGAAAATTTAGTTACTTGATTAATGATTTAATAAAAAATTGGAAATATTTTTAAATAAAATGTTGGCTAAATTGATTTAAAAAAAACTTTTAAGCTAACAACAGTTTGATATATATTTTCATAGTAGTCCAATAGGCTATTGAATTAAGAACTTTATCATTCTAATAGTCTGTCTTGCTGTTGACTGTACTAGATTGTACATAGATTAGATAATATCCCGAGGACCTAATAGGCGTTATTTTACATTGCAACACAACAACATTTAGTGAACTTCAGTATTTGTTGTGTAATTCAATATTGCCTATTATTATACCCACGGAGAATTGCTAGTCAACATAATTATTACATATAGGTACCTCAGCATCTCTGTGTCAGTTGACATTTTAAAAAACATACCTTTTTTATTGGGTTATGAAGCTCAATTTATATGGGAAATTTATTTCTGATATTTACCGCTAGGAGCGCTCTTTACGTTGCCATAGAAATTGAGCTTCTTAACGTTACTAAAAGAGTTAGTTTTTTACAATGAAAACTTCCACTAAGGGGTACAGTTTATAAATACGTTCCAATTCGACGTTTAAATATAAGTTTCGATTTAAATCCTATTGCTTGTTAAGCCGTCTTACCATGGTGGGTGATATTGCCGACCAGAGCAGATTTATTGAAAAATTCATTCATAAATCTGCGTCGGTCGGCAATATCACCGTCCGTGAGAAATTAGCTTCATACTAAAGTTTAAAATTTAGAAGAATCTTCCGTTGTTACTTTAGTCTATATTCATGACATATTCATTTGTTATTTTCTCTTTCTTCTCAAATTTGAATGACGCTATCGACACAAAAAAAAATATTTCAATTATGTATATGCTTCTAGGCCTTGATTCCGATAATTATACATAGCTATCGTCCCCCTCTCCAGTGGCGCGTTTATCTCATGCTAACGTCATTTTATCTCTAGAGTCGCGCGTCAGTAGTTGTATCCTCGCTCATGAGATTGACTTATATCAATATAGGATAAACAAGGATCACAATAAAGACGTCATTCGACAAACTTGTCAAGCAAATTATTGTCTATGGCCTTTTGTTATCGCTAATGGCGGCGCGCCGGCCCGACGGTCCGACCGCTAGAATTACATGTATTAGTATAAACATTAAATGAATACGGCTCTTGTTCTTGCTGATTATTGTTGAACGAGTTACTCACTCTCCATAGTAACTGCTGATTCGCGACCCTTATCAAAACACTCGCAACTACCTAAACGCTGGCACGGCAACTCGTATTCCATCATCTATGAAAACGCTGACACCGCAGCACAAGTCCGCCAACAATGTCACACCGCAAGGTGCATCGGGTAACCGTCGCCGAGGAAACTTTATATCTAGCATCGGTCGGGTCACTATTCTCATTAGTTATAGATGTTTCTTGTAAGATATTCAATTTAATAAATTAGTTTTAAAATAATTTCACCTCTTTTCGAACCTCCGGCTCGCAATTCTATAATTAACGGCATTAAATCAAAAAATCAAAAAAAATTCCGATTCCGATACCCATAACTGCCGACCACCCACGAAGGGGTCCGCCATTTTGAAATTCCGCAAATGCCAGCTGAGGGCAAGTTATTCTCAAAAAGCCAGCTGCTGATAAATTTCATACAGCAAAGACATAGATAAGAAAATATTCGTTTCACCGTCCTGCTATCCAAGCAAAGGAATTTTATTAATAACAGCATTTGTCAATCAAAAATGCATTATTTTATTGTATATTGTTAATTTTATGTAATTATTTTTGGTTGTTTTAATAACATAAAGCAATACCAAACGTTAGAGACATGAATGCAATTATTATTATCAGAATCAAGACCTGGTTGACACAACATTAGATACAATATTAGTAAGAATCATCATCTTATCATTGATACAGTATATTCGTCTATTTAATGTAATTGGAATATTTGCTTACTAATTGTCTTTTCTCGTTATATTAACACCTTAAAATAATGACTGGTACATTAAAATGGAACGCTAAAAATAATTTGCATTGTTGTCGCTCAAGGAATAATTACAGCTGCTACACATAAGCCTCATTAAAGGCGAAAGTTGTTTCTCACTTAATAGAAACGTACAGTCGGCATCAAAAACACATGTTACTTTTTTTGTGTATGCGTTTTTGATGCGCACTGTACAGTTATGAACAGCCAACTTATTAAGAAATCACTTTTAGCTCTTAACACGACAGAGTTTTGAACACAAGTTTAATTTATATTCGTATAATACACAAATGTATCTTCAGTGATTGTAACAATAAAAATTGAAGACATTCAACATTTTCAAATAACTGACATCTCTGTCACATACTACGATGTATAAGCGAGATGACACTACTTTCGTTAAATTTTAATTTGTTATTTAACCACATTGTAGAATAACCAGCGACAGAAGTGAAGTACATCACAAAACGTACTTTAAACGTACACAATATGAATAAAACTGAATCCCACTTCTAGTCGCAGACTTAAAATTTAAACAAAGTAATAAAATATAGATTAATAATTTATTAAAATACATAAAAGATCTGCAACTTAAAGAGCTCTGAACGAAAACGTTCAGTCTTAGCACACAGACAAGTAAATGATAATCCACATATTAATATAAGTAATTAGCTGTATGTCACCGAGGACAATTGAGAACATAATTGTAATTTTATTCATTTTCAGCATTATACGTTAACATGATAACCGTTGTTGAATATTAGACAGATTTCTTAAAGCACAAATAATGCCAATATCCAAATTTGAAAGAAGAAACGAAAGAGAATGTGAACTTTATTGTCCCGATATAAAGATTATTATTGGACCAAACAACATCGTCTAGTTCAATATACATCCATGACCACCAAACACAAGTAAAAATAAACATTCAATAATACAGGAAACATATTTTTAAGATATAATTTATGTGGTAGGTTTTTTATAAAAAGCTCAGGATATGCTCATTACTAACTTATAGCAAGCAGAACACTTGTCCATATGCGAAATAGTGCAAAAAGAATACAAAAGGTATATCCACGTCCACGCTGGCCCATATGATGCCTTCGCGACTCTTTTAATGGAACTTATAGTTAATGTATGGTTAATGTTTTTCGCAGAACAGGGCTGATCAACGGTTAGCATTGTTTTTGACCTTCACAGGTGTGTTGTAAAATACCTAGACTGACTAATAGCGCGTTCCAATATTCAGAAAACGGTTTAAATTGTAGTCAGTTGAAATTTAGCGTTTATTCTATAAAAACATCAAAGTATAGTAGGCAAAACGGCTCGCTTTTGAATATTGGAACTTAAATACATTCGATTTACTGTCGCTGTCATAAATTCAACAAGAACCATGGCATTAAATGTACTCTATCAAATCTGATCTTTATACCAGCAGTAATAGAGGCGGTATTGGACTCACAGGCTATTGGTCGCTGGTCCCCGGCTTGGGCCCGGGCGCGAGCAGCACGCTCACGTCCCACACCTTGATGACCCGGTCCTTGCCCGCGGTGCACATTCGGCCCGTCGCCTCGTCCACGTATAACGACGCTACTGCGTGCTTCATATCGTGGAATGATGCTAAGGATTCGCGGCTGAAATGTTAATATTTTTTGTTAATGTTTCTTCCTTAGCTCATCATCAGCCTATACTCCTCTACTGATTATAGGCCTCTCCTAACGCAACCCACGGCTCAACAAACAAATATCATTACGTCATTGTCGCAGAGGATATATATCTATACATATAATAAAATTGTAGAGGTCAACTGCCTGTACATTGGAAAAAAATGGTGAAATTAAAAAGAGAGAAAATATCAAAAAAGATTTTTTATTTATTGTTTCTCTGTCTATTTGTCTGTTTTTACGTGCTCATCTCCGAAATGGCTGGACCGATTTCAATGAAATTTTGCATGGTGATACCTTATATTCCTGGTCAACATCTTAGATACTTTTTATACCGGTTAAAAGTTAAAAAACCCTAGTAACCGCGGACGTAGTAGCGAGCAACAGCTAGTCCTACATAATTTTTCTTATCGCTCAAAAGCCTCTGTGACCAAGCCAAGAACTTCAAAAAAAGAAGCGAAACTCACGGTTCGTTGCGTAGCGTTTCGTAGCAGGCGGTGCAGACGCGCTGCGGGAACTCGAAGCCCATGATGGGCAGCGGCAGCCGGTGCGGCGAGCACGCCGCGCACGCCGCCGCGCCGCACCAGCGGCAGTGGTGCTGCCGCAGACCTGAACACGACAACTGTGTACACAGACGCTACGGCGCCGGCGGCGGGGCTCTGATGTGTTATGTGGTACAAGCCCATGGGGACAGCGGTAGTGGTGTTGTCGCAGACCTGACGCACGTAAAATCTATGCGTGTGCTACGGCGCGTAGCTGTGCTACGTCATGTAGCTGTGCTACCACGCAAGTGTGCTACGGATTGTAGCTGTGCTACAAAGCATGATCGTGCTACGGCCTGTTGCTGTGCTACAGTACGTGAGTGTGCTACGGGATGTAACTGTGCTAGCACGCAGCACGTGTATTTGCTACGGCATGTAGCTATGCTACAGCACGAGAGTGTACTACTAATTTTCAGTCTAGGTGTCAAAATGGCGTAAATATGACAGGTGAGACAGAAGCTATGGATAGAAAGAGAGGAAGATGATATCCCACGGATAGCCTTCATTCATAAATAGTGATAGAATGTGAGGGAACACCTACTGATCGAGAACATTGTCTCATGCTATTGTATGGGAGTTTGGCATCCATATAGAGTACAAAATTCTTGCACGTAACGTACCCAGCTGTTTCTTCTCCATCATAGCCCTGACGTTCCATATGAAGGGCGCGCGGCACAGCTGGCACAGGTCGGACTCCTTCCAGGTGGGCGTCTCGCGGCGGCGCACGCCCATCTCCCACACGCCCATCGCGCCGTCCTCGCCCGCCGACACCAGCCGCTCGCACCCGCCCACGTACCATAGCCCGGTTACTTTGTTGCTACAAATCAAAGGTATAGTCAATAGAACGTACAGTCGAGTACAAAAACACTATACACATTTTAGAGATGACCTTATTTCCTTCTAACAAAAGTCATTTACTGTTACATATTTTTGGAGGGAAAAAAGGCAGCGGTATTCTAGTTGGGACGGACGGGGCAGTACTCGTTCGAGGCCGCGGGAAACGCGAGATCGATCCCACCGCCTGTACCACTGAGTTTAAATAGAACTTATGTACAGTTCATTGTGAATATCGCTTGCCTCACATTGTGTCGGTGCATAGCAACAGGCTCGCCACCTGTTACATGGGGACCTAACATATCTAGAGAAATGTGGGTGTTTAAACACCTCTTTCTACCCCTTCGAGGAAAGAGGTGTGATGTTATGATATTTTTGGAGTCTACTGTACAAGGAAGCTTATTATTATTCATCTCTCGTGATAAAATACTTTTTTATATCAATATTTTTGTTATTATAATCTATCCAGAACACTGAAAAGATTATGTGTATTAAAGATCCACCGATAATCAATTTTTGGACAATAATAGTCGACATTGAATATTACACAGCCTTACCTATGACCTTGAAGTTCATATGCCGTCCCTTTCTGTCCTCCAATATCCCAAACTATAATGGTTTGGTCAAAGGAACCACTGAATAACAGCTGAGGTAATGGAGCCCAGTTCAAAACTCGGACGGAACTGTAAATAACAATTGAAGATAATAAATTAATCGCCTCTCTGGTCTAGAGGTTAACACCACCAGGTGTACATCGGGAGGTCCGGGGTTCGATTCCCCACTGGGGCAGCGATTTTTCTGCTCGGTTTGGTTGGTAGTAGGGCTTCTAAGCCCGCCTGGCTAGCTACCACTGTCTTACCTAAATTTATCGCCATAATAACAATGTTATAAGCATGGTTGTGTTCCGGCAATCAGAGGTAAAATAGCCAATTCCTCAGTTGTTGTGGATTACAGGTGAAGCTCGCTTCCACCTTCGGCCATATCATCACTTACCATCAGGTGTGATGAAAGCCAAGAGCTAACCAGTCACATTTAGAAAAAGAAAAAAAAATAATAAAATATTATTCAAATTTAAAGTGTCAACCACAAAACAAGAAGCCTTACTCTGAAAATGTTCTTCAACAGTTGTATAAATACTTTTCAAAAGTTATGTTACCTACCTAATTAAAAATAGGGTATTCTCATACTGGCACGCAAGACGCAGCGTTGCGCATAAATGCGCAGCATCAATGCGTGTTCTTTATGCAAAGGGCATTACATACAACGTTAATAGAGGCGCAATATTCACGCGCGACGCTGCGTCTTGCGACGCAGTGTGAAAATCACCTTAGATTTTGAGCGAGCGAAACTGTTCCAATTGGAACCGTTTAGCTACCTCGGACAACTGTGGAAAAGCAGCTTAATCCATTTAAAGCTGCTGCCACTCACCCCGTGTGTCCTTTGAGCGTGGTAACTAGAGTCGCTCCATTGTTATCTAGTTTCAGCATCGTTATCTGCCCGCTGTAGTCACCGACGAATGCATACTTCGATTGGGAGTCGAACCTAATGGATTGCTAAGGAAGCTATTTATGGAATAAACACACATTTTCTGTTAGGACCAAAGAAATCAGTCTGGTGTCTTGTATCGCTAAACAATTGAAATTGAGCAGAGAATAAAAACTGGGAATCCCCAACTTAGAGTAGATGTTGCAAGTAGTAAGATGTTTTATCTATGTGATAAGGGATTTCCTTAGTTAGTAAAGACTAAGATAATTAGGCACGTCCTGTGTAGCTCGTATAGGGATTCTATGAATCGTTTTATTTCTGCCAGTTGAGATTTTTTTTTTAATTCTTCTTTATTCAGGACTTTTATCCAAAGGATATGTCAGTCCTATCATAACATATACAAAAAAACCACAAATATATAAACATTTACACGTTACATTTGGTCGGAAGAAGGTCGCAGCGGGCACAACAAATGATACAACATTCAACCGATGTGGGGGTTGAGCCAAAATGCTATGACATAATCCAACATACATTTTGTTCAGACCGAAACGAGACAGGATGACATTTCTGTGGGACTGATACCGGACACATTCCATCAACAAGTGCTGTGTATCTTCTAGGCAACCACATTGTTCACAGTTTGGTGACTCTGTCTTTCTCATAAGATAGTTGGTAAGTCCTGTGATTATGGTAAGAGCCCTCTATACATACATACATATAATCACGTCTATTATCCCCTAAGGGTTAGTCAGAGACTAGGCAAAAGCAGTCCACTGCCATAATCCGCACTCCACCAAGCAGTGACTGCACATGTGCTCAGCGTGACAAGTGGTGAGCCCGTCGCCGCTATAAGCTATTGGAGGTTGGGCAGTTCTAAGTCTATTAGTCACCTTTTAGGACATCCATGGGAAAAAATGGGTTAGTATTATTCTTTTAAATGAGTCCCCGAGCCCTATACCTATAGGGCATAGGAAATTATGTATAGTAAGTAGTCTTTTGTGGTCTTTTGTTTTACACCCAACCTATTTATTCTAAGTAAAAAAGGATACTGCAATGCTGTGCACCAGGCCTCGAAGGAGTAGCCGCCGATTCTGCGGCCCGTTTCGCTGCAGTGGTATGCAAATAGCTTGTCTCTGCTCACTGACAGCACCCACTCGCAACTCAGGGAGAACATTACAGATGTGACGCGGGCTGTGTGTGCAAGATACTCTCGTGTCTGTCAAGAAATTAAAAAAATATATATTTTTTAATTAGTAATAAATAATAAAGTATTAAGTTTGAAGCATCTTTAAATGTTATTTAATTTTACTATTTATCAATACCTTACCATACAATTTCTATAAAGCATAAGCTATGGCAAAATATTATTTTTTTAAATTAACACTAAGAATCTCATTCTCTGCCAGGTCAAATATTTGAGACTGGCTTATGTACTTGTATTGTATTATATTTGTTGTGTCATGTATATTAATGTACTTTTTAAATTGAATATTGTGTTGTATTAGTACTAAAACTCACAATCTCTCACACTTTTTTTACAATATTTCTGTTTTTATTAGTTGCAATAAAGAATATTATCTATCTATCTATCATGCACATTCCATCCTCTATCAAGGCCAAGCTTCTAAACTTCTGTGTTTGGCATCCTAAAGCAATCATGATTCTCTAATTACAACATGGCATAACATTAAGATATTAACTTACAGGGTTAATTCTATTACAGTCTGTGGCTAACGTGAACTCTGATACTGTGCCGTTCTCCTGACCAATGAACAGTTGCCTAGTCTCAGGCGTGTAGAACATTGAGGTACATCCTGAAGGCATGTACTGGCAGATACTTGGCCAGTACTGCCCAGAATCACGTTTCAGCCATACCCGCACAGTCCTACACAAAGAATACAGATTGATTTAAAGAAGTGGTGTAAACAAATGGAGATATGGTTAACTAATGACATTATGATATTTTTATTGAATAAAACATAAAACATGATATTCAATATAAATCAACATTGACAAAACTTTATACAAAAGATATATGAAAAAATTACTTATTACTTAAATGTTTAATAGTTTCGTTAGGAGTTAATAATCAATTTTTTATTTATTTAGCTTAATGTTGATAGTTGTAACTTAGATGTAAAAAAAAACTTCATTTATGTATGTAAAAAACACATATATTATATTTCTTTCCATGAATAGATTAATTTCAAGGTGTCATAATCTCTGAGATTATAGATTAAATGCACATGTGAATCTAATATGAATATCTTACACAAACCTATCAATGCTCTTCACACTGGTGTGTGTAAGGGATATTTGTTTCTACCAATTATAACAAAGTGTTAAATTTGAACAAACTCCCCTGAAAATCTTATCAAAAAAGGAAAATAGTATGTAGTTGTAGTATTTGTTGGGCTACTTTATAATTTAATATAATAATAGTTTGTTGTTAATTTTAATATCACAAAAAATGACAAATTCTGACTATTTGGTTAGTGTAGCTTTTAGCAGCTATATTTCATTAAGTAATAAAATTCCTTATTTAAAAGTGATTCATTGTCACCAACGTTGATAATTTTGGTAGTTTTAAATTTGTAGTTTTGGAGTAAAAACTACAAATGAGGGTACATAAATTCTATACCAATTCTGTCACTAAATCTTCTTCAATCCTATCACCGAGACGTTCAACAGTGTATAAAAGTAAAACATGTTTAATTTATAAGCTAAAACTCTTACTTATCATCACAAACGCTGATTACACCGTCTTCGCCAGGAATCACAACGGCAGCATTTACATCGTCGGTGCAACCCTCCAATTTATTCAGTAACGCCGGTTTCTTCGTTGTAGAAAATCTATCGTTAGGTGTTCTAGGTGCAGGTTTAATTTCAGCAGCCATTTGGAGAGTTTTTACTGCAAGTAAACACGATTAAAAACGACACCTCTCATGAAACAGCAAACGTCATAATAATTTTTGACACTCCTGTTGGAATGAGACACAGAGTTAATGAGGAGTAAAACTGGCTTTTCATCCCGCTAGATGGCGTATGAACGACTGTACTTTTTTAGCTGTCATAATATGTCAAATCGTATGGAGTTTTTGATACGTTTTGTAAACATCTCATGATATTTGTATAATGCAATTACTGAGTGGCTTTCGTTGTGTAAATATAAAGGAATCCGTGTATTTACAAAGGACTCAATCCAAAAAAAGAATATGAAAATACTTTGTGAATCGAAAATGTAAAGGTTTTGCTAAAGTAAAATTAAAAACTCCTCCATCTCTTGCAGTTCTTTCAGACTAACTTTGTGACAAGATGTCTCCAAGATGCCAAGTATTCTGAGCAAGTATTGCCCCAAATTCGTACAGAAGGCCTTTCAGCCTTTCGACTAGCTGTTTTTAGTGTTAAACCAAAAATGTATTAAGGTTATAATTTCACTGTCTCATATTATAAATGAATAATGTGATATTTTGCATGATGTAATATGATGTTTGGAACATGAATTGTTGTTGTGAATATGATAAGTGATGTATGGGAGCAGCCAAACGGCATTGATGTCTTTGAATTCAACAAAGATACGAATGGTCATATTTCATACCAAAACTCAATTCAAAGATTATATTTCAACGTTATTCCTCTAACCTAAAAGAAAAAAGAATATTTTTACACCGCAAATCACAGGAAAGTTCACTAAAACAAAGACATATGGGAGTATACATTTGAAACAATTATTTTCATAATACTAATGAAATCACAACTTTACATTTGACACTACAAGTAAACAAAGTACAGTCGTTTAGAGCGACATCTGTTGCGAGCTTTTAGTACCTATTGCTCCTCATTGTGGCAAACAAACTAGCCAACCAATGAGCAATGTCAAAATGACGATAGCGTCGAATTTGAATCTTGTTACTCGTTTTGTTACTTTATTTTATTTAACTCTTTATTGCACATAAACCAAAAAAAACACAGATCACTGAGAGCCGCTTCGCTTCTTAAGTACATAAAAATACAGAAGTATACAAGGGATGACTTACCTCTAATAGGGATATCTTCCAGTCAACCCGTTTTACCCTTTACTCGATAATCTTCTAAATTGACGTTCATCACTCCGATGAATGTCAATTTTGACATTTCATTTTCGGCATTTCATCGAAGATCAGCTGTAAATACATTATCAACCACAGCTTTCAAAATTTTACAGCTTGTGGCAAAAGGTGGCCAAGATGTTTACGCACTCCAAATTTGTTCCACCTACAGAAATACGTAAATTTCGTTATTACTCTTGTAAGTCATTTTTACAAGTAAATAAAAATGAAAGAACGAAAAGAAACTGCAAAAAGCAGTCACATCCCGATAAAAAAAACAAAAACACTGAAGCGTCGTCGCCAGACGTGTGGACGGAACGCCCCGCCGCGGTTACGCGCCGATTCCCTTTGTTCCGTGCCACACAAACCGACAACCAACTGATTTGCGCCGGACGCCGCACGGAAGCTAAAACTAAATACCTAACAGATGACCAAATCAGTGCCCCTCTGTCTACGTGTAGAAGCGGTACGAGGCGAACCTCAATTACATTTATTGGTTCTTACTTAATTTTTACAACTACAGCAGCGGATCCGGCATAAAATAGACCATTCCAAAAAAATATCTCATCCACCTGTTTTGATGACGTCCAAGAAAAAGTCTTTTAACCATCGCCGTCAAGTCCAGGTAAGAACCAACGTTCGAGTCCCTGAAGGGTCTACGGTCTGCAGTGCAGACTAAAATTGTAATATTGGTGACGATAGCGTAAACCTTGCGTATACATCACAGATTACTGACATCCGCTTCGGTATACATGGTGTATACCTTTGTGTTAGGGTTTGAGAATGATCTGGCTGTATGTGTCATAGTACAATGCGTGAATAGGAACGTAGGAGTGCCCGCTAAATTTATCGGCTGAAGAAGACGGACGACCAACCGCCGGTTTGTCGTCTGTCTTCTTCAGCCGATATATGTGTGAATTGTATTTGTCAATAAATTAGAATAAAAGTCACTAATAACATAATCAAGTCTTTCAATAATACACACAACATAACACTTTGAACCCGTGATTTTTTTTACATATGACAGGCAAGCTCTTGGCCTCCATTTCACCTGATAGTAACTGACGATAAGGACGAAGGTGAAAGCGAGCTTCACCTGTATTCCTCAACAGCCGAGGAACTGGCTATCTTACCTCTGATTGCGACAGATTTAGGTAATACGGTGGTAGCTAGCCAGGCGGGCTTAGAGGCCCTAACACGAACCGAACCGAGCAGAAAAACCCCTGCCTTCGTTGGGAATCGAACCCCAGACATTCCGATCAACACCCTTAGGCTTGATTCTTTATATAAATATTTGAAACTTGGCTTTTATATAATGAACAAGATTTATTTCTATATTGAAAAAGATGAGCTCACATATATTACAAACGTAGACCAAGTATACTAGATTAATGAATATATTTTTTTAATCTAGAGATAGTGATTACTTGATTAGTGTATGATTCTAGAATTATATTTATCACGATTGTTATAACCACCTTATAACGAATAATCCTGCAGTGGCACTGCAATACTCCATGAACGTTGACCTTCCTCGACATTGGCGTTATGACGTTTTACTCTAATATTATTATCTATTCTGGTACAATGTTGCAGCATTAAAAAATTTCCTGCAGTTCTGGGTACCCAAACCAAAAAAGTGTCTGGAATATTTCGTTGGAATATGTTTACCCCTTTTTATTGGCCCCAAATGATTCATTAGGTACTGTTGACCACCCCAAAAAATATATATAGTTTTTTTGAGAGGTCTTTACCAGAATAAAATTTAAATTACTTTTTTGCTGGACAAGCAAAAACGCTGTCGGCCATGATGGTCTGTGAATTATCTGTGCCGTAAGGTCAAGATTTTTGAAATCACCTTCCATTGACCTTAAATCAACCTTAAATACCTGGACCCGAAACATTTACACAGAGTGCCACCGTTTGACAGTTCGACACATGTACCTAATGGCATACACCAATCATTTTTTTCCCCTCCCCTTGTTTTAGCTCAATGGAAAATACACATGCCTAAAACAGGCTATACACAGCCAACAGACATGCTTAATAGGCTAGTTGACTCATATGAGAAGTAATGGAAATAATATAGTATTTAGTACAAGGATCCGAAATATACCATGTTGTAATTCAATTTAAATATGTTTAATTTTTAAATTGTTTTCGTCTGCCATAAACGCTATCCACCATGTTCGTGAAATTAGTTGAGTAACGATTCATGTAAACAATTACTACGCATGGTCAAAATCCGTTAAACGCCAGTCGCAACCAATCAAGCATAACTGTCGGCTAATCGACGACCAGTTGCCAAACGCCGAATAATAATAATAATAAACTGTCGGCTATGTCACGGCATATTGAATTGTTTACAATAATCGTGACGCTCCGGTACAGATAATTCATAGACCATCAGGACCGAAGGCGTTTTCGACATTTAAGCAAAAACGTAATTTATAATTTAAAATTTATTGTGTTATTGGCTTCAGAAAAAATATTATATTATTTTTTATGGTGATGGCTATCAGTAATTAATTATTTGGGGCCCAATAAAAAAAAAGGGACAACTAGCCTATTGGTTGCGACTGGGGTGTTTGACGGATTTCCAAAACGTATTTAATTATTTTTAGGGAGATTTCAGTGGTAGGCGGGTATCTCTCCCCATTTATATTTGGTAAGGCAGATTTGTCTTTTTGTCACTGTCAGTCAGGCAAGGGACAAGGAAGAAAGGAAGAAAGTGTGTTTAGCTTATGTTGTGAAATTCTGAATGAAATATAATTATCTATTTACATAAGTTAAAAGTGTAAAATGTCCCAAGCACTAAAAAAGTTAACCACTCAGCTGGTGAACAATGTCGACGTTGTGAGTACCGGCCTTAGGGCAAGCAGGTAAACCTATACCGGCTCTTTTTGGTTACTTTACGTAACAAGGGCCTAGTTGAAACTATTTTGCATACTACCTTATTTCGGAAATGTTTATGTTTTCACCATTATTATTTATATTAGAAACATAGGTATTCTTTGCAGTGTAATCTGCACAGCTGTGAGATTGTGCATGTGCAATCATGGAATATTTATTAGAGTTTCTTCAACGTGGAATTTACTAATCAGATCTGTGACGGGTTGACTGGCAGAGATCGCTACTATAATTAAGCATACTTTTGTTTTTATCTGTTTTTTAGTTATTGGGTTTAATAATTCATACATATAATCACGACTATTATCCCTTAAGGGTTAGTCTTACTAGGCAAAAGCAGTCCACTTCACCAAGCAGTGGCTGCACATATGCTCAGCGTGGTGAGCCCGTCTCTGCTATAAGCTATTGGATGGTTGTGCAGTTCTAAGTCCATTTGTCGTCTTTTACGACATCCAAGAAAATAGATGGGTTGGTAGTATTCTTTTTATGAACTGGTACTACACTACTTACAACGAGTTTAATATCCAAGCAAAACTATGACCTCACATGTAATATGATATTATGACTTTTGTTAAGCCAGTATTGTCAAAAATAAGAATTCTTGTTTTGTTTAGCACCTGGTGGAGCAATGTGCCTATGGGCCCACCAGATGTCATCCTTGGGATAACTGAAGCATACAAACGGGATACAGATCCTAAGAAAGTTAATCTTGGAGTAGGAGCTTACAGAGATGATGATGGCAAACCCTTTATTCTGCCATCAGTCAGAAAGGTATAAAAACACATTAAAATAAGAAAGCAAGAGGTTCCTTGTTTTTTATGTTACTTTATATAATTACTAACTACTTACTAATAATAATAAATAAAAAAAAAATTTTTTAAAACAGGCAGAAGAAAATATTCTTTCCAAGAATCTAAATCATGAGTATGCTCCAATTGGTGGTGAGGCTGGTTATACAGACCTTGTTGCAAAGCTGGCTTTCGGCAATGACAGCCCAGTTCTGTTGCAGAAGACCAACTGCACAGTACAGGTAAGTTACCCATAATTTTAAACTGATAAATATTACGCAGCTTATTTTCGCATAGACATTTAATTAAAGATAAATTTAAAGGGCTATTTTAATGAAATAACGACCTTGCAGTACTAGATAGCTAACACCATAAAAAAACAACATTTGTTCTACGATTTTTTAAGAAAACAGGAATAAAAAATTGAATGTTTTTTGCAAATATACCCAAGTGGGGTATTAAATGCAAGGTCATAACTAAACATAAAATAACCCCTCCCCACCCCCACCGAAACAAAAAATTGTATTGGATAAAAAATCACTTGTATTCCTCAACAACTGAGGAACTGGCTATCCTCTAATTCCTCTAATTACTGGAACACAACAATGCTTTGTAGCCTTGATGTTATGGCGATAGATTTATGTAAGACGGTGGTAGCCAGGCAGGTTCAGACGTCACCGTACACCAGGGAGGCAGTTGATATATGAAATAAATAAGTTCACTTAAAAACATATCATAACGCCTTTTTCACCGGTATTATACCGTTTTATCGCTTATTCTCAGGGATAGACAGAGACAGACAGTGTGAAAAACGCGAAAACAAATGTTTATTATTGTAAAGAACATTATTATTAGACCTTACAACGTTTTTTCTAGTAATCCTTTTATTATTATTCAACAGACCCTGTCCGGCACAGGCGCCCTGCGCTTAGGCTTTGAGTTCTTGACGAAGCATTACCAGAAGAACCTGCAAGTGTACATGCCGAACCCCACGTGGGGAAACCACCCGCAGATCTGCAACACCCTCAACATACCCCACCACAAGTACCGGTACTACGACGCCAAGACACACGGCTTCGATCTGAACGGCGCTCTTGAAGATATTTGTGTGAGTATTCATTTTAAATTTTTATAGCTTTTTCATTTCCTTCAAGGTCTCAAGAAAGTCTAACTCCTCAAAACGAGACACAAAGAGGAAAAATCTGCTGTTCGCAAAAACCGGCGTTCGCTTGGACCTCATAAGGTTAATAAGAGTGTATTGTTCATCTGATTGCAATAAACTGCAGCAGTGGTTCTCTGTGTTAATCAAAAAATTGCACTATGCAATGCATTTACTTGCAGGTAAAATAGTATTTTCGCGATGTATACCTACTTAACACGTCTAATGCTCTTGACGACCTTGGCCTTTTTTAAATTGAACTGTATTTTGTTTGAGTAAATCTATACATATAATAAAACTGTCGAGTTAAAGTGTTTGTACATAGAAAAACAAGGTTCTTTTCCCTGTCTGTTTGTACGGGCGAAATAGAGTTGGTCTAACTTCAATGAAATTTTGCATGGCCTTATATCCCTGGTCAACATCTTAGATGCTTTTTATTTTATAAAATTAATGGGTTCCCGTGGGATTTATTTTTTATTTTCTGATTATACATCCATTTTTAAATTTTTCATTATTAAAATAATAATATTTTAAATGTTAACTGATTATAAGATATATTATTATGTAGTTCAAGGAAATTTCATGACCTGACATGCAGCAAATAAATAATAGGCAGTTTCATTTTATTTTGAACCACATTCATGATTATTCTGTTTGAGAAAATAAAAGGCCTGGATACCCAGTGTGTTGAACAAAAACGACTTTTTCCCATCAACGCTTACAGTTTCGTCTATGATACAAACTATTGAGTTTATACACTAACATATTCAATAAGTAGTGTTGCGGAAAACTAGGCGCTTTGAATATTTAAAATATTTTTATTTTTTTATTTTTTCCAAAGTATTTTTAGTAATACGAAATGTCTCAGAATAGGCACCTATTAGAAAAGTAGTGATTCATTCATATTTTGCTTTTTAGGTATCTAATATTTGAAATAGAACCATTGCATTGTATTATTAAAATTATCAACCCAACGTGATGAGAACGTGCAAGACGCGTGCAAAACTAAACCCATTTTAGAGCTAACCGGTCTTCACTGGTTAATTTTAGAAACTCAACCTTAGGAAGTTTATCATAAAACATATATTACTTGTGTCATCTTCATTATCTAAAACCGTAAGCGAATATCTGAAAAAGTTCGGAGTTTTATCTTGGAATATATGATCATAAAGTATTATCAAACGTATACTGATGTAATAGATAAACCTTACAGCCAGTTATAGATAACTGCGTTCTCATTGATATTATGATAACGATTGTTTGTGAACATAGACTTCTCGTGATAATTATTGGTTACTGTAGGTATATCTAACAGTCAACAGCTTGAATAAGAGGAATACCAAGAAAGCGATGGATTGAATTTGTGAGTTCTGATACGAGAAGAAAGGAAGTGTATGTTAAGCTGACGAGTGACAGAGGAGAATGAAAGAAGAAAACATGTTGTGCCGACCTGCTTAAAGTGGGAAAAGGGGCAAGAAGAAGAGTCAGCAGCTTGCTACTTACATTACTGATTTCTTACCAAATCTTGATGAAATAGAGCAAATGCCTGTTGTTCAGTTATTTCGTAATCGTTAAAGTTGGGGGTGGTCAACTTGTGACGTGGTGGGCCCGGTGATATATGAAATGCGCAGGTCGTCACTTATAGATATATATTTTATTAATTAGAAACTAAGGCACTCTGAAACAATTTATACGTACATATATACATACATAAAATCACGCCTATAATCCCCGAAGGGCTAGGCAGAATCCAAGGAGCACTATGTTCCTTAAGACCTCATTTAGCCATAAAAAAATTGGGTTTGGTCAGAAGGAAAATCGTGAAAGAGTAGTAACAAGTGGCTAGCTCATCGCTTACACAATCACAGACCCAGTACCCACCCAATACGCCCTTAGTCGCCTTTTACGACATGCTAGGCAAGCAAAGCAGTTGGTACTTCTTTTTGTGTCCCGGACCAACACAATTTATAAAAGGTTAATAACACAAAACACTGAACATAAAAAATAAGAGATAATTATAAAGGTAGGGCAACTTAGAATAGTGCCTTGACAAAGTAATTTGGGTACTTTTAAAAACTGCTCATATACTCGTATGCCTTATCAGCGCACATAAAATCAAAACAAAACTGAGCATATACATTAATTATAATAATATTTCTATGGATTGCAAGTTGGAAACCAAAAATAATGACAAAACAGATTGTTCGTTTTAAAGAAGAAACAAAGAGGGAAATAACAACAAAGAGTCGCTAATACTGCTTTACCGCCTCGTTACAATCTTAGATAAAAGTACCTTGATGAAAGGATGTTCTAAATAAGATCAAATCTATCTCAAACTGAAGGGCATCCATGCGAAAATGCGATGTTAGTCATGCATGTCATGGGAGTAGAGGTAGCGGAAAATTTGTTAGGATCGGTGGAGATCTGTAATATCTTCAGTTGACAGTAAACAGGGTACATTTCTCGCGGAACTAGCGGCCGTTAAGGTATGTCTACACTACCAGACGGACCGACAAACTGGCGATGGCGAAGCCTCTGGATGCGGATTGTAACGGAAATTCTTAGGGGAGGCCTAACTCTAGCCGTAAGCCCAGCTATATATCTCCCCTAATCACGCCACCGCTCTCGATCCTCGACCATTTAGTCATCTGCTACCAGCGTTAGTTTGTAATATAATGCATAAGTAAATTAATGTCTTTTTACAGAAAATCCCAGAGGGATCCATCATCCTCATCCACGCGTGCGCACACAACCCCACCGGCGTCGACCCCAAGAAGGAGGAATGGCACCAACTTTCAGACGTAAGATTTTTCACCATTTTATTTTTATTCAGTTTTCTTAATATTTTTTATTGACACATTTGTCCAATAAAACAATGTGATTTCAATTAAATTTTCCCATCAAACAGGCCATCAAAGAGAAGAAGCTGCTGCCGTTCTTCGACATGGCGTACCAGGGCTTCGCCACCGGCAGCGTGGACAACGACGCGTATGGCGTGCGCCACTTCGTCAAGGAGGGCCACCAGATCATGCTGGCTCAGAGCTTCGCCAAGAATATGGGTGAGGGCACAATTTAGTGGAAGAATATTCAATTTGTGATACTAAAGTGAAGTTCTTATAGTGGACACATTTTTGCCCCAAAAAGTTAAAATCTCACGTACATACATACAATCACGCCTGTAATCCCCAAAGGGGTAGGCAGTGTTCAAGGAGCATTGTGTTCCTTAAGACCACATTTAGCCATACAAAAACTGGGTTGGGTCAGATGAAAAATCGTGAAAGAGCCACTTGTTACTAAGTGGCTAGCTCATCGCCTACACAATCACAGACCCAGTACCCAAAACGCCCTTAGTCGCCTTTTACGACATGCTAGACAAGAAAAGCAGTTGGTACATTCTTTTTGTGTCCCGGACCAACAGGGGACCCTAAAATATCACAGCGCCGAATAATCTATTTGTACTCGTCATATGCACGATACAGACTACACAGGCTAGGCGATACAGGCTTATCATCATCATGACAATGTATATTATAATGCTGAATGCTGCCCCGCAGGAACGACCTGTGCCTCTAGGCTGTATGTTGATACAGTATCATCATTATCTTGCATAAGTCCCACAGTTGGTCACATGCTAGGCTACAAATAATATGTTAGAATGGCACGATATTGTTTTTTTATTAAGCATCGCAGATTGGCACAAACGGCAAGCGAACGGTCAATCCGGTCAAGAAGCTCTGGTGAAAAAGAGCCTGTGTCAATAAATATTCATTATTAAGTCCCATTTCGAATGTTAAAATGTAGATCAATTATGTTTGTTTACATAAAAACATTATATTGGGTAATATTATTGTCTTGTTTATATATTATGTTGGGTGCAGATATCTAGTAACTAATACGAAACGTGCAGTATTACAGCTACAGTTATTTTTGTTATTTGACCTTTTCGTGTTATCGGTTCTTGTGCGTCAAGGACCGTATTATCTTACGGTTCTTTTGCATTATATATTTGATGCGATGAAATGGAAAAGAGGGATTTTTTTAGTTACGATATTTCGCAATCAATTAATTGTAATTAGGGTGATAAGGTTCTCGAGTAGCGACCACGTACTGGGAGGCGCAACGTAGGGAGGCTCCCAAGAAGGTGGACCGACGATTTGGTGAAGGTCGCAGGAAGTCGCTGGATGCCGGCGGCGCAGGACCGGTCGTTGTGGAGATCATTAGCATTCATTATTAGGGTGTAGCGAATAAACCGAATTGAAAAACATAATAGCCCTGGCAACTAGGAGAAAGACGTTTACGATTGTTGAGATAGACTCTTTGCGGGCATCAAGAACACCTGTTAGCAAACAATAGAGGTTTCTATTGTGTCGCGTTTAGTGCCCATTGACTATTCGATGCAAACTTATACTAGGAATACAGGTCTCACCTGTATATTGAATCCTAGTTCTCCCCTGCATATCGTATCCCAGGTCTCACTTGTATATTTTATCCCTGGTCTCAATCTGTATATTGTGTCCCAGGTCTTACCTATATATTGTATACCAGGTCTTAATCTGTATATTGTGTCCCAGGTCTCAATCTGTATATTGTGTCCCAGGTCTCAACCTGTATATTGTGTCCCAGGTCTCACCTGTATTTTGTATCCCAGGTCTCACCTGTATATAAGCCCTACCTTTTTTACTCAGTTACCTGTTTTCTTTTGTATTGCTTATTGTATTTTTTTTGTGTGTACAATAAATTGTTAAATAAATAAATAAGTATATTGTATCCCAGGTCTCAATCTGTATATTGTGTCCCAGGACTCACCTGTATATTGTATCCCAGGTCTCAATCTGTATATTGTGTCCCAGGACTCACCTGTATATTGTATCCCAGGTCTCAATCTGTATATTGTGTCCCAGGTCTCAATCTGTATATTGTGTCCCAGGTCTCAATCTGTATATTGTGTCCTAGGTCTCACCTGTATATTGTATCCCAGGTCTATACGGCGAGCGTGCGGGCGCGCTCACGTTCCTGTGCGGCGACGAGGAGTCGGCCAACAAGATGATGTCCCAGGTCAAGATCATGATCCGCACTATGTACTCCAACCCGCCATTGTATGGTGCCCGCATCGTACAAGAGATTCTCTCTACGCCGGAGCTCAACAAACAATGGTGAGTGAGGACTCTAGTTTTGTGTAGGCAATACGCTGCATAGGGAATCAATAAACAAGACATCATGGTATAATATTATATTTTTTATGAATGATAGTAATACTATGATGATTGTAAGGCTGCTATTCCAATAGGATTGCTTGGTTTTACATACATATTATCACTTTTATCCCCTAAGGGTTAGTCAGAGACTAAGCAAATGGAACGCTTAAGCAGTCTATTGCCATAGTCCGCGCATCACCAAGCAGTGACTGCACTCAGCGTGACAGGTGGTGAGCCCGTCGCCGCTATAAGCTATTGGAGGTTGTGCAGTGCCAAGTCCATTAGTCGCCTTTTACGACACCCAAGGGAAGAGATGGGTTGGTAGTATTCATTTAATGAGCCACACGGCCGTTTACGTGAATCGCAAAATAGCGCAATCCTTGGTATCTATGTCCTCGCACTGGATTCTGGATGTTTATTTGCGAAAAAGAAATGACCGGAATTACGACCAATCGTAGAGGCTTACAAATTTTATCCTTGAATTTTTCACTTGTATAGTCAATTTTTTTGGTTACAGGTTAGCCGATGTGAAGCTAATGGCAGATAGAATCATCACGATGCGCACAAAACTGCGCGCGGGCATCGAGGGCGCCGGCAACAAGCACAACTGGCAACACATCACCGACCAGATCGGCATGTTCTGTTACACCGGTCTTAACGCACAACAGGTATACAAGTTTTTTTTTAATTCAACATGTTGGCAAACAGACTCCTGAGAAGTAACTACAGTCTCCAGACACAGCACCCCTACTGTTAAGTTTTCATTGTAAAATACTTCTCACTTTGAGTTGCGTTTAAGAAATGTCAAAAATGTCAATTTCTATAATAAATGTGATTTCAAACAGTTTCCATTAGGGGTGTTTTCCACGCTTCTTCATAGATTTAGGAATTTATTCGCTACGCCAAAAGATACATGAAGCTTCGGAGCGCGAAATCCTGATCAACTCCAACCGCCCGAGAGAAAAATAGAAAGCGAATGAATGACAGTCATGACAGGTTTTCGCGAGTAGTAAGAGGCCATAGCGTCCTCGTTTGTTCTTCGAGACGAACTAATTTGACATTTACCAGCAAATGACACTAAAATTTTTTGGTCCTGTCTCCAAGCCGCCAATACTTATTTTTTCTGGCTAAAACGCACTGTTAACATTTTTTTGGAAGCCCTAAGGATGTAGTCGAATATCAGTGCTTTACTCACCTTAGTAACTCCTTTTTTCACTTCTGTAGCGCACACTATTTACATTTGCATAGGGATCCTGTGTTGACGAGCGCAATGAAAAAGAACTTGCTTGGGCAACTATCTTTTAATATACTGTGTAAAATTGTAAATGACACATATAAAATACATTTGTTTTGATATAAAAAAGTATGAAGATGTCTCTAGAATTTGGAGGTTTTATTTAGCCAAAGGGATAGAGGCGGTAGCACAGCTTATCGCCAACATCCTTTTTTACCGTTATTTTTATAGTTATTTCCATTTTTGTGTTATGAATTTTCATCTTTGAATAAAGATATTATCTGTTTTTTTTTCAGGTGGAAAAACTCACCAAGGACTTCCACATCTACCTGACCAAGGACGGTCGCATTTCAGTCGCAGGCATTTCCTCCAAAAACGTGGACTACGTGGCCGAGGCTATGCACAAGGTCACAATTTAATGCAAATCATAACTCACTGCCCTAAGTCAAGAGATATTCCACGGCACTACGTTATATATGTACAACTTCAGTATTGCTTTTATAACACTTTACTTTTGAACGTTTGTAAAAAAACTCTTTAGTATTTATAACATTATACGAAATGAAAATATAATTTTCAGTCGAGTGTTTAAATCATGTAATTTTATAGCGCAATATTATATGTAATATATATATTGTTGATTTTTAAAACTGTTTTTATTTTAAATGCTATAGTTGTGGAATGGTTGAATAAGAAAAAAAATTATGATTAAACTTTTATTGTTAAAATAAGTAGATAAAATAAACTTGATGCCAAAAACACAGATATTGGGCAGTTGACCGTATAATACATTTATTTTGTACAAAATCAGCCGTAGAAGAAGTTATTCTATATATTAATCAAGAAGAAGTTATTAATAATAATTAAAGTATACAACTCAAGACGTTATCAATATTAGCAATCTGTAAATTCGGTAAATGGAAAATGTAGGGTTAGACAACTACAGCTTGTCAAATATAACTTGGCAGTCCATTGGTGTCGCCTCTTACAGTAACAGACTTTCACTCAGTTGCACAAAGATTTTTTAAAGACGACATTTAGTAATGAGACATTAAAACTTTAAAGTTCATAAATTTAAAATTGGAACACAAAATAGTTCTAGCTAATGTCTCTTTAGCATTGATAGGGTGCTAATGTCGTTTTGTGCAACGTAAAAACTACGCTAAGGTGTTCTTTTGACACTTCAATAAATAAATTTAATGGAGCATTAGGGATAATGCCGACATTAAATTTTAAAGTTCGTTTCTGCAACTGGGTGTGAATGCTTCTAATGGTGAGTTTTTTGATCCGTAATCATGGTAACCACAATAGTTAATGTTTGAGTTTGAGTTTGATACTTTTCCTAGATTTTATACAATTCCGGCAACATACCTATATATTGCTGCGATAGTAATTATTTTGCAGCTCAACTAATTATTTTGCAGCCCAAATAAGTATTTAGCCGTCCAAATAATTATATTGCTGACAAAATATTTGTTTGCTGCCCAAAAATTTTTCGGCTGAACTTTTTGTTGCTGACCAAATAATTAAATGACAGCCCAATAAATTACTTCCCATAGTTAAATTCTAGACCAATAGCGTCAATGGAAACGCGAAAATGTGTGAAAACAGCTTGACAAACAAAGTGTTAGATTTGCGATGACAATTCAAAGCAATATACATCAGCTGTGCCGCCAGCCGCCATGTTGATAATCCCATCACCGTGTTGTGGTTAAATTGTCAATGTTTATTAAACTGTAGTTACATTTGAAAATTCGACTATTGGACGAGCTGTCATATCACGACATCACACGTTTTCGCCATTGGTCCACATCTGACCACGGATTTAAAAACTGACCCTAAGACAACCAATCAGAGCCGTAAAAATTTGTTTGCTTATCCGCATGCCAACCCATACTTGACATAACTATTCGCTTGCAGGATATGAGACAGGTCATTACGTCTAACCCATACATTTTCTGTTTAGCGAAAGTTATCACAACTCATCTTCAGTAGAGACAGGATATAATTTTATCACAAAGATCGACCTGTCTGTTATATAATTTAATTTATATTTAATATAAGTAGCCAACTTCCCAATGTATTTAACATGTTTTCAATGATTCTACGACAACTAGTCTACGCAAAATATTTACAGCTGACAAACAAATTAACTTCTTACTTTACTTAATTAATAAACCAGGATGCAGGTAAATCGTTAACATTGCTTAAAAATTTAAAACAGGATTTTATATAATATACAAGAGTACATAAAAATCCTTATAGGACATCCTCGCTTAAAGTTAATGGGAACACATTTTTATCCACAACTGGCTCTGGTCGTGGTAACAATCTTAAACATATTCACCTGCATCAACATCAAAAATCGATGTAAATCTAATATTTTGCTAAACTAATTCAGTTTATTTAGGGGGACATTATACATACATATCCAAAATGTCGTGTTCCATACATTTTATTTATTATGATACAAAATATACTAATACATTCTATAAGTCGACAGTTGTCAATGATATTTCAATAAAAATAATTTATGTACAAATTTTCCATAGGACAAACTACATGGCACTATTTCTTTAGAATGCAATACCATTCTCTTTAAAGCAAGAAATATGTACCATAATCGTGCACTCGTGACCACTCGCTTCTCGCCCGAACTCTCCAGTCGGCAGTTACTGGTGGTATGTTACTGTAGTGTTACACTTATTCTTATTACAAGTCAGTCTAATTCAGACATGGGTTGTCTATGGTAAGATCCATTTTATATACGCACATCCATGACTGCTCTACCTCCGTAGAAACTGAACAAAACAATTGCTCGTACTATTTATTTTCTATGTTATTATAATGATATTATAGAGTCGTGTGGTAGCGGCTCATTAAAGAATACTATCAACCCATCTCTTCACACGGGTGTAGTAAAAAGTAACTAATAGACTTAGAACTGTACAAAGTCCAATAGCATACAGCGGCGACGGGGTCACCACCTGTCACGCTGAGCACATGCGCAGACACTGCTTGGTGAAGCGCGGACTATAGCATTGGACTGCTTTCGCGGTGCTTTTGCCTAGGCTGTGACTAACCTGCGCATAGTGTCAAAACTCTGGCTTATGTTTTTATCTCAATTGCTTTTGGTTTTCTGGTGGTGGGTAAGGTAATTGTGCTTCTTACGCGAAAAAACACAAAAAAATTAATGAAGAATAAAAGTATATTATAAGGGCCATGGTGTTTGATACGCGCGTTTTCTGCGCATACGCTATAGCACATTTTCACCAGATTTTCGTTAGCAGCGCATCGGCAACGCTTTAAAAAAACATGAAGGCTCTAGGAAGGATATGGTTGACTTCACATTGAATGTTTTTCACAAATTTAACGACTCAAACCACACAAACGAGGACTGAACGAGGACTAAATTTTATTATTGGTCAGTTGTAGACTATATGGAAATATTCATAACGGTGGACATACATTATTGCTAGAATAATCTGATGAAGTGAATATTGCGTAAGAATATAGTACCGGGGTTTGTCAGCCTATTCCAAGAATAAACGCTAACTCCTAATTATTTTCCATCGAACCAGCAGGATGAGGTCCTTTTAAACAATTTGCTATTCATATACTCCGTGCAGTAATACAGTCCGCGGTAATTATATATTCTGTAGATCAAGGCGATAAATTGATTTTTTCATTCAAAGTTAGACTTCTACTGTCCAATATCCTCAATAATTCTTAAATTTTGTCTGACGAGTAATGTTCAAAATCTCTTAAAATTTTGGCAGTTTTGTACAGCCTTTCGTGCTGAGCGTGATTTATATTACAGCGCCAGCGGGCGGGCTGGCAAAGGTTGGAGGGCGAAGCATGGCGATGGAAACCATGCCAAAATAAGCGGATCTTTGTCGAAAAAGGTGAAAAAACTACTTCGATGGAATCATTTGATGGTTCATTTGTTTCGTTAGCATCGCTCTAGCTTATCAGTGAGTGAGCAGTAGACACTACAACAGTGTGTTTGAAACATGTGTGTGAAACATAGTACTACTTTTGTGTGAACTATAGAACGAAAAGAGGTGAAATAAGCTCGTTTTCGTCGCTCGCCCGCTATGTGGCCTGTGCTTTACGTGAATAAAAGTCCTGCGTTTGCGCAGGCAGGTTAACAATAAAAAAACTTCAACATACAACTGGACACGATGCTTAAGTTTGGGTATAACAACAGCTATTTGAAATTGAATTAAATATAGAACAAAAACATTTAACTCTGCAATGTCGCCTACTATAACATTAGACCGATACATAACACTGTGAAAATATATACTATTAAAGAAACTGGTTTTAAAATATATTTCTAAATTAACAATATGACATAGCTCACCATGTGATACCATGCCACAATAATATAGTTAGATATAGAAATATAAATTTTTAAATGTAATTGGGCTAATATATTGCAGCTACATATTAAAAACTATAATAATTTATTACATTACACACATTGCGGCAATATTGTACTGAACTGTTATTGCATTACAGAGTAAAATTATCAATAAGCTTATATTAATGTTTAAAATAACTATTGAAATTTAATTTGTGCGTAACGAAAAATATGGATTTTTATAAATACTCACTTACCACCTAAATGTTTCTAATATTAAAATAATACACTCAACATTCGCTCTTGTGATTAAATAAGGAGTTAATTTTTTTATATTGTTCAGTAAGAATAAATAAAAAAACAATTGATATATACATAATATCAGTAAACATACGCTGATTGAATGTACCCACTAATAAATAAAAAAACTAAATACGTACGTAGTAATGAAATATTATTATTATTAGCAAACAAAAAAATTACTTTATTCAGTATTTGAGTAGAGATTCCATAAGCTTGGAAAGTTATCAAGTTTACTTGATTTTAGGTATCAGTTTAGAGTAAATGCATACTTTGGAACTATTGTAGAAGTAATTAAATTACGTCGTTAATAATAATCTCTTGAGAGCATTGCACTTTACCTTAATTGTTTGTAATAAGCGCCACAACTAAATAACAATTGAGAATGAATATAATTTTTGTGTTTGTAATTTGCAGATGCTAATAATGGTCCCAAGATTTTTTGTGTCTACTTCATTTAAGAGGTAATAAATAATGAAATGATTTCGAATAATTTACGTTTGGTCACATTGAAAGTATAACAAAATATTTTAAATTTTACCAGTGAGAAATAAAATATTTTGATTCATTCAAAATATTTTAATGCTGTCAAAGCTTGAGTTCGTCATACTGACTACATATTTAATTTAAGAATATAACAAATAACCTGTTATATATAATCACCACACATAGTTGCCAGATAGGAAAATACAAAATAACTATACCACTGAATAAATTCAAATTACAAAATTTTATATGGATATTTTATTATAAATAATTGGTAAAAAGAGAGTCCAAGATGAAAAGTATTTCGAAACCGACAGCCTCTTTTTATTAAATACAATAAAATTACTATACAGTACAAACACACCCTTCACACCGTTTAATCGCGATAACAAAACAACATAGAGATTACCATCGACGTGTTCACTTCACATATCACATCAAATGTCCGTCTTAGTCTAGGTGCCATTACATTTTAAAGAAACTGTTACCACTTGAAATTACAGCTAGTAATATTGCTCATTTAGTTAAAGGCATACTGTCACTTACAGTTTGAGAGTCAGTGGAGTTGGCGGAGTCGTCGCCGAGCAGCCGGCTCAGCTGGTCGTCGAGCGCGTCTCGCCGCGCCTCGCGCGCCTTCTCCTCCCCGAACACGTCGTCGCCCGCCATCATGCCCTCCTCCAAATACGAGAACGAGTCCAAGTTTATATCGGACGACGTGATCGCGGTGCTGTATATATCTATCCGCTTCTGCTGCGACCTCGCCTCCGCCACCTTCTCAGACAGCTTCGCCTTCGCCTTCGACAACGCGTCCGACTCGCACTTGTCAATCTTTGGGTCCAAATCCTTCAACTTCTCCACACTCTTTGATTTTAGCGCGAACGACGAGTCGTTGCTGGACGAACCCTCGTCCTGGAGCTGACTCAACAGCGTTCGTGTCGCTAAAGACAGGCCCGATGAACTCCCGTACATTTCGCTGGGCTCCCCTAAAAACATTGTTAATTTTGTAAAATTCAAACGCAATGTCTATTATTATATAATGCAAGAATTATATAATCGATATCTTACCGACGACAGTAGCAGGCTGTATGCTATGCTGCGAGGAGTGCTGGCTCTTTGATTTGTGACTCTCAACCATGAACTCGTTTTCGCTCTCACTCGACATTCCGAGGTCCAAATGCAACGAGTTTAATTTATCATCATCGTCTTTGCCTTTTCTGGAAACTGTATCTAACTCCATTTCCCAGTCCGTAACACTGGACGAATCTTTACCACCTTCAATATCTTTACTAAAATTTGACTTATCTTCTACTTTTTCAAGAGTTTGCATGCTAGAATTCTCAATAGTTTCGATGCCACCTATACTATCAGCGGTAGAATCTAAGCTATTTGCATTACAGGTTTCGTCTGTTATCTGAGTTTCAAATAATACGGGTGTATCTTGAGTGATCTGGGTGACTTTATTTTCGTCATCCATCTCTCGGCCGACACTAGCATTTCTGCTGTCCAGTATTTCAGACATGGTAGTGGGGCGACCAGATTGCTCGTTGTTTAGTTCTAAGACTATAACATTCCCAGCACATTTGGACGCATCACTTGGATCAGATTTTGATGCTTGCAGTAGCTGATTTATATTTTTACCCATTATTATTTTAGACATATCATTTCCATTTTTAGTAAATGTCAATGCTTTTCCAATAGTAGCCCCTTTTTGTACAACAATAACGCTACCCTTCGCGCTTACTGGGCGAACAATAGGATTTGTTAATTTTGGGGTAGTTATTGGAGTAAGTCCCTTTACGGGAACAATATCAGCTAGATTTGCAGTTTTGATTGGTTCCATATTTATTACTTTTGCTGAGGATGGAATAGTATTGACTATGGCAGGCTTTGACACTACAGTCACTGCCGTTGTTCTAGTCACAGGAGTAGCTGCTTGTGAACTAACGGGAACTAATTTCATTGCAGTTGAAAGGCCTTTGAAATGTAGAAGCGGTATTTGTCCTTCTGGAACAGTTTTCGTTCGAGCCTTAGCAGGTAAAACTACCATTTTCTGACCAGATTTGGGATTCAAAACGACTGTTTTAGCAGATACTTTTAAATCTGTGGCAGGTATGCCTTTTGGGGTGAATGTTTCAGTTGTTTTGGGTGAAATGCTGTTTGTAGTAACAGGAACAATTTCTTTAGTTGGTGTATTCATTGTAGATGTTATAATTATTTTAGAATTCTGTATTGTTTTCATTTCGGGTGAAGGTTTGGATACCACAATCATCTTTTCTGTCAAACCGGGGGTACCTGGAGTTCGTGCTTTAGGGAGAGAACCAATAACTTTAGTAGCTACTATTTTTCCCGTGGTAAGAGCTTTTTGAGTTGAACTTGGGGCAACTACGACTTGTCTGTTTAGAACTTTAATCCCTTCAGCTGGTTTTTGTAAAATTTTGAGTTCTGACATTTGTACTTTTTTGTCTGGAGCATCACCGCGTTTTTTAATTATGAGATGGCATGGTTTGTTCCCAACCATGTGTTTGGGTGTGGGCATTCCTTGCGCTTGTAATATTGTCGGGTCGTCTGGATGTGCACTATCTGAGACTCCTAGTTCGTGAGGTACAGTTGCTGGTTGAGTTAGAAGCTGCATAGTCGGTGAATCTGTTATCATTCCGGGTGACGACATTACTTTTGGTTTTATTTCCTCTATGTAATCAGATTTACTTTTACCAGTTAAAATAGATTGTGCATAAGTAGCTTGGAAGGTATTGGGTGGACCTGAATAGTCCTGTTGCTGAACAGATGTGGTATTATACTGTTTATTAGGAGATAGAGGAATTTCTTGAAGCTTTTTCATCTGAGATTTGGTCAAGGCAGCTTGTGCGGAGTTTTTACTCTGTTTATGTGCTCTGTGTTTGTGTACTGGTCTTTGTGGATGAGACTGACTCGATTTACTAGTTGATACTTTGCTTACTTGGTTATATGAATGTTTTGATTGTCCTGATGGTTTACCTGTACAAAAAATTATGATATAATACATAATCCATACCAATGATTAAAGATATGAAAGTTTAATTTAATAAACATACTAGTAGCTGGTTGAGAATATTTTGAATAAATCTGAGATAAATTGAGATGTTTCTGGTTTGTATTAACAGGTATATTTCTCATATTTTTGACTGGTGTTGAAGCTTCATCTGGTATGGCACCTCCCTCCGGAAGTTTTCTCTTTCGAGACATTATTTCGGTTTCCCATATCTGAAAGAAAATATAGAATTTGTAAAAAACAAACGATTACAAACTTTAATTATAATGTAATTAATTTTATTGACTAACTTTATGTGTTTGATCTTCCATCGCAATTGGTAGTTGCAGCATTTCATCATTGGTGTCATTTGAAAGGACTGCCCCCTCAGCAGTTTGACCTTCCGCTTCGGACAGTTCCTCCTCGTTGGTTTTTGGCGCGATAAGCTTTTCAGCCTCATATTTTTTTATGATTTCCTTGTTTTCAGCAGCTGCGGCTTCAGCAGCCTTATCCGCTATCTCTGTGTACATGGTTTGTGCAATACCACGTGGTAATAGCGGAATTCTCCGCCGACCTTCGCTGATCCATCCTAGTCCAGTATTTGGGCCTGATAATCTGTCAATCAAAATTTTGAAGTGTCTTTACATGCTTTCACATAACTGTTTGACGATGACTTTCAGTAAAAAAGTGGCTTATTATAGCTGCTACACACATGCGCGCACATCGCGGGCAATTGCCGATTACCAGGCGGCAAAGCCGGCGCTAGTGTGTAGGAGCCATTAGATGCATCTCAAAAGTTTACAATCCAACAGTTTAAATAATGTTTATATTAATTATTTCGTAAATTTCACCACATCCCACATGACGAGGACACACTAAATCACCACTGCTATAATTGGTTTGGTTTCCAAGTAGTGGAACTGCCAAGTGAAATACCTAATATAATTCGGGGATACCTATTTTAAATCTAGTGATAGGTAGATATAAGCTTTCCCATTAAGATCAGTTGGATATGTGTGACTGTCCTGTGCAGTGTTAAATATATTTAAATTGAGCTAAGAAGTGACATAGAAGTTTACAAACACTTTTTTTTGATGGAGGAAAATGCATTTATGCATCTTCTGCAGAAGTGGGGAAGGAGGTACAGGGGTATGTGGAATTCTATGGCTTAGTTCCACAAAAGTTCATTAACTTCTATATAAATGTTCACTTTAAAAAAATGTTTGCTAAAACTTTTTTTAAAACATTTAAAAATAAGACTTTTTTAAAGCTATTTTTTAATATAGAAGTTTTCATAACTTAGTAAACTGAAGAAAGAAGAAAGAAAGAAAACGTATTTACTGAAAACGTACAAACATTTAAACTGCAACAACCATAATCATCATGGAACAAGTTATGTGACTCGACACATCACCAAGAGGTCTGAGGTATATGATCCACTCACAGAATGCAATTACTTTTGAGATATAGAAAATAATTGTCATTATTATTTTCTTGGTCTCAAAAGTCAAGAAAAAATTGTCATTATTTTCTTGATGTCAAAATATATATTTTATAATCCATCCATATGGCTGAAACACAATATTGTTCCATCCCATGTAAAGGTACTGGGACAATCGAAAGAATACGATTCAAACCTATAGCTAATAAAATATAAATTTACCTCTCAATGGTCACAAAACAAGACACAATAGAATCATAATAATATATTGTTCATGATCACTGGTTTTAGCTGGACCCTTAAAGGATTAATAAAAAAAATTGTATTCAATTTTTTAATCTGTTGAGAAATAGTTAAAGTTTTCATAACAAAAAAATTATATATAAGCTATAAAGAGAATGCACAAAAATAAACTAAGAAAATAGTATGATACTTAAAAAAATTTTTTGCCTGTAACACAATAAATTTTAAATTATAAACAAAGTTTTTGCTTAAATGTCAAAAACGCCTTCGGTCATGATGTCTATTCATTATCTGTGCTTAAGTCACGATTTTGGTAATCAATTTAATACGAATGCATGGCACAGGTTGACACAGACAACAGACATTTTTATGGTTGCAACTGGAGTTTGACGGATTTTGACCTTGCGTTGTAATTGTTTACATTAACCATTACTCAACTAATTTCACAAACATAGTAGAAAGCGTTTTTGGCAGATAAAAAAAAGTAAAAATAAAACATGTTTTAATTTAATTTCTACAGCAATCCCTTATTTATATTTATTGAACTTGGTATATTTCAGACCCTTGTACTAAATATACTATGTGAATTAAACATTACTTGCATAACTTTTGTTATTATTTAAATTCATCAAAATTTAAAAAATTCACATAAGCAGGTTCAAAACACTAAAAATCCCAGTACTATTAAAAAATAAACTGTCAACACTCATTAATTTAGGTTATCTGTCAATTTATAGAAAATATTATAAATATCTCAAATTATTTTCAGTATTTCAGTTTTAAATATTTTTATAAATAAATAGTTCTTGGATTTGTATCATGATCAATTCTAAATGTCATTATTATCTATAGGGTCAAGATAATTTGAAGGAGTAAAAAAAATCATAAAATGTCAAACTTTTATGCAATCCTATCAGAATTAGAGAGTAATAATTCCTCAGCAGCACTCAAAAGCAAACCAGTACAATCAATGCCTAATACTTGTTAACAACCTCAGCCATCTTTGACTATACCTTAGAGAGTAAAAATAAATCAAAAAGCTTTCAAAGAAAATAAGTAAAATTTACTTACTGCTCTGCAATAGTAGCTAATAATTCATCATTAGACACGCGACGCGCTTCGGCACTATGCCGATCATTGCTTATATGCAAAACGGCGCGTAGTTCCTCCAGTAACTTTTTTCTGTTGTCTTCCAATGCCCCTTGAGCTCTAAACACACTGATCATATTCGAGTAGGCTTCTAATTCTGAAAACAAAGAGATAGTCCATGAACAAGTAGCCAAATGAACAATTGAAATATCTATCTACAAGCCTAGGTTCAATTTGTAGAATTGTGTAAAAGTAGAGGAGGGAAAATGAATGCCATCTAAAAGACTAAATATATACCAAGTCTTCGAAGCGTCCGACGACATTCGTCGCGGGTTAAATTCAGTAGCATGGGCCACATTTTCATATGTTTTAATATAAAGCGAATAAATCCCCCATTCACTATATTATTTTGACCATATTTTACAAAATTATGAATTGGCAAATATCCATACTGTTTACTTCAAACGACAATTCGTTCATTTTTGACATTTCAAAAATTAAGACGGCTTTGTTGTTGTCTATGGAATACGGAGAGCCTGCATAAAATTTTAATTTCCCAATAAAATATTGCTAGGACCTAATAGTAATAGGCTAGTTGACCCTTTTTTTTATTGGGACCTAAATGATTAATTACTGATAGCCATCACCATAAAAAGTAATAAAAAAAATTCAAATTATAAAGTACACAATAAATTTTAAATTATAAATTACGTTTTTGCTTAAATGTCAAAAACGCCTTCGGTCCTCATTACTCAACTAATTTCACGAACTTGGTGGATGGCGTTTTTGGCAGATTGAAAAAAGTAACAAATAAAACATATTTAAATTGGAAAGATGGGCCGAGATTGTTTTAATTCGAATAGTTAATCGAGCCAAAACGCTTGCTAAATCAGCTGTACTTACGTCAGGACTTATACCTTACCGAAAGATGTCATCAAAATGAATCATGACATCATTGAAACAAACAAGGAAACGAGAAGCCCCATCCTCGCTTCCCATGATGAGTGCTGCTTCAACAACCACCGCACTCTCTCCTTCCAACCAACAGGAAGGAAACAAGTCTCTAGCTAGTTAACAATGATTACCAATAACAATACCTAATCGGCATCCAACATTATTATCACAGCTGTATTTCTGACCATATAATCTTAGAGTAACTTATCAGAACGTTTTTAACGGAAATAGTCATTTTAAAATAATATATTAACTAAGCCGTGTGGTAGCGGGTCATTAAAAGAATACTACCAACCCATCTCTTTCCTTGGGTATCGTAAAAGGCGACCAATGGACTAAGAACTTCACAACCATCTAATAGCTTATAGTGGCGACGACGCGACGGGCTCAACGCCTGTCACGCTGAGTGCAGCCACTGCTTGGTAAAGCGCAGACTATGGCAATGGACTGCTTTTGTGCATTTGCCTAGTCTCAGACTAACCACTAGGAGGCAATTGTCGGGATTATATTTATGTAGGTATTATCTATGTAACTACTTATAAAACAAACATTTACATAACATTGCTTAACATTTTAAATCTTGTTATAAGTAGATTGATTAGATTCTAAATAAGTCAAGTTAGAAGTAATTAACTTTATGTATGTATCATTAATAATTAATGACATGACATATTTGTGTGATCTTTTACTTACAAAGTGTTGTATAACTGGCTCTAATCAAAATTTGTATTTATATTTCCTCTATTAATATTGTATTCTGATTGATGTAGTGAGGTGACATACATCAATCAAAATACAATACGGAGGGATATAGGCGTGATCTGCGTAATGATATTTATGTTGTGAAAGATAGTACTTTCGTACTACTTTCGACGTAGATTAATGCACGCGTTATGTTCAAACAACTTAATTTATTTTTTATCTTAGAGGTTATCATTCGTGCCAATTATGCAAATCTCAAAAATATTTCAATTTTCTACGCAGTGATAGTAATAAAATTAATAATAATATGAAACAATTTCAAAATGGGAGGTATTTTGTGTGTATTTTTTGACTTAGAAGTCACAAACTATTGCGGATTCTGCCATAAAAAACCCTTTTATGAATTTCCTTGGAAATTGAGTTGTGAAAACAAGGAATGGACTATCAGCAGCAGTTGTCAAGGCTTATAGACACACCAGAAACTTGACAAGCATTGAGATACATATTTTATCAGTCGTTTTAACTTGCCGGTTTATTATAACATATGAATAAATATTTATTTAGGAAGAAAACCGATAAATTATTCAGTTAACATATTTTAATATCGAATTATTTTAATAACTTCCCACAGCTCGGGTAAAGTGCAGAATCCTGGTAACATCGTAACTGTCGATACCATAGACACGAAAGCGTAACATCGCAACCATTTATGAAGTATGTTTGATGATTTTAATAAATATGAAGTTTTATCATTGTAAAAAAATTATATGTTTTCATCCTGTAATATCTTGCGTTCATCTGTATCAATATATTATAAATCTATGCATTCATGAGTGCTCATTATGTCATCTCAAGGAGTGTGTTCATTGGAGCGGTGTTATGTTATTAATCAACAACTAGAATAGAGTGATGTTAAATAATGTAAAATTTTGCTTAACGCTACAACTTTAATTAAATATGTAAAAGGAGTTAAATCTAGAAATTAATGAAGAGTTGTAGAAGTTACGTCTCTTTGCTGTTATCGACGCCTCTGTTATTATGAATATTTTTCAAGTTGTCAAATGAAATGTCAGTCAACAAAACCGCGTCAAAGTCGAACTCGACCAACGGTTTGATTTCATTCAAATTTTGATCTTTGTTTATAATAAAACAGATTCTTCAAATAGATTAATTTACGGTCATTAGTAGTTAATTTACGTAGAAACGTAATATTCAAGCCATGGCAGATGTGGACGAAATCATTGACTATATTAAATCCTTGAAAAAAGGTTTCGATAAAGAATTATATCAAAACAAGATTGATGAATTAGCGCACGCTGTTGAAACTGTTGGTTTAGAATATGACGACTTTCATACCTTGTTCAGAATTTGGTTGAATTTGTCTTTACGTGAGTAATCTCCTATTTTTATTCTCGATGTTTTGTTGCTCGTATAAATTACAGTTTGTTTACGTTTTGCAGCCATAACAAAATGGGTGAACCTAGGAGCTTGCTTGGTCCCCCCAGAGAGGGTTGAAGAGAAGACTGTGGAGTACTCGTTTCGTTGGATTCTTGCGAATTTTGGGAATCAAATTAATTTTCCAAGAATTGGTTTCCTACTTGACTGGCTGACAGGTAAAACTAAATAAAGCACAGAAGATTGTTTAATTTTTATTTTCTTAGGTTTAACAATATTTTCCCTGTTTTTCAGCTGCAATGGATTGTGATTGCATAGACATGACTGCTCTGGACCCAGGATATGAATTATTTTACACTATGTTGACATTTGAATCTTTGGTAAGGTGTGATTTTATTTTTTGTTAATTTCTAATTATTAATTCACAGTGTTCTTGGGACTATATTTAGTACTTATAGATAATTCCTTTATTTTCGAATTTTGTAGACAGTTCATGCAATGAAACTTGTATATACCTTGACAAGACCCGTTGATGTTACTCGCAAGAGAGTGTTGGAGCTTCTGGACTTTGCTAAAAAGAGAGAGGGAAAGAAGGTAATGTATAAAAGCTTAAAATATTCTAGAATGCGATTGAACTAAGATCATTTGATGAAATGTGAACTTGTGACATGATTACCTTTTTAAAAATAATTATTCATTTATTTGTCAAACCAATCCAGTGGTTTGTGGATGTGACAGTAAAATTTACTCTTAAGTTTTGTCTACATTTGTGAATAAACATAGTCTACATGTAAATTTGTTCAACACTCGCCCTTTTAGTAAACTAGATATGATTTTCTTAAAATATTTTGTTACTTTATGTCTTAATATGTTGTTGAGAGTATAGACAATGAATAATGCTGCTTGGTAGTGTTTCACCAGGCAGTTCTATGCAAAATCCATAAGAAAAAGAATATGTGAAAATGTAATTAATATATTTTTCAGAGCATGCATCGTCAGCTACAAGTTTTACTTGGCTTGTTTAAGTCTTACAAACCTGAATGTGTACCAGAGGATGTACCTGCTATATCCATACATACAGCTTTCAAGAAAATAAATACATCACTATTATCAAGATATAGAAGGGTTCAGGTAATCATTATATAAGTTTTAAAATGTTACCATGCTTATACATACACACATACATAAATCGCGCCTATATCCCCAAAGGGGTAGGCAGAGATGAACTAGCACCCACGTTTCGCCAATTATTTTCAATTATTGACAATTATTTGTCATGCTTATATTTTATGATATATATTTTTTCATGAAACCCTTAAACTTTTTATTCTGAAATACCCCTATGTATCATGTACATTAATTTATTACATTATCTGTCTGTCTGCATCAATAATTAGATTAAATGTTGGTGATCAAAATGTTTTTTATGTTTCCATTTTTTCCACTTTCTCTCTCTCCGATTACTCAAGATCAAAACTCTCTTCCTAGACTAGTTTTGTGGAAAGTATTGTGAACACCAGAAAATGTTTTATTTTTAGGAAAGAAGAAACAGAATGACCATAGACAAACAGTATTTGATGTGGATTAACCCTTTAAACTCAGTAAGTATTACATTATTACTTTTTATTTTATTACATTATTTACTTAATTTTACCAAAATTATAGTTAAAAGTGGTCTATCTTCTGTGGAAGTATATAAGAGAAAAAAATTTTAAATTACATAATTGAGACATCAAAAAATAAATATAAATTAATAAGCAAGAGGAGGCTTACCCTGGGGTAGTTTAGTAAACAAACTGCAAACCAAAACATTTGAAATTAATATTTTTAAAGATTATTCTGCTTATTCTTTAGGAAAAAGGAAGAAATAAAAAAGCAGATCCCCTTGTTCCAAATATGGAGTTCCTGAATGTTGGGTCCAAACAATATGCTGATAAAGAACCACAGAAGAATTATCTTGACTTCTCTGAGTAAGTATATTGGGATCATTACAATTGAAAGCATAATTTATGTTTATTGTATCATCTCATATACCCCATAAAACAACTAAGAGAAAACATTCACCCTTGTCATAACACCTCATTAGGGGAGGCATTATTTATCTACATGTTTAACAAGGTTCCGGTAGCCAAGTTGGGACTGGGCACTACTCGTTCAAGAGGCCGCAGGAATTGCGGGTTCGATCCCGCCGCCTGTACGACGAGTTTGAATAAAACTTATGCCCAAAACACGAATTTTACGTTAACTAAATATGCATCTGATTAGTTATATGATCCCAAAATCCCGGGATTTTATTTTTAATAAAAATATTTTAAGAAGCCACAAACATAATTAGCCAAACATGTACTTTAGGTCGGTGGCGTAGTGGTTAGTGCGCTTTGGCTTTCGATCGAAAACCAAGCTACCTTCGCCATGGTCAGGCCGTGGATGGGTGACCAAAACTTTGTGATCTCGAGCTCCTCCGTGCTACGGAAGGCACGTTAAGCCGTTGGTCCCGGTCGTAGTTGCGACCGTTTCCACCCACCAACCCGCATTGGGCCAGCGTGGTGGTGTTACGGCCCATACTCCTCATGTGTTTCTCTATGAGGAAGGCCTGTGCCCAGCAGTGGGACATACAGGGCGTCCCACGGCCATGCCACATGGAGGGAAAGTATATTAAATATTGAAGATATGATGTTGTACTTAAAGAAGACATCATTATATTTTTTATTTTATGTGGAACTGCATTTATAGATTTATTTAAAGTCGCCTGCCTCTACCGGGAATTGAACTCGCGAAATGTGAAAAAAAAACTCCTTGTATTTTATGATAACCGTCGAAAGGGTTAATCACAAAGATTATTTTTTCTTCAGGAACATAGCATCTTCAATGAAAGGAAAAAAATTTTCGTCAGGAAAATTTCGTCTGACTCTGCCGTGTTTCTTATAACTAAAATGATCATTTCAAAGTATTTACTACATACTCACCTAAGAATACAAGATTTCCTTGTTATAAGTATGTCATAAAAATAACAAAACGATACACATACCGTTTGTAATATTTGAATACTTTTTTTTTACTAATTTCAGCCAGCCACATTGTAATTGCGTGTTCATAATGTTACAGAAAACACGCCAAAGTCAGACGAAATTTTCCTAACGAAAATTTTAATAAAATTTTTAATTTCACGATCTTCCTTTCATTGAAGATGCTTTGTTCCTTAGGAAAAAATAATCCATATGATTAACCCATTCGACGGTTATCATAAAATGCATGGTGATTTTTTTTTCACATTTCGCGAGTTCGATTCCCGGTAGAGGCAGGCGATTTTGAATAAACCTATGAATGCAGTTCTACTTCTTATAAAAATAAAATGATGTCCTCTTTCAGTAAAATATCCTACCTTCAATATTTAATATACTTTCCCTCCATGTGGCATGGCCGTGGGACATACTGTATATAGGCTGAGGACGGTACTTTAGGTAAATATGCATCCGATCTCTAATGGCAACCCAGTAATAAAAATAAAAAACCCCTGTATATTTCCAGTTCAGTATCGTTAGTACAGTACAACACACAGCACGCCATGAGCCGGCCGGCGCGGCTGCGGGCGCTTCTTTGTAACGAAACAGGCCTCATGTTGCTGGCGCTCGCCTCCGACCACGAGCACGCCTTCCTCTCGCACGATCTGCACCATCTAATTACTGGCTGTGAGTTATATTACATAGTACTTTTGTTAAAAAAAATATTGCATTTTGAATTTTTTTTTGCAATTTTGGCAAATTTTTGTATGGCTAAATGTGGTCTCAAAGAACATAGTGCTCCTTGGACTCTGCCTTTCCTTCGGGGATTACAGGCGTAATTGTATGTATGTAAGTACTTAAGGTAAAAACTGTAACGCTTTTGTCTAGAACAAAGTTATAAAAATAAGACTTGGTAATATAATATTAATCACATATTTATTATTACTTCCTTGCCGCTTATTCACCAATAGTTCACTAGTAAGTAACAATATTTTAGAAGTAAATAAAAGTAGTTGGCTTATAAATAAATTCCAATAGACCTATGAAAAAATCACAATAGTTGCTTTATAAATGATTTGGAACAGTTGATTTATATATGAATTGGAATATTTGATTTATGAATTAATTGCAGTAGAGAATGGAAAATCTAATTGCAACACGAATACACAAATAAATTGCAATATTATGTAAAGAACCATGTTAAACCCATGTTAATGAATTAATAAATTATTATTATTATTATAGTCAATTTACAGTTTAATTATTCTTTTTCAAATTCCAGGTTTCTTAGATGGATCACCACATTCCTATGCTGAGAAGCAAGATCTACTTCGCAGGCTGGTAGTGCTGCAGAGGACCCTTATGCAAGGCTTGCCTATTGTCACTAGATTCCTTGCCCAGTTTCTGCCACTATGGAATGAGAGTGATTATTTCTCAGAGGTAATTACTAATAATTACTAGCATTTTGCCTTCCTTTTTGTAGTTGTAAAATTTTAAATGTAAATCCTACCCTATATTTTAATAAAAGAGCCTATGTTCAAAGTAACTAGCCTAAGCAGTTGTGTTATGGATATGTTATACACATACATACTAATTATTTATAAAATATAAATATTATAAACTATAGTTTAAACCTGATGAACTTACGGAGACATTTTTGTATTCATCACACATGGTAGAATTTTCATCTTTAATTGTGACATTCTACAATCTAAATTCATTTGACATTGTAAAGATTTTTTTTCTTTTTCCTCCCATAAATTCCATATGGGTACTGATTTATTTTTGTTTTTTAATAAATTAAGACTAAATTGTATATTTGCACATCGAAAACTCTGTTGGGATGTGTTATTTAAGATCAATGTTGTAACCATAATTTTGCAAATAAAGAAATTGAATTGAATGCCTGTGTCTCCACCGCGATTCTAACCTGGGTTCTCAGACATCGAGACATTTTGTAATCTTCCTAAAAGCCACTCAGAGTCAGAAGATCAAGATGATGTTAATGTTTAGTTTTTGACTGTTTGATGTTCTTAACTATTGTGTAGAGTTCTTGTGTCTTTATTTACAGATATTGGACTTAGCAGAATGGATCCACGTAGACAACAGTGAGCTGGTGTTGTCCATAGTGGAGGTTATGACGCAGATGTATCATCGCTCGCAGCCGCTGGAGCAGAGCGCTATCCTCGACTGCCTGGCTAATATGTACAGCAACCTTGTGAGTACACAATACACCTTTAAACTAGAGATGCGCCGAATATTCTTTTGTATTCGGTATTCGGCGTATTCGGCATCATTTCCACTATTTGTATTCGCCCGAATTATCCGGTTCTCGTGCCGAATATATTCGGTTGAATTTCTTGGCTAGATGACCGGGTATAGAACAATAAGACATTACTGTTTTTGTAAGATTAATGTTACTCATGTCAATATAATGATTTAATAGCCTATTGGTAGTTCAGTATAGTCAACTTTTATTTTAACATCGCCTGTAGTGACACGAAGCTTAATGTTGTCTAAGTTGTTTCAGTGGCTGTCTAAGTAATTGTTTGTAACATTTTGTATATTATTATTTAGGCTATTTTAGGTTATTTAGGCATATTATTGTATGTATTAAGTCAATTTAAAGCTACCTATCTCGAGATATAATGTACATTATGCTGCCGATGTCTGAACGATTGGTCAGTGGTAGGGCTTCTTAGCCCGCCTGGCTAGCTACCACCGTCATACAAAATTTTTCACCATAATAACAATGTTCCAAACATTGTTGTGTTCCGTAAATCAGAGGTAAGATGCCAGTTCCTCAGTTTTTGAGGATTACAGGTGAAGCTCGCTTCCACTTTCGGCCTTATCGACACTTACAGGTTAGGTGACGGCCAAGAGCTTACCTGTCGTATGTAAAAAAACCGTAAAATGAGTTCTGAATCATGCCTTAATTGTTAATTGTATTAACAATAAGCAGTAATTTTCTAAAATAAATAAACTAAAATAAAATTTTATATTTGACAGGTGTATTCAAGTAAAAGGCCTCGTCATTACTTCATGAGTATGAAGCCGCAAGAAACAAATTATGCAGAGGTGCTGCCTCTCATCGCTGGGAAGATCACTCGCATGTGCAGTGCGGCGTTGCAGACTAACCCTGGTAATTATCAACCTAGGAATGGAATATTTTAGGTTGTGGTTCCGATAAGAACATACCAGAAACTCAACCAAGATTCATGGCTTTACATAAACATCATCTTAATATAAATTGTCTATAAATAAAGATGTATATAAGTTTATATAAACACAACAATTCACTATAGTACGGCTCAATCCAAGCTGCCAAAAAGGTAAACAAAAAAGCCGACTTACCGAATTTGTTATTCAATAATCGCACTTTTTACATGGACATTGGCACGTAAATATAATTAACGGCAACAAATGTTGTCCGTTTCAATTGATTTCAATTACCTACAGTCATCACAAAACATTTTAGAGATGAAACATTACCTTTGGTTTGTTTACCTTTTTGGCAACTTGTATTGAAACGTACTATACTTTCGTAATTTTTTTAAAAGTTAATATTTGCTATTTTTTGTACATTTAATTGTTTATTATAATAGCTAGTTGACTAATCGGGATTAAAGTGGCTAAGAATTTTGTGATAGTGGTCTTCTCTGGACTTTTTTGATGGCCTTCATATGGAAGAATTGCATAGTTGATTAATATAATGTGTTCTTTATTTCAGACGACGCTCGCGTGTTGTTCGGGTGTATCCGTAGCTGCCGTCGGATGTCGTCGGCTGAGTCTCGGCTCGGATTGGCTCCGGCTTCTCTGCCGCCGCGTCTCGCTCTCTCTCTCTCACTTCTCGGCGTGTCTGCAGCGTTATTGGACGATGTTGCTGCGCTTATGATCACGTACGTATGCCTATGAACAACATACATATACATTATCAACATGCGTCTATCCCCTAAAAAGTAGGCAGACATGTTAACTCATATTTCGCGAGTTATGTTCAAGTTTTTTTTTTACATATGACAGGTAAGCTCTTGGCCTTCATCTCACCTGATGGTAAGCGACGATAAGGCCGAAGGCGGAAGCGAGCTTCACCTGTATTCCTCAATAACTGAGGAACTGGCTATCTTACCTCTGATAGCCGCAACACAGCAATGCTGAAAACATTGTTATTATGGCGACAAAATTAGGTAAGACGATGGTAGCTAGCCAGGCGGGCTTAGAAGCCCTACCACCAACCAAACCGAGCAGAAGAATTTCTGCCCCCATGGGGAATCGAACCCCGACCTCCCGATCAACACCGGGTGGTGTGAAACACTAGACCAGAGAGGCAATTCATTAAGTAACAGCGGATAAACCTTGTAAGGTACATTGTAAGGCAAGGGATTTTACATAAACAGTGATTAAGTTTTCTTAAAATCAGTGGGATATGCGGCGCAAGAAAACTTAGTAAAATTTTTCCTCCCTTTACTAATTTATTACTGGACGATTTTGAAATGTGCATTGCCAAAGAATATTAAAGAAGCATTCCTTATTATTCACAGGTATAAAAAGATGTTCATCGCCATGAAAGCCGAAAACAAATTGAAGAAAGACGAAACGTACTTGGAACAAATACAAACATTAAAGAATTACACGTGCGATTTGATTAGCGGACTCTACGGCGACGAAGCGCTCAGAGGCCGCGAGAACGGCCTCACGTTCAACAGACTGCATCCGCAGGTAGTCGGGAAATTGTACTCTATCATGCCGGATTTAGACTCAAAATTGAGTATACGTAATCACATAGCGTTCGCCCCGTATACGTTCATGCAACTCCAGGCCATAGACCACAGGGATGCGGATAATAAACTATGGTTCGACGCTGTCATAGACCATGAGTTCCCGATACTGAGCCGGTTCTTGAGGAAGGCTGTGCCTGAGTTGAATGTGTAAAAAGCCGTGAATTGTTTTTGGTTAAGTTTCGACAATGAACTCTGATGACGTCAATCCGCCTTTTATTTTAAAAACGTGATAAGTATCATATCGCGCTGCTCATGCTACTTAGGCTGATATGTTATTTTTATATAACAAGCCGAGCCTGTTATGCACGGGATCTATTTTTCTCAGCTTCTCAATAATTTTATAGTTTTATAGGCGATCCTCACACTGAGCCGCACGACGGTGGATTGCGCCTGGATGCGAGATCTAACGTTGTATGAAAGTATCTTCTTTTGTATAGAAAAAAACATATATATTTACATAGGTAACGCAAGTATGACGATTTGTAATGAAACTAAGCGTATCAAGTTTTTAACGTCTACTGTGACGTCACAGCGGTAATTTTGAGACGGGAGATCCGAACTGATTGGAAAATACCCATGCCGGCGATGCTCCTCCTCCAATTATCACACAATGAGGCATTTTTTTAGTTTTGCAGCCGTTCGGACACGCGCAGACTAGTTAGCAGCGGCCAACCCCGACGTTTGGTCGGGGTTTTCGGACACGCACAGTACATGCATTTTCGTCATCTATGTAAATGTATATCTGTGAAAAAAACGCATAGTCCAACACACTACTTCGTGTCAATTACTCAAATTTTATGACGCCAGTACTTGGCGACAGCTACAGCTCTTAGTGCTGCATTTACTCCTCCATGGTACAGGTGGAAGGCAGCGGTAGACACGATATCAGATGTCATATGGATTGTAGCGGGGCTCCACTGTCGCATGAAAATTCATATACTAAAAAATTTTTATGTGCACGTTGTACATGAACTTGAGAAAATAGATTTAAAATCGCTTCTTTTTTGACAGCCGCCTCTTAATGCTAAGGATATGAAAAAGGAATTGGCCTGAATTCCTATTGGTTTTTATAATATTATGGTTGAAAAGTAAAGACTACAGGTAATTGGGCGATTATCGCTTTAAGATGCTATTTTTAAATGATAATCTTTACCAATCATGTATTTTGTGGTAAAATTATCTGCTAAATTGTACATAGCTTACATTCCCTGGGAAGCTTTTTTATAAATGCCCCACTCATTAGGAACAGTCAGCGCGTCAGACTACAAAACTGTCAAACCTCAGGTGAATTTGAATCTTAATGTACTAGACTTAAAGTACATAGTGCCAGGATATTGTTACTGGATGGAAATAAAATGTGTCCTCATATTTAAGTAAATATTAACGTCTACATATGTTTAGCAAGTATAAATGTAGAATTATTCTTGGTAATTATGATATTGTACCTCACGTATTTTTAGATAATATTATTATATTCACACAATGCGTGTGTTTACAAGTAATATTTAGTTTGAATAATAATTAAATAAAATGAATATTTTAATACCTGTATGTTTTATTTTTAGACTGAATCAAAACATAAATTCCCTGGAGTTTAACATTTTTATACCTAAACTCTGATTTTTAAAAACAATCTTATCTGACATTTTGAGGGATACCATTATAGGGAAAACGTAAAAAAATGTTGTGCTCTAACCCAATTGAAGTTCAATTTCTTGATCAATTGTTCTCCTAGAAATCAAACGAAAATTATCTTTGAATGAGGTAACTAATTAAGAAAATAAATAAAATCCTGCTTACAATCATTATTTATGTAGAAATGTGAGCGAAGATGGCACGATGGGGCTATTTACGAATGAATTATGACTGAGAGAGATGAGTGAAAGAGAGGGATATATCGTTTGAAGGGAAAGACGGCGTAAGAAGTATGAGCGAAATAAGAGTTTTTGATAAAAGATTTCCTAGTTTGACCGCACTGCCTTCCCTCACATTTATTCCCTCAGAGTAAACAGTTTATTCCTGAATTAAAATCAAAATCCTTTACTTCAAACTAGCGAAAAAGGGAAACATGAATGACGCCGAAAACATTGACAAGCCAAATGAAAACCATAAATCAAAACAAAAAGACGGACTCCTCGACACAACGAAGAAAGGATAAAATAATATTTCAATCTATTTTTACATTATTATTATGACAAACTAACCTATGCTGTTACTTGTTTTACTGTTATATCTCTAAATATCTCTAATATAAAAACAAGTAGTCATATACATAAAGAACGTAATATTATATACTCGTATTAATGTAACATTTCCTGTGATATTAGGATCTTGTAAAGCCCCTATTCAATAGGCAGACATACTATTTTATTACTTAATTTTTGCGCCGTTGAAAAATATCAATACTTTTGTACACATGGTTGTTGTTATTTTATGGTACACACGTTGATTTACCTGCGACGTCTGGAACGAGTAGTTTTTCCTCTCGGATACCGTCTAAAAGACTGCTGAAACAGTTACTTAAAAACCGTGCGTATTCTCAACAAAATCTTATCAGACATACCCCGTGTATGTCTAATACGATTTTATAGGACATAATTTTAACATCATTATGGGATTTTTTTTCCCGTTCGATCTCAGTAGGATCGACCTCAAGGTGACGACTGAGAATAACCATTTTACAAATTTCACATTCAATATGAAAATACTGCATCGTAAATGGGACACATAGGTAAACAAAATGCCTTTAATTATTCTGTTTCTACTTAGGTGTTGAGTTCTGGAAACTAAAAAGGTACCTTTTAAAAAGCAAAATAATGGGTCACCGTTTATTTGACTACAAATTGGATCATTTATTCTGTTTTTCAAGACACGAATTAACTGTAAGCAACAATTTTGTAGCAAAATACATCGGGAAGAGGCTAATGAAAAATTCAACTGCTCGTTTACAAGACTCGTGGGAGCGACAAATATTAAATATAATTAAAAAAGCACTAACGTCTTTTGAGAGGAAAAATCTTTTCAAAGTAATGTTTGTAGGTTAGAGGAAAAAGTGGGGTGTTCTTAATTTTCGTGAAATTGATTAAATTACCGCTCGGGGCCTTAAAAAACAATGAATCAAAATAACCTGGAGTGCTTGGGTCCAATTAATTACATCTTTAGAAAGGGCGGGGAGGGCCCGGCGCGGCAGGACGCTCACACGTAGGTATATAATGAGATCACTCTTTAATACACTCTATTGTAGCTGCGTCACATTCAAGTAATAGGTAGGTACTAAAATATACAATGAAAAGTTGACGATGGGTGGGGGAAATCTTCAGGAAAACTCGACCAGTAGCTTTTTGGAAGCTTGATTAAAAAGATTAAGATAAGGCAACCATTTATCATTTAAATAAAATATCTATTTGTCCAGTGTTGGTCCGGGACACAAAAATAATGTACCAACTGCTTTTCTTGCCTAGCATGTCGTAAAAGGAAGTATTGGGTACTGGTTCTGTGATTGTGTAGGCGGTGAGTTAGCAACTAGTTATTACTCTTTCACAAATTTTTCATCTGACCAACCCTATTTTTGTATGGCTAAATGTGGTCTTAAGGAACACAGTGCTCCTTGGACCCTGCCTATCTGTTCGGGGATTGCAGGCGTGATTGTTTGTATGTACCTATCTATTTAGGGCTGCTTTTATTGTTAGGTAAACTTTGCTATTTGACTGTTTAAAATAACTAAATCTAAAACACTGGACGGCATATTCCCTTGATGCCTACTTATAGGTCTGCGGAGGCGTACGTAACCTATCGCGTGCGTGGGATTATTTTACGTCATAAACAAAATTTTGAGAGCTAACTTAGGTAGGTATATGTTAGACTTATACCTAAACATAATTTTGGATACGTAAAGAGTTATAAAAGTTGAAGAGGACAAAGGATATAATGAAAATTTTCTGAATTTTCATACAAAAACTAACGGAGTAGAAAAAAAAATATTGGTTAGGCACACGTATACATACTGCGATTGCAATTTCATACTTAAGTACATTCCTAAAAGAGAAGTATCAAAATATTCCAACTGGTTCTCTGTAGAAAATTTTAGTTGGCTCCTAGTAAATTTAATCTAAAGGCAAATTGGTAAATAAAACGCGCGTGTTTCCTTTTCGTTTGAGCGGAACATAGACTTACTAATTTGACGACAGTACATTTTAAGCTTGTAAAATCATTTTTAATTACTGTATGGTATGGTATGGTGTTATGGTAAAACTGGTAGAACAAATTTTTACGTAAAGAAGGAAACAATGACATTACAATGACTATACAGTAGAAAATGACAAAATAAGTATGTAAGTGATATTTTTAAAATTGACAATTTTATACTCAAATACAAACATAATTAGCGACAATATTTCTGTAGTTAAGTATACCTACCGATTTGGGTTAACCATTCACACCGCTTCTTCATAACCTTCTCCAACTCTCGAGTGCAGTTGGCTCATGTCTGCATATACCATTCTCCGTCATACTCAACAACTTCATGACATTATCCTATCTAATAGAAAAACAATTTAAAATATTTAATTAAAACAGTTTCAGTCAGCATTTTTAGGATAGGTAGTAGGTATGTAGGTACAATTTTGCCTACAAACCCCTGAAAGCGACACAGATCGTAATTGCGATTGGTTGAAAGTACCGAGTCAAAATGGAAAACCCAAAGCAGTCGTCCAGAGCGAATTGAAGCGATCTACCGACATTTTCCACAAGAGCGCTTGGTCCCATTCGCCGAAGCTGTAATACCGGCTAAACAACAACTCAAATTACTGTTTGCGGGTATAATGACCACACGTGTAGAACACCAGTCCGGGAACTGATTAGTGATGAAGTGGTTTTGTCAATGGATTTGTGTTAGATGCCCACAATAGACGATAAACTAAGCTATTCATGTACGAGTACATCGGTACAACATACAAATTTAGTTAGTGATACACCTACTTATACTTTTCCTTTTATTATAGCTGTATTTTTCCCTTTATCCGTCTACGTAGGCATTGCAATTAAGGTTCTGTACCCGAAGAGTACTCAACATTCACCGTGTTGATTTATTTCAGAACCTATTCAAAATATAACCTTCCAATAACTCATATTGAGGCATTGATAGCCAAAAAGCGTATCAACAAATCAAACAATGTTGGAGATCCGCACCCGCATCCACCGCGGCCCATTTACCGCTGCTTGCCAGAAATCAGCACTCAAAGACCCTTATCCCCAACCAATAGATTGGCATGCAACGAGGTAAGTACATTTCCATTTCCTCGAGTTACTTGTGCTCATTTATTTTTTCGTCCGCTCGAAAGCATAAATTATGGACACCGTGGAGACGGGGGAGTGGGGTGCCGCCCGCCCTTCGCTTCAATGAGAAATGTTTCGGGCCTTTTGTCCCCTTATGCCCCTTTTGCGGGAGACATCTTCAAGGATACTGTGTTAATCGGACCCTGCGATACTTTTTTGAGTGCCGCCTCCAGAAGTCGACTGGAAAAACTGTTTTTTCCTTCGCCCAGACTCGTTTGCCTTTGATTCTTGTTTGGCCTGAGGAAATACGAATTTCTCTTTATTTATTATTCCGCTATTCGCCTTTTGATGTTATAATATTTATTTAATATGTACAGTCACGTTCAAAAATATGTATACATTTTTGACAGCCTAGTTCATGACCTAATTAGAACCAAATAAAGTCTAATGTGAATACATATATTTGCACGTGACTGTACTTCGAAAAAATTTCCTGCACTATGATTGTTACTTGCATTAAACATTTCATGGAAAGTTTAATCTTCACCACTTAACGGTACTCGAACGGACACGAATTTCACGAAGAGCTTGATGTGAGCTGTTAATTGTTGCCGGTAGGAAAAGTAAATAAGTTAACCCCTTGGCGAGCACTGCGATCACCGGTGTTCTCTAACATAATATGTTTCTATTGTTTCTTGTTTTGTCCCCGTTGACTAGTTAAATTACAAGATGGTTACAAGGAGCTGTCTCACAATTCATATTTTATAATAAAAACTTTAATAGGTATATTGTTTTCCAAGTTCAAAACACAAATAGGACTTAATACCCAATAAGCTTCATCAAAGTTCTAAGATCATGATCTTAAAACTTTACGTTTTCTTTAAACACTGAAGTCCTCATTGATATTCCATTATTAACACTGTTGTAAAATTAACACCCTTTCGATCTGAAATGTTGAAAATCGCGCAAGTGTGAAGAATGAGATCTCTTTTGATTTAACCATAAATGTGTCACGGTCTCGCGGCTGTTCGCCGGTAGAGATACGCGAGGAAGGGTGGGCTAGGGTGCTAGATCGAACCCTTTACGACCCACTACGCTTTTTATCCCTACTCTAAAATCGCTCGGAGAGTTCGTCTCGCCGGGGAATAACAACTACTGTTCTTATTTTTGCCGGATTGTAGTTGAGGGTGGCGAGTGAATCATGTACAATGTTTTGTATTATTTCTGATGTGGGTCCCCGATTTCATTGGTCTACATTTTAGTGCTCATGCTAAAGGCAAAGATGCGAGGAAGAAAGGAGAAAGGTCTTAGAAAAAAATATAATATTCCTGAAATGTAAACTTTATAAGATAAATAAACTTTTCGGAAACTGAATACCTACCATTTGGAGGAAGCTCGTAGTCGACCTAAGGATTTTTTAAAAAGAATTTGAGGGAAAAAGGTCAATGGTTAACAAAAAAAGACACACCAATTATATATATATGATTTTAATATATTTTATTTAAATTCTAAATACCTACTTCATAACTATTTAAAATAATATTTCTTAACGGTCCTTAGGTGATTGAAATCATTATCTGTCAATAAATATTGCAGATTACAAATATAAATTACGCGTCCATAATTAATATCGTTGAGACCTTTTGGTTGTATGATTTCATTTAGGTACCTAGTTTTAAGAATAACAGTTGGGGCAGTATTGCCTACATCAAAACTACATTGATTATTAGAAATTGGCAAAAGAACTACGTCAATTAACTATAAAATTTTACTACTTTATTTTTCAGCTTTCTTATAAACATAGGTAGGTACATCGGTAATAAAAGTAGTTATTCAAACCTATATTAATTGCAATCAGAAAATTCAGGTAAACACCAAATTTACGTCTCCATTAAGACGTAAATTCACATAAAAATAAATGTTGATTTAAACAACTCTACAAAAGGTGGCAGATGTTTGGGATGTCAATAACTAGAAGAGCTGACGTCTCCAGAAGACCGCGTAATGGATAGGCACTCGACGCAGATGTTAGCCCGTCTTGGCTACGAATCCGTTATTATTTTATAATATATGCCTGATAGCAGATGGATAATCTTTATTTCAATGAAGATAATTTTTGAAATGCCTGAATATAAAGCAAGATCTTTGCTATTTTTCTTATTAACCTGAATGTTATATATTTAACGAAAATAAAGCAGGTAAGTGTAAACCTAGGCTGGATTAATGTTATATTGGTTTTATCTGGCACACCACTTGCTTTTTATATCACCGTTTTCAAATATGAACCTTCGACATTAATCTCATAATACGACCTTGTTAACTCAATTAATAAGCCTACCTAATACCTACTTATTAAGTATGAACAGCTATTCAGATAAATTACTTCTAATTTCTAAGTTTCCCGTCTGAGCTGGCTGACGAGTGTGACGTAATTCGGCGCGTGTTTCGTAAAGACGAGATCAAAGTGTCAAAATTGGAATCCCATTATCTAAATAGCACATACAAAAGCAATTTGCCATAAGACTACCGTACGTGTCTATAGTACAGCCACGTAGGTACCTATATAAAAGCAGCGTACGTGTTTCCGAATGTCAAAGCCCTTCTAAAGCTACGAGATCCGCAAGCACGGGCGTTGAGTCGTGTTACGATTGGCGAGAGCTCGTCGGCTGCTGTCTGTACCCGAATCGATAAAATTCGGGTCCGCGCCCCCGACCGTCGCCATGGCAACGCTCCCCGAGTCCCCCAGCCTCGCCTCGCCGCCGCATCTCCGAGAACACCGATGTTGACTTAGACGGATAGGGTAAGAGGCTTATTAATGGTTTTATGTTACTCCGCCGTCACCTACAAAAGGAGATGCCCAGGCAAATTTTTAAACTGGCCCACGTCAAAATCTCAGTCTAGGAATTTAATTAAAAAACGGATTAGTCGCAAAGAGCTTTATTATACAAACAGATGCTTAAATTATTTTTCGGTGTTGAAGGTCGCTGGAAAGTGGGAAACGAGGGTCTGCAAATAATGGCGGAACAATTTGAGCTCCGGGCTCGCCGCCATCTTGCCAGACCGCGTGACGCCATTTCAAATTGTGCGCTTTCCCAGCGACGACGGCGAGCCCGTCAACCTTGCTTTCATCTCCAATCCCACGTTTGTGGCTTCGTAATTTATATTTTCTTATTGGAATAAGTTTCCAACGTCTGAGTTTCTGGCTGTTACGTAGACGAGGTGTTGATTAACTCCAGCTTTCGCGTGAAAAGACCAATACGCACAATTCCTTTTGGTTGATATGAAATATCACTTACAATATCTATATTATAAATTGTTATACTATGAAGGGGTGTATTACCAGTGTTTGTAGCGGACCGGGTGCCGGTGGCCGCTATTTGACAGTTTGTCCAGGGAGCGAGGGTGCGCAAAGTTTGCTTGCCCGTAAAACTGTTTACCCTTGCGGACCCAAACATCTCGCTGTGGTCCGGAATTACTTATCGTATTTAAATATAAAAAGTTTTATTCGCGACGTTTACATTTCTAAATATGAACTAGAAAGCACACCGTCGCCGATGACTATATAACTTTGTCATTCTATGGTAATTCTAATTTTTTTTGCGGCACTTTATTCTAGTGATATGAAATAATAAGGTACCTACTAAAATTGTTATACCTACTGGTCACTGTAGACTTGTAAAGGTTTTTATTTCGTCGCTGTATTTTGTGGTATCATGGAACCGAGTCGTTCTCGCGCTTTTCTCCTTTTTATCGGGTAATAGCTGAAAATCTGTGCGTTGCTCTCATTGAGCACACCATAATCTGAGCTATCACCCCTTTGCATTCGTATGGCACACATGATTCTTACCACCTTTTGTTTATTGTTCTGTAATGATTATTGTATTGTTTGTATGTTATTCCTATTTTTGTTTGTAAGTATGTGTGTATGTAATTATTGCAAATAAAGAGTTTATCTATCTATCTATCTATCTAATGGTTTATACTGAGGGAGGATAATATATTCTTATTAATATTTCCATGGCGCAGTCTTAGTTCTTTTGTCTTGCAGGCGAGGCAATAAAGAGGCAGACGCCTGGAAATGCGCTGCACTTATACAGGTCGGAGCGACGCCGGCGCGCTTCTTGCTTTATTTTGTTCGAGGCTCCTTTGCCGGGCTCTTATTGCTCCGGGCTAAGACTAACAAGGTTTTTAATTATTTCCTTTAATGCCACTTTCAGGCGTAACACACGGTGCTTTGTTGTTGAGCGAAAAGCACCTTTAATGTGTTTTCTTGGAAGCTGTAGGTCCCTCTGAAAATGAAGCGAATAGAAGGCGAATTAGAGTAAACTTTACCTGAAATATGCAGAATAGATATGTTAGATTTATCATCAACCTGAAGACGCCCACTGCAAAATAAAGTCTAAAAACAAGCTAGAAACTGTTAAAATAAGTGATAATAATGTTTAACTTTTAAGAGTTTCCATAAGTGTCCAAGTGTTTAAGTTTCGTGCCCCGATTTCTGCACACAATGTGCTTATCGTGATCTCGTAAGTGATTTATTGAGTTCCATTGCGCTCGGTCGGGGAGGCCGCCGAGATAAGTCTTCGGATATTAAAGTTCTTATATTGGTAAGATTTCATGTAAGAGTTTAGGAATAAAAATATTATTCGCTCGTTTTTAACCTTTAACCCTCCACGTAGAGTTCTCATTAGTCGTCCAGCTAATAGGTTGTTCAGGTGTTTTCTTTGAACTTTGGGGAAATTTAGTTAATTTTCAGATTTTCTTGGTGGCCAAATATTAGCCTCGTGATCTATATCTGGCCTCACTATATACACTATATCTTCTTCGAGTCTATTTTCATTTATGTGGTACATATAGGTACATGGAATAATAAATTCAATTATCTACCATTGGTGAGACATAAACAGACGTGATGATGCCTTTTTTTCCCCGAAAGGGCAAAGAATGGCAAATACGCTGAGATTCACTTTTGTGCAATATTGTACAATATTGTAGAGGAAATTGCCACGCACCGGACACCGGGTTTTTTTTGGTCAATGGTTTAAATTTTAATTTTTTATTTTCATATTTCATGCCTTTTAAAAATGACGTACAAGCAAGTTATGACGAAGCATAATACAGAGAATATGTCTCTGTATTACGCTTCGTCATAACTAGCGAAGCATAATATTACGACTATGGTTATGACTTTTCATTTGATATATATTTTAAAATCAGATTTTTCATTGCCACTTTCATAACGCTTTCATTGCTCATATCTTTCAAATGCCGCTTTCCAAAAATCTTGCTGTGTCATGATGATAAGTTATGACCTTTCATTTGATATCCAACACGGGCAGATTTGTAAATATTCGATTTTTTATTTCTGTTTTCATTCCATCTTCAATAGCTTAAACACTCTTGACTAACCTACCTTTCAATCGAAAGAAACAGAATTGAAATCGGTTCATCCGTTTGGGATCTACGATGCCACAAACAGATTGACAGATATACACACACATACTTATAACACCGCTCTTTTTGCGTCGGGGATTAAAGAAAATTCGGAAGCTAAACGTAATCTTGATTCTAAAGGCAACTTAATGTATTTCTTATTTGGCAGACTGAAAAGTAATGTTATTATAATTATAGTAAAGCAAGCTTAACAGAGCCGGAAGAGGGATGGTCCGTCATCAGGCACCACAAAGGGCCTTGGGGTGATTTATCGCCCCCCATGGCCCGCCAGATAATAGCTCCAACGGGGCATCTAACCAGCTACCTATCGCACCATAAGTAACGTCCAACACTGGGGGTGTTATTAATTGGTTTACGATTTTGATTCAAGTATTTTTTTAATATACGATTTTAACTTTTATAGATATATTTGATAGTTTTTTGACAAATAATTGAACAGTTGAACAGGCGACCATGTTTAAGCAGGTTTTGGTTCCTTTTGTAGTTATAAATATGAATAAAAAATATACGTAAGTTAGGTATATCTGATAGCCATGTATAAAACGTAACTAATAAGTCCATATTTAAAAAAAAATACGTAGGTAGGTTTATGTATCTAGACATAAAACAATAGTGAAAGCTCTGCTATTCAACAAAAATACGGTAAGCACAACTATTTGTTACAACGTAAACGGAATTCAAGTTGCATAAGGAGCCTTATTCTCTGCGCAAGAAGGTCGCGGGTAGCGGCCGCACTTCTTTTTAAATCTAGTACTTTCCGTAGAAATAACGTCCACAAGAAATATTCAATCAAGTTTATGGCTATACGTTTCTTCTCGGGTAGGGTTGTCATAGTCAACATATATATTTTTTTTTATTTAAAAGTAGATACTATCTTCAGACATTCACACCTATCAACTAGCCCCATTTTAAGCAACTAATGCTGCTTGTGTTACGGATACTAGATGACGGATAAATATATTTAATAGATAAATACATATTAAATATTCACATTTCATATAATACATATATAAACATCCAAGACTCGAGAACAAATGCCTGTATTCATCACACAAACATCTGTCCCCACCTGGGATCGAACCCAGAACCTCTTGGGACGGCGACGCCTTGAGACCGGCGTAGGTACGGACCACTCGACCACGGAGGTGGTCAAAAAGTAAGATGCTTGCTCCTTTTGCCTCTACGTGACCGCTTTTCAAGAACCTGCCACTCTAACAGCCATCAAACTTCATATATTTTTATTGAAGATACAAGAATATAGTACAGATTTTACGTTCAAGCGGCATGAGTTACTTTGGCTTTTCCTATTAAATTTTCATTGCTATCCTAATTTAATAATACGCATTATTGTGAGTAGTATGTACGAGTATTAAGAAAGGCATTTTTTGAGTGATTGTAAACATTTTTGTGTAAGTAGGCACCCCTATTAAGTCTCAGTGTTTTATCTCAGTGAGCAGGTTCAGGGCTCATTTGGCGGAATTGACGGGATCACGCGAAAACGGCGCGACTGTTCAGTTGGCAAATAGTACAGAATAACTTGTATAGGTACTTAAATTTCATTCAATTCATAATAAAACAACATTATTGGGCAGCAATTCTTCGAGCCTCCATACTTGGCAAAGATGGAGGTCACTCTTCATGAGGAAGCTCCAAGAGATCCTCCTTTCAAATCCCGCATGACTACACCATGACTATGAGCATGCCTTCAAACACCATGATGAGCAAATCGTGCTATAAAAAGCACTACCGGGTCCTAGTACATGGTAAATCAGAGTGGCAAGACGGCACGCCTAGCGAACTCAAATCTGGCGACATAGTTTGGTACACTGATGGCTCCAGGAAAGACAACAGAGCAGGCGCAGAAGTGTTCGGTAAACTCTTATTTCTGACTAACTGTGCAAGTGTGCAATTAGGGGAGTAGTTAAAACTTATACCTACGCTTATTCATAAAAACACTTATGCATTATTTAGCTAATCAACTAATTTAGTGTTAAGCAATGCGATTTTATTATTGATAAAATCATCATTTAAATCAGTTTTAATTAGTATAATTATTTTTCACTTTGAAAAATAATTAAAATAATAAGCCCGTTAGATAGAAATTGGGTCAAAACATAACAGCTGTTTATCGTCTCCCATTTTGTTAATTAGCATACTTTTCCTGAGGTTGACTAATTTGACAGTTATGTCAACATTCAAACATAGATTCATGAAATTATTAATATGCTTCGCCTATTCGGTTCATTTTTTCATTATACTTTATTTAAAGTCTTGCAGCGTTAATGAATAAAGGGGGTATTTTTATTATTTAACTTATTTTTATATTTTTCTTTTGTAGTGTATATTTTATTTTCCTTCATCATTTTAGAGTTGGAATGTTACCGTTTTTTATGAACATCTTTAAATTATTATATTTTCACCCCAGTGATCAACATTCTACAGGTCAGCTCCTCCTCGTAGACGCCACGGTTCGTAGCATTTCAAATTGTTAAGTAGGTAATTTTAATTAAATTGCTTTGTCCTCTCGTTGCCAGGAAAGAATCTTGTGACTTCTTTATGGAACGATTGCCCTTTGTTTCATTTTATTGCTATCGTCGAACCTTTCTTATTAAAATTCGGTCTCGTCTTTTATCCAAATAGAATAATAATGTTCACAAAATTCGTTTGTTGTGTCCTCCAATTCACTTTTATTTCATTCCATTAAAATTAGATGTGTACTTTGTTGTCTTCCCTTTGTTCTACTTTATAATTCATGTTATCTAAGCGGATATTATCTCTTTCATATATTAAATTTACCATTTGTGTCGGCTCATATCAGAATATACCAGGCATAAGCAGATAATTCATTTCGTAAAAAGACATTTGTATTTTTCAAACAAAGGCCGTGAACAAAGGAGTCAGCATTACGCATGTTACACAGGTTCCGGCGTAGTCATATAATAAAGTCCTTATAGACTATTAATCTCCGTTCGAACCGTATTCATTGAGCTTTAGAGCCCAAATTACAACTGTTTGCTATTACGATTTTTCATAGCCGGTATTGATTTTGTCGGACCTGAGCACCGTGCAAAATATAAATAGGTATTCTCTGAACATCCCTAGTCAAATATTAACTCAATATAGAGCATGCATGCCCGGGCAACGAGCTCCGGATGTAACCATTGGCAACGGTGCGGGCCTGACGTGCATCTATGCCTGGGTGTTGTTAGCGATTTTCACTCTAAATGTTGTCAGAATAAAGTTGGGAATTAGGGTGTGAGGAAGCAGGGGGTATTTGTGGGTGAATTGCATCACGGCTATATGGCACCTGATTCCCGGTAGCCCGCAGGGTGGGTGTTTGCCGGTGGCCTTTGCTTTGGCGCTGGCGGGGCGAGTGCAGACGACAGCGGTGACGTTCTGTAATTACTTCGGAAGTATACTCGATACGAATAGACCAGATTCAATATCGGACTCGTTAATTAATGTTACCTTTGTGACGGCGAGACGTTGACGGACGGCCGCCCGGCGGAGGGTGCGAACAAAGAGCGCTCTCGGAAAATATAACGCGGGAAAATGGAGCAGCCGATAAATTTTAGCAAAATAAAATAACTATTTTTTTATAGACAATTTTTTTTTATAAAAGTGAAACTCCACAGACTCTTTTGATCCGTGCCTTTATTGATTTAGTTTTATTTTATTTATTTTGATAAAATTTGTATGAGATCCGCGTTATGTCCATTTATTTTCAAGCTACATTTATAATACATATACTTATTATGGGGAAAATGGAAGATGGGGCCAATTCTCTTATCTCTCTTATAATAATTCAGTTTAGGTAATTACATACGCTAGACTTTTTTAATCCGTAAAAATCTTAAATAAAGTCATTTTATTAAAGACTGTGTTAAACCATATGAAGTTAAGACTACATGTTATATATTTTAATGTCGATCAGAACAAAGTATTATTTCTCAATGTGTTATGTGTTACTTATTCCCTGTAATTTAACTACGAGCATATTGTAGATAAGATACTAGGATGTTGCGGTTAAATTGGCCCATTAGCAATAGTATCCCTAATTAGTCTGTGATTAGCGATGATGTAGATGTTCATGTACCATATAGCTGATAGCAGCGACCAATAAACTTTTAACACTTATCTTAATAATTACATACCTGTTTATTTTTAGGAATTAGAGTTTTCTAAACTTACATTTGACTTTAATGATGTACAATACATTTTATTAACTCTTCCCAACGACCTGTTGATAGAAATAACAATACAGATACACAAAATTACAAACAAAAAACACATTTCAATATTTCAAACGAATCGTAATTATTCTTAGGAAAATTAAAAAATAAAAGTAAATAAGTAACTAAAAGAACGATAACTGTCTCTTATTATATGACTTATTGTAATTCTTAAGGTGTATTTTTTATAATTTCAATTTCTCTATCTAGCATGTAACTTATGTGTTATCTAATACGTTTAAAGTAAGCTAAGCATACGTGTAAAGATTTGATTGCGTGATATTTTGCAGTGCCACAGGCTTGCTTCTACGAACTATAATGGACAAAAATTGGGTTCCTAGAACGTGATAGTCTCAAATAGAAATTTCATATTCTTAAAAATGTAAAATAAAATTGCCATAGATTTACCAATACAACTTTTTTAACGTAAGAGCAATAGATATTAAATTGTGTCGAAATTTGATCCCGTTGCACTAGTTTTAAAAATATTAAACTTGAAAATTCATTTATTCTCTTTGATAAAGCCAGTATCGAAAAATCGCCTATTTCATACTTTAACACCTAATACATAGCAGAGGTATACTAGATAGCGTCGGTAATCCATAAAATGAATTGCCGTAGATGCGGACGGACCGAAGAAGGTTGCCATGCTAGACAGATAAAACGCTATCTATATATCTACGCTGTATTGCTTCATAATTTTGAGTAATTAGAATCAAGTTATTTTAATATAAGGTGCCATTTTTTATGATGTCGATTTAGTTATATTAAAAGCTTTAATCTATGGAATTATGTAATTTAATCTAGGTTAAGAGATATTAGATAATTTCCCTTTATAGGTACTAGAAAAGAAACAAGAACTAAGAAAGTTGTAACTTACATGATTTTCTTCACTATCAATCTGCCGAGCTTGTAATTTAAATTGACGTTGACACTATATGTATTTTTATCACATAACGATGATGTAAAATCATCAGTAGTTCGATAAGGAACTAGTGAGACTTGCTTATCATTATTTCTGATCACAACAAACCAGATAATCAAGTAGTTCACAATAAAACCACTATAGCCTTCAATAACGGCGGCACTAATCACACTAACTAGTCTATTATTTATCGTATTTATGAAAAGCGGTGCATCTATACTAAAAACATGCTTGGCCGGGAGCCGAGAAAAACAATTGTTATTTCGCTCGGCTTACAAAAATGAACAAATTTGAATTAAATGGTTTTCCAGGTTTATAAAGATCCCGAGGTATTACAAGTAATTAATGTTTCTGAGTTTTAAGCGTCGGGTAAGCTTGTTCTGTTTTATTTATTATTCATGTTAATGGTAATACTTGAATTTTAAATAAATTTCAAGTAAAACAAAGCTGAAAATAAGATTACAGTTATGCGGATTTTGGTATTTCACTTTGTAATTAAATTGTATATTCTCTACTTAAAATTAATAATGTTTCAAAATTGTAATGTGTACTTCTAGCAATTAATGGCTATTAATTTCTGAGCAATTTCTGAGAGTTAAGGACGTATTTTATTTGCGGTCGAAATTGACTACTAATTGATTGAATATTTGAATTGAATAACTCTTTGTGAGATAACATACGTAGGTTTGTCATGAGTGCAAAGGGGATATAAGATTTTTTAATCATTATAATATAGCAGCATATTATAGCATTTATGATATATTATGTAATTTTATAGTATATAATATATTACGTAATTTATATATATTAGTTAATATGCACCTTATATATGTAAGTATATTACCCCTAACTTTTCTTTCATTCTATCTCTGCCCAATGGTTACCTGGAAGATTTTACAAAATTTCAGTGTTTTTATAAATTGCAATATATAATCTTATCTATCATTAGCATTATAATACTACACAAATAACCCTAAAGAAATAATATAATGCTATGCTGTTCAGCCTCAGAAACAAACATCTTAAGACTTAGTGAAACCTAATACATCTTCCTAAATTACCTCAAAGCGTCGAGATTCGCCACGTCGAAGTTCGAATCCCATAGGGGCATCTCAACAAAATAATGTGCTTTGCGAGAAAGCGTACATTCTACTTACATAATCAAATACAGATGTACATGTAGTACCTCTCCGGGGACGGGCGCACGAGACGTATTGTGAGTTGACAAAGTTGTATGCTATTTCAGATAACCCTCGAAATGAGATGCCTCGGAGCGTGCCGTCATGTTACATTTTACCGCTCGCTGTGTACCGTAAAATGTTGCAACATTGCAAACAGTTAATTAGTTCCGGGAACTAGGTTTCGCAGTCGAATCCTTAGCAATTTCGCTCCATTGTTCTCGGCTGTTTGTTCACAGAATGTCGAATTAAGCAACCATATGAACTTTGAATTATGTAGCGTTGTTCGACTGACGTCATACTCTACATTCATTGTCAAATGTTGCAATGAAACTTCAAAAAAGTCGAGTTATTTGAGACTAGCTGTTGCCCGCGACTTCGTCCGCGGTTACAATGGTTTTTTACCTATCCCACGGGAACCCTTTAATTTTTCGGATTAAAAAGTATCTTACATGTTGACTAGAGATATAAGGTTATATGCAAAATTTTATTGAAATCCGTCCAGCCATTTCGGAGATTCGCCCGTATAACAGACGAACAGACAGAGAAACCAAAATTTTCCTCCTCGTAAAAAGAGGGGGAATATATAATAGGGACTTTTTAGGGGATTCTGAGCATTTTTATTTTATGTACAGACATTCGACCTCTACAGTTTTATTATATGTATAGATTAGTTAATAAGTAGAGCACAGTTTTTTTATTCAGACGAATTATTTGCCCTAAAGATCAGCGAATCGCATAAGTATATGCTATAAAAATTCTTTAATAAAATCAATTCCTTTCGTAGCACATTTTAATTAAGCGCAAAAAATGTAGCAAATAAAATTCTGTGCTCAATTTCGTAGCGAAAGCTTCGTAGCTGGGCTACGTAGCTACGAGTTCCTGACTGAATTAAAAACTTGAGCGTTACTGCGCTGGTTAATGGAAACGTCGTTTGAAGGGAGTTTGAAACTATGGCTGCGCTGTAAATAAATGAAAAGTAAATCCATGTGAGTGGCTGTTGGAGATTAGTTAAGGGCTGGCCAGTACTAAACAGTTATAAATATATGAAATCTAATTAAATGAAATCATTTATTCTGCAATTTGATTTACATGAAATACTTTTGCACGTCAATTTTTTTTCTTACCAGCACTTCGAGTGACTTGCCTGTTGAGAAGAAGTGCCGCAAGAAACTCAACAGTTAGCCTTTTTTAAACAGCCATAATAACAAAAGGAATTTAGAACATTGTAAATATTGTAAAATAAGTATATGCAGAGGAGCAAATTATAGTAGCCACGAATTTATATCTTTAAAATAATCTTCAATCTTATAGTACCGCTTTTTCAATAAACAGCTTTTAACAGTACATATATTTAACAATATGTATATGAAAGCATTGGTAAGATTTTTTTACGTATAGGCAATTAGTTGATTATGTGTTTGATATGTGTTTTCATTTCCAGTCGAACGTAGCGTTTCTTTGATTTGTATAGCTGATGGGAAACGTATTTCCTATAACATTTTTAAAATACAACTGAATAGAACGGGCTCTTTTGTGGGATATTCGTGTGTGGAACATAAACGTGTATTGAGTTGCGATGTGCGATTCTTTGTAATCTGTCAACTTCGCGGGCACCGCGTACACCGGTGTTCGTAAACAATAGATGTTTTTATCAATTTGGAGAGTTAATTCTGCACGCTCAAGTTGTGCCAAAAATCTTCAAATTATAAAAAAAAATATCCTTTCTGTACTTAAAACTATATTCGTGATAATTGTTAAACGTTTGTAAAGGGTATATCTTACCTGTTTCGATAAAAACTACTGTCATTGCGACGGACAAATTATTTGGCTCTTGATTCATAGTCACCATAGTGAGAACTTGAGAATCTTCCATTGCGTGTGCGCGGTCTTATCGTGAAATATATAAACAATCCTCCTCAATTAAAAAAAGGATGTTCATTTATTATTTATAAGTGTAACAGAAGAGAATTATTACCCACATTACTATGACAGCAGGTCTGAATACTAATATAGACTCAGAGAAAAAACGTGATGTGGCGTAGTCATTATGGGCTGACTTTGCAGCCTCGATTCACCTAGAAACCAACTGCAGTAAGTCGAATCCCCTTTATTTTTAACAATTGCCAGAAAGAGTTAATTAAGTAACTATGTAATAATTTCCTAAATGGAAAGAATTTTGTATTTCTTTCGTACAGGACAGAAAAGGAATTCATATCAACAATTTTTCCTAACGTGTCATATTTAGATGCAATGATGTTAGTGCGAACTTATCATAACGCTTTTATTGGCCACTGACCTTTGGCAAAAGAGATCGTATATGTGAATAGGTATCCCAAATCTGAAGGCGGGGGGAAGTAAGCTGTACTTAAAGGAAGCTGAAAAATATAACCACTCACATTTCAGAAGGTATCATAGAGGTCGGATATTTTACCTGCCAGGCCGCATTTCGTTTTGACCGCAATTTCGGAGACAGCATAATAATTTGATGCGAACAGAGTCGCAGGAAATTGAACCCTTGCAGATTTAGTTAAAGTTATATTTCATTTACGCTCAGAACTAAATTGTCATCGTGACAAACCATTTCCTAAAGTAGTTATCACTTATAGTGTCGGAAATTGAGATTCTACTGGATTCATTGATAGTGACGTTATAATGTTAGGCAAATTTTATCTCTTCACTCGATTTAACGTCAAAGTGTTGGGTGTATGTTGCGCGGGGAATATGCCTCGTAATGATGAGGGGGGGGGGGGGGGGGGGAGGTGCCACGTGCATCGTACTTTATTGCATTTTTCTCTTTATGTCCGCGCATACTTTGACAGTTTGCCACACGCTAGAACAGGAGTCTTAGAGTTGCCTCACAACTATTTTATTTTTATCATTTGAAATGTCAATGTACAATTTTTTCATCAATTTTATTGTGTCCAGATTACGGAATATAAATGATACTAATTTTTTATTAATTTTGTGGTTCTTTTTTAGTCCCTGTTTTAGTTTTAGTGTCTGAGAGTTTCGATTTCAAATCAACAGAGGTACATGAGCTATACATGTCATTTTAAAACAGCGTTTATAAATAATAAAAGTTTGCGTCAGAACAGTAGAAAAATATTTAAAACAAATAATTATACATTCATAATGAAATCAAAACCGTTGTTACTAATAAAATAAACGCGAAAGTTTATATGGATGTTTTTTACTTTGTTACACAATAACTACTGAATTTGAAGGAACGCAATTTCGCGAAGAAATATTTTATAGCCTTACCCCCTTCGGGGGCACCGCGAACACCGGTGTTAGTAGCGGACAACACGTGTCTGCGTGACTACTGGTTTCAATGAATTTCTATGAAAAACGTCGATAGCTTGTGTCGCTAGCTACGCACAGAATATCATAGAAAGACGGAGAAATCAGTAGTGTCGCGACACGTCGTTTGCTGCTGCTGCGTGTAGTTAACAGTTGGTTACCAACTTGTACCTTTACTAATTTCTTGCAAGTGTATTTATTATATATAAAAGAACACAAACAACCCATCTCTTCCCTTGGGTGTATGTATGTATATATGTATCTAGTATCCGTTACACAAGTAGCATTAGTTGCTAAAAATGGGGCTATTTATTTATTATTTAATGGCCGGTGACGGACTGAAAACTACTGAGAAGTGACAGATCTCTTAAAAAAACCTAATTTCAGTTAAAACAGTCTGTCAAGAAATAATAAAAAGAAAAAGAATTATCAACATCTTTTCACAAAAAATTCTAATAAGACTTTATTCAGACAACGTTGTTACCAAACGTTAAAAAACAAGCATTCACGTGTGTTGCGCTATTATGTAAGTTATTAAGGACTGGTAGGGTCAGCAAAGTCTTTTTACTAAATAATGGCGTGGTGCGTCGTTAGCTGGCGATATTACAGCCATAATGTTGTGAGGACCGGCGTAGGAGGTAAGCCATATGAGCCTTATTGAATTTTTCTGGAGCGAACAATGCGTGCCCCAGGCTCGTCTATTACTGTGGCGAGGACGATCGAACAGTAAGAGTACAACGTACTTATTGCGAAAAATAGCGTTATTACTCTTGTCCTCATTGAGGTGCAGATATAAAAAAATAGCCTATAGTAATAGGTATATACGAGTACCTAACTGTAGGTCGTCTATACTTAATGTGATAATGACATTTTTTATTAAAAAAAGGCATCATAATTTTATGCAATTGAGTTTTTTTTTTTGAGTTTTTAATTTTAAAAAACGTGCAAGCATCAAGTTTATTTCATATGAAAATTTTAATGAAATATTTACTTTGTCCGTTTATTTCTTTTGCAATCTCTGCCTGCAGCTTATAACGACGATAAGTATGACGAGAATAGAGGCTGAAAGAAAGCTCCCTTAGCTTAACGTTATTGCATTTTTTAAAAAAGCAGGCATCTTTGTAGAGATACACTGCTTGCATAATTACGCTCTGAAATATAAACACAACATTTTATGTATTATTTTGGTTCTTAGAAAATGAGATAATATGATGTTGTGTCTAGATGCATTATTTATTATTGCGACGGTTCTAGACTACGGCATATCTTCGTATTTTTATTTTATTCCTTTTTTGCTAGATGTAGGTCTTCATCTGTTTTATTTGAGTTCATATTTTGTTTCAGATGGTTAAGTATATTTATTTATATACCAGATTGGTTCAGATGTATGTAGAGCGAAGTATTTTACGACAATGGTGTTACATATGTACACGAATCGCATGATGGTCCGAAATGTCAACGAATCCGGATCCCTATAGATGTTCATAGTACCTTGAGCGCCCACGCATTGCCGACCCTATAAAAATCAACAGAAAGTGAAACGAGCCCTCATGCACTCAATTTAAACACTCTCAATGTGCTCTAGTGATCTTTCCGCAGAAATACTTATCATAACATATCACGCCTGTATCCCCGAAGGGATAGGCAGAGGTGTTAAACACCCACATTTAGGGTGCCTTTCCACCAGAGCTGTTCTATGTAGCCATTTTGCGTCATGTACAACGAAGTAATTCTATTGGGCTATTTTCCTCGCACACAGCATAGCTCTGGTGGAAAAGCACCCTTAGTTTGATATGTGTAAATACTAGAATGTAGTCTTATTTAGCATCGTGTCCTAAGCCTATATACGTCCTACTGCTGGGCACAGGCCTTATGAGCCGTAACACCACCACGTTGGCCCAATACAGGTTGGAGGGTAGAAACAGTCGCAACAGCGACCGGGACCAACGGCTTAACGTGCCTTCCGAAGCACGGAGGAGCTCTAGATCACAAAGTTTTGGTCACTCATCCTCGGCCTGACCACGGTGAAGGTAGCTTTGTTTTCAATCGAAAGCCAAAGTGTACTAACAACTACTACCACCGAGTTCCTCCTTATTATCCTTATTTAGCACAGGTACATTTTATTTCCACTTTGTAACTGAAATATTTTCTCAGTTTAGAAGGGTTGGTCTCTGACAGTCTAAAAAAGTATTGCATGATAGATACTACAACGAATATCAAATTGCCTGATTAATATTTTCCTGTTAAACCCGTAACAATACATTGAAATGACAATTTGTATTCCATGGGCAATGCGTGAATTTTTAGGGGATGGCGACGTGCGATTTATGACTGGAGTCGCAAGCGTCTGTCATTATTATTACCCAAATTAGCCTATATCGAACCCTGGGGTTCGATAATTTTGTCTAGGCTATGAAAGAGATACTCTATATAAAGAAGAAAGTATCTGTGATTAACTTAAGAGGTGATAACGCAAGATATGTTGAAAATTATATATTAATACATACTTTCGTTATTGTTTTGAAGATATTGACATAAAAATGTTTATCATTGATTAATTACGAATCTTTTATTGCATGTGGGTGCAGTTTGTTTGCATTCGGCATTGTAGCATATTATTATGATATCTTCTATAAACGACAATGTTTTTTTTAGGTTCTTGCTTGTACCTTCAAAACAACAATGAAAACTTTTTTCAAAGTTCTTTTTCCCGTTAGTTAGAAAAAGGCCTCCTAGTGTCTGTACGATTTGTTGGCATAATTTTTGACGTGTTTAAGTATTTTGAAATGCCTAGAGTCCTAGACTGAGTAAATAACTTGACCATTAGGTTAATGGTAGTGAATTTATGTAAAAATATATTAGCCAAACAGAGTTTATCAAAATTTCAAATATTATGACAAGAGGATTAACCATTTTGGGACCTGTGGATAAGGGTAAGCTGTTATGTTATGGGACGTTATCTTGATTGCTTCTTTATTGTCGCATAAACCAATATAAGCATGTGATAAGTTAGATCTGAATTTCTGGGTTTATTAATAATATTTTACAAAGAAAGCTGTCATTGTTGGCAAGCGTGCCTCCGAGCGTTCGCGGCGGATAAGTCTGCCGACACCAGCTAAGCATCCATTAATTATGTTTGCTCCGCCGCCAGCTTTTTCAACAAGAAATTAGACCACCTCCCCCGTTAAACTAATAGCGCTATAATCTCAAATACAGAATCGAACTGTCTCCAAAGAGATTACATCAAAACGGGTCTCACCTAGCAAGCTTGAACTAAAAACTTAGTCCGTGCGAGCAGGCGGCGGTGCTGCCATCTCGCGCGTTGCTAGGAGACGCTCGGATCAATACAGCCTCCGCCGGGCCGCCTAATTACCCGCTCGCCCTCGCCCCCGCCCGCCCAGCCACCTTTAAATATCGAATGATAGAATTCGCATTCAAATATTTTTTATTTTCCGATTGTCTTTGTTTCGACGAGCGCGTTTTGTTTTTGTTGGATTGATTGCTTCTTTGTCAATGGTTGTTGAGAGCTTATTTTTCGAGATGCACTGAAAATTATGTTAGAGTTGGTTTTATTTTGAATGTACGTTGTCATTCGGTTATTGAATGGAATAATTTGGTCATCATAATGAAGAACATAGAAGCCATTGAAATAGACATCACAAATATTTTATAAACTTCATACGCTTCAATACATTCGTGCTAGCTAGCACAATTATTGTAATATTTTTCATGCTTAAAGAACATTTTGTTATTGCGTTCGTGACAGACATGGGACTTGCGATATTTGGATACAAATTAATCTGACACTTTGAAAATATAATGTAAATGAAAAAAGACAACTGCTACGATAGTGGTTTTAGTCACCAGAATAATTTTTCCTGTAATTTTTTTATACAAAAAGATAGCTTGTTTTTTGTATATTCTTTACTATATGGTATAAAAATATCGGTGGGTACATAAATTTTGTAAATAAATATGAATTTGTGTAAAGTTATAAAATTAAAGTCATTGTCTTTGACTGCTGAATTATTGCCTTTGAAATCAGGTCATACGATGTGTGATTCATTTTATTGGATGAATCGTATTCACTGTAGGTTAACCACTCTCGTAATGTATTTTGTAAAACTCGTATAAATCATATATTGCACAATTGCGCACCATCACAACAATTTTAGATATATCTACATCAATATGAATGCATTCGCAAGCTTAATTTATAATAACTATAAGTATTGTGTTTTAAATATTTCATTTAAAAAGTTTACACAAAGGTATTAAATTTTTTTTGTACTATAGATGTTGTAAGTACAAAGTCTAGATAGTGTGTACGCCACCCGATATTATATTTATATTATATAAAATCATTATATTTTATTTGTTTTCAAATATTTTATTTATATTAGTTTTTAAAATATTAAAATAAAATATTTTTAGATATTAGCACTGATACGAATGGGCTAGCGTTATTTGAAACCTCTATAAAACAGTCATAATCAACAATGCATAATCAGGCATGCATAATCAACAAATATTTTTAATTAAAAGTGAATTTATTAAAGAAGATATTTTATTGGAACGGTTCATACTTTTAATTAAAATGAAAGTAATGGACAACCCTGGGAGAGAGGATTCTTAGTTTTAATTAAATTTCTAATAACTTCTTTATACAAATATTAGCAAATTAGCAATTTAGAAATTTGTAACGCAGAAGTCAAAGTTATATCATCAATCCCAGAGCAATCCCCAGAGCATATCATCAATCCCTTTTCCCCGAAGGGGTAGGCAGGGGTGTTAAACACCCACATTTCGCCAGATATGTTAGGGAGACCTAGACCTATGTAGTAGGTGGCGAGCCTGTTGCTATGCACCGGGCACAATGTGCGGCAAGCGATGTTCACAATGAATGTACATAAGTTTTATTCAAACTTAGTACAGGCGGTGGGATCGAACCCGTTTCAACACGTCCATCCCGGTTCACCCCGTCCATCCCAACTCGGCTACCGCTGCCGCTGCTCTTAAAATAATAGTAAATTAGCCTCATAATTGTTAATGATGGACAGCTTTTGTAGGCATTACTTTATTAATAAAATATATCAGAAGACATTACTGTTACAAGCAACAACGTCACACTAAATCGACCATAGCTAACACCTCCTCTCAATATTAAATTACGGAGAATTTAAGATTGCTAATATATCTATATTATTATTATAACTAATATTTACAAAAACAAACAAGTCCTCCTCTCAAATAAAAAACCCTTTTACATAACTAATTAATTATACCTTATAAATAAGCATGAAATTAAATCAACTTTTATACAGCATTTTAGTTTTACTGAACATTTAACTTTCTAACAAAGTAAGCATGCTTTATAGAATTGAGAGGCTTAGTAAAGATATCCGCTACATTATCATAACAATAATATAGGGCGTTTAATGTTCTCTACTTACATTACACAAATCCACAAAAATTATTTAGCTCCCAGCATGACTACTGCAAAACTGCAATATGATAAAACGATTTCAAGTGTATTTAATATTGGGTCCTTACCTATGAAATTGGTTTATTTTTCTCTCTTAGTATTTTGTCTGTAACTATTAAGATTCAGAGTATTCCTAAAAAATAATTACCTCGTCTAAAAATAGACTATATTTTTTAACTCTTTTGATTTGTTTTGATAATTTGTTGTAAGTTTAATTGTGTTAAAATTTGACACGGAGACAACTTTTTTTAAGTGCCTCCCGAATACATAATTTTATTTGCATTCACTTAAAAAAGATAAATAATTTTTATGAAGTGTGATATTACACATATTACTAAAGCTTGTCTAATGATAGATGCCAAATATTATTTTCTTTGGATTTGTCGTTGTGAAGAAAAATTTTAGTATGGAAAATGCAGAATTCCCCAAAATCTCCATACAAAACACCAATTTCATAGGTAAAGACCTAATATTACATAAATATCATCACGCCTTTTATCATACATCATCATCATAATTTTTTTTTACGTAGGCAGAGGTGCTAAAAGTTTTTCAATATTGAATTCACGAAAATATTTTTGATGAGATGGAAGCCATCTTAATTTTTATTTGATAACATATTGTAGTTTTATTTGTTACCGGCAAATTTTAAGAGCGAGGCGCTGGAGGACGAGAGTGGGTCAAGATTCGCCCATAGTTCGGTTGACCAATCTATACAACAGCCCTACACGAGATATTCCTGAACTCGACATAAACTACCAAAGCCGGAACCAATTCTTAAAAATGATGGAAGATGTTAACCCACCTTTGCGGCAGTCCAAGTAATAAATCAATAAGTAACAATAATAATATCATAGTATAAGAATAACTGACAATCATAATATTTATTTAACATTTTTTACTGAACAAAATTAACTAATAATTCTTAATTTGATAATAAATTTAATTTAATTTTAAATTTTATTTTAATATATAAATTTAATTTTGATGTAAAATTATGTAACAATATAGTTCAATTGTGTTGTGGTGTATTATATTTGGATTTTTTATGAATTTGTATTATATAAAAAATGGATGCTGTGATTACCTGTAATTATAAGTGCAGTTAGCAAATTAAATATAACACATCTTTTGATACTAAACATTCATCCTGATTATCACAAAAATTTTCTTTGAGTTCTGTACTTGCACCGCTATCTCTCCTTTGGATCTTTATGGCTAGCTGTCGTCCAGTGTGCGGTTTAAGAGTAAAGTCGACATATTTCTGTATGCTATGTAAGAGACCATTAAGTTCACTTGTAAGCTCCTTACAGTCGTCTGTCAAGACCTACACAATCTTTAAGAGGCGTCAAAGATTATAACATTAGAAATGTGGAAGTTGTTCTTGAAGTTGCGCTTAAAAGTAAAAATAAACCTGATAAGTAACTTCAAAGTACATACATACAAGAGAGAAAAATTTCAATATTTTTCCTGTGCATATAAGACACGATAACATGAATGCATTGAAACAAAGAAAGTGTAATACTTTATACGAAAGTAAATAAATAAAAATATAAAATAAAAGAAAGCATAATGTACTTACTATAATAAAGCTAAACATACATATTACACGTTACTGTACGCTGATCTAGTCAAAGGAAAATTGAGCTTTCTGCGTTAGAAAATTGTCAAACGGGTTAAATTGCTAAAAGGGAATTTATTACCTACTTATTAAACTTGTGATACATCCCTTATTTGTAAGGATTCACGACAGGATTTTAATAATAGCTTTTATAAGGTAAATTTTTTAAGTATACGAGTAATACATAACAGTAAATAAGAGACGGCGTTTCTCATTGGCTATGTATAGCTCTCGTAAAAAAAACCGATTTCAAGCAAGACTAAAATCTCTCTGCCCCCATGCCTTATGGGGGGCGGAAGCTTAAGCTCGACCTATACTCAACCCCCAGGATTCCGAGCCCGTTCCTAGAATGCTACGTTCCCGGGAATATTATAACAATGTTTGCTCTGGGTATAAGGGTGTAGTCTATGCGGCAAGCTTGGCAAGGTTTTTAAGGAGAATTTCACCAATTATTTGTAGCTTACATTTTCTCTTATAGCAAACAAGCCGTTAACGTTACCGGAAATGCATGAAGTCGGTCATTGTATACAATTCCAAGGAAATGTATAATCTGATATACATTAGGTTAAGATTATTATGTTTGTAACTCTAAAAATCTCTATTTTTAATATCTTCTCCATTTAGACAAAGTATTTATTGACACAAACATTGTTTGTAACATAAAAAATAACCATAACCTATTATTATCCTACCTATATTATCTATGAGATTATACATTTCCTAGGAATTCTATACAATTTCTAGGTTTCATTTTCCGGTAACATACTTAACACGAGCAGAAGCATTCATTTTTCATCATGACTGAAATTGATCTTGAAAAACATGACAAAATAATGTATGCATTATAATTTTTTTAAATATAAATATTTGTGCAGTGTAATTTATTTATTTCTTTATCCCTATCTTTACCACAAGGTGGCAAAGCCTAATTGACGTTAGTTTTGTCGGATTAGAATGTAATACTATTTTATTGTTTAATATACCAATTACCAGTTAAACTGATACAAATCAAGAATTTTACATAAATCAATCCGGAAACATTTACGAATGTCTCTATCCAAAATTTTGCGGATTTCATTGTAAATTAACGATGTTCAAATAATTATCTCCCGCCGTATGCAGCCGAGCTCGCGGAGCGTGTGATAATATTTGTGTTTCTGTTCCCGCCCCCATTACCAGGGAGGGGTGATTCAGTCACTCTTCACCGTATAATGTGTTTGTTTCCACTTGTTTGTGTAACTCTACTAACCAGTGCATGTTTTCGTCGCAAATTCTCATCCCGACTCGTAATACAAATATAAATATTTTCGTATAGACAGTCTACAGGTATTGTTGGTGAATGGTACTACTTACTTAGGCCCGGCGCACATTATCGGCATCGGCAAGGAAAGGAATCATTCGGCACCCTACATGCTAGCGCACATTGTTGGCAACTATGCCTTGGCATGCTGCAACGTCCTTAGGGATGGCGAAGCGTCCTTAAGCATGTCGTACCGTCCAAACTACCGCCGAGTGTTGCCTTGCGTACTGAACTTGCGCGTACTGAAGGATGCCGAAGTATCCCGAAGCAACCTTAAGGTCACCGATGCAGCATCCTCAAGCATACCGAAACGGTATTTTTGTTACTACGGCCATATATCATTGAAAATTCTTGCCATGAAGTTAATATTATGATGCTATTTATCACCTGAAATCCTGAACCGTGGCGATGTCGATAATGTGCGCCGGGCCTTACTTTATATTTATTTGGGAGTTACGTAATTACACACATCACATCACTCCAGAGACTACAGGTCTCCTTTCTTCAGATCTCTTATTAGGGTGTTTGTGGTCTGGGAATATACCCGGGAATCCCCCACTGGCGCAAACCCCGGCCTAGTGTCTGACTAGGTCGGGAAGCCCTGGGACAGGCTCGGAGAATTGCTTCGGCAGACCCCGGGTCGTTCCCACGGAAGGCCAAGGAGGTATATCGGGGAGTTTTAGTGGGTGTTCTCGGCCGCCGCCGAGCGGGTCCCACACACGCCTTCCGCCTCCCCAGCGGTTGGTAGGTCAGTAAATGGAATTTGTCCTCGAGAAAAAAAAGGGTGTTTGTGGTCATAATAAAATTTTTATTACTTTTTTGATGAGAGTGTAGTTTAATTTATGAGATTTGAAGAAAAAACAATTAGGGATCGTAGCAAGTGGAAATAAGGACTGTCTGCGAATGGAAGAAAGGCGTCATGGACATTTGCATGTTTTCCTTATGTTTTTGTGAATTTTCTTGTAAGACTGAAGCCAGTAATAAAATATGATATTTAGCATACCAAGAGACTCGACATCAGCTACGGCTTCAAGAAAGTAAAAATTAAATATGACTCATAAGGCTCATAACGATTAATATACCTAACACACAATATCTTTAAATAATAAGTTGAGCAATTTAAATGTATAATACGAACATAAATTTTAATACTAAACCCTAGAGACAATTCCCTGTTAGCTGTGGATGAGCTCACTCTACTTAATGTGGATCACGCACACGACTCGCACGCTTCGCTGCTTTTGCTGATGTGACGAGATGAGAAATATATACAGAGTATAGCCATAAGTAGGAACATGATGTTTGAGAGTTCAAACGTTTTTGGGACTATTTGCAAAACCATTGAACCTTTGAAGCAAACAGGCAAAGTTCATCTGACGCTCAATCTTAATATATATTTGGTATAGAGATGCGGGGAATATTGGTTTCACCGAATAACCGAATACCGAATATTATTCCGGTCGACCTTTACCGAACCGGATATTCGGCCGAATTATTTGGTTTACAATTACTTGGCTTAGCCAGGGAAACAACTTAGACAACATGTGCGTTTCGTGTCTCTACAGGCGATGTTAAAATGAAAGTTGACTATACTGAAATACCAATAGCCTAAGATATCATTATATTGACATAAGTAACATAAAGACTTGAATTACAGAAGAAGTTAAGTCTTTTTGTTGTATATCCGGTCATCTAGCCAAGTAAAACCGAATATATTCGACACAAAAACCAAATAATTCGGGCGAATACAAATAGTGCAATGATGTCGAATACGCCGAATACCGAATACAAAACGAATATTCAGCGTATCTCTAAATTTGGGTATGAGTTGGTATGAATTAGATTTTCACTTTTGAGGCTGGAATGACTTCTTCGTTCTTGCACATTATACAACCATCGTTACGTCTGTGTAAGGCACAAGGGGGAGACAGACGTGTTTACACCTACATTTCGCTTATTTTTAAACCCCATTTCAACATGAGGCTAGGCTACAAGTCTAAATTTACATATTTAATGAAAAAAATATGATTGAATAGCATAACATCGCAATTTCCGTTTCTTTTGTGTTCATGCTCAAAGCGATGGAATAATGATACGAAATAAAGTCACAGAACTAGCATTTCATATAAATGTCGGGAAATTATTTGTCTTCGCAATTCAATCCGAGACATCAAACAAAAGTTGTCGTAGAGCTTTCCTGTTGCATGCCTCTAACTATGGCTTCCGCAATCAATAGTAAAATATAAATAAAAAGTCTCCTTGAAGCTGCACTCGATTGCTCGGGGTCCTAAGGATGCAGCCTTTGAGCGCCCCAGAGAGCAGTAATTGGATTGATGCCGGGTCTAAGTAAACCGCCGACCGGTAACCGTCTTCGTACAGTCACGAGCAATAATTTGTATTCATATATATGACACTTAATGCTAAGAAAATAAAGTTCCTTTTAAGTCAAATTTGTTTACATATTTTAGCTCGCGACTGTACAGGCGCGCCTTTATTTTTGCGCTCGAGAGAGATTGCATGGAACGCAGACGAGACGCTCTCTACTGCCACTCAAGGACTCTGGTAAACAAGCTTAACCATTTTAATTTTATTTTAATGCCAATTAAAGTAAGTTCTATTCTAAGAGTCAAGAAACAAGATAAAGCAAGAAACAAGATTACCATATATGTAGAATATACTAACGTAGTGCTTATAATATTAAGGGTGGTTTCAGTGTCACGCGATTCGGCAGCGGCGTTGAAGCGCGCGCGCTTACATGTCAAAAGTGTATAGAAATCTGCATTTGCGCGTGTGACCGTTGCTGGCTAACCAGCCCGCAGCCACACGGGCGCGCTTATTCGTCAAAATATTTGGAAATCTGGCCCGCCGGCGTAAGTCTGATACTACCCTAATAAATGAGATTAAATGCTTCTAAAGCAACCAATCGGAGTGCCATAAAAATTGCGCTCTTCGCCACTCGCCAACACATACAGTCAGCGTCAAATAGTAAGTGACACTCAGGGTGTTCAATTAGATAGACACTACCAAAAGGTCAATAATATCGATACAAATAAAGATTCCATATTCTTAAACACACAAAAGAGCTTCCATATAATATATAACGAAACTTTTTGGTGTTATCAGCAATATGGAAACTTTATTTGTACCGATATTATTGACATTTTGGTAGTGTCTATTTTATTGAACATCCTGAGTGTCACTAACTATTTGACGCTGACTGTACCTGTTAGAATGTACAGCAGTGGAACTTCTATAAGCTGGTGAGATGAAATGCTGATATGTCCATAGAAAATGTTATATCGTATAAGTATAGAGTTAAAAATAACTCTATACTTATACCATATAACTGTTGTCGCATTATACCACACAAGTCTGTGGGGTCGTTGACCGGCGCTGTCCGAGATGTGGGATCGCAAATGCCGTGATAAATGACGTCACAGGTGCTAGAATACTCGGGAGACGCTATTACGTGAGCACCATAACGTTCTCGACTCTCGTTGCAGCGTAAAAATTTTACTAATATTTTTAAAGGTAAAAATGTGTTAAATATTGCAGTTCACGAAGGCGACTAAATCATCCAACTTTAGACTATCTAAGGGTGTAACCAGACCAGTCGATTGATCGTCGATCAATTGTAAAATGGATTAGTCGATATCGATCGATAGATTCTACCATATTCGACGACGACGATCGACGACGATCGATCGATTAGTCTGGTAACATTCTTAAGGCGGTAAGAGCGAAGCGACTCGCCATCAAAAAATGCAACAACTATAGTCAGTCATAAATGTATTAACTACTGAATTGACTACAATATTTTTTTAATTTGTCAGCTGAAGGTCCTTAGAAGTTTATAAGATCATTTAGTAACCTCTAGTACTCCTAACTTACTATTTCAAGCTCTAAGCATTTTGGATTATGCTGAAACGATAATTTTTGTTGTAAGTCCTATTGTAGAACTTGCCTAGGCAAATGAATTTTATTCAGATGGTAGCTTCTACTATCATCAATTAATTGCACGAAAAAATCATCTGGAAATGTTAGGAAGAAAGAGATAAGAAATAAAAACTAATGAAAAGTGAATATTTCGAAAATAATGATTTAAAAGGGGGCTATCTGTTGATACACCTGGCACAATGTAATGCAAGCGATATTCATAATAAACTGTAGTCTGTTCTCAGTCTATATACGTCCCACTGCTGGGCATAGAACTTTCTCATGAAGAAACACATGAGAAGTAATTGCCGTAACACCACCAGTTGCAATTGCGACCGGGACTAACGGTATAACGTGCCTCTCGAAGCACGGAGGAGTTCGAGATCTAAATTGTTGGTCATCCATCAAGGCCTGGCCATGGCGAAGGTAGCTTTGTTTTCGATATTTGTTTCGATATCGAATGCCAAAGCTACGCCACCGAGCTCCTCTATACCTACTGTAGGTAGGTATACTCCATATTGTAGGTAATAAACTGTATGCAGGTGTGGTATTTAAACTCAGTGGTAGTGATTCGGCCGAGGATTGACCCAGAGCCGTCTCGTAAGAGTGCATTTTCTCAAAACGAACTAAATTTTTCATAAGAATTTCTCCTGCAACAGAGTACTAATAAAAATACAGACCATTCTCTTCAAACAACTACTTTCAAAGAGGCTTTTAATAGCTCACAGTAATAGATTTCCAGATGGGAGAGCGTCACTGGCATCTTTATTTTTCACATCGAACGTGTAATGGTTGTCTTGAAAGGAACATTTTCCGAACGCTATTTGAGCTCAGCACTGTCGCCTCGTAAATTGCTTTGAAAACAACAAACTGAAAATGAAATATACTTTTACTGGCTGTTTGCGTTGCTGGCTTCCCTTCACCGGGTTTTAGTATTTTTTATGATTGGTATAGGTCTGTGAAGTAATGTTTGATTAGGTATTGTATGTAGAAGAAAAATTTTATAATTGTAAACATCGACGTCAGCCAGCATCGATATTTTTTGCAGATGTTGTCATTGACGTCATTGTTCGATAAAAATCGAAAGAAAATCATCGATGTTTTAGAGTCGATGTAAACATAATCTCTCCATATAATAAAACTGTAGAGGTCGAATGTCCGTACATAGAAAAAAAATGCTTAAAATCAAGTCAGGGGGATGTAAAAAGAGGGAAAATAATAGGTTGGGGAAAAAGTTTCTTCGCATTTTTTAAGAAAAGTCAAAACATTTTTTAATATAGTTTATTTACATCAAACTAAAGTATGTAGGTACCATTTTGTTCGATAACTTTTTGCCATCTTGTAGGTAGGGACATGATCCCATTGCTATAGAAATTTTGGGACTTCTGGTCAAAATACCGCGACAAGTGGTTTTGGCAGTCCTCTCGTGATGTTAACCTGACACTGCCTAAAGAATTCTGAAGAGACCGAAACAGGTGGAAATCTGAAGGTGCAAGGTCAGGACTATACGGCGGATGCATTAACACCTCCCAGCCAAACTCTCTTAATTTTTGCTGAGTGGCTAAAGATGTGTGAGGTCTAGCGTTATCATGATGAAAAACCACCCCTTCTGTTGATTAATTCCGGCCGCTTTCTCTCAACTTCTTGCTTTAATCTCATCAGTTGTTCGCAGTAGAGTTCAGAATCGATGGTCCTGCCTGGTGGTAACAGCTCATAATGAATAATGCCCTTCTAATCCCACCACACACACAGCATCACCTTGTTGCGAGTTAACCCGGGTTTCACCACAGTCTGTGAAGCCTGACCGGCCTTTGACCACGACCTTTTTCGCACGTACTTGTCGTACGTGATCCACTTTTCATCACCAGTTATCAGCTTCTTCAAAAATGGTTCGGTTTCATTACGCCGTAATAAAGAATCACAAATAAGTACACGGTTCATTAGGTTTCTTTCAGTGAGCTCGTGAGGTACCCAAATGTCGAGCTTTTTTGTGTACCCACTTTTTTTCAAATGCGCCAAAACTGTTTTGTGGTCACATTCATCCATGGACTTTAACCTTTAGACCCGCCATTATCATGAATTTGAAAGAAAACAATTCAGACAACTAGCTGGGGTGCGGGGGGTGTGGTAAAAGCTCGGAAGTGATACGATAGATTCCGAAACATTTCGATCTCCATGGCTACGGCGCGCGTAGAAAGGACCTTATGCGTCGAGCTATCGATATCGATAAATAATTTTGCATTTCATAAAAAATCAATTATATCAGTAACTATTTTTGCCTGTAACTTTTATTTTAAATGTAATATTAAATGACCTGGTGACGAATACAAATATTTAAACTGTACACTAATAAATTGAGCCTCAGCGGGTATATTTTCATTGAAAAAAGTCCACATAAGAGATGTACGTGATACTTTGTCTTGCAGTGCAAAGCATTCTAGACCTACGAAGTAGGCACAGACGGAAGTTAGCTACGCGTTAGGCAAAATATGATAGGTATTTTATCAACGTGTCAATCGTACGGATTAAAGTGGTAATTTTCCACGTTATTTTTTTTTTATATTTTACAGGATGCTGAGTTTTTTATATGTACCTAAATATCACAAAACAATTAATAAAGGTTTATAAGAAATAAAAACCATCTGACAACATAGCAATATTTTATTCAAAATAACACTTTATTAAATTACAATAAATAAGTAAGTAGGAATATTGTAAATTACATAATATGCCCTAGTATTAGCGTCATCAAATCAAATCGAAATCAAGATTGTTTAAAAATCAGAACGCGGTATGGTTCCAATAAATATATCGGTGAGTTTTAGTGATTAGGTACAGTCTGTAAATAGTGAGTGACTGACCAAGATTTGATTTGTTTTTATTTAATAATGAACTTAAATACGAAAATCAAATCTTTCACAAAGATTCTGAGATACTGAGCTTCGATTAAAAGTAATGATCACTCAAGAGTATAGCGACGTTCATGAAAGTTGTGCAGCACCTACACCTACATAAAGGTACATCATATTCTCGCGCGATGCGAGCATTTGCATTGATATTAAACGTTAACATAAATTTTGTTTTATTTATTTATTGACATAAATTAATTTTGTAAATCTTTGTTTGAATAATAATAATAATAATAATAATGCTTTATTTGGAATTTCACAAACATATTTACATAAACAACAGTAGTGCTTGTTAATGTCTGTTTTAGTTATAAAAACTGTGTTACAGTCATTAACGCCCACCTCCATACACATAGGAGACAACATTCCAAACACTGAAAGGTTACAATATATATAGTAAAGGCTTACATTGGTATATTCTTCATTAAGAAAACTATTAAGAAACATGCGAAAATAATCAAATAATTAATTAAGTGGGAAAAGATGTACGTGCGTGCGCGCGTGTGTGTGTGTGTGTGTGTGTGTGTGTGTGTGTGAGCGAGTGAGATTGTGAAACATATGAACATCCAACATCACAAGCAACTCTGCAAGAATTCTTCTGTATCATGGTAAGATAAACTTTTAAGCCATGTTGTTAAACGAGATTTGCATTCTCGTAAGGTTAATGGGTGAATCTGTAGAATTGTGTTTATCTTATTATATAAAACAGGGGCAATATAATAAAAGTGTCTTTTACACAGAGCAAGTCTACAAAAGTGTGATGTACAGACCAGGTCCTTTCTACGTTTGTTAATTTTGCTCTTGGTACTGATACCATATGGTACCTGCGTATGTTTACGAAGGATTACTTGCAAAATGTAGATCTGTCTTACCGTCAATACATCAGCAATTATATACAGCTCGCTTGTGGGGAACAACATAGGTTTAGACGTAATTACCTTAAGTACTGCTCTTTGCGCCCTTTCAAGACGCAGGAATATAGTTTTGCCTGAACCACCCCACGCAGAAATGCAATATGACAAAACTGACTGAGCCAGTGCACTATAAGTAGTCATAAGAGTATTTTGGTCCACTACACTTCTTAAATTTCTAAATAGATAGATTAATTTTCTCACTTTATTCACTGTAGCACCAACATGCACACTCCAAGAAAGGGTATGATCTATCCAGACACCAAGATATTTAATGTTGGGCGTACGAGTAATTTTTATGCATTGGCAATCGATAACGCTTTTAGGGTGCATTTGATGAGCTAATATACTGAATATATCTGATGGAAGCGAATTAATGTTAGGGGCAAATGTAATATATTTCGTTTTACTTAAATTAAGAGTTAATAAGTTCCCGCAAAGCCAGTTCATAACCTCAGTCAACACAGATTCAGCATTAGAGAAAGTTTCAGCCCAATTTGCACCATGAACCAGTAAAGCAGTGTCGTCCGCGTATGTTATTATCCTACATTTTGGAAGAGACAGTTTGCAAAGATCGTTCATATAGATGATGAATAGAGTCGGACCAAGGACGCTACCCTGGGGAACTCCAAAACTAAGTGCTACATCGTCACTTACGAAGTTTTCCACAAGTACTCTCTGGAAGCGGCCAGTGAGATAACTCTTGAACATGTCATGAGCAATTCCACGGATGCCAATCCCTGATAGCTTATCAAGTAAGAGAGGGACGGAAACGGTGTCGAATGCTTTCGACAGGTCCAGAAACAAGCCAACCGTCATCAGTTTATGGTTCAGGTTCATTGACACCAACTCTGTTAAGTGCAACACAGCATCCTCCGTAGACTTACCCCTTCTAAAACCGTATTGATTATTAGCTATGATGTTATAGCTATCCAAAAAGTTGATAAGTCTCTTGTTAAGAATTTTTTCAAGGATTTTGGACAGCGTATTAAGAACTGAGATAGGTCTGTAATTTGCAACATCACTCCTATCTCCACTTTTAAAGATAGGGTGTACTAACGCTTTTTTAAACGCCATGGGAAAAACACCGGATGTGAGGCATAGGTTAAACACATAATTGAAAATGGGAACAAGTACATCTTTTGATGCTTTAATGATTGAGGTAGGTATACCATCCACACCAGTTGCAGAGGTCGATTTGAGGCTATTTATGATATGCCCAATCTCTTCTTGGTCTGTGCTCAGCATATACATAGAATTTGGAGGAGACACGGTATTGGAATCACAATTTAAAGCATTGAAAGTAGTTGATGTGGTCAGGTTATCAGTGATTTTTGAAGCTAGTTCCTTCCCAGTATTAGCAAAATAGTGGTTTATTTTATTGACGATATGGGATGGATCATCAGATGTTAAAATTAACTTGCTAGGGGAAATTTGCTCTTTATTTATATGTCCTATTGTTTTGATTAGTTTCCAAGTAGCTTTAGGATTATTGTTAGCTTTTTGGAATTCACTGCGTTGATGTTCCTGTTTAACCCTTTTTATTAAGTTATTAGTGAAATTTTTGTACCTCTTATAAATTGTTTTTTTATTTAAGTTTTGAGGATCTTTTTTAGTTATGAGATATTATTTATCACGATGTCTGAGACACCTCAACAAGCCCGGAGTGATCCAGGGTTTGATGATTCGTTTCCTGGATGGTATATAAATCTTACTAGTATGATTATCGATAACTACGGATAAGATATTAATAAGTGCATTAGTAGCCTCTTCGGCATTGTTGCATGTTATGACGGATGAGAAGTCCGTGTTTTGTAGCTCTAGCTTACAGGAATCAATGTCAATACGCTTGGTAAAACGTATTGCGCGTAAAGATGCAATTTCTAAATTACAAGAAAGAATTGTTGGCGCATGATCAGTGATGGAAGAGTTCAGAACCAAGGTAACAGCTTTGGAGACAGTTCTAAGAATGACGTGATCTAGACAGTTTGCGTTTCTTGTCGGAAAAGTATGGGCTGGTAACATGCCATGGGCAGCAACCATGTTTAAGTAAGACTCAGAACCGTGGTCAAGGCCATTAGGAGTAATATTTATATTTATGTCTCCAATTATAGATATATTGCGGAAGGAATTTAGTGAGTTCAAAGTCTCATCCAGATATGCTATAAAATTGTCAATATTTCTATAGCATGGCGATCGATAGATAGCAAGAATTGCCAACTTATTTGTAAATTTGAGTATGACACAATTTGCATCCGTGAATTCGGGAGTTTCACAAGAATAGACTAGGTTATCTTTAACATATGCTATGACTCCATCATTCTGATTTTTATAAGTCGAAATGCAAGCGCTATAACCGGATAGGGAGGGTATGGAGGGACATTTGCTCAACCAACACTCAGACAGTATAATTACATCAGTATTAGTGCTAAGGCGGTGAAGTAGTGTTTGAAGTTGAGAAAAATTGCAACCTATGCTTCTAATATTCGTATGAAAGATATTTATTGCATTTCCATTGGCGGGTATATATAATTTACATTGCTCAGGAGAGCAAATAAATGAATTGGAGACTTGTATTCTTTCTAGTTCTTTAAAAACGTTAAAGTTATCCATCATATAGATGACAGTACTTAACAATGATAACAGAAAAAGTGTGACAAGGTATTAATTTTATCGACTTAGTGTAGCTGCAGTAGAGAAATGAAAAGACGAGTAACCGGCAAAATGTAGCGAATAGTACACATTGTTTACTATTTGAAACACAGACGAAGCAGTCTTGGTCCCTATGATATAGTATGTTTTTATGTGTGTAGATGAATATTTTGTATATAAGTGTATATTTTGTGTACGGTCTGTATTTAATGTTAAAGTGTGTGTTATTGTGTTTTACTGATATCAATGTGTAATTGCGTGTTATTTGATAAATTCTTTTACAAAATAAAAATAATACCAGTAATTTTACATATAAATTAGTCGCTAATACATGCGTGACATAATAACAATAGTAACAGTGCAAGCTTAGCAAATCTTGCAGATAGTTATTTAATATTTTAGACATATTATGAAGTTCCTTAGCAGAAAATAATCTGCCATAATATGCATGCATTACATAAAAACAGAAGGTTAAAAACAGAGTAAGGAATTTCCAGTTCGATAGTCATACCGGAACTTGTATATAATATATTGAATATCACATGATGTGAATTTGAAGCAACTAAACACACATTTTCTCAAGTTTGAAGCTACTTCGTGTGGTATATTAATCTGAAAAGTTAAAAATATAATAAAACATTTCTCAAATCACTTTATTAAAACAAAAAAATGTTACTGTGGTTTAACAACCCAAGACTTTTATTTTTTAACATTCTTATAATATCCAAAATAAATTTAAAAGTAAGTATTATACTTTTTATAATACTATTAGATTAACAAGAATCCACCAAATCGGTAAAAATAATGCGTCACGTAACTGATATTCTAATGAATATAAATAAATTATTTATTTATCTCCTATAATACAATAAGTATAAAAACATGATTGGGGTCTCCTATTAAGCTTGTGTCGCCTGTGCCAGGAGCCCCGCTCTTCTACATTGATTTACATACAGATGAAAGAAACGTAAGTAAAACAAAGAAAAATTAAATTACATTATTAGATTTGTATGTGTGTGTGTGTAATGTGTGTAAAGATCTTTTTATTAAGCTTTTTGTTTAAGTGTTTAATATTGTATTAAAAATTATTTAATTAATTTAAATTTTACTGTAGTATTACCAAATAAATAAATATAAGAAAATAATTTTCTGGAATTTTTGCGCCGCAAAAAAACTTTTTTCAAATCAAATCAATCAAATCAAATCAAAACATTAATATTAATACCAAAATTCGATCTAAGAAATGCTTAAAATCAAAGATACATTGTATTTACTTACAATTCACGATAAAAACAGCGTCGGTACTGCATTTTTTATAAGCCGCCGCCTGTTGTTAATTTTTTGAGTCCATGAGGCATTATTTTGATGGAAACCAATTTTCTCTATTTACAGCGTTTATCCACTTCTCTTTCTCGTCTTTTGGAAATCTATAGGAGAAATCTATTTTATTAGGTATAGGTTACTGTAATAAGTATCGACTATATAAATACACCGCTCTAATCATTGTTGTCACCGATAGTGAGGGATGGACATACACGTAATCAGCAAGAGTAAAAAAGACGGGGAGGAGCACGTGACGGACCTGTCCAGTTTATGTTGATATTTGTCAATAATTTTGAAAATCAAAATAATTGCTTAAAATATTTTTGAAAAATTGTAACAATACTTACCGATGAAAACTAATATTGTTTGTTGATAGATTACAAGTTTTACTATTGATTCTGCACAAATTTACGGCACAATAGGTCATGATGCTGTATATTAAAAGTGATTTATGTTTTAAATCTTAACCTCGATTCGGTTCTTGGTTTTGGTCGACACTGACACTGAAAAATCTGTCATGTAAATGTATAAGTTGAAAACAACTTATGTTTGGTTTGAGTTGAGTCGCCTTGTATGACACGTCTATAGGAGGCTATGTGGTCGCTGCATTCATCCCTCCTAATCACATGACAATACAACGTTAATCTATTACTTTTTATGTCTTACTATGTCACGGGTGCTATTTTCATACTTCATCTGACTTTTTTTAAAATATGACAGGTACACTCTTGGCCTTCATCTCACCTGATGGTAAGTGACGATAAGGCCGAAGGTGGAAACGAGCTTCACCTGTAATTCTCAACAACTGAGGAACTGGATATCTTACCTCTTATTATCCGAACACAACATTTCAATGCTTATAGCATTGTTATTGTGGCGACATATTTACCACTAACCAAACTGAGTAGAATGCTGAGGTGCTCTTGTTTTGAGGTGCTCACGGAAGACCAGCGTCAGGCAGTTTAGGCTCCTGACCTATGCTGAGTGGGCTCCATTTTAGTGATACATGTTTAAGTTCTAATGTTGTTTCATTTTATTGTTACCTACTCTGTATCTTAATTTTAACGTGTATTGCTGAATAAACGATTCTTTCTTTCTTCTTTCTTTCTTTCTTTAAAAACCTTTGCCCCATGGGGAATCGAAGTCCGGACCTCCGGATCTACACCCGGTGGTGTCAACTACTAGACCAGAGAGGCGGTTAAAAACTTGTGACTCGACATAACCATCTAACATTCGTATTTCAGCTGCATGCAGTTTTCATTCATCCAGCGCTTGTTGCCCAACATTCAGATTTATACATTAGGACAGGTTTTGTATATTTTCCCATTAAACTTTATTTTGCGCGTACCTTTGTGTTCTGTCAAATCTAACAAATGGGAGATCGCCGCGTGCGCCCTTTAAAATGATCCATCCAGAAACTAGTCAGCTAAAAGCATGTCATAATACCAAAAAAGAACCAGCCAGTTTAAGCCGTAAACTGAATTGCCTGGAATCAGGCTGGATTTTAAAATCTTCATAATACGAACCCTGTTCGTGTGCACAAGGCGTCCACATTACACGAATTCTGTTGCATGATACATTGCAACAATGTGTACGGCAAATTTTTTCATTGCATGATACATTGCGTGTTACGTTTCACCAGTCTGTCCACACCTTAAAAGTACATTGAAAATATCTATAAATGGGTGTGGGGTGTCCAGGTGTCCGGCCATGTTCTTTTGAATAATGCTGTGATCACTGGCTATGACTTATTAGGGATTGTTTGGGATGTGTTTTGGAACACATGACGAGAAAGAAAAATAAATTAAACGTTGCATAATATATCGTATCTGTCATAATGTATACTTATTACAACAGTAAAAATGATGAAATAAAAGCTCATTTTCGTATAATTGCTCTATGTAGCTTGCATTTTTCTTATAAATTTATTCTTTTAGATTTCGGAGTTTAAAAACTCAACAAGCACTTTCAATGTTTCCTAGTTTTTAAAATTCCAAAAGAACGAAATTTTTTTAACATTTCAAGATAATCCACAATTATTTATTTATTTATTTATTTAACTATTTATTGTACACAAAAGAAAAATTAAGAATATACAACACATAAAATAAAAAGACGAGTACAAAAGGTAGGGCTTATTTATATCTTCCAGCCCACCTGCTAGGAGAAATTCTGAGAAGTAGGCTGAATGGCTGAATTGTCTTGAAAGTTAAAAAAATTTCATTTTAAAATTGTTACTGAATAGCTCTATTTAATTTTTCGATGGTGAAACACAAATCTTACTGTTTAGTAAAAAAAATCACAATTCTTGTGATGTGTGTATTATCTTCAAATTTATTTTTGTTTTTTCTTATTAATGGTGTAGTGTGGTAATTTAAACATAAAATAAATATTTTTGGATATAACAATCAAACAAAAATGTAACACCATTATTTTTTATTTGGACTGAAATAAGACTATTTTAAGTACTTAGAATAGTAAACTATACATTAACCGCAACTATAGTAACATAATTAAATTATTTATTTATTTATACTCTTGACACCATACCAGCGTCAATATACATAATTGAAATATAAATTTAGATAACCAATTAATAAAATATAATAATATTTATTACTTATAATTTATTAGGATATTAGCATATGTTTGGCATAATTATACATAATTTTTCTTTTAAAAAAATCAACTCTGTTAACAATAAGAGTAATTATAAAACATGTTTCTGAACTGCATTTATCCTAAAATATCCTAAAAAACAAATCTAAAATTTTCCGAACACGTAAAATAAAATTCGTTAACTCTAACTATTAAGAGATCAAAAATCAACTCAGGTAACTAATATACTTAACAGGTTGGGTTGTATTTTAACAACACAAAATATATATCGCCTTCCGTTACGCACCAAATTAGGACACTTTATTCGGTACATTAATGAACAAAACATGACAAGGAGATAAATTTAAAAAACAAAAAACAAAAGAGAGCCGAAAATTAATTAGATTTTCCTTTGTTTTGTTATTTTTTACAGTATTTTACAGGTACATGCATGTTTTTTGAGCTAACTTCTTAACGGACCTAATAAATATTGAATTTTAGGTATTATTTGCATTATGAGTACTTGTAGGTATAGTACAGAGATGGTCCACATACAATGTTTATACAAATTACATAAAAGTTGTAGAAAATATTGTATAAAGCATGCAAAGACCTTTCGCACCTCTAACTGCCGCGGATTATACCTACTTAATAATGTGAAGTAATATTCATGTACAGTCACGTGATAAAGTATGTATATACATAAAGCAGTTAGTGACTCATAAATATAAGCCACGCCCAATATCACCAAATACCTTATCACAATTAATAGTACCAAGAACCACAATGCCGTATCTCATATTTAAATCCTTTAAGACCCGATTTTTCAATCCTCAGATAAAATTATCCGCCATTTAAAACTATCACTGTCACTTTCTAAAGTTATAAAAAGAAAAGGGACAGAGCTAAAATTTGACTGACAGATAGTTTTATCTGAGGATTGAAAAATCGGGCCTAAATTTGACAAAATTATCATTTTCCGATAAAAAAATAACGACGTCTATTCAATGTAATTTAATGAAATAATTTAGATTTCGTACAGCACTTTCAGTAACTATATAAAGTAGTTGCTGAAAGTGCTGTAACCATATATATTTTTTTAATTATCATGATAATATTAAAATATGGAATAGGTATCTAATATAGTTTTATTATCACTTAGCGCATTTCAGTATAGTATAGTTTTATTAAGATCATATAAGGAGGACGGTCGTCATTATAACATCCAAAATTATATTATTTTTCTTATGCTGTGCGCTTGTTTTAGGGACTTCTCAAATTTTCTTAATTGGACAAGGAATTCGCAAGATTGTCTAAAATGTAAAATTACTCTGTAATGTCACGTAATGTGCTGTTTGGATGGAAAATTACGATTGTCATAAAATACCGTATGTACGTTCTGATTACTATCAGGTACGTTAGGGCTAATTATATTAAAATACAGATAAAAAAATAAAAGATTCTTTGAACGAAGGCATCCAATTCAAGAATTTTTCTAATACAATATAGAAATACAATATTATAATTCATAAAGATTGAATACTAGATTCAATCTTTTTCCTTTACCTTACTAGAAAGGATAGAATTATCAAAACGGTATAAAAAGACATTTCATAATTATCCCAATCAATTCCTAGTGGGATGAACATTTTCAGACGTTTTACATTTGAAAAGTCCCCAAAATTTGTGCATAATAAATAATAATATAATATATCTGCTTTATTATCAATATAAAATCATTGGCCAAGCCGCTCCTTTTGTGAAAATGGAACATTTATTACTGCCGTCATAAGATAAGAAGGACATGATTAACAAAATCTCTAGGAAATCTTAACACAAAATAAAATCAAATGAATTTGTGTTAGAGTAATATTATTATGCATAAAAAGGTCAAAGACCTTTAAGTATGACGATAGTATAAGGTAATATCATATTAAAACAATCATAAATTGCACATTAATGATTTCAAGTAGGTCCGCGTAAGTAAAATTCGCAGAGTTGCTGAAAACACACGTCAACAACAGTCTGACGTTATTAGCAGAAATAAATCGTGAATGCAGAATTAAATTTTTTAAGTTTTATGTCACCTCAGTTGGATATTTACTCAAACGAATATGTTAAGGCATTAACAATCTTATCAGTTTTTGTGAATATTTTTCGGATTTATAATGCATCTAACTTTGTGGTTGATGAACAATACAAAACATCTTATCTTACTACTGGCGTACGTTCTTTGCTATTTTATTTCTTGGGAGGTGGATACCTGGATGCACTCAACACACGCCGTATCGTACCTACTGTGTCTTTTGTTGCTTCCAATAATATACGTTAGAATAATTTCCATTAAATTTGATATGATCTATTAAAATACATACGTCCTTTCTTTGCTATCACAGCCGTTATTTCGATAAGTCATTATATTTAAACAAAAAGTGGATTATATCTAGAATATTTCTTAGTCATCAACATTTCGCTAAGTACCTGAATGTTGCATAAGTTTTTATAAATATTTATATTGTTTTCTAAAATTAACGAACAAATAATCAATTTTTTAAAATTAATAACATTTGAGCTTCGCTCTTATATCTACGAAATATAATTTTGACTATAGTATGTTAGTTAATATTCTCGCTTCAGTTTTCGCCCATGTATTATTTCAATCTATTAGGGCTTGTTTCGATTGTGGCGGTAATTGGTCAAATAGTTTAAGTGATTGAAAACTATACGTAAAAATTTACAAATTTTAGGTTCAAGTGCTCAGTCTCTTCAACATCACATCGGAGTGAACTAATAGATTGATATCATACAGAGCGCATTCCCTTGGTGGGATCCATATTGACCTATCATACCATCTCGCTGGAAAAACATCATGACAGTTGGCACATGAAGTGATAGAACTGATCAAAATTTACCGGCTCCAAATCAATTTCCCTCTCAGACTTATGCAGTAGTTCCGGATTTCGCTTGAGAAAGTTCCTCACCCAGTCCTCGCCTGCCATTCTGCTGTTGACATCAAACGGGTGGTTCAAGTGGTTGTCTTCAGCATATTGAAAAGCCAACTCCCTTATATCTCGTCTGGACACACCCATAAAATATTGCTCCATGCTTTTAATGTACCCTACTAGATCCTTCTCTTGGCTCTCGGTGAAAACTCGTCTGTAATGGCCCATTAATGGCTTTGGATCGTCAGGCTGCTGGTAGCGCAGCTTGCTGGCTCGCCTCTGCAAGGTCGACCGCGGTATGTGAAAGGTCCTAGCTGCCAACTTGTAGCCCATTTTACCAGAAATAACGGCTGCGACGGCTTTCGCCATGTCCTCTTCGCTCCAAGCTTGGCGTCCACTCATTCTTTCGTATCTTCGGACCATCGTTATCTGAAAATATAGCGTTGTATCTGAATTAAATGCTTGATTTACAGAGGCTACTTAGACACGTGTCTGACGTAAATTGTGGCCGTATATTTGTGATTTTTTAACATGTAACAATGCACGTGTAAATTTTAAGTAGGTAAACAAACTAATAAAGAATCAAAAATAGTGCAGCGTTTTAAAACAAATCGTACAAACGGGTACCTATAGAATAAAAAGTAATAATATTAATTATGTAGGTAACTCTGCTTGAGTTTGCCTGTTTGAAGGGTAACCGCGACCTACCGGTTCTGTGGAGCACGATCAATGCCGACTCGAGGTGAAAAAACATGTCTCAAGACGCTCAGAGGTTACCCCGAGTGATGGTAACGCGTCGAGATCATAAATATTTAATGTACGTCATAGTGACCGCAGAATATATTTGTCTAGAATGCTTTTCCTTAAAACAACCGTGGCTGCAATTGATGGTCGAATGGTCAAGCCGAGAAACCTGACTTCATTAATCGGTGCGCAATCACCCGCGAAAGTTGTATGATGTGCACGCATCGCGCTAAATAAGACCTAAGTTTATGTCTCGGAAAGTCGATCTGCAGCTCGCGAGAACAAAAGTAGCTCAACTTGTCACGTAACTTTCAATTTCATCGAGTATCATCGAGGTCTTGCTTCTCATTTTCACTTCTATATTTCCCAGTGTGTTATGTGAAACAATTTTTATTATTACTTCGCATGTGGCGAGCTATGACGTAGGTGTTCGGCACACCGCAGAGTTGATAGCGAACAACGGGCGATAAAATATGGCGTGTTTTACAACATGATATCTTGGGCAGGGGCGGCCCCTTGTTCTACAGTCCAAACGAATGCAATTTTAATTTTAGCTCTTAGCCCCTTCTAATACGAACAATGCTCAGGCCAATGTTTATCGAAATTGTTCAAGGAAATTGATAATCTGCATCTAAATGACATTGATTCCATCATAACGATTTTTAATGATAACAGCATAACACATCGACGTCATCAGCTGATTGTGTCCCACTTACACCCATCGGAGCGCGTGTAACAAAGATCTTAATAAAAATAACCCTGACTATTCTCGGTGTGCTGATTTCCTTAAAAGTTGAGACAGTGCAAATTGGCCTCTAAGCTGATGCGCGAAGACGCAAGCGGACTGCACACGATGTGTAATAAAGAGCTCATTCCTCCAGGTGTCACGAGAGATATCTCTTCGCGTTATTGTTGTAATTAAAACAAAAGGCAATGACGAGTACAAGTACGATAATGGTAATTACGTTAATCGCTTATTTGACAACATTAGTAAGTTAAAACTATTAATTATCAACCACAGACATTTATCCCTAAATTATTAGTTTCAAATCGATGTACCGTCCTTGAGTGACCGCGTCACATTTTTTATCTGTCAAAAAAGAGTAATGTCGTCAGCGGTCAGCTGTTGGCGAGTCGATCTATAGAGCGTCTATCAACAAGTATTTCTATCCAGTTACTAGTACTGTGCTTCACAACTAAATATAACACTATTCATCTCGTGCTGTATTCGTTCACCGTTAGGATATACTGGTTATTGAAGAAGTAATGGATAGTGTTCAAGGCGATCGTTTCGTAATCGCGAAACGGCCGAGTTATCACAGTAGCGGCGCGAGTACGGCGTGAGTCGAGGTTACTCTGACGCGTGACTTGCAAGGTCCCCGCTGCATTGCACGATGCGCCAAGGTTGTCCTGCTACAAGACACACTAGGCCCACGTATCTAAAAGGTGATCATCACTCACGCCCTATATTATTTCAAAGCACTGTCAATTGTTTTCGAGTATGTCACTCGGAAATCCCATCGGACTGAAGTGAAAACTGCATCGGACGGTGTCGCGAATCGCGGTGCATGCGCTGCAATTAGACAATAGATGCCGTCACGTGTGGTATGTGTGTTTGTACTTACGGAGAGAGTGTTGGGCAGTGGTGCGGCGCGGGTGGGCAGCGGCGGTGTGGGCCGAGTCGGGCCGAGGGTGCGGCGGAGATGCGTGCGGGCAGCGATTGCGGGCGTGAGGTGCTCGTGCAGCGTGCGGCCAGGCGGACGGCGCGCGCGGCACTGGCGCGGGGCCCGTCTTGCCCCGCCGCGGCCCTGGCGCGTGACGTCACCTGGCCCAGGGCCCGACTCACACGTCTATTCTTGTCCTCGGCTAATTATCTAGATCCTTTGTCTGCAACGATTAGTACACTGAAAAGGAAATCTGGTTATCTCTACCCGTACATAGCCGCCAATAATTCACGTCATCGTTATATAGATTGCAAATTTTATTTACAAACACGCCAACGCAAGCGTGAGTCATTGTTTGTGTAACAAATTTAAGTAAGTGCAAAGTTCGTTGTTTGTAATATTAGTTAATATTTTTTTCAACTTATCATAATCCGAAATACTACTTACTTGACAACAAGTTGAACCTATTGTTTGCTGAATATTGCTCAATTTTCACACAATCATATTAATATTTAACAAATTTTTGTACAGCGCGATATTTCTATGTATCACATAGAGATACGAGTAAATCTTCACTTAATTACATTCCATAAGCATGAGATTCCGAAATTTGTAATGAACATACCGACCTAATGTAGTTATTATAATTGCTATTATGCACATACCTATCAGCTCGCGTGCTTGCTTGATGTGTAAGTGCCTAAAATATCTTTGTACTGAAAATATAAAGAAAACTAGGACTCTTTATTTTATGACCCTCTTGTTTTAAAAAACTGTAGGTACTCTTGTCATAAATTAGGTAAATTAGACACGAAACTATCAAAAATACTTATGAATGTCAATATAACCATAAAGAAAAATAAGAAAATCTTAGAAGAAAACCATAAAATAGGTCCTGAGAGAAACTGCCAGCAAGCAGTAGTTCTTTTGATTACAACTGAAACGTTTAACGCGTAAAAGATTATTAAATACTATAAATATAATTTGTACAATAAAAAAAACAAATGCCTATATTACATATATAGATCGACATACTTATAATTTAATTGATTACGAAATATATTCAGAAAAAATGTATTTACACAAACAATATTAATATTTATTATTGTGTCTTTAAAAACAAGAATTTTATTGTGTCCATAATAGTTTCATTAAAACAAGATAAGTAATTCTCAATAAAATTTTACATTTAGTAAACGAATATGGTGACATTCATAGACTTAAAATATCAGGATAAATAAATCATAGGAAAATTAAAATAATAACGAATACACAAAAAGTACTCTCCAATAACAGTCCTAATTCGGTCATTTAAAAGTAAGAAATTAAAGCCAGTTTGCTAGGATGTTACTTTAACATACAAATGAAACCATTTTAGTATATTGTTGTACTGGCGGGCGTACCTGTGAAATTTATTTCTGAACTAAATACAAATATATTTTTATAAAAATATAACTGTAGAAAAAACAATGCAAAAAGATGAAGAAGAAGTGAGTTCGCAACAATAACAAAAACCAATAATAACATAATAATACCATGCATCCAAATAAAGAAAAAGTAATTAACTAAACCCCTATTATTTGTAAGTTTTATTTCTCTGTGTGGTTTTTTCCGTTTTTAGCTCCAAAAAAAAGACAAAGTAACTACTGAATCCCTTCAGGTAAATATTTTCTCTATCCATGAATGTTTTTTTTTTAATTTTCCACTCCAAATAGAACCAAAGTAACTAACTAAAACCCTTCAGTTAAAATTGTCCTTTTTTCCATTCTTTTCCTTTCTTCTGTTGTGTTGTTCATAAGAAGCATGTGTTTTAGGCTCCTCTATATATCATTTTTATCAAGTCATATACGTATATCGCATTACACTATCCATTCTCCATTAACGATATACCTAGGTGACGATCTGATGAGGTTCCATTACATGCCTTCATTAAAACTTGTTATTCATTACTACATGTAGTTGTTAATTACAATATTAGAATCCGTATGAGCAACTAATTATTATCACCTAAGGACTAGTCAGAGACTAGGCAAAAGCACCGCAAAAGCAGTCCATTGCCATAGTCTGCGCTTCACCAAGCAGTGACTGCACTTAGCGTGACAGGTGGTGAGCCCGTCGTCGCTATAAGCTATTGGATGGTTGTTCAGTGTGACCAAAGTGTTAAGGTAAAGATTCTATTATAAAAGTAATTAGAAATCTTGTGTTGAATAAAACAAACCTTAAATGCTTACTTACTTACTTAGTATTACTAGGTAAATACCGCATAGGCCTAGGAATGAAAATAATACTCTGTCACAAACTGTTCCCAGTTTATAGCAACAAGCTCGCCGCCCGTTACATACATACTAAACATATTAGGCGAAACTCAAACGTGGGTGTTACTCCGCTGCGTACACTTTAGAAGTGATATTATAATAATAAATTTTTAATACTTAGTGACTGTCTGTATTCTAGCACATACTTATACTTATTTCTTTGTAAGTACGAACATTTTTCGACCAAATCGAAAGCGTTTTGAAGAAAGGCCCGGTCAAAAGTACCCGAAATCGCCGAGCATGTATGAAGACTGTAATGAAAGTAGATGAAGCGAAATAAATATGTAAGGACCGTAGCAAGTGGAAAGATGTGATCTCTGTCTACCCCTATGGGAGAAGTGCGTGATTTTATGTATATAATTACTTATATGTATGTAAGTATGTAGGGGAGCGTGTTTCCTCTGACACATGCCATAGTAACAGAAACGAGGAGATGACGCCACCAGGAAAACCTGCATCAACAAAGCAAATGCCACAATCAATGGGTTTTTATTCGGTTGTCGATTGGCAGGGAATAGCGATATTATTTAAGTCATACATATAATTTCGTACTAGAAAGTAATATCTGTGGTACGTGAGTAGTACCTACGCAAGAAGTACCAACCACTTGCTATCGTCGCGATTTAGCAGTACGTGGAAGTAGCCTTTAGCTCGTAAATATCGGTAGATTTTTTTGGATGCAACAAACATACTGCTTATTTTCTAAAAACTATTACCCTCTCTCTACCTCTATTTCATCTTCTATTCCTTTTATTTTATAGCCCTATTAATAAAAGCCAATAAAAGCTATTAATTTTTTTCAATATCTATATTGTAGTTAATATTCATCATATTTAATGATTATATGTATACAGGTACTGCCCTCGATTTTTATTATGAACAAGTTTATGATTTCTGTGGCAAAAAGCGTTTATTTATTCACGTTGGCTAATTATTCACTACGCAAAGTTGATATAACTCACTCATCACAAAGAATATGTTTAAAAAACTATAGTGACTAGTGCACTGACATATTACCTTTATTGCAGTTTTATTTAAGTAAACATTATTTATATACTTTCTTTGAATATTAATATCAATAAACCCAAAATTTGATTTCTTTGTCATCATTATCCACTAGTGACGCGAGTCATATTAAAACGACGTAACAAAATCGCACGCCTATTAAGCATTTTGTAACCTTATCGTCCCAGACATAAAGGTGACATTGCTGTGAAAGGGCACCTATTCGTCGCAGAGGTGACTGTGCCCGGTGACAAGATAAGAGACGACGGAGTGATAAAAGTGGAATCTAGGGCTTTACGCATAGGACTCATATTGACGCATCAATCTGCAAATAGCTTTTTGAAATTTGTTTACAAATAATTTTGTCCTAATATTTTCTTCATCGAAATTAATGATGGGTAGAATTCTTCACAAAAACAAAGTAAATAAATATATTTAATTAATATTCACTAGTTCGCAATATCACAACTACACAGGGGATAAATAATCAAGTAGTAAAATTAATCCTATATTTTAAGACAGACATCTAAAAATATCTATCTACATCAGAGACAACCGCGTTCAAATGTATGCAGTTTGCGCACCGTTTACAAAATAAAATTTCATACACACACAAACCACAAACAGTCAGACATATACCTATGTAATTGGGCGTATCAACTTGCGTCCTTACCACTGGAAAGTAAGACATTGGATTTATAGGAGGGGTATTGTCTGGTCCTCTTAGAAAATTTCATATTTTCATCTCAACTAATAACAAAATCAGTTTGGTAGTGACGTAATACTGATTTTATTGTAAAATTATGAGTCCTACGAAAACCCCACAATAGATGGCGACAGATTGGGTGAGTCATGTTACTAAGTTAGTACAGCCCTATGTCCATACAATAAGTACATACTACAGAATAAATACTTACATAATTTCATACACTTATCACCAGCCCGTTGCAATTAAGTAACGCTTTTAAGTACACCTAAGTGACGGTTAATAATGAGGGTTTTTAAAAACGGTGAACGATAGATGGCAGTACTGTTATGCCAGGTCCATGAGCGGTCAAAACACATACGCGGGTATGGATCCTCTTATGCGGGTATGGATATCTTGGATTGTATTCGTATAATCATACGACTCTGTGCTATCTGATAGCTGTTGGACCAGAGTTATAATAATAATAATAATATCCTCAGACATTCACACCTATCAACTAGCCCCATTTAAAGCAACTAATGCTGCTTGGGTTACGGACACTAGATGACGGATAAATATATTTAATAGATAAATACATATAAATAACCTGAATATATAGAAATATATATAAACATCCAAGACTGGAGAACAAATGCCTGAAAATTCATCACCCAAACATTGCCCCCACTGGGGATCGAACCCAGAACCTCTCGAGATGGCGACGCCTAGAGACCGGCATACAGACCACTCGACCACGGAAGTCCTATTATTGGGTAAAAATATTGGGTTTTTATTCTGTCTTTGCAATTTGTCCGTAACTATTAAGATACAGAACATTCTTATAAAATAATTGCCTCTTCTAAAAATAGACCATATACTTGAGCTCGTATTATTTAATTTGATAATTTTTTGTAAGTTTAATTGTGTTATAATTAGACACAAAGACAATTATTTTTAACTGCCTCCCGAATACATAATTTGATTTGCATTAACATAAAAACGATGAATAATTTTTATCAAGCGTGTTCACACACATATTGCTAAAGCTTGTCTAATGATATATGCCAAATATTATTATCTCTGGATTTGTCGTTGTGAAGAAAACTGATAAAATGTTAGTATGTAAAATGCAGACATCCCCAAAATCTCCATACAAAACACTAATTTCATAGGTAAGGACCTAATAGTAAACCATCGTTAGAAAAGTATCCAATTATATTTGTAGGTGCTTATCATACAAACAAAAAATGTACTTATGCGAAGGCCACATGCGTGGTCCTAGCAGTTCTATTTGGCGTTTTCTTCCTCCATCCTCTTCTCTCTCTTGTTACGAGGCGCAATATCAGTCTTAGCGACTCTTTGCTCTTGTTGCACTCTTCTCTAGCCATTTTCTCTTTGTTTTTGTTTTTAAATTAAGAAACTCTTTTTCTTTGTTTTTGATCTCCAAATTTTATTCCTATCAGAGTCGGCGTCTAGAACAGTTGTCTCGAAATATATAATATATAAAATGTTATAACCGTTGTAATAAAATTATAACATATTGCAGTAATAAACATTAATAACAGTAAATGTTCAATAACTTATCCAAGGCATTATTGTAAGTAGCCCTACCTTTTATAAGTAATATTCTTTAAGTTTTAGTCCAGTGAATTCAGCGTTATTTACATAAATTATTCCAGTTGTGCCTTAAGTTTTGAATACTGTAAGTGACAACATCTTGAAGCCTTTTATTTTAACGTCATCCACTACATCACACTCTCTTTCCTTATCTTTCACACAACCCATCCATCGTTTCTGGGGTTCACCTATCTATCTTTAATATCTTTAATGGGTGTCTATTCATGTTCATAACTTTCTTGGTCTAATGGCTCCTTCTACCCCTTTTAACTGCCATATTTCTCTTCATTACCATCGCTGACACAGATAATAACATAGGTACAGTCACATTCAGAAATCCATTCATACTTTTAGAACTAAAAAAGCTTGCACGGAAATCACACAAACATTGACATAAACTACCTCAAATAAATTTCATGTTTAGGTCATCGTTATTAAGACTAACAGAGCGTCCGAAACATTATACGCATTTGTATAATGTTTCGGACTCTCTGTTAATACTCGTAATAAAAAAAATTGAATAGTGGATTCACTATCGTGAGTTGCTATTTTGTTATAGGAACTTACTTATATGTTTCTTTTGGTGTTGCGGTTTCTACATTGGTCATCAGAACGGAGAAATTCAAGGTTCGAATCTCAGCTTGTTTTGGTTTACTTTATACACTATGAATTCATAACTTGAAGCAGAATTCATATTTTATATTTTCTTTAATATTTTTCTTTTTCTTTTTATGCTTGAACTGATAGGTAAAAAAAACGTACTTACATACAAAAAGTATTCACTTAATATCTTACAATAAAAAACACAATTTACAATTTTTTACGTTACATAAAATCACAAAATTAGTCTATCATGTAGCAAAAAAGAAAAACAGTGGAATATTCTTTTTTGATAATTTATTCATTAAAAATAGTTTTACTTAGTATTTAATATTATTATTACCTCCTTCCATAAGGAATTTAAATTCTGTAACTGCTGGCTAGGATATGAAGTTTGTGTAATGTATTTTGTTTTTAAACCACACAAACACACTACAGTGAGCTCGGACAGTTATCGAGCACAAACTGTAATTGAGGTATTTAAAACTTCGCAATGAGCAGATGTCATCTGGGGCCCTGTCATCGACACAAATTTGCCAGGTCCGGAGGTTTTTTTTTTACATACGACAGATAAGCCTTTGACCTTCATCTCACCTGATGGTAAGTGACGATAAGGCCTAAGGTGGAAGCGAGCTTCACCTGTAATCCTCAACAACTGAGGAAGGTCGGCACTAATCCCCCCCTACAAATTCACTGATATGCGTTCATACTCCATATTAGCGAGCCTTGATGGAAGTATGTGCCTGGGACGTTCACTTCGAAAGTTATTTATCCATTTTATCGAAGTTCTATGCTTGTAGCGCAGGGTCGTAAAATAACAAGTAGAGATTTTTCTTTCTACTTGTTACGATCATACGATACATGGATACGTTTCTTTCGCTTTATATGCTAATGATTACGATATTTATGTTGGTTTAATAAGATTTTTACCTGGAATTTAAAGTACATGTAAATTATTTCTTCAGCATCCTCGCCACGCTCAAATAATTTCGTTTTATGAATTTTGACTATCTAGGCCTACAGGAAAATTGCTTAATCCGTAAATGATTTCTGATCGCTCGTAATTGAATAGGTAATATTTTTATAATGTCAAGAACACTACGGATAATGTTGTGAGCACAATTAAGCATGTATTGTAAATTAATATTTATTTGAATTAGTATAAAATTACAATAGTAGTAAACTTAAAATTGATATGTTCATTAACTAAAATGACGAGGAAAAGTTCGAAGTTGCTAACAAAAACGATGCAGTTAGAAATGATATAATAATAGCAATTGCCCGCGACTTCGTTCGCGGTTTCTATGGTTTTTTAACTATCTCTTTAATTTTAAATTTTCCGGGGTAAAAAGTATCTAAGATGTCGACCAGGGATAAAAGGTATAACCATGCAAAATTTCATTGAAATCGGTCCAGCCATTTCGAAGATTAGCCCGTACAAACAGACAAACCAACAAACAGAAACAAAATATGCTATTTTCCCTGTTTCAACATACCCCTGACTTGGTTTTATCCATTTTTTTCTCAGACATTCGACCACAGCAGTTTTATTAGATGTATAGATGTAAATGATAATTTACTAAACCGACCACAGATAAATAAATAGTCTAAACATTTTTTTTAGTTAACAATCATTCTGGGAGTAATCGAAGGTATTTTAAAGAATTTTCCCCTTTTACTTTCCTGGTCCCGTGTTGGTCCGGGGCACAAAAAGAAGGTACCAACTGATTTTCTTGCCTTGCATGCCGTAAAAGGCAACTAAGGGTGTATTGGGTACTGGGTCTGTGATTGTGTAGGCGATGAGCTAGCCACTTGTTACTACTCTTTCACGATTTTTTATGGCTAAATGTGGTCTTAAGGAACTCAGTGCTCCTTCTACTCGGCCTGCCCCTTCGGGGATTACAAACGTGTTGTATGTATGTATGTATGGAACTTTAACTCGCCAGTCAGCTGTGTGCTGTAATATCGACATTTTCTTTAGGCGCTTTTTATCGACTGAAATGTATAGAAAGGTTTGGTTTCAACTCCTCCGATTAAGTTCTTGATAAATTGAAAGATTCCATACAAATTCTATTATTTTTTATTTAACTGTTGGATAGTGGAGGTGCCAAAAGCGACCAACAATCTCTTGTTATTAATCTTGCAATATTATAAGTGAAGACAAATGACGGCCTAGAAATTAATGTGAGGTAATATTACCTAATGTTTATTCATTTAATGACTGTTGGAATTTTTAGATTATTAAGCACTTAAATGCGCACGTGTACTTTTCCCGAATACCCTCCCCTTGAACAATAGGAGGCCAAATGAAAGAAACGCATAACAGAAACTCAAACTTTTCTTTTTTAAGAGGGTTCCAAATAAAAAACAGCAACAACTACATCATGTTTAATTAGTAAAACAGAAACGTGAAAATGTGGACAGAAAATGGTCGAGAAAACGTGCCTGTTATTTTTCCAAGCTTGTAAATATGGCGAATACATGTTTCGGTACAAAAAGGAAGCGGCTGAAGGTAAAACGGTCCCCGGGGCCGACAAGTTTAATTACACGAGATGTAATGGCAGAGTCCAAACACAAAACGTGAATCTTTTGTACTTTTTTTATGAAAGATATGAAATTTTACGGTTTTTTTAGCTGTGCGGTAACGCTACCTTACTGTTTTTATCTCGTATATTAACGAGATAAAAATATTTGGAAATTGTGAAGAGTTTCAGCTTATTCGGTGTTATTCTGGAAGTGTAGTAGCCAAAATCTAGGATTAAAGTTATATCGAAATAAAATATTGAATGTCGATGATATAGTATGTTAGAAATGGCTTTGCCTATCTCGCATTTTGTAGGGAGCGCTTTAACTCTATCGGTTTCGCCATTTTCTTCGATTTAGATCGAATTCAACTTTAACCTTATGTCTGCTGCAAAACAGAATTGGCCCGTTAGCTCAAATTACAACAAAATGACAAAAATACACAAATAATACTCGCGGAATAATTACACGTGGCAGTTAGTTACATTGGTGTAATTAACTCTGGTGATAATTATCGCTCTCAAAAATTTTGACGTGGCGCGATCCTCCCACGCAGTCGTTTTCTTGCTGGGCACGGTCACGGTCATTAAGACATGGACATATTGACTATTTTGTGTATTTATTATAGAATACATAATAGGAGCTTCGTGTTAATAAATATGCCACAAAAACCAAGTTTACTGTGCAACGGTGTTCTTAGAAATATACGTAGCTTTACAAGAATTTATTGAATGAGATTTCGGGAAATGTATGCGTGAAAGTAATTTTATTAAAACGCACTGTTTTGTTGCATCTTGTGTATTTCTGTATTTGTAGCAAGGGTATTCTCCGGAATACAAATCGCTCAAGGAAACTACTTTGGAAAATTTTTCAGAAACCGTACCAACTTATGCTATATCAAAATATATCAAAATAAAAAATAAATCTTTATAAATTTCCATCTAAGTGTTACGCAGCTATACTCCAATTGAGTTAAACATTTCATCTTCCCAAAGTATGGTTATTTTAGGGATGTCTTATACGTAATAGCGCTCAGTGATATCTAGTCTGGAAACACCGCCGTTTTAAATTATTCTATATTGAAAAAGTAAATATAATAATAAATATAAGTAAATAGTGTAGCAAGTATACAGCAATTCATACTCGCTACACTATTTACTAAATCTATCCTTTTATTATTATCTAGGAACTAATAACAACAAAGAGTCCTACAACATGGGTTTCTCCATGAGAGGCATGAAAAACACATAATATGTCTCAGCAAGGTGGGCAAATTGACTCTCCTTGTGATTTGCTGTTTTAAAAAAAAAATTGGCGCGGATTTCATCGTACGAAGTACACCCTTTTTTGTTTCAAAAATGAAAGTAAAGCTATTTTTCAACATTTTGGTAAAAAGCAGACTGGAAACTTGAAAAGTTGAAAGCGTAGTAGCTGTAACAAAGTCCTCGGCGAGATGACGAGATTTTTTTTAAGGTAGTCGCGGTACGGTTGGCTCATTATGTCCAATTTGCAAAAGGTCCTGTGGGCTGTACTATACTGTGGAGTCGTGAAGTCCCACATACTCCTACAACTCCGTCCCTGCTTCTGTAGAATCACGTATGCATTTCTTCGCCATAAAAAAGGTTAGGTACTTTTAGAGTCGAATTGAAGTACAACATGTTTTTAAAACGAGTAATAACACCTCTCCCTTCTGCTTTGAAGATACAAGTGTGATCAAGTGTTATTTGTGCAAAGTTTTTCATTGTGTTAACTTATTTTTGATATCGGTACTCATCATGTCAGACAGCAATATGTAATAGGAGTAACAACTACTGAGTCTAGGCACCTTTTAAATTCCTTGAAATACTGATAGTAAACGGATATATGTAGCAATTTTTTTTTTCATAAAATGGAAACACGTAAAATTCTAAAAAAAATCAACAATAAAGGCCTAAATTCCACATCGTCATGCGTAGGTTATGATTAACATTGCTTAAGATTATTTATTAATGAGGTACCAGGTATATTTATTTCAATTCGAAATTTGTATATTTTATTAGTAAAATTATTATATGTAATCATAGTGTTACAATACAATAAACGCTTACCTTTACCAGAACCACTAAAGCACTACAATTAAAAAAAAATAAGGCTGTGTTGTTTAAATTACTAATTTCACAAATGTTATCATGCTGTAAGCAAGCTGTAAGTAAATTTTTTTGATGATATTGACTTGAAATTTTAATTATTGACGAGTCATGTCATAATGTTACGAATTTTAAATAGAGTGCTATTTGAAATAATATAAGAATGAATTTGTTGAGATATTGTGACAATATAACTGCTTGTGTTCCAAATGAAATAAAATAAATAATCATTAGGACCAAAAAAAATTAATTAATAATGACATCGAATTTTAAATGTAACTCTGTAATATTTTTCAATATATTTTTTTCACTCTCTTGCAGTGATTGTCATTTTGTGATAGACTGACCACTTGTAAGTTTGCATGCCGAATGTGACAGACAGTTTATGGTGAAACTAAATTTATATTATGTAAAACCCTCTGTACAAATAAAATGCATCATACGCAAATACAATGATTTGATTTGATTTAATTTGAACTTCTCCTAACATTTAATCTTACATTTTACTGATGATAGTCAAAAATAATCGGGTTATTGCAAAATAACACAAGCAAAGAGACAGTGAATGTACATAAAATGGATTGAGGCAATGCAAGCCCAAATTCACCCACATTTGCCCAAATAAATTCGGTCACGTACAGTACGTGACTTTTACATTGTTTCACAACCAGTTTAATTGTGGAGCCGAGAGACGCGCGTGACAATTCATTTCAATGCGCGCATATCTGCGATATCTATGCGAAAATGTTTGACAATTATATTTTTTAAGGTATTCACGTACATCTACTCTTATAAATATGATTAATGTTGAACACATTTATTAAGCTATTACCTATATAGCTATTTTCAGACACACAACGTAATTCCTTATTTTTGTTAACGTACTTATCATCTAGTTGAAAGAATTTGCAAGTGTTAAATTTTTTTATAATAATAGTTTGAGTTTATTTAATTAATTGAATACTTTTTGCCGGTAAAATCCAGAGCATGTCACCTACGAGGTATGTACAATTATCATCAAAAAGCATTTCCTAAAGAAGTTCGTAGTAAAAATATACCTAAATTAAGCAATGTTGCGCCTTTGTTCATTAGTACATTCAATATTTGTGTATATCTTGTTAGGCACTTACTAGTTATATTGGTCCTTACCTATGAAATTGGTGTTTTTATTCTGTCTTAGTATTTTGTCTGTAACTATTGAGATTCAGAGTATTCCTAAAAAATAAGTACCTCGTCTAAAAATAGACTATATTTTTGAGCTCTTTTGATTTGTTTTGATAATTTGTTGGAAGTTTAATTGTGTTAACATTGGACACGGAGACAGCTCTTTTTAAGTGCCTCCCGAATACATCATTTTATTTGCATTCACATAAAAACGATAAATAATTTTTATGAAGTGTGATATTCCACATATTACTAAAGCTTGTCTAATGATACATGCCAAATATTATTATTTCTGGATTTGTCGTTGTGAAGAAAACTGATAATCCATACTAACATTTTATCCCCAAAATCTCCATACAAAACACCAATTTCATAGGTAAGGACCTAATATTATAAATATATTTAGTTCATCAATGATATAATTTAATACTCTACCTATAAAGGCATGCAAAAAAACGGTCGCATAAATACGGTTAAAATAAAGAAATAGCGAGCATGGTGGTCAGGGCAGGTAAGAAGGATGCATAACATACTAGAACGTGAATCTAAATATTACGATATACTGCGATTTAACCGAAATCAATGTGTATTTTTCCATCTAAAACATATGAATACGTCTTGCCTGCTCATCCCTTATAGAAATTCTGACATTATTCTTAATTGAACGAAATCTTCTCTATCTTGTTTGTAATTTTCTAAATGATGAACGAGTCCTCTCTTGGCATTCACCGCGTGCCTTATGATGAATTTAAACACATAATGGCCCCGGCAGTGAACGCGAGGAGGAGGACTGCTATCTTCTTATTATCTTGTGTGAATTTTTCATACAAATCTTCAGTCGAGGTTTTCATTCTTCTTAAAATTGAAGTTTTGCTGCAGTTCTTCAAATATGTTCAGAGTTACTCCTTTAAATTTTTTTACAGCAATTGTACGTACTGTCAACATAATGCTCTACGTTTTCTTCAAGGGTGTAACTGTTCTGCGTCTGCGACGGATTAATGCTACGATTTTTTTTAAATAAACGTAATGCTACAATTATAAACTGGTGATGAATCGTTTTTTTTAACAATGCAATATTTAGGTATCTAATGTCATGTTAAAATCATTAAATTAAAATTGTATGTGTAATTTGAATTACCAATGCTTGTGAAAAAAAAACCCAATTTTTTATGAAAAGCCGAACAATGAACAAGCGCATAACAATATTAGCTTTATTAAAAAACATAACCATCTTTTCTTACATTATATTATTTAGAATAACAGTAACAATTGAATGACAAAGCAAAGTAAATATTCAACATCCTGATTATGCTATCAGATTATGCTATAAAAGATAAAGAGTTTACAATCGATTTTCCCATTGACATTTGCGATGAAGTATAACATAAAAATATATGCGGCCGTGACCCGGGAGGGTCCTGCCGTAAAATCTTATCACCCTGCTCAAAATGCTCGTAAACCGCTTTCCCAATGGATATGTATGATTATCTACTTATTTTAAAAATACGACTTCTTAAAAATTTTATTTGAAATTTTGGTGTATCAACAACACAAATGCATTTTTTTATATTAGTTCATTTATCTCACACACATTGTGCTCTCATAATGGTGTTTAAGCTACCGAGTAAAAATTATAACCTCAAAGCCATATATAAATAAATAATCTTTCTAAGCCAAATCATTTATAATTTTTGCGATATAATTATTGTAAGTTGACACTTCTATTTTGTGTAAAACGATTCACTTTATTTGAACGAAGCTACCAATTCTTATTTCTATTTTATGCTGCTCTTTTTTAAGCTCACTAGAAATATTTTTAGTGACCTTTAAGACCCACTTGCGTTAGCACCTAACCCTGGGGCAAATATATGGGCAAGCCCTAGGTTAGGCGTTAACTCTCGATCGTGCAATTGGGCCTAAGTGTATTATCTTTTCTCTTCTCTTTTATCGTCTATTGTAGGCATGCATACAAGATGTGAAAGTGACAGTAAATATTACAAAAAAATACTACTTCAATTAATGATAAATAAAACCTCACCAATATAAAAAAAACAATCTTACCAAGGAAAACGATGTAGATGCACTTTCACAGTGTCCCACCAACTTTGCGTCACATCACAACCATGACTAGCGGTCGAAAAAATGGTTGCATATGCGACGCATGTCATAGGTCGCGCGCATAGATCGGGGGCGCATTGTCGTAGCACAATAGGCGCAGACGCAGCTGCCCGCCAGGCAGGGGTCGCAATAGATTGTTCTAACGCACCAAATTTCGGTAATGGAGCCCATTTTAATCACATCTTAAATTAAACTGGTTATGTCATAACTAAAAGATTATACTGAGTTGTGGTAAAACATACCCCTAATAGAAAGATTAATTCAAATTAATTCATTTGTTGGTGATTGATGCTGATGTTTGTTAGATACTAGTTTGTTTTGTAATGATTGTACTGTAATGTAATCTGCATGTAAAGCAGAGTAAACAATTATAGGGTGTCCCTATAGAGACTGCTCGGTAGACCAAGCCTCGAAGATGATTGACGTGTTTGAAACTGATAATTAAAATTGTTCTCAACATTTAATAACAGATGGCGCTGTGTGGCATAATTTTCAGCTAATCATAGGAAGTGCTAAAACGATGACAAAAGACAATTAATGCCTCATCTACATTAGCGGTAGTAATGAATATCGTATAGCTTTTAGCTTTAAGCCAACAGTTCATATTAAATACCAATATCAGAAGCCACTTTCAACTATTTCAATTGATGTGTAACAGTGCAAAAGGATCGTTAGATAGAACGGTATGATGAATGTGAATGTCCAGGTGATCTTATCTAAACGATCGATCGATGCTCAATTGTCCGTTGCCGATAAGCCATTGCACAGTGTTTAGCGATAAAGTGAGCAATGTTAACCAATAAGCAAGCCTTTTAGTCTGTTTTTAAAAGAATAAGCGCATTAACGTTTAACCAATATTAGTCTTAATTATTAAATAGAAACGTAGGAATAACGTGAGAAAAGAAGACATTTTTATGTCAATATTTCCTTAAACTTTTGCCGTCCTTATAAATTACGTCTAAAGGATGGTATCAAGGATGCCTATTTCAAATATGCTTTCGTGAGGTTTCCCGAAATAGCCTGAGAACACGTGGCGCCGCCTGGTGCCAACCACGTTCTTGCTTGCTTGTTCACACTACCATGGCCTTAGAAATTTAGGCGGTTTATCCACCAGACAAATGCGAGCTAGCTAATCGGCGGGCGAAGAAAAATAGACCAATAAGATTGCGTTTTTTCGAGAGTCATCTGAAACGGAACAATACTGTTGATCTGTTTTTCCTTGCAAACCGCTTACAGTCTGGATAATTTAATAGGTGCATTTTGAAAGTTATTTGTAGTGAGTTTAATCGATTCCCATACCATTGCAAATGGTCCATAAAGCTCATATGTCAAAATTATTCAAACTGTAGCTTTGTGAGTTAGCTGTGATGGAAATACACCCTTAGAAAGGGGTTATGCTTACTTTTATTTATTTATTTTATTTAATAATTTATTGTACACACAAATATTTTTTACAAAGTAAAAAGTGTATAATATTATTGTACAAAAGCAGTTCACAATTTGTCAGGGGACTTCGGAAGGTTGCGAGCTATTATCAACAACAATAGGAAAGTTGCTAGTCGATAAAGCTGCCTACCATACTAATTATTATCGAACCAATCCACTTGCTGAACGTTAGAAAAGCCGAAATACGAACCATTAGTTAATATGTTACGATATCAACAATACTTTTACTTAAAACTTTCGTGGTATGTGAAAACGAAATGTGAAAAAAATACCACGTGAAGAGGAAAGATAATGAGAATAAGCACGTTTATGAAAAAAATCAAAACCGATAAAGATTTCATTACCATCGATAAGTTGATATTAGGTCCTTACCTATGAAATTGGTGTTTTGTCTGCATTTTACATGCTAACATTTTATCAGTTTTCTTCACAACGGCAAATCCAGAGTTAATAATATTTGGCATGTATCATTAGACAAGCTTTAGCAATATGTGTGTGAACACGCTTGATAAGAATTATTCATCGTTTTTATGTTAATACAAATCAAATGATGTATTTGGGAGGCAGTTAAAAATAATCGTCTTTGTGTCTAATTTTTACACAATTAAACTTACAAAAAATTATCAAATGAAATAATACGAGCTCAAATATATGGTCTATTTTTAGAAGAGGCAATTATTTTATAAGAATGTTCTGAAACTTAATAGTTACGGACAAATTGCAAAGACAGAATAAAAACACCAATTTCATAGGTAAGGACCCAATAATAGAATAGGGAAAACAACCCCCTCAAAAATCATTAGAGAAAACAATTCTAATATTTAACGTATGTACGTACATACTCTTAATTAAACTTGAATAAAATATACAAAACATGTAATAAATAATATTGTTTACAATAAGTGTGTGTTTTATATATGTAAATGTAAATGTATGTAATATGTAAATGTGTTTTATTATTAGGCTTGGTAGATATTTCTAATAGAAACAAGGCCTACTGTTTGGACTCTTGTCTTTTAATGGGCTGTCATGCTCACAATTACATAATTACATTAATTAGTGTAATATAAATTGTTAAATAAATAAACACGTATCAAAATAATTGATGACTCCTTTAATGGTTATTTTTTGCAGTGAATAAGTTATATCCGAAGTTATTCAAATTGATCTCCCTACAACATGATCAATACCCGCAAAATTCACCAACGCTCCGGTTTCCTAGTAGCAGCGGTGCCCTTCAGCCAAAACTAGTCCCTGAAGTGATCATGGCCCTGAAACCCACCAGGGCCGCCCGGCGCGTGTCATTGCACCGGTAATAGGGTCAGGAGCCTGGTGGCGGTGACGGCACCGCATCGATCGAACATCTGGGCTATAGACTATGACTTGTATTGGTATTCATTACTTGTGGATTTACGCTGGATTAAGAAAAGTTATCAGAAAAACTGAATGTGAGTTTGGAGTCAAACGCATGTAGAGGGAGAAAAGAAAAAAAAGACCAAGAACCTTGTACAAGAACCAAGAATTTTGTACTCTATGATGGATGCCAAACTCCCATACAATAGCAATGTTTTTGTCGCGATCAGTAGGTGTTCCTTCACATTCGTGATAACCTCCCATCACTATTTATGAATGAAGGCTATCCGTGGGATATCCAAGAATAGTGGCACCGTATTGTGGTTAAATTGTCTATGAATATTTGAAAATTAGACTATTGGACGAGCTGTCATATTATGACATTATACATTTTCACCAAGGCTAGTTGACTCATATCAAAAGTAATGAAAATAATGTGTCATTCACATAGTATTTAAAACAAGGCTCTGAAATATATGATGTTCGATAAATATAAATAAGAGGTTGCTGTAGAAATTCAATTTAAATATGTTTTATTTTTACTTTTTTTTCATCTGCTAAAAACGCTATCTACCATGTTCGTGAAATTAGTTGTGTAACGATTCATGTAAACAATTACTACGCATGGTCAAAATCCGTTAAACGCCAGTCGTAACCAATCAAGCATTACTGTCGGCTATGTCACGCATGCGTATTGAATTGTTTACAATAATCGTGACGCTACGGCACAGATAATTCATAGACCATAAGAACCGAAAGCGTTTTTGACATTTAAGTAAAAACTTAATTTATAATTTTAAAATGTATTGTGTTATAGGCTTCAGAATTTTTTTTTAAGTTTTTATGGTCATGACTATCAGTAATTAATCATTTGAGTCCCAATAAAAAAATGGTCATCTAGCCTATTGGTCCATATTTTAACCAGGCCAAGCATCAAAAAACTAACCATTTGTTAATCATGTAAAGTATGGATTCTTTACATGATTAACAAAGGGTTAATACAAAAAAGAAACAATATACTCGTACTTATATTTTGGAGGAGTGACATACAAAATAGGATGTTTTAAATTTTCATGTCTCCAGCATCCCAGGACCATGTTGCTATTACAACAGAGAAAAGTGGTTTGATGATCCTCATAATAGTCATAATACAAGAGTGGTACGAAATGTGATTCGGAAACATGCATATCCTCCAATGAAAATGAAATAAGTTTGGCACTTGTTAGAGCCAGCTAAATAAGTGAAGGTACACAATACATCTCTTTTCAATATGTTTTATTGATGGCAATGACAGCAAACTATAGTATGGACAATAGTATATTATTTAATATCTTATATATCCTATGTGGCGTAGTGGTTTGGCTTATCGAAAACAAAGCTACCTTCCCCATGGACAGACTGTGGATGGGTGACCAAATCTTTGTTATCACGAACTCAAACCTATATATGATACTCTTCATGTGGTTGTTTCCACGAGGAAGGCCAGTGCCCAGCAGTGGGACGTATATAGGCTGTGGACTATATTCGATCCAGGCATACGGAATTCACGGTACTTTTAAAACATCAGAATGTATTCCTATACATTCTGATGTATTCCTATACATTCTGATTACGTCCTCGTAATCATGAAGTTTGTTATGCAATTACTGAGCATGTTGTCTTTCGATTTCGTCTATTTTATTTGTGAAATTCTCGAATATTTATGCACACATGAGAACGCATTAAACATCTTTATAAAGTAATTGCTTTTAAATGTTGTTTTAACAATTTTATGCACACGTGTATTACTTAATTGTGTTCAACATGACTGTATTTGATTTTATTGGTTTCAATTGTAACACATTTTGAGCTCAAACTGAATTTTAAAGAAGAACGTAAAAACTTTCAGTATACATACAGTTAGTCATATGACTTTTATGTAACTTTTATATCCTACTCTACTACTCTAATCATTATGTCGTCTATGCTTTCATATAAACCTGAGGTATAAAGCTTCTTTACACATTTTCTCTATTTCTATGAAAAATAAATAAGTTCAATAAATTCTATTGACAGAATTAATCACAACCCCACGCGGCGGAAGCATTCACTGTCATTTACTTATTAAATATTTACGAGTCAAGGTTCACCCTTATTTACGGTTTTCCTTGGAAATATTCCACGTGAAATATAATTGTAATCATACCGGAAACACAACCGTTCCATTACTGTATAATATACAAAACATACCTACATATAACATAATATATTAATATGTAGGTAATTGGCATTTTTGTATGGCTTAATGTGGTCTTAAAGAACACAGTGCTCTTTGGACTCTGCCTACCCCTTCGGGGTTTTTAGGAGGGATTGTATGTATGTATATATTTGGATATGTATGTATATATTAGGTCCTTACCTATGAAATTGGTGTTTTGTATAGAGATTTTAAGGAATTCTGCATTTTCCATACTAACATTTTATCAGTTTTCTTCACAACGACAAATCCACAGATAATAATATTTGGCATGTATCATTAGACAAGTTTTAGTAATATGTGTAATATCACACTTCATAAAAAATATTTATCGTTTTTAAGTGCAAATAAAATGATGTATTCGGGAGGCACTTAAAAAGAGTTGTCTCCTTGTCCAATTTTAACACAATTAAACTTACAACAAATTATCAAAACAAATCAAAAGAGCTCAAAAATTTTGTCTATTTTTAGACGAGGTAATTATTTTTTAGGAATACTCTGAATCTTAATAGTTACAGACAAAATACTAAGACAGAATAAAAACACCAATTTCATAGGTAAGGACCCAATATTAATATAATGAAACGAACAAAGACCTCCTCCATTTTTTCCTGATATATTACTTTTTTAAACTTTTTATACGAATTGAATGTACGAATCATGTTTGTTGCTGGTATTTCTTTATAGTGGTATTGTCTGTTACATTTTATCCATATATTTCAAGTATGTAACAATAAATATAAGAAAATAACACTCACAAACGCTTATTGGTTGAAAAACCTGCTCAGTATCGCTATAAAACCTGCCCAGAATCGCTATAAATACTAAACTTTGAAATAATTTTTCCCTTAATCTGTTATGAGTTCCAAATCAAAAGTGTTCTTGTCTTGATAAGGCGGCCGTCAATGTGCACGTGTGATTGATTGCGGCGCGCGCGGCCCGCTGCACTCTCCATGGTGAGGGAATGTAAACATTACCTACTCGGTGAGGGCTATCGCAAGGTAGTTACGCTTTTCAACAATTTAAATTATGAATAATTTCACTGCTTAAAATTTGGGCATTTTTTTATCTGTAATACTAATAACGTGCAAACTCATTTAAGGTCATTAATATGAATCCGCAACAGGAGATTTTGAAAAAGAAAAAATAAAAAGGACAGTGTAGCAATTGTTGGTACAATCGAACAACATAATAAAAAAATTATATGAAACGGTTAATTCTAAGTTTTGCATCTTCTTGCAACTTGGTTTACTTATAATTTCTAGTATATTGTAGGCAACTGTAGTCGCTTACTGGGCAGTCTGTTTGTCAATATTGTTAAACGAAAAGAAATGTAACGGCTGTTACACCTTTAGGGATGAAGCAATGCATCAGCAGTGTCAATACGCAGTGAAACAATGTCAATAGGCAGTAATGGCTGGTTTGTTTGGCGAGGTGACCAACCTACAGACGGGCAATCAACGAAAACAAACATTCGCACGGATTAACACAAAGTTACAGAGATATTAGATTGTACATTTGTGTTTTATTTACTGTACCGTGAAAACTGCCAGTGTCTGTTCAATTTTTATTAAAAAAAAGATTGATAAGGGGGTCTTTATTTAAGCAACCAACATTTTTAGAATGTTTGAGTCTTTCTGCAATAATATGGTTTTATTAATACAATTATTTAGAAAATATTTTGCGCCTTTTTACACAGAAGGATTTTCTTAGTGTTACCTAAACTTTGCATTGTAAAATCTAAATTAGAACACATTAATCATAACGAACTCCATCAAGCTTGAAGAATATTCTAACAATTCATACAAAAATTAAGATTTGGGTCCGGTGTTACTAACAAATATCATTATCCAACAAATAATTAAAAAATTAACTACATAACTACGTAGAAAAATATCTGGCAATATATCGCAAACATCAGAAATTTAATTCGTCCGCGAGAGAATTGAAACTAGCCCTTAATTAAAAGTGGCTTTTATTTATATTTTCATAGTGTTGGTTGCCAGCCCTAGTGTCGTGTCGTACACTTAGCCTTCCCACCCCAAACACCACCTGCTGAACCTATACCTCTATACCTACTGACCACTACACGCGTAGCTGTTACCTCGGTATTGGTTAGTTACCGTTGCGTGAACCGACGCAATGGTTTTACTTTGAACAGAGAGGACACACAACATTGTTAAAGATTGTTTTGAAAAATTATATTAAATTGATGTGTGTGTACTGACTATTATAAAGTGATATAATTATATTTACTTGCCTATATTAGATTCTTTTAAAAATTGTTGTGCCTTCACAAGGTCCATAATGATACTATAATGTAATGTCAACTATGTAAATACATATAGATTGCAATAAAGAATTTGAATTTAATTTTTTTTTTTGATTTTGAATTTGAATTAAATTCCTGTTTATCAAGTACTTGATATGATGTGGAAGGTAAACTGTGTGAGGTTTTCTTATGAAATATCAAATTTCACACTCTTTTGGTCCGTGCCTTTTTGAGGTTGTTTACGTTTTTTTTTTTTATTTATAAGCTCCGCGTAACTTTTCTAAGTAAAAGACACAGTATTAAAGTACAGTAAATTGAATTCAAAAATTGATAGTATAAAAACACATAGGTATATTTCTGTGCTAGCGTTTAAGAGTGTTAATTCACGTGGGGAGTTTATGCATTATCACCTAGGTGACGGTACAGTATACAGGGGAAATCCCGCAGTCATTAGAATACAACCAAGCCTAATATGTATTTCAATTCATAGAAAACTATTTATAATGAAAGCAAGATTCTGCTCCTTTAAAGATGACTATGTAATTATCAATACGAATACTGGTTAGCTTTTACTAATGAAAACTATTTATTTATTTGAATAATTAAAAACAAATCGGTGTGATAAAATAGAATAAAATAAAATAAAATAAATAATTTTATGCTTTTATGATTAACTATCATAAAAAGATTACTTTGGATTACTAACGTTCATAATTAAAGTTAATTTTTCTTTTATGGTCAACACAAAAAACCATAGACATTTTTTTTAAGTTTGTCATTGTACACAAGTCCTTTCATACTGTGGTGTCTGTAAATTGAACTAAAATCTAATGGACATTTTGTGATAAACTATTCGATATTAGCATAACGCAATGTAACAATTAACGCGAATCAATCATTGAATGAAAAAGTCATCAGGAATGAAATTTAATGATATAGCCCAAAAAATAATCCGTTTTGTGTAAGATTAATCCGTTTTATGCAAGAGACAATAGGAGGACGAAATATACGGAGGAAAAATAACCATTGGTCCATTGCAGTTGGGGCCAAAAACGCTTTTACTATTGGGTCCTTACCTATGAAATTGGTGTTTTTATTCTGTCTTAGTATTTTGTCTGTAACTATTAAGATTCAGAGTATTCCTAAAAAATAATTACCTCGGCTTAAAATAGACTATATTTTTGAGCTCTTTTGATTTGTTTTGATAATTTGTTGTAAGTTTAATAGTGTTAAAATTGGACACGGAGACAACTCTTTTTAAGTGCCTCCCGAATACATCATTTTATTTGCATTCACTTAAAAACGATAAATAATTTTTGTGTGATATTACACATATTACTAAAGCTTGTCTAATGATTGATGCCAAATATTATCTTTGGATTTGTCGTTGTGAAGAAAACTGATAAAATGTTAGTATGTAAAATGCACAGACATCCCAAAAATCTCCATACAAAACACCAATTTCATAGGTAAGGACCTAATATATAGCTTTTAAAGTCCGAATAAAAAAAATATCCTAGATCCCATAATAAAATCCTGCAGCGCTTACTTAGGGCTACACTAATTTACTTTACAATTCACTAGTGAACAAAAAATACGCGTGTCTCACTTGCAATTGTAGTAAAAGGGTTCAGTGCTTGCGTGTGACTTAGTGTTCGTAAAATTTGTGCTATCGCGTTGCGTACGGCAGGAGGGGTGAGAGGGAAGCACTTCATCCCTCCACTCCTGATGATGGCACGGTCATTATGCTGGTCGAGTGCCGGTGAGTGGGACTTGAAATTGTGTTGTCAGCCTTATTGCAGCCGCTATTAAAAATGATACCTACCTACGTATTTAAAAATAGTATAAATATAAAATTCGTTTGACCGTATCGCTCACATGAATTAGAAACTGCATACTCATCTAAAGGAGCTTTTCTTTTTATTTTATTTTTCGTTGTTTTATTCTACATGCATTTAGATTATTGACCAGAGTTCATTTAAAAAGGCATGATGATTTATGTTTTTTTAATATAATATTATGTAATTAAAATAGTTATAGAATATTAAAAACTCGTAATAATATGTTGAAGTTCGTTTTTTTTTTTACTTCTATAAAACTAATGACAAAATTAAAGAGTTCCATAGATACCTACTGCTAGTTAAAAAAACGTGTCGTATTGCGTATTGCCACTCAATAAACTGTTATCCCATCAGCTTTTTACAACAAAGCAAAATGTATAAACTAACTGAGATCGTATTATGTTCCTTTTGAAAGAACCTTAGCACTTTAAGGGTTATTATTACCCCGGTAATAATAATCATTGCAGCCCGGAGGGGTGGACACGTAACATTGTCGGACATTGAACTTTAAAAAATGGATAGTTTGAATTTTGATTAGATTTTCAAAAATCGTAGATTTGGAGATTTTCAGTGGGTTTTCACATGTTGGTTAATATCAATTTTGTTTATTTATACTATTTTATATTGAGCAAAATGAATGTTTGTGCAGCTAAAAATGAGATACTCGTACCTATTATTTTAGTAGTTTTGCTTCTTTAACATGACATAACTTTTAAAGTATATGTTGTTTTCAAAAGCATATTGCTTATACAATATTGTACCCTAACATTATCTAATAAACACAATAATAAGATCCGGTCTTCGTTCTAATGGGAATCTAGCGTAGACTACAGTATGGTCACAACGACAAGGGTGTAGAGCGAAAGGCGGACCGTGGGAGATGGGACCATGTCACGTTCCAGTCCCACCCCGCGCAGCTGTCGCCGTAAAATATGGACTTGTCGAATAATCGATTGTTTGATTCACGACTTTTATTGTTCATATTCGATTGTTCCTCGATTTTTTGTTGATGATGTGTGAATTGACGAATCCTGTAGCTATTATTATTTCTGAAAGAACCAACTGGGTCAATTTTGTGACCCCAAAAACTTAACAAGAGGTTTTTGAACTTTAGAAATTAAATATCTTATTACATCCTAAAACTTAAATTGAACATAAGTATCACTTTACATTCAAATAGACTTTTATAATTATTAAATAAGAATAATTACGAAATCTCTATAAATAGCAGCTTGGACACAACCCGTTTAAAATTGATATGATATAATATGAAAAAACCGAGTGGTTTTTATTGTAAAATAGTTGTAAATTAATTACACATTTAAACCGGTTGAATTAAAATTATGCGCATCAAAAATTAAAATCGTCTAAAATAACAAAAGGTGTGTGCATCCTATTACTTATGTGTAAGTTTCACTCGCGAATAATTTTTTGGCTAGACAAAGAATGGATTAATCGTGTAGTGTGTGGGGTGCTTTATAGGGGTCGATGTACGCAGCTGCGGATCAAATTGATATGACCGCGCACATGGCGTTGCGCGGGCGCACGACATACGCCGGTAGCTGTGACGTCACTTACGAGTTTAGTGTGGGGTAAGCGTAATAGAACACGCAAATATCAGAAATAAATATGTATTTGTTCATTGAAAATATTTTATTTGCTAACAGTGCCACGTGACCATTTGAATAGATTTGAATAGGTCTTACTAGCGCCTTGAACCAGAGCATTCCTTTTAATATTTTCGAAGTCCGTTTCAAAGTCGAAAGTATACAGTTTATCAAAACTAGTACGAATTCTATTATAATTACATCGCTAATTACCAAACATTTATGTATCTCGTTCTCTTAGTAAAATTTAAAAAAAAACTAAGATTTTAAAAGGATTTTTCAATGACAAATAAAAGATGACTTAAAATAAATATTATTACTTTTTTTTAATGTCATGAATGATGTTTGAATAAGCATTTCGTTCAAGCGTTTAAAATTAAAATTAACTCTTTAAAATTAATATAATTTATTCTTTTCTCTGACCTCACAAAACGGCGGGACTGGGGTGCAATATAATAATCATAAATGTAAACGAAAGAATAATATTTATGAAGACTGTTTAGGGTAATTTATGGACTCGTGATATTTTTCAAATAATCCAGACAAGAAGAAAAAATTTACATATACTTTATCTGTCTTTGGCCAAACAAACATTAACTTTTCTTAATCTAACTTTGTAGCTAGGTATTTTTAAATAATGAAAATGCTCGTGTTAATTTTTAATTTCAAATAATTTAAAAAAATAAAAATTTATCATCATTTATAGTCAGTTTTCGCACAGAAATAGTGAAAGGAACTAACAAAAAAAATAATATTTAAAACTAGTATTGCATTTATATTTAATGTTTTTGTGTTTTGTTTTTTTGATTTGGTTGGTTGTGGACTCACGATTTTTTCGGTAATAATTCGAATGTTTAGTATTCAAAATTTATTTAGGAAGACAATCATCTACGCTAGTTATTCTATCACGAATTACAACTTAATATTTATTCTTTTTTTAATGAAAAAGAGTTTAAATATATTTAAAAAGAATTCGCTTCATGGTTTACGTTTACGAATACTGTCCTAAGCTTAGAATAAGGATGACTTAGAAATGACATGCTGATGACAATGTTAAGAGCGAACAAGCTAGATAATACAATGTTTTCCTAAGTGCGATAGAGGTAGGTATACTATTTTTTGTCCTTATTAGAGTTCGTGTTTTTATTTGTCTGACACGTACCGTATGTGCCAAACAGTAATGTGTGTTTGTTTGTGTCGTTGTGAAATATTGTGTTTTGGACTGTAATTATTGATTACCATACAAGTATTTATTGGGTTTTACTCCACTACATTTATCAACAGTGTTGGATTATTGGCTGTTAAAGTCGCAGTGAACGAAACCACGAAAACATAACGTTTCACACGTAACTTACGTAACAATCGTATTTCATCGTTTTATCGTTAAATCACTAAGTGTACTATTACTAGTTCCCGCTTATTTACATTAAATCGTGTACAAAATAGCGTGAAAAATACGATAAATAGCGAATGAAAATTTATTGCTTTATCGTATTTGCCGACTAAGAAAAAACGTCAACGAAAGTCAAGGGGGGTTGCCATTTTAAGTGTTATCTGAATTTTGCCGGGTTTTATGCGTTTTAGGGATACCTGTCAAAGAAAATGTAAATTACCCTTTCTGAAAGGGAAATATTTAAAATAACTTATTTTAAATATTCTTAATAGATTTTCTAGCTACACATTTTGCACGTTTTGCACACTAGAAACATAGCCTGGTACATTAATGATATTTTTAAACTTTATTTTTCCACCAGGCGGGGATTGAACTATCACCGTAAGCTGGACGGCAGCCTTATACAAACATTATAATATTTATATTATTTATCTATATTTTAGGTTCCCTTACGATGATAAAGTGTGTGATGAATGGGTAAAAGCTACTGAAAGGCTAAATTGGAAGCCAACTGCAAACACGCGCATGTGCTCTAAGCATTTCGAGTGCCGATTCTTTCGCAAGACTCTACGCTCTGTTTATTCTCCCAAGAAAAATAAAATAAATAATAACAACAATACAAAAGTGTTTTTCCAAATATGTTACTGCTTATTTGTTAACATTATGATTATTGGGAAAAATTTCATTAGCATAGCAACATAGTTTTGATTCATACTTTATTTCTGTCCTTTACGGGTGTACGCGTATGTTCTAAGTCATCCATAATCTAAGGTCCTAAGTGACATAAGTGTCAGGCTATGGATGCAAATAAAACACCGTAACTAGTTTTTCCTCGTCGCTTAGCTCTTACGCTAAAGTATGTGCTAAACTATAGATACTACCTTTTATCCATAACCATTTTGATAAAAAAGCAAAAAAAATATTAATCATAAATGAGTGCAGTATTGTTTTATCCACGTTTTTATTTTTTTATAATTAGGGATTGGACCACTCATGAAAAGGCAAAAACGCTTGTTTTAGAGACCATATAAATGTCTTGAAAGACGTCTGAACACATTACTATTGACCTAGGACCATTAATATATGATTTTATACGACACAATGTACGCTAGTGAATGTCATATTTCATTTTTATTATTTTTGTAGAATCGATAAAGCACCTCAATAAAAAAGGAAGCTACCTATTTGTTACCTCAACCTACAAGTACGCCGTTCAGAAAAGTTTGCTCGGCTCAAATGCTAATACAAATTTATTTTATTTTCTTAATGTTTCCATACAACCATTCACATTTTTTATAACCCGTTTCAAAATAATATTCCTTAGAATAGATTTCTTAACAGAGGAGCTGGTGTCTGTGATATCAAAGTCATAACATCAATATGATTCGATGTATGCGACATATTATGGATGATATTGGATGTTCCAATGATCCTCTGTTTCAAATAGTAAGGCAGTAATTAGACCCGTTATTATTTTAGCACCTTTGTGTACATTTAACACTTACGGTTTGTTGTTCACGTGCTCAAACGTCATATTCATTCAGCGAGTGATGGTATTAGTAGTTCAATGGCTCGCGTGGGCTTATCGCGATCGATGCCAGTCGCTGTTCACCAATTAATTAGGTGCTTATTCAATAGGTTATTTACTATAAACACGCTTCATGTTTTATTTCTATGTTGACGTTTATGAATTATTTTAAACGCATGTTTTCTGTTTGATAAAGTGCCGGTGTAGAAATAATTGGTTATACTTTTAACTACGTAGGTTATCCAATATTTTTTAAATTTCTCTTATAATTAATTGATGTTTAACTAATTAAGACGTTAATTTATTCATAGATTATTAAACAGTAATTGATTTATATGGAGTTGTCAGTTTTATTATATTAAACGTAGTGTATAAAGCTATTTGAATGATCAAACTGTAAAGATTTTTTATTTTTCCATTTGTTATAATTTAATTATTATCATATTTTTCCAAAGAAAAATTTTTTTAGATGATATAATTTAATAGATCTTCATAAATTTTTATATTTATAAATAAGTGTTTGAGTATAATTTTGGGTTTCATTATTTTTTGGGTAATCTAGTACAATTTCAGTAATGTTATTAAACATTCCAATTTATATTTAATCTATGTCTAGCAGTAGGCTGATATGATGTCTGTAACTACATTACAGAGAAAAATATCTAAATGTATATTTTCAATTCAAATATTACCTAAGGAACTCATTTCCTAAGGAAAGTTGTAATAATGTTTATAGCTAATAAAAGCCGCACATTCATTGAAGCCGTTTGTCACGTGGTTTGGTTTACGTAATTAATATTATGATCACTGATCGGTTACTTCATGTATTATGTAAGCATTTACCCTACTTTTATCATAATTATAAATTTCTCTTAAACTTTAGTCTATCCTCGCAACAACCTCCAAATGAATTTATGGAGAATTTGGTTCTATTCGATGATAATTTTTGTAATTAAATTGTTTCATAGGTATTTAATTGACTTTACAGAAAGATTGCATGGGGTAAAGAAAGCCTGATGTAGAAAATAAGCAAAATTTTTATGAATTATGGCGATGATAGTTATAATAAAGACAATAATTTTGATATATTTTACAGGAATTTTGTTGTCAAAATATGTGTGTTGGCTCTTGTACAACAGCTATCAATATTTTGCTCTAAAGATATATTTATTCATTGAAGTTAATAATATAAACAATTCGCCAAGACTTAAGCAATAATACTCAAAATGTTTAAAGTAACAAATGTCTATTACTCTACTAAGCTCTTATTAGTTATTAAAAGTACTAAAAATAATACCTTTATTTACTGCTGCAGCTTGAGATCAAAATTTCTAATCACTTTTAAATAGAAATAGCAGTAAAACACCATCACGATATAATTTTATTAGATGGTAATACTGAAATTAACTTATTTAGTGCTGTGAGTGGAAGAGCGCCTACGCCGCGCGCCTCGTAGCGACTGCTACGGCTACGACATACGCCTACGGCTACGAGCTACGACTACGGCTACAAGCTATACCAACCTATACTCAACATGGCATGATGTATACCGATTAGATAATTAATGATACTTAATTCGATGATATCATTTATCGGTCTCACAGATCACGACTAAGCATAGTGCGTGATAGACCTAATAGTTTAGTGCTTGGTGTGAGTGAAATGGAAAAACCTCACTCGTACTAAAATTTTATTTAAACACGTCAAAATAGTTTACAATTTGACATGGGAGGAAAGAAAAGACAGTTTAGCTTTATTACAAGACTACAACGTTGCTGTCAGCATAAACACCAAGCGACAAGAAGCGACATAGAGGGTGTGTGGGGGCTCCGCCGGAAGGTGAGGGCGCCAGAGCACGCAGCCTCCGTCCCGGACCCGACGTCGACTAGCTACTGACACATACGTGCAGGTTTATGTGCGCGCTTAGTTTTACAAGTAACTGGATTGCGTTTGGCAATTTTCTTTGTCACATACGAATTTGATTGCACATAAAAATAAAGACGTGATTAAAAAAAATAAATTATGAAAAGTACATTCTGTAAGATTCTGAATTTAAAAAAGGATTTCAGCCTTGAAAACCGCTTTAAAAACCGATTACGTGGGGGGTAAATTTTCTATGCGTTTGATTGTGGATTCTAAATTTACATATTTATTTAAGTTATGCATGAAATTGTGAATTATAAATTAAAATATTGACGAAAACATACTATTAGACTTAATAATTTGAAAGAAGACGAAATCAATTATGAGCAAATGACAGGGTGAATTTTAAAAACCTATTCTGATAATTATTAAGCTTTGCCCTAATTTAAATAGACCGGTTGAATAATCACTCGCGATTAGAATAATGGCAACGCTCACAGGATATTCATCACTGGTGTCACGTAACGGGTGCATTACACAAGATTGCATGCGTACGTACCTCGCTCGAGCGCGGCACGCACCCGGTACCCGGCGCGACCGGCGACTGACACTCGCGGCGCGGGCGAACACCAAGAGAGAAATGGACGTACCTGAGGGTGGCTGGCGGCTGGCACGGCGCGCGCCCGCGACGTGAATGAGGGCCGGGGCGTCGGCGCGCGCAGGGGGCGCGCCCAGCCCGCGTGGCTCCAGCCCCCCCTCCTCACCCCCTCCCCTTCACACCCCACCCCGCCCCGCCCGCGCCTCCCCGCGCCTGCACCGCTCAGCTGAGCCCTGATTAGCCCCCGACCGGGCTATTCAATTAAGGGCTGTTCGGTGCATCCGAACCTTTGAGAGCTCTTCATTATGACCTCTCTATCACCGATCCCGTTATTCTTATGCCCCGGGCTCCCAGCAAACTAAATTTGAATTTTTCTGACCGGACCAATATTAGCTGGGGCTGTTTGGTGCCCGGGTCGGGTGCACGGCTAGGCTTTGATCTTGCTGTGATATTAGACTCTCTATCAATACACAGCGTAGTGTGTGTGACGACCTTTGTCGAATGTGAACTCGAGTTTCAGTCAGTGTATTATAGATATACCTAACTTTGTTTGTTAATATATTTTTTTAATTATGTGCGGAGAGAAGTCTGACAATCAATCTAAAGTTTAATCTTCTTTAGGTTAGAAATTAATGTTATAACATTATACTTTCCATTACATAAAGAATGAATATCACACATCACGCATGCAATCCCTCGCATTGTGCACTGTTCATTGTTTCGCGCAAAAATCGTTTCTACAAAAAATAGTTGGCACAACGTTGCCAACAATGCAATAGTGTGGGGAAGATATTTGAATTGAAAATTAAGCAACGCGCCGTCCCCGGGCGACTCGTTACAACCCTTTGAGATGGCCATAAACAGTTTTGTGTTTAATGCCGTGGTCTGAAACTATTTTAACGTATACAATGTATATGTATACAATGTATACTGTACAATGAATACGTATACAGTGTATACAGCGTGCAGTAATTGCATTCTGGCACAAAGTCTCCTTTAATCTGCGGACGCGAACGGAAAGCTCGCTCGCTACGGATCTCGTAACGCTCGTAACGTGAAACTGTGCTACGATGCTACGGAGATATTAAGACGTCGTTTATTGAGAAAATCAATACGTGTGCTTGGACATTTTATTTACTCTTTTATAATAATTGCATCACAATTATGATATTTATATTAATCGATACCTTTTCCGTAATATTTTATCGGTCTTTACTCAAGGTCTTTAGTCAAAAATAAGTATAAAACCGGGAATAAAATTTTAATATTTACGAATTTTTTTATAAATAGGAAAAGAAAGAGAAATCTATATAAGTTCTAAGTTTACGGAAAGAAATTAAATTATATAAAGCTTGTATGAACGATTTATAGTTTTGAAATTAGTATCTAAGAATAACTTTAGAATGATAAGCTATTAAACGAATATATCACAACATATATCACGTCGCTATTCCTTAAAGGGTCGCCCACACGTTTTAAACTAATAATTGTAATTTATAAGCTTATTCTCAGCAAACAGATGAGCGGTTCCCACAAACCCCTACAGCCAGCGGTAAGTATGTTTCGTAAACAGGATTCCTCCTCAACCAAATAAGGGTCTATCTATCAGAGTGCGGGTAATGCGACGTTAGTTCGCACTGAATATAATATTTCAGTATGCAGATTTAGAGCTGACTCAGTACGTGAAAGTTTTATAAATTGCTGTTGTTCAGCTCAAAATGTGACTCTTGTAAAAATTCAAGATAAGCTAAGCTACGAATAAATATATTGAGACTATTGACTTCCCGCGGTATTACCCGCGCGGTAGCCGTTTGTACAAAGAAAAAAAAACAATTTGAGATGATAACCTTACACTGTCCGCGAGCCAATGAAAATTGAGATGCATATGAAAAAAAGAGAAACTGCGCAAAATTGTCTTCATTGTTATTTAGAAGAGTTCTATTCCCACTAGCATTGTGAACTTTGGTAGAATTAGTGATAATTAAGTTGGTGAAACAGCGGCCGGAATGACCGCCGGACGCCGTGCGCCGCCGGAAACGGCTCGAGACGCCGTAAACACACATTTACTCTTAATACACGGAGTAATGTCTGCCGTATTTTTCTTTTTTTGTGTTTTTCAGGATTTTTTGGGCCAATAAATGTGTTTCTATCTCCCTTTATATAGGCTAAGGATATGTTTGAACTGTAGTGTTCTTCTGGAGGAAATAAGCACCTCAATTGTTATTGTTTAGTAGCAATACTAAGCAATAATACTTGAGCGTTAATTGTTATTGCTTAGTAGCAATAACAATAGACTAGTTGACTCATATCAAAAGTAATGAAAATAGTATTTAATTCACATAGTATTTAGTACAAGGGTCTGAAATATACCAAATTCAATATGTATATAAATAAGGGATTGTTGTCGAAATTCAATTTAAACATGTTTTATTTTTACTTTTTCTTACATCTGCCAAAAACGCCAATTTCGTGAAATTAGATAAGTAACAATTCATGTAAACAATTTTTACGCATGATCAAATTCCGTCACACGCCAGTCGCAACCAATCAAGTATGTCTGTCGGCTTTGTCAAACTGTGTCACGCATGCGTTTTGAATTGTTTACAATAATCGTGACTGTACGACACAGATAATCCATAGACCATCATGACCGAAGGCGTTTTTGACAGTTAAGCGAAAACGTAATTTATAATTTAATGTTAATTATGATATAGGCTTAAAAAAATTATATTATTTTTTATGGTGATGGCTAACAGTATTGAATCATTTGGGGCCCAACAAAAAAATTGTCAACTGGCCTATTGCTGTGCTTATTTTCTGATATTTCTCTTTGAATATTCCCATAAAAGATTTTGAATGATTAAATCTATTATTCATATCAACGACCCCCTAATTTTTAAATCAATGATTATTCATAAATTTTTATGACTTCACTCTTATAATTTTTAAATACTTAACGTAAAAGTACTAGTCCACCGAGATATTACGGACTGTATATATTTTTTGTAATAAAATGCTAGCAGTTGACCACTAATTATATGAAAACAAAAAAAAGATTTTCATTAGATCTTTACATTTTTCAGCACATCACACGCAAAGAATATGCAATTGTTACTGATGTATTGATAGAGGTCTCATATTACTAAAAATAATAAGAACTAGTGTAATTATGTTGATATAACATAGCCGTATCTGACAAAAGGTCTGATTCAATTCAATAATAAGGTTAGAAATTCAGTCCCCTCTCAACTATTTTTGGGTGAGAAAAAATTGACTTTTCGGCGTATACAAAAAACTTTTGATTCTGCTTGCCTCGTACCTGACTATATTTCCCCAGAACTTTCGTATATTTCGACCTGCATTTCAATATTCACTGATGTGAAAAATACGCTCTGACTTAGATTAGTGTGGATCTAGCGGCAGTGAGTACGACTTACCACAAAAGCTCAATATTTCAGTATATTCATCAAGACTTCAATACCAACCTGCAGATTTACAGCCACATTGGACAATGTGCAGCCGCACATGATTCATGCTTTTGACCGCAGCGAAAGTTTCTTCATTATCAAATTCAAATATTCCGATTGCTCCAGTCAGCTTCTAAGACTTAATCTAAATACTTACATCAGAATCAAAAGCAATTTATTCCACCTGCTGCTCCATCAAGCTCCATCTAAACTTAACCTAAGTTTTTACGTACCATTGTTGTCCACCATATTCTAGAAGCCACTTTGAAATTTTATACAAAACAATTTTTAACAAAATTTCGAGATGAGTTCGAATCGAGCTACTGTATAAAAGCTCATGCATTTGAAATCCTAGTCGAGTCCTTGAGCATGGATGAATTGGACCGACGCCAATGTTTGGAAGCGATCATCTCGGCTCCGCGATAACTACATTCACGGGAGGCGAACCGAATAAAGAAAGTTTCAGGCGGCGAGCGCGGTGACTCGTAAACTCTTCGGAACGAATTTCCACATTTGGCGGAAACAAGCGGCAAACGAAATGCCAGGGCCGGAGACGAGCGCCCGAGTGCGGCCGAGGTGCCTGCTTCCGATGCAGCCATGCAGCCCTAGCGACGGCCCGGGACGCACCCAGCTACAGCCACCCCGAACGCAACCCAACGCTATTGCCTCGTGATAAGATCGGAAGTCGAATGATTGTGAGACGAGACTAGATCGTGTAAACGCATGCAGGCGTGTGACTGTGGCTGTGCAGCCTGGCAATAAATAATTGCAGAAGGATAGCTGATGTTTCGCATAAATTAATTTGTATCCGCTAAAAGTTGCCTTTAAAACCAAAACCGTAAGTTCTACTTTCTACCCTATGGGTGCGTATTTTCTTAAAGTTGTAAAATTTATAATGAAGTACTGTAAAAGTTTATCATCAAGTGGTCCTTCTGTAGTAGCGATTCACCGGTACAGGTAAGTGCGCAAGTGTGCGGCGAGCTCGCCCGGGCCGCGTCGCCATGGCGACAGCCAGCTCCTGATATACATGCGAACAAATAAAAACAAAAATAATAGATCGCTCTTTATACTCGTACATACTGTGCTCTATTTAATAAAAACTCCAAGTAATTTTCAATTTGTCGACGTTATATTAAAATGCTCAAAGGATATCTCCGTTTGCTTGTAGGTATATTATGAAAATAATATGCTGGTAATGTAGATTACTGTGTTAAACTAGAACCTAGTTTTATTGCAATACGTTTAGGGCCGTGTTAAGTATGGTGTCTAGTGTGCTTTATAAATTCATATAGGAATTTTCATTTCATTGTTCATTTTCATTGTGCCCGATGCATGGCAACAGGCTCACCACCTGTTACATAGAGGCTTAACATATCTGGCGAAATGTGGGTGTAAACACTTCTGCCTACCCTATATATAGGTGTGTGTGTCGTAAAATATGACTAACAGACTTAGAACTGCACAACCATTAATTTGCTTATAGCGGCGACGGGCTCACCACCTGTCACGCTGAGTCAAGTCATTGGTGAAGCGTGGACTACTATGGCAATGGACTGCTTTTGTGGTGCTTTTATCTAGTCTCTGACTAACCCTTAGGGAATAATAGTCGTGATTCAAATCTAATCAAAAATATCTTTATTTTATAGGCTTGATATACAAACACTTAAAAACGTCAATTTATGAATAAGTGAATCTACCACGATTATATGTACGTATGTGATGAATTAGAATAAATGTTTAAACCATAACTCATTACTTTGACAGACAGGTAAAGGTGTCTTATGAAACGTGTCGGAGTAACCGGTCGTAGCCTCATGTAGCCTTAGGTTGTATCATAGGTACTTGTTTGTGTTATATCACTTTAATATTTAACGCGAAAAGTGGTCACCGAAAAACAGGATAATACTTTATGGAGTTTGGCGGGAGAGCTTCTGCTCTATTCTATTAAAGAGGCGAAGTGTGTGCCATTATTTGCCTAATGGTTTTACTGATAGATCTACTATAATAATTTATTAAATGATTTTGCATAATTCATGTAAAATTATCCATACTACGAGTAATATTATAAATGCGAAAGTATCTCTGTCTTTTTGTCTCGCTTTCACGTCAAAACTACTGAACCAATTTGACCTAAATTTGGTACACAGATAGTCTAGAACATGAGAAATAGTCTACCATTTATCCCGATATTTATTTCTATGGGAACGGGTGCCATGCGGGCGCATGTTTAAATAATTAAATAACGTCTCCCAGAATAATGAGGGACTAATTTACGTCACTATGAACTTTGCTTCTCGTAATAGAGTAGGAGTAAATTTTCAATTCCACAAATTGAGGCTACTGTTCCAATTTGAAAAAATCTTTCAGTGTTGAATCACTATTTCTTTGTCTAGTAATAATTTAAAAAAAATAACCGTATACGTCAAGTTGGATCGTAGCGCTGTGTTCGGTCTATGCAAATTAAAAATATTAAAACTGCGAATGCATTATATTCTTTTTTATAGATATGTATTTAACAAGTAATATTAGACTGTAGAGAGAAATAACACTGATTACACCGTCGTCGTACCAGAATGTCTGGTGTTAATAAACGTAAAGTCAACCTGAAATAATATCTATAAAACGTTTTATGTCGCGGAGCTTGACGAAACAGGGCGATTGCAAGTCTTACAGCTGAAAGACTAATGAGAAATGGCTGTGTTTATTGTTCACAATGAAATGTTAAGAGCTTTCAATGTTAATAAGGCTGCCGCGATATAGCTATAAATTATTTACGTAATTAAACAACTTTTAATAACTCATTTGTTAGAGCTTCTATTCAGCTGTTGCCCAAAATTATTGAAATACAAGTAATCTATTAGATTCTTAGAAAGGTGGTTTTGACGGAGTACTATAAATATATTACTTTTTATTAAAAAATTAACAAATTCTGTATGGAAACCGGAGTGGATAGCTAGTATCTAATATGGTTTTAGAAGCTAGCTCTTTTAAGCTATTGCATAGCTTCTATCGCGGGCCTTGAGCGCGGGGACCGAATCCAGAAATTCCGTAACGAAAAAACCTCACGCTCCCCACTCCGATGCGCAAGGAGGTGTGGCTTGAAGGCCGTGCATCGTCTAACGTCGTTTCAGTTCGGCAGTCTTCGACACGGCGTTGTGTGCGTGAATATGAATGAACAAAGTGCATTTATTATTAATGAAATAATGAAAGAAAATGAGTGAGTACTCTATATACATACATTTTATTATTATCACAAATGCAGTATCAATTTTGAATTGAAAATATAATACTGCTATAAAGATAACCTAAACTTTTGATATAAAAATGAGAGATATTAAAAGTAGCCCTCTTTTATACACACAAACACACACACGCGTATAGTTTAAATTCTAAATTTAGATTCTCAATATGTATATATATAAATAAATTCATTCTTCATTATGTATATAACAGAAAACATCAAACCAAGCACGTGTACTATTCAGTACCTTTGTTTTTGGTGTATAGATAATGTTTTATTTATTTAATAATAGAAAAAAATGATTTCTTATCGGTCACCACGCTCATGAAGTGTAACTTGAATTAATATCAAAGAAAAAGAAATACTGCATGAATAAAATAAATAAATAAAATTATAATTGCATAAGTTGATACAAAATGCTATGCAATAGCTTTACCGCGGCAGTCCCCGAGTGCCACACGTCTTTTTTTATTACATGCCTTAACGCCTTACATGTGAGCTTCTTCTAAGATGATCATTTAAGTATAGAACTTTGCAACTTGTTACAAAATAGCCAGCCTCAAGAAATGAGTAAAGAGGCTACTATTAATCTAGGTCCTCATATAAGGAAAACGATTTTAAGCGAACATAGCTAGACCATTCCACTGTCTAACAAGTAATATTACCATAAAATTTCAAAACACAGCTTATGAAAACACCACAATAATATTGGCTGCAATGAAACTCCGAAGGTCTATCAAAATATACAGAAAGGTAAATTCTAACTGCTTTGATAAACGACCCGCCCAATAGCTTGGCCAACCGATGTAACTAATAAAAAATTAAAAGCTTTTCGTTATGGGCCTCTGAATAAATGAGTTGAAAGAGCGCGGAATGTAAGCCGATTATGAACAGACGTCGCGTCGGCTGTATCTTAATAGGAGAGATTTTCAAATGAAGGCTCGGGATGGTTTGAATGGCAACTCATAATTCCATTTCCCGTGATGGTTTAAATTGAACGTTTTTAAAGATGGGGTCTGTAAGCCGGCTGAAGGGCCCAGGCTGGTGCCCTGGAGTACGCAGAACAAAGAAAAGCAGTACTCGCAATAACAGACCGGGACTAATAGTTGGTTGTTGCTCAACGAGCAAAATTGAATGAATGCCTGTATTTTTGATCTACCTGTTTGAAATTATTATCAAAAAGAAATTATTATCAAAAAGAAATTTAAAAGTCGTGAAGCGTTCTATAAGCAGAAAATGAGTGAAATTGTTGCTGCTAAGAAATATCCCATTACTTTTTCAAAACTTATGAAGTGAAAAAAAAATTTTTCAAAGAAAATTTTCCCTTTAATCTCAGAGGGACATACAATTTATGAAAGAACATCATTGGAATAAATATTTCTTACACTCACACCAAGTGGCCCAGCCCAAACTAAGATTTTTATGGTTGTGATGGGATCTAGGGTAATGAATTGACATTAATGTATGATTTGTATATTAGTGTATAATTTTTAAAGAACATAACAACACACAACACATCATCACGCCTCTTTCCAATGACTAGCTGCGGCCCGGCTCCGAATCAATGATGTTTGATTGGCCCGTCCAGCGCGTTAAGGCGTAAATTGCGTGTGCTCATCCGTAAAACAAACATCAAGAGTGAACTGGGCGACCAACCAGCGGCCAGCCGGCACGCCGCCCTCAGCTCAAAATAATAATTAGCCTGAAACCGTGAAAAATCTACCCAACCTAGTAATAATAACCTAAACGAGACTCAAAAGCTTTTACATTTGAGAGTTTTTAAATTAATATCCACCCCCGTAGGGGCTCGAAAATAAATGGCCAGAGAATTTCTTTTGCGACGTAAATTTTGGTAGCTACGTATTGTAATTATGTATTTACTTAGACACATAATTTTTCTCAAAGAACTGTAATTTCGTAAAAGGTAGGTATTAGTTTAAAAGAAACATTTGACTAAATGAGTAGGGGAAACTTTTTTGCCTTATCCAATCTGTGACAACAGCCACGGTGCGGTGGCTTCGCGTCCCTGGAGAGTTAGATGTTTGTGTGATGAACGTGTAAGTTCATAGGAAAAACTTTATTCGGATAGGCAACACAGGTACAGGCAACATGCAACAAAACTAATTTAACTTTACAGTAAGTACTGTCTACATTCACTTGTTCACCATTTTTCTATTGAAAAATCCACATTTTCACATGAACATAAGTAATATAATAATATTTTTCTTATTAACTATGTCATAACTACTGCATTACTCGAGGAATAATTCAATCGCAGCCTCGCGAAATTGAATCCATACATCACTGTCGAAGAAACACGCCATTGCACTTCGACTCTTTTCCGATCAAATAATTTTTATTCGCTTTCGTGAACTCAATGTAATTTTGAACTTGTTTTGAACAGATCGAGATAATATTAATAAACACGTACGTATTCGATACTAATAATATAAAGCTGATGAGTTGGTTTGTTGTTTTTTAATAAATAAATATCTTCAAACATTCACACCTATCAACTAGCCCCATTTTAAGTAACTAATGCTGCTTGTGTTACGGACACTAGATGACGGATAAATATATTTAATAGATTAATACATATAAGTATCGTGAATATATATAAATATATATATACATCCAAGACTGGAGAACAAGTGCCTGAAAATTCATCACCCAAACATTTGCCCCCACTGGGGATCGAATTCTTTGAATGCGGTAATCTCAGGAATTACAGGTCCGATTTGAAAAATTCTTACAGTGTCAGATAGCCCATTTATTAAAGGCTATATAATATTACGCTAAAATCAATGTAGTTATTCCACGCAGACGAAGTCGCGGGCAAAAGCTAGGCAGGACAGGCTGAGGCCTCGACACCCACATCACTCTTCAATCCCATTCGTATATTATTATGCGCTCCGTGTGCAATGTAATGCAAATATACCTATTCATAATAAACTTCACTTAGGTTTTGAGATTATGGGTACTATAAATGACAACACACCGTCCGCAGCCTATATATTAGGTCCTTATCAATGAAATTGGTGTTTTGTATGGAGATTTTGGGGTTGTCCGCATTTTACATACTAACATTTTATCAGTTTTCTTCACAACGACAAATCCAGAGATAATAATATTTGGCATGTATCATTAGACAAGCTTTAGCAATATGTGTATGAACACGCTTGATAAAAATTATTCATCGTTTTTATGTTAATGCAAATCAAATGATGTATTCGGGAGGCAGATAAAAATAATTGTCTTTGTGTCTAATTTTAACACAATTAAACTTACAAAAAATTATCAAAATAAATAATACGAATACGTTTTAAGTTTCAGAACATTCTTATACGAAATATAAGAATGTTCTGAAACTTAATAGTTACGGACAAATTGCTAAGACAGAATAAAAACACCAATTTCATAGGTAAGGACCAATACGTCCCACTGCTAGGCACAGGCCTGTCTCATGGAGAAACACATGAGGAGTATGGGCCGTAACACTACCACACTGGCTGACCTGGACCATCGGCTTAACGTGCCTTCCGAAGCACGGAGGAACTCAAGATCACAAAGTTTTCGTCACACACACACGAATGGCGAAGGTAGCTTTCTTTTCGATCAAAACACTTAATAACAAATATTACACAAATGTGCAGGTACACAATTCGGTATATATCGTCTGTCGGGAGGCTGCGCGGCCACCCGTGCAAGCGGGGTCCTAGCGCGGATGAATTCGGTGCCGCCACTCTGCCAGCTGTAGCGTAAGGAACCCAATTCCTATTGTTGTAACGTTGTAACTTTGCCACGAAACAACGTTAATTGCCAAGAGACCGTGAATTTGACAGGACTTATTTACTGTTTGAATTTTCGTGTTGCGGCGAAATTATTTGGACACGTTTGTTTTTTAATTTCTTTTCAACTGTTTGAATAATACAACTGTTATCGATACTATTAATACATTATGTTTTGTCTTTTCTATTTATTGGTTTTGTTCTAGTAAAATACAAGTTTTTGTAACCGATAGCTGCTATCATTTTCTACATCTCACCCTCTAAATTACCAGAGAGCTCTAAACCACCAACAACAATATTTTGCCAGACATAATTGTCCCTATGTAAAAGGGTGAGAATTTGTTGCCATGAACCGAGCATAGTGTAAATCGAAGCGATAATCTTAATAAACTGTACTTAAGTTTAACTAAAACTTACAAGAACACGGAGTGTGTTTTATACCAAGCATTTTATAGTAAAAGTAACATAACATATCATCATGCCGTTTTTCCCGAAGGGGTAGGTAGAGGTGTTAACAGCTACATTTCGCCACTATGTTAGGTTCCCGTGGAACAGATGGCGAGCATGTTGCCATGCACTGGGCAAAATGTGAGGCAGTGGTTTTATTCAAACTCCAATAATTTCTAACCACTAAGGCACATACATACATACATAAATCACGCCTTTTTCCCACAGGGGTAGGAGGTAGGAGACGAGATTACATCCTTCCACTTGCTACGATCCTTCCATATTTATTTTGCTTTATCAACTCTCATTACAGTCCTCATCCGAAATCGCCGAGCATGCCTCGGCGATTTCGGGTACTTTTGACCTGGCCCTTCTCTAGGACGTCTTCAATTTGGTCGAGAAACGTTCGCCTAGATCTGCCTCGTCCTGTATCTCCACTCACACCCGATTCATATATCCCTTTAGTCAATCTATTTTGAACCACTAAGAGACTACATTTAATGAATGTGCTTTTGCTTTTATTATAAAAAAAAACTATTACTGTAAAGTTTCGCAAAAAATTTTCAATATTACTACAAAAGCATAGCATGTAGCCGTGTTTCTTGGCGTTTCGTCGCTTCAGATCTTTTTCTTCAGCATATTTTCAGCTTTGGTTCATACGGCAATGTTATGAATTTTACCGAACAAAGGAATTCTCATCATGACTCTACAAGTTATATCATCGATTATGTAATCGACAAATAAATATAAGATCATTTTTAACGACTGGTTGGTGATTATATTTGTGTGCATGAACAATATACATTTATGTTTGCCTTGGTCTGGTTGTGTCTTCTATGTTTATGATATATGCATTTACAAAAAATATATACCTTAATATGTTTTCTCTAATCTGTTTACATAAATGTTTATTTAAAAAAGGATTTTAGTTATTATCTATTTATTTTTACATGCGTCTTGACTTTTGACCCTATTTCCAATTATACCCAGCCTGACTGTATTATAATCCTCCGCTTATGACGGTCTGGTTGTTTTTTTTTTGGGAATAATGGCAACAACGTCCTCATTTCCAGAACTACATTATTTTCGATTCTTTTCATAACGAAGCCTGTTACTATGGCTATATCCGGTGCTCTCAGACAAAGGCTGCCATCTTAACCCACGTACAGTCACAAGCACTATGTACACAATCTCATTCAAATATGAACCTTATTGCATCACGGTAAGGACACAAGTGTACATTTATTGATGGTGACTGTACCGTCTGAATAAATCACGCAACTTCACCAGTTACACCGCGTACTTACGGAAACTTCTCAGGTACGAAAGAAAAGGGGCGTGCTCCACTTTAAGTTTTAATTTCATACGCGTAAAGATGAAATTTGAAGGAAAAACCTTCAAGCTTTCATAGCTGACCGTAGATGATAAAAGTAAAGTTACTAGTGGTGCTGTGTGAGAACTAGTGACACCATAATACAATATCCAATACTCAATGTTGTATTTCCCATTCATACAATTATATAAGCATCGATTTATTCTCAGAAATCATCTAAACTATTAATTATTCAGTGACGCACTTCACGCACTTAGCTTTTTAGCATGGATGCAAAAATGTTTTCTACTCTTTACGTCTCTATTCATACAATCACGTTTACCCCTCGAGGCAGAGATTAGAAATCTCCACTTGCTACCATCCGTGTTACGATGTTTAAAACAAATTAAACTTAAAAATTTGTTCTAAATATCGTAACACAAAGAATAAAAAGAATATTTGGATAATGGGAAGTAATTAATTGGACAACAAAATAATTAACTAAGCTGCTATATAATGGGTAGCAATATATGTATATGTTACCGGAAATGTATAAAATCTAGGAAAAGGATCAATGAAGGATCAAGAATCAATTCCTACGAAATGTATTCTGATAGATATTAGGTTTATAGTACATTATGATATAAGTGCGGTAAGTTGAAAATTACAGCCGAGGCGATATTGCTAGCCCGAGCCGTAGGTGAGGGCTATAAGAAGGCAGAGGCTGAAATTATCAAACCGCACGTATGTCATACTACGTTTTATAACACATTTGCGAGGAAATAAATAAAACTCAGACATTCTAAAAGTAATAAATCTTTCATCACTTGTTAAAGCAGTTATAAAAATTTGAAATAATTAAATGTTTATTTATTATATTTCATCTCCCAAAGGTAATTTTATTAAGAAAATGTTTACTACCTCTCTGACATAAAAACTCTTTGTTAAGATTTAAAAAAGTAACGGAACATCATAAACTGTGCGTTTTACTTTACATTATCTCACAAGTACGTAATGTGATTGATAATGATATTGAAATTGGTGAAATTTTACAAGCAAAAGTGTTATAATAGTACATTATGGTACAAGTGTGTAATGTTGGTGATTACCGCTGAGGCGCATTGAGGCCCGAGCCGTCAGGCGAGGGTCTTAAGGAGCCGAGGACGGTAATCATCAATACACACGTGTATCATACAACGTTTTTCAACACACTTCTGAATAATAGATATTTTTCCTTTGAGTTTTCTGGTAGTAAACTTTCCATAACGTTCTGGGCTTCACATCTTATATCGGGCGGTGTACAACATAAATCATTTTCTTCATAAATTGTATTTGCAGACATCTTAATTAATAACTAACTAAATAACTTCAAAAGAGAAAACGAGACGAGTTGTGAAAAATGTTTCGTAATGGCGGGAAAAATTAATCAGTTTTCCTATGCGCGCGCATCGGCCATAGACTAATGAATTTCGTAATGGCGGGAAAAATTAATTAGTTTTCCTATGCGCGCGCATCAGCCATAGACAAAAAAATGAGGTTTCTTTTTTTTGGGCTTTTCGCGGATAGCTTTTTAGCGCAAATGTAACCGTAACTCAACCAATAATATTAAAAAAAACTATTACTCACTCGTGAATAATAGTAATGAAAAAGTCACAGTTTGATTATAGGTGTCATTATGTGCCTAATTGCCATGGGATTAGAGCCACTTTATAAGGAAGTGTGTTGAAAAGGTTATTTATGACTATCCAAAACAATATTTGTGTCAATAAAACATACATTAAACAATTTGACAACCGAGAAAACATTTTATTTACTGCCCAATTAGTTATTTTACTAACATATTAGAAATATCTGCTGCGCAATTAGTTATTTAGCTGACCAATTTAGAAATTTTTGCTGGCCTTAACTTGTTGACCAATTAGTTATTTTAGCTGACCAACTGTACTTTTTTGTTGACCAAAATTCGAATATTATTATTTCCAAAAACGTGACAAACATATCCTAGACAATTTAAAAGTATGCCGCTCCTACGGGTCGCTCAGCTAAGCTCTGGTGGATTCCGCCCAAACTTGTGAGCCGTGGCTTCGCTCGCAGGCGCAGCAATTTGTCGCACCACCTCTTTGTGCAAGTTCGAGACGCCCGAAGTTTGAGCGCGGTACGTGATCCGCCCTTGTTAACGCTTCCAACATTTCAACCGCTGTTTTTGTCCGCCGCACAATAGCTTAGTATATTTGTGTCGCTGTTGAGAGTTTGGTCGTTTATATGTACTTGTTTAGCTAGCTTTGTTCAGCGTGCGTTATATCATTGAATAGAGTGCTTAGTATTTACTTATTATCATTGTAACGTTATGCATCCTTAAAAAAGGATTTATAACAATTCAGACTCACATTTTGGTAAAATTATCTTTGAGTGACATATTCTAACCCCTTGAGGGCCAGCAATAGAGGTTTCTGTTGTGTCGTTTTCTGACCATTGACAAGTTAAAGATTCTCATAGCCAACAAAAAATAAGTGATTGCGACCTCCTTCCGGTTACTAATTGCACGGTTTCCGCCCACCAATCTGCATTTGTCTGACGTGGAGGTATGTACTTATTTCGGCCCAAACTTCTCATGTGTATCTCTATGCAGGTCTGATCCGTAAAACTATGTTTTATACTTTCGTCATCAGCTTATATACGTCCCACTGCTGGGACAGGCCTTCCTCATGGAGAAACACATGAGGAGAATGGGTCGTAATACCACCACGCTGGCCCAATGCGGGTAGGTGGACTGACTGTACTGAGACCAACGGCTTAACGTGCCTTCCAATGCACGGAGGAGCTCGAGATCACAAAGTCTTGGTCACCCATCCACGGCCTGACCATGGTAGCTTTGTTTTCGATCGAAGCCAAAGCGCACTGACCACTACGCCACCGAACTCCTCTCTCCTTTATACTTTGTAACTCAACAATGTTAATTTCGACGAATACCATAATTAATTGGAACTAATGTTATAAGTTCTAATGTGGTTGAGTTGTCTGTACGCCAGTCTCAAGGCGTCCTCCGTGGACGACTTCCGTGGTTGAGTGTCTGTATGCCGGTCCTAAGGCGTCGCCATCTCGAGAGGTCCTGGGTTCGATCCCCAGTGAAGGCAAGTGTTTGGGTGATGAATTTGCAGACATTTGTTCTCCAGACTTGGATGTTCATTATATATGTATTATATTATGTATATTCTGAATAATTATATGTCCGTATGTAATTGTTTGTCCGTCATCTAGTATCCGTAACACAAGCAGCATTTGGTTGCTTAAAAAAGGGCTAGTTGATAGGTGTGAATGTCTGAGGATAATTATTTATTTATATATATTTATCGTAATGTACTAAGTAATAGTTTCTCTGTGTTGAAACATCTCAAGGGGACCGATCGGGGATTCGATCTGAGGTTTGTTGTATAATTAATATAAACAGCGTCTGAGTTAATGAAAGACGCTGTGGCAGGCTTTGATCTTGCGGGTTTCCAAGCAAATCTAATGATAATGTAGACAGTATCTACTTGTACATGGGCTTATTTAAATTAACTTAATAAACAATTTTGAATCAACAGTTAGTTAAATACTCGTATAAAGCTTTTTGACTATCATTAGATTAATTATAGTTTATCCATAAGTGTTCCATATTTAACTTGTCATATGGAAACATCTACTGTTCGCGGTGACCGCAAAGAAGTTAATTTTTTTTAAACTCATGTTATAATGTTCTAATTATGAACTCAGACTCGAACTCATAATGTCATACTTTTCAACACAGGTGATAAAAATGAAAATTTAAAAATGGAAACTGTATCATAATGACCATTATGCAAAAGAAGTGTATGTAACTGCACATGTTTTAATAACCTATATTATGTGACAGTTAGTTATAGTAGTTTATCTATTACTGAATTACCCGTAAAAACGGCAGAAATTAAAACCTTAGCTACAATCCTGGCGGGCATCTTGTGCTTCATCCGCTTTCATTAATATCTTCATGTATACCCGCCAATTGAAAGTGCTATACGCCGTGGCTCTTGTAAAGAACGGCCTCTATTTGGTTATGGTGTCTCCAACTAGGTTGTCCATATCGTATTTTTTTTATTAATTGCCATATACCTAATATTGTACCTAATGTACTTATATTGCCATATAAGTACATTAGGTACAATAACCAACAAAATAAACACCAAACTGATAGAAATAATAAATGTATTTCTAATAGGCTAGTTGACTCATATCAAAAGGAATGAAAAAATGTGTCATTCGCATAGTATTTAGTACAAGGGTTCGAAATATAAAATGTTCGATAAATATAAATAAAGGATTGCTGTAGAAATTAAATTTAAATAGTTTCATTTTTACTTTTTTTTCATCTGCCAAAAACGCTATCTACCATGTTCGTGAAATTAGTTGAGTAACGCTTCATGTAAACAAATACTACGCATGGACAAAATCCATCAAACGTCAGTCGCAACCAATCAAGCATAACTGTCGGCTCTGTCACGCATGCGTATTGAATTATTTACAACAATCTTGATAATAAACGGCCCAGATAATTCATAGACCATCACGACCAAAGACGTTTTTGAGATTTAATCAAAAACTTAATTCAGAAAAAAATTGTATTTTTTTTTATGGTGATGGCTATCAATAATTAATCATTTGGGGCCCAATAAAAAAAAGGATCAACTAGCATATTATAATTACTTTGTACGGCAACCAAATTATGCATATTGGTTTAATTATATTAGGCAGCGGCAGCGGTAGCCGACTTGGAACGGACGGGGCACTACTAGAGGGGAAACGCGGGTTCGATCCCATCGCGGGTTCGATCATTTGAATAAAACTTTTGTTACAGTTCATTGTGGATACCGCTTGCCTCACATCGTGCCCGGTGCATGGCAAAAGGTTCGCCACCTGTTACATGAGGACCTAACATATCTGGCCAAATGTGGGTGTTTAACACGGCTGCCTGTCGCTTCGGGGAAAGAGGTGTGATGATATGTGGTTTAATTATACCTACTAGACGTTATGGATATATCAGCAACTCCCATTCAATACGCAATCCGACATAACATTCATAATATATATCAGCAATTAGCGCGTCGCGTCCTGCGGCCGGGGGCTGTTCAGCAATGTAAGTAATATCGGAGGGCGGGCGGAGTGACCGTCATGATGACGGGACCACGATAGATTTATCGAATATCATTTGAATAGGTATAGTTTATACGTTTTTATCCTTTAAAGTAAAATACAGTCAAAATCACCTTTTCTTGAAGGTCGTGCATGAAGACAATTATGAAAGAAGACGATACGAAAAATTTAAAACTTGTGTGAATATCGTTTGCCTCACATTGTGCCCGGTGCATGGCAACAGCCTCGCTTACATGGGGACCTAACATATCTGGGGGACATAAATGTGGGGGATAACACCTCTGCCTACCCTTTCGGGGATAGACGCGTGATGATATGTATATGTCTATGTTCAGTGGAAATGGTCCCGAAACTTCAATTTCAATAAAAACCTGGGCTGGTCCCGTCGTCTTGACGTTTATCAGGCGGCGAACACAAAAGTAGACAGACGTCCGGCGTGATTGAGCGCTCGATACACGCTGAAATGGACGGCTGGACCCCCGGCTGGGCAGAATTACTTTTAAACTGTCACGTAATTATTCCATCTCTACACTCGAGCTTCACGAGACAATTTCAAGATCTTTATTGACGTTCACTAAAGTAACTGCCATAATAATTTGTCTTCGAAAACTATTTGCTCTGGCGCAAGTAACAAAAATCTTTGACACTTTTACATGTCTGCTTACTCTGTGGTACATAATATTTAATAGGAAAGATATCCAGCCAGGCATAATCTTGTAGAAAATCATAATAACTGGTACTGTAAAATACACCATTAGTATTTCCACTACATACATAAGGGTATTAATCATCAACATTGCCCACTTATTTACGAGCTGTTTGCTACGAGTATAATAAAAATTATGTAGCTATATAATAAAAAAGTAATAAAAATAGGTATATTTTATTTGAAACTTGTCCTTTTCAAAATTAAAGCACAAAATATACTCGTACCTTACCATCGTTTCTTTGAAGGCTTTGTGATATGTATTTTGTACTCACTAAGAGAATTAATGAAAAAACACTTAAACTACGTTTATGGTAAAAACAGATAACCGTGCATTCCAAACCACAGAACAAGTAAATATTAGGTCCTTACCTATGAAATTAGTGTTTTGTATGGAGATTTTGGGGATGTCTGCATTTTACATACTAACATTTTATCAGTTTTCTTCACATCGACAAATCCAGAGATAATAATATTTGGCATGTATCATTAGCAATATGTGTGTGAACACGCTTGATAAAAATTATTCATCATTTTTATGTTAATGCAAATCAAATGATGTATTTGGGAGGCAGTTAAAAATAATTGTCTTTGTGTCTAATTTTAACACAATTAAACTTACAAAAAATTATCAAATTAAGTAATACGAGCTCAAATATATGGTCTACTTTTAGAAGAGGCAATTATTTTATCAGAATGTTCTGAAACTTAATAGTTACGGACAAATTGCTAAGACAGAATAAAAACACGAATTTCATAGGTAAGGACCCAATATTATGATATTTTACGACACCCATTGTGGGTTCAACCATGGCGCTAGCTGCTTAGTTTTCAATTTCATAACGAGCCACCCTGAACCTGAGTTCTAGTTGAAACTTTATAATTTGAAGAGCTGTATTGTAGAATTAAGTTGATTACTGACTCTATTTGTTATATCTATATGAGACGCGAAGTCAATACAAGCAAAACATTAACCTTAACTATACAAAAAAAAGTTATTTGGTACCGTTCTTGAAAGAGAAATCTGTCAGCACTAAAACATAAAATCCACAGCAAATACCAGAAAATGTTTCCATATCGAGACAAGTATTATTTACACAGTATCTTATAACATCCATCCAATTAGTTAATTAAAATTGAATCAAGTCCCGTCGATCAGAGAACTCAAGTGGTCCTTAAAAGCATGAGTTGCAAACGCTACTTTACAATAAGGGCACGTACACACAGAGAGGAGGCGGTGTGATGCGCTCGTGTGTCGGCTATGATTCCGTGCTGCGGTCAGGCCGCGCTCAAGGGAGGAAATCTCATTTTTACCCTCGACCCACGCCACCCGCGCCCGGCGGACATCTATTAAAATTATTTGAGAAAACCCAACACCCGAGCAAGATCTCTACACGTTATTCGACTGAACGAATTCCCCTCTTCCACCTTTGAGACTTATTTTTTCGTGGATATAAAGGTGAATATTACAAAACGTTTTAATCTTGTTCGGATTGATATTATTCTTCTATTTGAGTTTTATTTATGTTTTTTACTGCAGAAAGGTATATTTCTTCATAATGTAAGTTTGATTTCACGTTAAATTTCCACTCGCTTCTTGGAGAGCCGCATGCTGTGATGTCTTGTGGGAAAACCTCAGCAGGAATCTAATTCCACAGCCCAGGGGGGTGATTCTTGCGTTGTAATCTCAAATTCAACATAAGTCAAAATAAAATGGCGGATTTCGATTTAAACATATATTTCCTCATATTACAAATGTGAGCAATACTTTAAACATATCTTAAATATGTATCCAATAACATGAAAATTATTTTTATTTGACATAATTTCAACATAATTTGACTTACGTCAAATTCTAGAATCACCCCCAACAAGCAGATTATTTTTTCGTAAACCTAACCTAACCCGCAAAATTACAAAACAAATTAATTTGATTGTGACGAAGCGGTCCTATTCAGTCGCCTCGCTTGTCTCACTACCGCATTTCGTGTTGAGTGTTAGTTTCTTCTAATTCAATTAGTTGTCCTGGGACGCAGCTTACCCCGCTCCCGGGACTCGAGGTCACCTGGTAAGTATTATTTATTAACAATGAATCAAGAGCAAACTTCTCTGTGCCAGAATCCATGTTACGTGTGGTCGTGTTCGCCGAAAGTGATTCAATTTATTGAGTTAGGTCCAAAGTCTGGATGCGGGTGAGTAGTACTTTTTAACTTCAGAGCCATGAATATCATTAAAAAAATATTCTATTATTAGTAACTTTTCCTACCTTGAATTTTTTTATAAATTTTCATCTAGTAATAAATCAATAGGAAAATGAGGAAAAACCTTATTACTTCGTGAAATCCGTATTGAATTCTATTCGTGGAAATAATGTTGTTTTCCGAGCTTATTATAACTTAAGTCCTTATGGCAGCGATAGTTTACGAAAACGACAGTACTCGTGTCAGGGGTTCTTGGTTCCTGGTTCGGTGCATGGTAAACAGGCTCGCACATAAACAACATAACTATTATAACCACAGATCACTGAGAGCCGCTTCGCATCTTATTATAACCGATACTAACTTATCAAGCGAAATATGTGTGTTTAGCATTGCTTATATTCGTGCGTGACGCTGTTATCCTTATATCCGTTACCTAAAAATATCCTTTCAAATTTATTCGATTTCCCCGTTTTTTTCACTCGTTTGATGTATTCGTGATAAAAACGGTAATTACTTCACTGACCCAATCCTGTTCCACGCAGAAACGCAAGGTAATCTAATAAATGAACATTCGTACTTTCTATATCTTCGTTTTCCGTTTTATATCTTACATAATATAAAGTAGTAAAGTACATAACACTGTGTTCGGATGTTTGCTGCTCAATCGATTAGAAAAGTTTTATTGACTCGAGATTGAGTGGATTTGTAAATAAGGAGGGTTTGTTGAGGAAAATGATGAAATCAGTGAGTTTGTATGTACTCTTATGATTAGTCTTATGAAGCAATTTAAGGTTCCAATGAAGTGAAGGATTTTCGACAGTAAAATAATTTTTTGTTACAAGCTAAAAATATATAATTAAAGCTTTTGTTTTAGTACAGCGCCTAAACTATTACAAAATTATAATAATGTTGTATATAAGGTTATGTTAGAAATTACGTAAATATACTTATATATTTGTGGCCTTATTAGAAATCAATAATCTCTCCTAAGTCCCAGAAAACCTGTTTGAAAGAGAAAAATAAAATAAATGAAAACGACCTTTGATATTATATAAACCTATAACTATAATTTTATATAATACTATAATATAATAACTAGTCTGTATAATAAGGTAATTTATAGAGTCTAAAATATTGATTGCCTAAATAATAATTTTTACACATTCAATACAAGTGCATGCTTAGCTCTGTTGACATCGGCTTTGAATGTAGACCATACCGGCACCCACTTGGCAAACTATCAAAATTTTTACGCTGAGGCCAAAATGGCGTAAGCAATGTAGTAAATTCTAAATCCACGTCCTTAATGACAATAAAAATAGTGATAACCGAGGTTTTATATAATATCAAAGGTCGTTCTCATTTATTTTATTTTTCTCTATCATACAGGTTTCTAGGACTTACGAGTGATTATTGATTTCTAATAAGGCCACAAATATGAAAGCATATTTACGTAATTCCTTCTAAAATAAATCTCTAATGTAGACATACAACAGCATGTATCTCGCTGATAAAATTAAAACAAAGGCCCATCATCGCGTACGCAAGCATGCTCAAGTGAATTATGATCGTATAATGTATCAAAGCGGTGATCTATCAAATAGTCACCGTTTGACGAACGGCATGATACGATGCTGGGAAACAAATGATTACAAATGAATCGGGGCGGGGGCGGGTTGCCATGGCTACGCGAGACGATCGATGCGGCCCGCCTCTCGCACCTCGGCTACCCTTCAATTAAACAATGATTCACATATTAAATGATGGCCGACCCAGACGGATGCTGTACACACGTTCGACAAATGTGTTTAAATTGACGATTCATCTGAGCTTCATCTTTTATTTATGTCTTAGGCCCACTTGCAGGAAATTTAAATCGATTTGAATAGATTTAAAATTTCCTGCAAGTGGGCATTAATCTAAATGGGTTTAAAACGTTTGCATTAGCCAATACAAAACGTTTGCTTAAAATCGTAGTGTAGTAAAATATATTGAAATGCACTAGGATCCTAATTTTAAAGGTAGAGATTTGATAGGTAAAAGACATAAAATATAAGACCAAAAATACTTTTTTTATTGGAACCACAGTATAGTGAAATTGCAAGTATGAAAATGATTATTTCTATCAGATCTCGTTTATGTATTTCTGGCTCATATAATATAGTACAAACATTCTATTATTATTCAGTTTTATAAGTGTGAGCTTCTGGAATTAAACCTATAATGGGGACTTCCATAATGTGTATGACCAGATATTTTATTTTTTTATTATTAAAACTGAAAATTTGCTCTAATTCCAATTTGTTGCAACTATCTTATTTTTTATGATAATTCAATATATTTTATTCTTTTGGGATTACTTTCCAATCATTTCAAAAGAAGAATGGTGACTCAATTTTTTTATTTTACTCAGTATTAACATAAACATCTAATTTTACATAAAATTAGCAGCTAAATATTTTGTTCCTGTTTTCTTGAGGCACGACGAATATATTATTATGCCATTTTAGGTTTAAATTATTTCTAAATTGACTCTAGTCTAGATGTTCTATAGGGTGAGATGCCCTCAGTTAGAAGTTAACTTCTAACTGAGACCATCTATTATTGTATTTTTTTATGGTTAACGAATGTGATTTTTTATTTTCAGTAATTTTATTCCTGTTTATTTGTCATATTATAAAATTATAATATTAAAAATTACCGTATAAAATTTTATTTTTTATATATCTACCGTACTAATGTTAAAAATAATTTATAGAATTTTTTTAGTTTTTGGTTTGTACGTTTTTCCAAATGGTCAAAACAACGAGAATCTTCGACCCGATCAATTAATAGCACTACTATTAATCTAAAGTCTTACTAATATATTAGTACCTACAAACGCTATACGTCGCATATCCTTTGACATAAAGGAGCTCTGAATTGCTTAATCCCAGAGGTCACATTCATATTCCAGCCAAATCTCGTTAAGGGAAGGAAAAGCTTCAGTGCCATAATCATTTCAGTTGTTAAAGAACTTATGTGGAGAAGCCATAAGTACTCTTATATGAATATTGGATAAGTATTTTGGAATATTATTTGAATATAAATACTAGATAAATCAATCAAAAGTATGTCTAAAAATATTGATGTCTTCATTTACTTTGGTATATCGTAATAAAATACATAAAATAAATTCTTTTATTTCGTAAAGAATAAAATGATGTGGCAGGGCGACCCCGAGTAAAATCACAAATTCGAAGAAGGTTCAAAAAGTTTAACTTCAAAGTAAATCGAATCAAATAATATATTTGCTGTGAAAAAAGTACAATACAGGCTTTACAAGAGACCATCAACAAAAGATTATATGACTCAACCACAATAATTCTGTCTTCTTTTTTTGTTAAATATTACAATAGGTAAGTACAAAATATTTCGTTAACAAAGAAATTGATTACATCCAGATTACATCACTATACTATTATATTATTTTATTATTATTTTTTACTATTTATTTATTTATTTATTTATACTGCTACTTAATTGGTAATAAAACTGCCCAGAGTTATCAAAATAGATTTTGCAAGAAAGTACAGCACGTTACACCATACAAAATAGAGATTGTAAATGTTCGACAGTTTGTGTTACCTGATTTTTGTTTTTTTTACTTTTATTACTACTGCGAATACTTTTTGAATTGACGAAATTTTGGAGTATGAAAAATCAAAAACTATAATAGTACTTAGTATAAAACTTTTTCGAATAAAGTTTTAATAATATTTATTGTACAATTCTAGTAATTATTCTTTCTTTACTTTTTAAACGGTCTTTTTCCTTTTTTCCTTATTTTGCCCTTCTTTTCTCGTTCCGATTCGGCAGTTGTAACTATTAATTAAAATCCGTGCCCGATATGAAAGAACTCTCCACATATTTCACACGCAATGAGTACTCGATCTCAGGCTTCTGGAAGAAATTACAACTTATATTTTGGTTCTTATTCCTTAAGGTTAAAGTTTAATTCCACTTGCTGTTTCTTACCAAGATTTTATAGCTACAATAGTACCTTACATCAGTACAATACTTTCATACGTCATCCTTAACACTTAAGCAATAAGGTCTATTATGTGGACGTTTACAAACAGTTTCTGCAAAGAAAAATGTTCAATTTTCTGAAATGCTCGTTTATTACATTGGTGTCGCTTGTGGTTCAATGTCTGCTAGGAAAGGGAGAATTGAATTATTTTAACATTCAAATTTTCATGTATAGTAAAAAGTTTGCATAATTAAACATTATCCTACACTTCATTATCCTACGCTTAGAATATTGTGCCCCTGCATACCTCTCCGGGGAAAGATACGTGATGATAGGATAAGATAAGTGAAAATATTTTAAAGTACTATAGCGACCAAAAACGGTATATCTGTATTTTTAATGCTGCTACAGCTTTCAACACAATTTTCACGGGTGCTTTGAGAAAGGTCTTTTTTGAATAAGTACAACAGTCATTGTTGATTGTAAAAAAAAGATTTGTAAAAGGAATTTTGCATAAAAGGAAATTCAATTTTACGAAGGTTACTTTTTAACTTCGACTTAGATTGATGAATTTGGCTCGGGAACTGTTTCCGGGAAACAATTTTACAAATTCAGAGCAGCACACAATATCTCAGGCAGTGAATTTGTCCGCTCTGACATAAGATATAGAGATTACGTGCAAGAGCTACAATCGTCAAAAGATTAATTCCAAAGCATTATAATAGTTCTTATTCCAATACGAGCTTTTGTTGTATTGTCACAAAAACTACATCAAATTCTACGCGTTTGTTTTTGTGTGGTACTAGTTTATTTCCTCTTTAGGATTACCTTTATTTCCGTACATACATATTTAAAGTTTGGTACAATACCTACATTTACTTACTAATAACAATAAGCAGACTTTAATTAAGTATTTTTAATTAACATCCAATTATATTAACGAAGGCCACGTACCAAAACCACAAAACCGTAGCAAGCTTTCATTATAACAAGCCGACCACAACTCTTATTAATCAGTTAAAGAGCAATATTGATTCGAATTTGGATCGCAGGGAGAGTGTTTCAGCGTCCCGGCCGGCAGCGCTGTGCGAATTATTTCGGCTCAGCTACATAACATTAAAATTGGAGTCCGCCGACCGCAGGCCCAAAGGCTTCGTCCAATCCCAATAAGCGACGGTGGCGCTGCACCGCCACACACCTAAAATAGCTAGGATAAATACGGCGCGAGCTTTTATCGGATCAGACAGACTAAACTCCGGCCGACCGGCCCCGCAAATATCCGCGCAATTAGCCGCGCTTGTATATTCCTTTCCGATGAAAGGGACTTCAAAGAAATGGTTATCTAAACAACAACAAAAGTACGCCACGCCGGTACCGGCTGAGTGTTTATCATTTAATTAGAGGGTGGCGAGGGCGAACAAGCTCGCACGTAAACGCGAGCAGAGAGCGCGTATGCCTGAATGCTGCGTTTTAATTAAATCCTCATCGCGGAGAGATAGCGCGCCGCAAGGCTTTTTTAACTCCCTCGCATTTTGAAAAATTGAGCTGAGTTAAAACTCGTCCCGGCAACGCGCCTTACATTATAATGATAATGCTCGCTACGCTTGCATTTTAATATAACAAGCTCTCGCAGACACTTGCGCTCTCTGGATTTCGCAGACAGTTGTCGACTCGCACTTGGAATGTAGAGCAGCGCGCGGTCCGGCGTGCCGTTGACATAATTCATTATTTGCACCGAGGGTACATCACCCTCGAGTGTTTGAGCAGGCACACTGTTACATAATAAACAGAGTATTCAGTGGATTCTTCATTATGTCAAATAATTTGATTGATGCGAGTTTCAAATACCTTTTGTTAAATTGTTTAGGCGTAATTTACTCATCCATAACAAAATAGGAATATTAATATTCCTGATTTAATAAATAAATATAAAAACCCTATAATATACCCTAATAGTATGTTTTCGGCTGAAGCACACCTTTTAGGCAGCCTACGGTGTTCAGTTCCGCGTATGGCTATCCGAGTGTACTGGCTATACAGGTATCGACAGCAGACAGAGGTTGGGACCGGGATCGAGCCGTGAATGGTTGTCTCTCGTCATGGTAACGTGCAAATTAGACAATGGCGGGAGGCTGAGCACCGGCCATAGTTGCTCGCTTTGCTGAAATAAATTTCAATTGAAATGCTTATAATGCTACGGCCGTAGCATTCGTAGCGCGCCGGCAAAAGCTCTTTATTCTTTTTCGTTGATGAATATTGGTTTATTTCGTATGCTACGATTTTGGAGTTTTATTATTGTTTATATATAATAATAAAACTAGATAAATGTAACAAACACAACAAAAAAACATAGACTATTAATATTATTATTGACATAGATCATAATATTACACCATTTTTAAAATTATACATTGAACTCTGCATTTCTATCTGAAAGAAGTATTGTGTTGTGTGTTTCATTTAAAACTATAAAAACCTGAAGACTTTGGTAACATAAAAATGTATTCATAAATAAGCGTGCACAAACCTACAATCAGACAGACAGATATAACGTTTAAAAATTGGGGATTTGGTATCATTATTGATTACTTATTATACCCTCATTAACATTTCCAAACTAAATTCAATGTACTGACATAGTTTTTTTATAGTTTTATTAAATTTGCACTAGCCGCTGAGCATAATGGGTGTAGAACCCGAGCATGTGCGTTCTACCTTTTCAATTTATTCCTACGTATTTCGTAGGTATCTATTACGAACATGTAAACATTACAAGAATAATATTAATTCTCGTCTAAAAAACGCGAACCTATACTGCGAATGTATACTATGAGAATGCAAAACAACATCCATGAACGAATCTACGCCGCCGTCGAATATTGTTGAAATTCGTACATTCCCGCTGGTACGTCCGCGCGCCGCGTGTTCTTCCGCTCGAGCGAGCAGGATTTGCGCGCGGCCGTGTACAGCTCTATTCGCGCCGTCGCGTCGCGTTCATTCCTTTATTAAAGGAGGCACCTATCCGAAAATTTTAAATACTCGTACTATCGTAGGATTTTTGGAAGAAAATCATCATGATGATTATGATTATTTTCCGAAAATCCTACAATATTACTAGACGTAGGGTAAAATGGCCCCTGCCTTCAGCTTCGCAGCAAACCAGAAGCGCTTCGCAGCTGGAGGACGTCCTATAAAAACTAATACCTAGTTTACACAAATACAAATACTTTTTATGTAATTTTATTCAACGCATAAGTTTTCCTTACGCGTGAACGAAATCAGCCCATCTAGCCTCTCCCATGATTATTGTTCCCTACTGTGAGAGTCATATTTCTAGACGCTGGTTAATAATGATGCAACACTGTTAGTAAGCAAGCAGACAGATCCTTACTAAAAGTTGCACTTGCTGTATTTCCTCTAGCTAACAAAGTGACAGACTCGTAACATTAAAAAGTATCTCATAGTACCCAGTAATTATGCTGCCAACGACAGGTCATAAAGTTGCCTTTATAGTCGGAATGCAGTGCTAGCAATTTAACCATTACTAATTGGCAGTATTAGTTAAATAAGGTAAACGTAGGTATTACCGCGGTAGTAAAAAATTTGCAGGTATTACCGAGGTTAAAAATTATTGTAGTTTTATGCAATTACATAACTTCTGAAATACACGCCATGGATTAATTCAAACGGTTATAAATAGATATTTCATAAAAGTTTGACTTTTTAAATAGAAAGTGCCTGTAATTGCTTATAACTACAATAATATTACATACGTCGCCACATGCTGGTATTACCTGTCGATTTTTGACAAGGGCGGTAATACCTGCATTTATCTTAATTTGTTTCTTTGGTTCTTATTTTTTCTAACAATGTTATTCGGGATGCAATACCAATTTGTATCACATTTGGTGGTATATTAAGTTTCTAATTCTAAAAGAAGAGTAGAATTTTTAATAAGCCTCAAATGTTTCAATATAAATTTACTCACATTTTTATGTAAATATATGGAAATTACTTAGTCCTATTTAAAAATACTCGATAAAATATTCAGTAAACCATGAGGTGTAAAGATGTAAAAAGATTGTCGTCCCAAATGACTTCCTTTATCATTCCTTTTAAAGTACACGATTCCGGTTATGGCAAACGTTACTAGGCACATACAGCCAACTCAATATTGTAAAATATAAATAGTTTGATTACATCACTGAGTAGTAATCTTAAGCCGTAATGAAATGTGTACCTAGAATAAGGCAAACGTTAGGCTTGTATACAACCTGCTCATGAAATTAAGGTTACAGTGTATATGGCAAATAGTTGTTTTTATTTGAATAAAAAAACATGCTTGCTTGTACTGTACTAGGGCCTCGCAAAAACGAGGCATTTCAAATTGATTTTCTTTAACAAAGTTTTTATCAAAGTTATCAGGTGTTGTTTCCTGAATATGTTTCAGGAAAATCTGTAGCATAATCAAATCATTGCATGGACATTTTAGGCTTTTTATTTTATTTTAGCGCATGTAATACTTAATGTTAAATAGTCTCTCATGGTGTCACTTTTATATGTCTTTAAATAGCAACTAAAAACATATCATCACGCCTCTTTCCCCGAAGGTGTTAACACACACAAGTAACAAAGAAACAGCAGCAGCAAGTTTATCAAGTAATTAATAATAACAATAAAATAGAAATAGTTGATTTGAAAACGATATAAAATTATTACTGACCATCGTGTCGTCAGGTCAGAATTACCAAACAACTCTGTAAAAGATAACGCATTACTAAAGACATTAAAACTATTACTCGCGTGTGCCAGAGGAAAGTGAGCGGGAGAGAACAATAGATATTACGATGTCCGGGATTACCCTCCGGCCGTGCATCCCCGCTCACCCTTCGATAAAAATATACCATATTATCGTGACAGGAATCGCGTAACACCAGCTCGATGTTACTGTTTATGTTTATTCTCAAATTACAGTTGGATCCTATTATCTTAGCAGACCGATTCTGGGATACTGTAAGGACAATGAATATGTGTAATATGCTAATAAGATGACGATAACCAATGCGAAAATTAAAATAATAAAGACAAAGAGTCCTAATTAAGATTCAGAAAGGGTTCGTTATATTGTCAATGCATTTATGATTTCAAAAGTCTATGATTTTATCCTATGTTTTCGTCCTCAGAAAAAAATTAAAAATTTGGAAAATGAAAAAGAAATGTGGGCCCTGGAGGGGAAGTACCCTTAATAATTAAAATAGCTTAATTTATATGAACGAAATACACTGCTATTTTTAAAAAGAAACAACTGCATTCTCAGTTTTCTTAAAAAAGTATAAAACCGGGAATCGAATAAAGAAAATATTAAAAAAGAAGTTTATGATTTTATTCCACTAATGGATTGAGTCAACGTTGAAAAAATATTCTCTAGAAAACATTAGGTCTTAAACACTTAAAACGCAATGAAATCTAACATTTATTTTATTTTATCCCAAACGTTTGGGAATGTTTGGATATGTTAAATAAACTAAGAACGCAGTAAACTTCATTTTTAAAAATGAAAGTTTGTTTTCTATAAGTAAATTAAGCAATTTAAAATATTTAAGGTACTTCTCCTCTCCTACTTCTCCATGAAAATTTTCCAGACTGTATACGTCCCACTGTTAGGCCCAGGCCATGAAATACATGAGGAGAAACACATGATTTATGTTCTAATTGGGAGTAATTAATTCACATAGGGTTCGTTATAGACTCTAAAATTAAGTTACGTGTGGTATCGCCCTTAGTTATATTACGGCCCTGCACCTACACAACGCTGTGCACGCCCTACAGATTCAATTAGCGCCATGATTTGTACATTCATAACGCACGCGTGACCAGAATATAGGCATTTTTGGCCTAATTTAATGAATAACTCACAGAACTAATTATGATTTAATAATACGACATAAATATCTAAACGTCAAAAAATACACCGGCAATTTGAATTTGAAAAAACATTGATTGTTTTATTTTTTTATTTTAATTACTTAAGTACAAGTGGAAACATTGTGTCATCAATAACCTATTATAAATTACAGAAATGATGAGTAATTCTAATGGTTTTACAAGATAATTGGTCAGTCGACCGATCAGACTATTTGGTTTTCCAATTAAATTTTTTTTGGAAAGTTCCCAGTTTGCGTATTGCACAGAAGCAGTGAAATTTCTTCATCGGATTACGTGTAGTATGTAGTGCGAAACGTAATAAGTATTTGTAGGGGGTGCACCGGGAGGGTGGCGGTGGTCGAGCGGCAGAATCAAGGGCGCGCGTGCGGCGGGCGGGGCGGGGGGCGGGGCGGGCGGCCGGCGGGGAGGGGCGCGGGAGCGGGATGCTGCGCGGGCGGCCGCGCAGATCAATATCTCGCGTTGCCGGGGCGACGCCGCGCCAGACCGAGTGCCTCCCGTACTACGCCCGCCCGCCACCCTCCCCCCATCTGCCCACTACTCGCTTATTTAATACATGCCGTATCTGGGATGCGAGCTTTTTCATGCTAAATGACAGGGCACCGTAATACGGAGTCACCGCGCTCGTAATGTTCCTCGTAGCCATGAGCTGGACCCCTCCCTCATAAAACGCCGAACTGCCGCCGATGACATTGACCTCATTCAAGGAGAAAACTTCCTTCTCATCTCACTTGATGAGTCGTTCATATGTGCCACGCAATGTAAACTATGCTACATCCGCTAATTTTCTGGGCTCATAATATTATTATGTAGATTCTATATCGATATTATTGTATTCCTCTGTATAGTTTTGGTAACTTTTACATCATAGCAGAAAAACAAATATATTCGAACATAACAAGGAAATACTCCCCTTGACAGTCTCTGAGATTATTTGAAATGAAAACATTATGCGCTCAAGTAAGCCAACGCTAATGCCTAACGCAAATAACGCCAGAATGTAAAATGTATTTAAGTCGATTTTTGCGTCTTCCAAAAACACCAATTTCCAAAACTGATTCGTCGATTTCATATTTTTTATTCAAAATTGTACTCCCATTACTCTAAACATTAATAATCCGTCAGTCGGATATAATTCATGTAGCCAACAATCGCGTTTTGTTCCTTAGAAACATTAGTAAAATTCGATCAGGATAAGGCGAGGGGGATCCGGGCGGCTCAGAAATACTCAGAAATTTCGAATATAACGAATCCATCTCGTTATAAATGAACAGAAATTGATTGACAGGCGCTTTTCAATGTGTAGGTAACAAACTGGCATATTGTCTCTGAGGAGACGGCCCAGCCGGGGACGGATTAATTCGGCAATTGTTCGCTTTGTGTGGACGTGAGGAGCGTGTACGCACAATCACGGCACCAATCATGCTGTAGCGATTTAGCAGCTCACAAATACACGGAGTTTCTATTTAGCCTACACAATCTTTAGGAAACAATTACCGCACCGTTGGTTAAATATTTGAACCAGTTAAGACTGTGTAATTGAAAGTTGGAATGTATAGAACATCTTTGGATTCCCACTATTTAAACGTGTTTGTAACATTTCAGTTCTGAGCCATAAAAGAATAACATTGTTTAACACTTGTTTGCACGTAATTATGCCAAGAGACAATATACATTTTAGGTAGTAAATACCAATTACTGTGTGGTGAACAATAAGAGGTCTTTCGTTCCAAATATAAGAAATACACTCTTTTGATATCAAAAAAGCAACCCATGGACATTTCATAATTATAGAATCCTTGGGCTAGTCGGAAAAGGGCCTTTTTTGGTAAATCTGATATTTTGGGTGGCGGAATATTTTAACCTCTGATGCGCTGGTGTGCGCTGGTGTGGTACTACTGAAAAGGGGCGTAATTTGGTTGCAAATTGACCAAAACCTGGAAAAGTGTTATCATATCAGACTTTTATGAACTCGACATTTTCCGCCTAAAGTGTATCAAGGAGGTCTACCTTGAAGAGGCTAAGAAGAAAAGATTATGAGCGGTCATGAATGTGCAACCAAACACAAAACTCCATCCATACCAAATATTGCCAAAAAAATTTAGTCTTAAGCTCTTAAATTTAGTACGTTAGGACGGTCTGGTGTAATTATAACACACGAATCCAGAAAATAACCTAACTTATAATAAACCCTGTATCCGGCCACGAATACCCTAACCGAAAATATCTTTCACTCTATCATCGCTCTCGGAAAATTGATTGGCAGGTAACAGAACCAGCTTTGGGTTAGGTCCGTACTACGTCAATTATAGGTTTGTAGGCACTGTGTATTTTTACAATAGCGTAGAGATGAAATAGTAATCATAAATAAATATCAACTTTAAGACAACAGTTGTTTTATTTAAATACACGTTTTTACACTTTAGTGTAATTTTTTACCTATAACAAAACAATTCAGCTTAAAATGAATTGATGAACGAGAACATTGAGTAGAATATGATATTTTTTTACTGATGTGTTGGCACCAAAGGCCAAAGAGATCATACGAGAGAAGGCAGAGTTAGGTTGTTAAAATAATAAAAACGAATTATCACATTTACTTTATTTCAACGCAAAGAAAAATAAATTAGATTCAACATTGGAAATAATTAAAATAAAGCTATTATTAATATAACAAAACTAGACGTTAACAGTATTACAAGAAAAACATTATAGATTACATGTAATAAGAAATATTTACAGATTTGTTAAAAGTTAAATTAATGTCAATAAAATTTAAATATTAACAAAATGATCTTAAAAATAACAACATGATAAGGTGTATAGAAAGTGAAATTTCAATTTATTAAATATTAACGTATCACAAAGAAATAGACGGACAATATTTGTTGAGACCTAAAAGAGATCGCATAGTTAAAGCTAAGTAACTAAAAATCAATACAAATGATAAAAACTTTGAATCACATAGTTCTATGTCATGACAACACAACAACTAGAATGGTAGTTGTGTAAGTAAAGCGACTCCTCGCATGATCCAGTGGTCTGGATCCTTGTTGGTGGGTAGTCGCATGAACAAGATGTAGTTGGTGGAGTGGCCAGTGGTGGACAACACCCCGCGCCGGTCGCCCGTCTTGTACAGTGGACAGTTATAGAACACGTCCGTTGGAATGTCGTCCCTTTTCAGGGGGATCAACCATACCTGTGACACGATAATTTTATGTAACTTTTGAAACTTGGTTGAAATAGTTGAAACTTGGTAAAATTAATATGGACTGGAGTTCAAGTACATGTTGTTTTATTGCAGTTGAACAGTGCAGACTAATGACCAATTGTCTACATGATTGTATTCGAAACCAACCAAGATCTATCTAGATACCTAATTAAATACTAAGCATGACAAATGTACATTTTACCATTTTTCATTTAAAGTTATAAATAATTCCGCTTAATTTCTTTGTGAATTGATTGTCGGTTAAAACCGCTTACCTATTAATCTTCCAATATTCCAGATGGCTACACGCTTCGATAATTCGAGTTCTTTCTTTTTACGTGTTCAGAATAGACGGTGAACTGATGAAATTAGGCAAGATTCGACCCCGGGCGAAACTTGTGCAACAAACTTTGGCAACTTCTCTAATCAATTAAGAAGAGAAAGTGCCCCAGTCTCAACAAACGGATTAGTAATTTTCGCGCCCTGTGTAACTTAGGTGGCCGAAGTGATATTGGAGGTGGTGGGTGTTCGTAATATTACTGTTCTTTTGTAAAGTTTACAAGATATAAAAGTTTTACTTAATTCTCTAATAGTTAGGTACACCTTTAGTAGTTCTATAAAGTTGAATGTGTTGGGTAGTAATGTTCCGACTTGTATGATGAAATGTATGACTACGGAGGGCTTTTTGCAAGGATCATTTCGGACTATTAATTCATCGCCCTAAATATCATCTTTTTTCTTGTATTACACTAAATGATATTGTTATCATCTCAGTCGTAAATGTATCTTGAAAAGTTTCTATTGTAATCTTTATTTACTGTCAGTCCACGTTGGGCCTATATGATACCTTCATGTGTTTTCCCATGAAGAAAGTCTTAGCGGTGTCACATTTATTGACGATGAAGTGATATAAACAATGATACTTACCGGTAGCAACGTGTCGTAAGAGCACTTTAGGTTGCGACTCATCGATGTTGTAGATGTCAATGTTCTAGTACGCGCCCTCCATGAACAGATTGAGGATGTACCGTCCTTCGCAATAAAGATTTGCTAAATAACAGTAATAATTACCGGCGGAAACACGTCGTAGAGCACTTTGGGGAGAGACTCGTCGATGTTATAGATGTCCATGTTCCAGCGCGCGCCCTCCATGAACAGCCCGCGGATGTACACCCCTTCGTCTGGCGACTCGTTTATTTCGAAGTTGCGTTGAACCTTAACAAGCGTTTTTTGATAAAATCAAAAAGTTATAGTCACTTGTACTTGACAGATGGTGAAAAAATTGATTCACGGTCTCCACTGGTGGTCCTTAAAAACATTTCAACTGTAAATGGCGCCACCACAGATCTACCACCAATTTTACTTTCACAATTGCGTGTTAACATCGTCCGAACTGTGTTGGCTATATAATAACTGCTCCCGTGGTAGGGAATATAAAAGTTACGGTTTCAATAGCGTTTAGAGGTTTTTTGTTATCGGACAGGAACAAGGCCTCATGTTGTTTTGTGAACGGATGGCGTATAGTTTTTCTTATTCATGAAATATTGTAAAATGTTTATGACATTCATAAGCATGCGCTAAGACGCATCTAAACTGAAAAAATGCTTATGATTTTGATTTTTTGATTTTGGAGTTGTCCTTTTGAAGTACCAACTATAATTAAAAATCTGTATGTTATTTTTAGGTGCTAGATTGGCATCGAGATGCCAATCTAGCACCAAGCGCAACAAGTGTAAAACGCCGTACATTAGGGGAGCCGTATGTCCTAAGATGTTGGTGATCTTATTTTTATCAGTGTTTAGAAAATTGGCAGTGGCACATCCTCCTCCATTGCTGATAATATCATTTCTCTTAACTACCTCGCACAGCTCCAGCGGAAAAGCATTCTAATATTAGTTTTGCATAGTGTAGTTACCTCATAGTGGAAGGCGAGCTGGTCGATGGGTATCTTGTACTTCCTGGCATAGCTCTGCTGCGCGGCCGTGAGGAACGCCTGTGGGAAGTAGAAGCCCGACAGCCAGAACACTATGGGCGGCCCGTTCGTGTGCCAGTGCTGCAATCAAATCAAATATTAGATAACCATCATTTTAAACAATACACAGTACAGGCATAAATAACATACATCGCTGTGTAACATACAAACAAGATAATTTCGCCCGGTTTAGGTACTTACGTAACAGGAGGCAAGCCGTCTTTGTCACAAGTCGGACATATTGTAATGCCAGCAACAGATAAACTTTATTTTTATCAAATTTTTGAATTGATCATTAGTATTTTTGAATGAACCATCCACCATCTAAAACCAATTCCACCGAAAGACGAGATGGGGTGTTATTTTAACCGCCTTTTCATAAGGTTCAGTTAGCAATTTAGAATTTTATTTCATGCTAAGATGTTAGTATTGTAATTCTATAAAAAATTGGTGGTATAAAGTAAAAAGTCTATCAGATCGATAGTGGATACTAAACACAATTTATAATACAAAGGAGTTTCAGTTATTACCTGCAAGAAAGCAAGCCTAGCGAGCAGATCGTTGAAGTATGCGGCAAACGGCTTGAGCGAAGGGTAGCTCTTGCCGGCCCACAGGGCGGGGATGCGCCCGCGCACCATGCTCGTCAGCACCTCCTCTGTCACGTCCGTCAGCACGCTCACGCCTACCAAGACCAACCAGTTTATTTATAACTTTTTGTATATCTTGAATGCTTTTAAAATATTCCTTATGCTAAGTTTCTACATTCGGAAAATAACAGTAGAAATTTGACAATTATTATAGCTATCAAAAAATATGTCAAAATGTAACTAAGTTTTAATTTAATCAATAAGTTTTTCCATGATTATGGCTACAATAGTATTTTCTATGACCTTTTTGTCTCAAGAAGTAGGTTTATTGTCCAACTGTAGTGTTACATAATGGTTCATTTTATACCTTGCACAGCGCCAATGACAGCCCGAGCACTAGCCCTCACGACGTTAACAAGCTTATCATATCTGGCCGCTTCCTGAATCACCACAATTGACATAGGTGTCATGTCAGCCGGCTTTATATCCCCTTCATGAGAGGGACCAGTTAGGATCTTGGCGGGTAGGCGAGCAAGGACGTCTTCAGCTATAGCCATTGCTTGCTGCTCCGGAGTTGCGCCGCCACCTCCAGCGGCCATTGTGTCCTAGATATAATCGTATGCATTGAATTGACCAATATCTTACCAAAAAAAACAAAGCATAAAGCAACCGTGAAAAGGACATCATTTAAAATGGGCCTTTTTGTACTGATGTTGTTTCGTGACGATATCAAAAGATGATAAATTATTAGTTTAACGGTTTTCGGTGTCATTTATGTAAGTTTTATGAATTTATTTGTCTATGAAACTGTTTATTTGTCGATTTACAAAGTACTAAAATAAACCACAGATTGAGTAAACATTAGACTAGTCTATGGATGCATGTAAAAAAGCCATTTTAATAAAAGTGTTGGTTAAATTCTTTTTTTTTTTATTCAGATAATGTTTGTTAATGTAGTTTTTTCATATTAGGAAGGTAAAGAGAACTGATATAGTTTTTTTTCGCCTATATTGATGACATAGCATTTTAAACTTATTTAAGTTTCACATAAAATCTATTGCAGTTCATTGAGTTTTATTTTTTATTTTTGAATTGTTAAAAAACCATAGTACGAGTACATTAGATAAATACATGCAAAGAAAGTTTTAAGCCAGACCAGCGTTCCATAGAAATTTGGTTGATGTCATTTAAGCTTTATACCAGTTGTTCAAGCAGTGATTGAAGAGACCAAGTGATTTCTATAAAATGTGGTATAAACATACAAAAAATGTATTCCTTGCTACACAATAAAGCGATATACTGATAAAAAACGTGCAAAATCAGCCATCTGTAAACACAAAACACTGAGACAAAGATGAAACATTTTTGATAACTTACCAAATATTTGTTCAATAGATCCTAGAAGCATGTAAATACAAAAATGTCAATACCAAAAAGTTTATATAATGCTATGAATGAAAAACATAAAAATGACGATATTTTACTTACCATACGATCCTGCAGTTTATATTTCGATGCAGCAATGTAACAGAAAATAATGAAAACAATGAGCTATTGTCTCTTAATAAAACATGAGTCAACATAATTATTATGCAACTTAATTATTATGTCACCTGAACTAAAAGTATACACAAACATTACCAAGATATAATACTTATGCATTAATACATCTAAAAGAGTTCAAGAACAGCTGACGTATCTAAACAATATTAATACAAGCATTCATGAGAATGATATTACAGTTCATATAATAAATAACCTGCGTAAGAATGGCTGTGTCGAGAAGTTCGCCGGCCTCTCGGAAGTGTTTGGTGATGTCAGCGTTGGGATGGAAGCCGAAGACGGCGGGCGGTGTCGCCACGGGCAGCGACCGAGCGAAGTTTATGAAGTCGCCGTGCTCTCGAAGCGTAGGGATGTGGTACACTCCTACGTGGAATATCCATACAAATGATTAATGTGATGGGAAGAGTAGCTACGTGAACACTAAGCGGTGGACATCGCGATCGACCATTTAGACGATGGGTTGACGATATTGAACGAGTCGCAGGAAACACCTATTGTGGCATTGCCTTGAACCGTCTGGAGTCGTTGTGAAGGAACCAGATGACCAATACATGAAACAACAAAACGTAAACAAACATATATGTTTGGCGTGAGGTGTTAAACACCCACATTTCGCCAGATATGTTAGGTCCCCCTGTAACAAGTGGCGAGCCTGTTGCCATGCATATTGTGAGGCAAGCGATATTCACAATGAACTGTACTGTTTTATTCAAACTCAGTGGTATAGGCGGTGGGATCGAACCCGCGTTTTCCAAGACCTCTCGAACGATTAGTACCCCGTCCGTCCCAACTCGGCTACCGCTGCCTTTTTACACATGAAACTTGTACCAAAATACAAGAGTGACCAGGAACATAAAGAAAATTGGCAAACCTGTAGATTCGAGTGGATATTTATCTTCGTAAATAGCTCGTGGATTGTAAAACTTTAGTAAAATAGTGTTGAGGCATCGCCGATCCCAATCATCAGTTACTCGTCCTCCATAGTTACACTCTCCGGTCAAGTAGCGTAACGCCACAAATTGAACGTCCTAGAATATAACAAAATAGTAGGATTGAGTAAAGCTACTTTCACGGATGTATATTTTTTCAAAATCATTTGGTTCAATTCCAGGCTAGAGTTACTGATTTTTCAAAAATCCAATGATGCTGTTTTTGTTTTCATCAAAATCAGGCTCGCGACTCCGTTGAGCATTTTTCGATATTCCTTATAGTTTAGGATTTGAAAAATTCACAAATTTTAAAGACTAAACAAAGACTTGTCAAATTAAAAGTAAAGTCGAAGCAAACTTTTTTAAAAGAAAATGGAATGATCTGTTTGTTCATAAAAAGTAAATCTTTTAGAATAATTTTCGTCTAGCTAGCCTGAATGTTTCAACTCTATAGCAATACAAATTTTAATTATCTTACATCGTACTCATTGAGGAACATGTAAAGCTGTGTGACACTAATACGCAGGTCTGTCTCATTAAATTCGTATCGGATGTTCCAGCCAAGTGGGCCGAACTGCCGCCGCTCTTGCACCACTGCGTGGAAGAAGCATAGTGCAAATAACAGCTTTTTGAAATTCTCTGGCTGCTTGTTGCCCTCAAACCACTCGGGGTCGTTGATTGGATCGCTTTGATACGATCGGGCGACGTTCGCTCGAAGACCTAGTGTGGAATATTTTCGTTAATAGACATACTCAGCCACTTGACTCCTAAAATCAACAGTTAATAGCATACCTACTAAGCAAAAATTAATTCACTGTCGCACAATCATACAGACCTTGCGGTGGTTCGTTAGTCATTTTCACGCCATTTTGTAGTACGTATACAGGAAAGTGCTCAGCGGGGTACGACGTAAGCCATAATCTAAAGTCAGGATGCGTAGAATCAGATGTAAGACCCTCGCAAATCTGAAACAAAGTTGCTTACTCGAAAATTTTCTTCTAAATGCTTAAAAACGAAGGTTATAGAAAAAGTTAAGTAAAATTAAAAACCTTTTCAAGCATTGGCATCCAACTCTTGGCCAAGTGGCAATTTTGCAGCACAACCCATGTACCGCTTCGGACTCCTTCGTCTATTAATTTCACTGCGATTGGACCTTGACCTTGTCCCAATGACAGAGAAAACAACCTGGATGATCCAAAACCCTGAAACATTAAAATAGTAACTGCGAGTATTAGAAATTTAGGTTAGAGTATTAGACCATACAGCCAAGTCTTCAGTATTTTTATTTCCTCTGTATCCATGCAATGGTATACCCTAACTAGGTATATAATTTAAAATGTTTTGTGAAACTAATTAAGATAGTATATTATAATACGTTTATGTCACCAACCTGGTCATCGGCAAACTTCAGTAATGTTCCCATAGGGTCTGAGCCTGGTGTCAATACAAATAACAGGGGGATACAACAGTGAGAATCGGAATATGATGATGCGAGGTCAAAAAGCGGGGGCTCCACGAACTGGCGACCCATTTTAGCTAAAACAAGCGTTACACGAAAATTATCCATCATAATCTTCATCGTTTATATTATCATAAAAACATATAGTGAAAATATCTACCTTCGCAGAAGTTTTGCACTCCAGGAACCATCATATCAAACCTCATACACCGTAAAACCATTAGTTTCTAAAAAAAAAATTATAATTAACATTGATACCTTGGAAGAACTATAAAATAAAATCATGCATGGTTTACCTCGAACATGTCTAGCTTGCTATTCCAAGGTTCTGGTAAAGGTTGGTTTTGTGGATCAGGTGTGTCACAGAATGCTTCCCAGGCAGGGATATTGGCCATAAAATGATCTAAGATTCCATGGAATTTCTCGAATTCGTTCAAGCTACGGTGGTAAAAATAATAAAATTACTAATGACGGACTCAAACACTAACATTCGTGTGTGTTCTTAGACAAAAATGAATTGTGTGCAGAAGAGGAAACTCTTTTACGAAGATCGCATTGGAATATAACTAAATTAGGTAATACTTACCCGTTAAGTTCAGTCCAATTCTGCGGACTCAAAAAACCAACAGGGTTAGGCGGTATAACGCGTGGCTGCGCTCCTCCGAACAGGAACAAAACATTGCTCTGATCTAAATGTCCTTCTGCCACCATAATCGTTACCGTCAGGAGTAGAGAAAATACCAATTTATCCTATGGGATTAAATAAAATGCTTTAATTAGCCTCAGACTTTACACTTTTTTGGTGGTGAGGTATTTTCTGCAGGTTTACTTACTTTTTCAAATAAACTTCTGCAAATATTAGCGTATAAGGAATATGTGAAATAGTTGCGTAATATTTGCAAGCGCTCGGAAATTTCATCCACCTTCTCCGTATTGTCGATGGCTGCCGTGAAAAGACTTTCAAACCATCCCAAGGAATATTGATACATTGGATCAATATTTGCCAATGAAGCTAAAATTTTAGTAATATTGTTATCAATATATTATAAAGCGTTATCAAAACAATTGATTCAAATATACATTACTTACCAATAAGGAAAAATAGGTTAGTAGAATGGACCGCTATAGGCACATAGTCATCACGAGCTTCATCTATAGCTTTTTCAGTTACCATCGCCACTTCTTGCTTTTCCTTGATTTCATTAGACGTATCTTTTGCAGAATTCAAAATCTATGACGATAATTTGTTAATATTCAGTGTCAACAGTACCTAGTATAGTTAGAATTTATTATTTTGTAGCAATATTTTTTAGCGTCTCACCTGAACAGCTTCTTCGTCTTCTAGTAAATGTTCCGATGTTGATAGCACGTTTAGAATCTTTTTCTCAATTTCTTGTAGTAGTCGCCTATGTTCTGCGCCTTGAGTAGTCAAGTCAGCCTTGGCTTGTTGCAGATCGGGTCGTTCCCGTGCAACCACTCTGGATAACAACTGTGCTTGGAGACCATCCTTGGCGAGCATAAAGTTGACTAAGGTGACACGCACACCCACTTCGGGTAAGTAATGAGGATTTGCTAGTTTCGTGCTGATGTATAATCTGTTATTAGATTAATTAAAAATGTTATTGTTAAAAATCTATAATAAAACTGTAGAGGTCGAACGTCTGTACATAGAAAAAAAATGCTTAAAACCATGTGAGAGGTATGTAAAAAGAGGGAAAATACCAAATAATGATTTTTTTTTTGTTTCTCTGTCTGTTTGTCTGTTTGTACAGGCTAATCTCCGAAATGGCTGGACCAATTTCCTTATATCCCTGGTCAACATCTTAGATACTTTTTATTCCAGAAAATTCCCGTGAGAAAGTTAGTAATTAACAGCTAGTAATTAAAAATAAACCTTTGGTTTTTGTTTAGAATACTTACTTGAAATCTTTACTGTATTCAACAATCGTGTCACCAATTTTAATACAAAGAGCACCGCCCTGTCGGAATGTTTGTTGTTGCAACAGTGGCTCTAACATAGGATCTAGCTCCTCCAAAACATTTTCTAGTAACACCTGCAAGAATTTCAGATAGAAATAAAAATTTATATAGCCACTTGAAGACGATCGGCGATAATTTATAAGCTTTCTTTCTTTATACATTCAAAACTGTAATTCTTAAACGCATACGTAAGGTTAGGAAAGCTTATAATTATGTACAAAGAAATGATAGAATATAATAATTTAAGTGAGAGTTCAAATGGATCAAAATATACTCATACCGGTTGACCAAACTGCACAGCATTTTCCAACACTCTTCCGAGATCTGCTTGAGTCATCCTCACTATGCATAGGTTATAGGGTTTTTCCAAATTCTTGATCCAACGATTAGCTTGCCCTTGAGGGTCAATCATCAGTGGCCATCTTCGAGCCGTCCTAATTAACAAAGACGAAAAGGCACATTTTTTAAAATACCCACTAAAAATATCCAGTTCGGTTTAGTGTTTTCCTACAAGCATTAATTTGTCATTTGGAAACAATGAATATCGGTGGTTCTGATAGTTAAACTAATGATATAATTTTTTATTGTTCTTTGTCTTGTGGGCTAATGATGGAATGGTCAAACACCTACTACTTTTACTAATTACCGCCTGGTCGGCGATAGTTAATGTCCGTTAATACGATTTTGTCTTCTTAAATAAAAAAATAAGTTACATATTACATTCCACTTTGACTGTCTGTAAAAGTGTCAAAATTCGAATATTTTGTTATTAAGATAAGATTAACGTACATGATGATAATAGCGCTCTCAACACTGAAGTCGTCTGCTGGCAGGCCTTCAATGTTCCATTGCTGAATGGTGACGGGCTCTCCTAGCGACTTAATGAGGCTGTAGTTAAGGGTGCATACGATCCCACAATCATGGCAAGCCCTTGCCCATTTCATAACCTGAGACAATTGTACATTATTACAAAGGCAACGAAATAGGCAATTGTAGGTCGAGTACGAGTTTAAAGGCCGAGCCACAGGCGAGGACTTCAATGAAACGAAACAGGCAATTGCCATATCGGCCGAGGCATATATAGTGCTTTACTTTAAAAATGCAAGGAAATAAAAAAAGACTTCTACATAATAAATTTAATTTTATTAACAAAATAACAACGTACTCCGCTTTACCGCCAATTTTTTTTTTGTTGTTATAAAATTCTCCCATATAGGGAAGGCAAAGAGAACGGAGCCCATACAGCCAAGTCTTCAGTATATATTTCTTCAGTAGTCTGCATTGAAATGCTAGTGTAATGCATTTCAATGCATCTTGGGAGAGTTTGGCGTTCTATGGCAGACACTGTGGTGCTACTTGGATGAGATGGATTACCACGATAAAAAACTCATCACTTTTCACACCACTTGACGTTTATTTCGATAATCCTCCATATTGCACATCATCACAGACACTTATTACACAAAACTACACTGATTTTACGTAACAATATCCACTCCATACAATATTACAATCATCGAAATAAAAATCACGTCCGCCATTAGCCAAATGCCGCCAAATTCTCCCAAATTTTTTATTTTATTTTGTAAATTCTTTCCATGTAGGGAAGGCAAAGGGACCATAGCCCATACAGCCAAGTCTACAGTATTCTGTGGCTATACAGCCACGTGTACGATAAATGAAAGAGTTATAAATTCAAACAGCACACCGTTTCATACAACATTGCCGGTGCGTTCACGCGCCGGGAACTGATTTTGGTTTTCAGTGTCCGCAAATACGACACTTCGCGTGTTCTTTATTCAAAAGTAATGACAATATTTTCGCGTATGTTTGAGAAAATTCTATTACACTTAATTCTCAACATCCATGATGTTTGAAGACACAATACAAAATCAATTGTCTTGGCCGATTCCAGAGCTCACAGACGAGATTTAAATATATTAAATCACATAAGAAACAAACAAATAATACAATACTTACTTGTCCATATCTAAATACAGCAGTGAACGGACCCAGATAAGCAATAATACCAGCAGCTATCAAAATATCGCCTGAGAAAAAAAAGATATTTAAGATATTGGAATAAAATGTTTTGAAACCTTAATTTTTCTAGTATTTTTTATAATATAACGTATGCTTATGCACCTGTAAGAGAATAGTAAGTTTCCCTCAAAGTCTTTGCGATCTGCGTCCACCTAGTCTTCTCCCCGCCGAGCCCAGAGATGAGCATCTCCGCTCGCTTCAGCTTGTTGCTGCAATCCATTACTTCATCGTCTAACATTTTCTGCTGGCGGCTTTGTTGAGCCAATGCCTCTTCTAGCTTGCCTAGTTTCAGTTGGACCTAAAGATAAATATGTAAACAATAAAAAGCCATATTGGACCACTATTGCTGCTGCAGCTGCTCTTGACTTCAATCTGAGTTACAGCTGAACTAAGGTCTAAGAGGGAATGACCTTTCCTTCCTAAGAAGGTGCCATAAAATGTGTGAAGAACATATTGGGTCCTTACCTATGAATTTGGTGTTTTTTTTCTCTCTTAGTATTTTGTCTGTAACTATTAAGATTCAGAGCCTAAAAAATAATTACCTCGTCTAAAAATGGACTATTTTTTTGAGCTGTTTTGATAATTTGTTGTAAGTTTAATTGTGTTAAAATAGGACACGGAGACAACTCTTTTTAAGTGCCTCCCGAATACATCATTTTATTTGCATTCACTTAAAAACGATAAATATTTTTTAGGAAGTGTGATATTACACATATTACTAAAGCTTGTCTTATGATAGATGCCAAATATTATTATCTTTGGATTTGTCGTTGTGAAGAAAACTGAAATAATTTTAGTATGAAAAATGCAGAATTCCCCAATATCTCCATACAAAACACCAATTTCATAGGTAAGGACCTAATATAACTGAGACTCGCAAAAAGAGCCCAAAAATAAGGAAGACGCGCGCGTGTTTGTGTGTGTGTGAGCGAATAAGTGAGTGTGTGTAAGATGTGTTTATTATTTACGCACCTCTCTCAACTGCGCCTGCTTGATGGCGAGGGCAGCCATGGCCTTGTCGTACACTGCTTGGGCCGCCGCTAACCTTTGCTTCTTCGGCGCCACTACCTTAGCCACTTTGTCGTACTTTGTCATTGCAATTACCCATTTGCACATACCTAGACAAACAATACACTAATTAGTTGAAAGACTTAAAATCGTGAAAAAATTATCGTTCTGCCGTTCTAGAGCTACGAGTTTTGTGTTGGGGATAGTAAGCAAGTGACTTTGATTACCCTACATTTATCATTGGAATACAACTAAGAACAACTTGAATATTTTTAAAAGCATCAATAAAATATGATTGATAAATCGACGAAAATTTAGTTCACTAGATTTGCCCCAAGTAATGTTATTAATCAATTATTACATTTCTTTATTATATTACAATATTTATTATCACTTACCCTCAGCTGCAACGGATACGGCGCGGATTTTCTCCGGCACAAACCCGTCGTCTTGCATTACAGTGGTCATTAGCTTCTTCATAACAGGCGGTGGGATATTATCCTTATCGTAGTTTTGCAGCGACTCCAAGAACTTAATATCGTTGAGTAACTTCTTTGACGGGCCCCAAAAGTCTTCGATAGTGCCTACGCCAGAAGGATTTGGAATTTTGTCGGGCTTTACTTCCTAAAATTGTACAACTTGTTATAAGTACTGAATAATGCCGGGTTTCATGGCTACGGACAAGTATATTTTATTACAAAAAGATCTAAACTTTGTTTAATTTAATTATAACATGTCAGATTTTAAGTGCAATTATCGATAACTGTCCGTAGCCAAAATGTTTAGAATTTTATATAATTTTGCTTGATAGACCAACAGTTACAAAATAATAATAATTTTAGAAGTAGAAACTACGGCATAAGATGAAAAAAATTTATTTATTTGTCTCTTCTGGACACTTAAAAGAGATTGAGGTAAAAACAGCGGAAGAATTTAAACTTACCGGGTCATCCTTTTAAATTGGAGCGTACAAAACAGAAAATCGAAAAATAAACTTAGCTTGTATACACAGCGTTACTTTAATGAATTATGTAACTACTGAACATTTCATATTTATAAAGTTGCGTTCTCTTAAGTCTTATAAAGAGAATAACTACATATTTACATACATGATAAATTGAAAAAAGTCATTTTTGTATTTGAAAGTTGTTATACCCATCAAAAACACAGTAGCTTTAATAACTATTTAATAATAATAATAATAAGAAATTATTACTTAACCTCTACTTTTACTGAAAATCATAATTAATCTATTGCAAAGAATTAACCAGAATACCTATGTAAACAAAAATCTTTAGAATACCTTCAATATGCATATAGCTTCCATCACCAGCTTAATACCACGAGGCGGGCTCTTCATCGTTTTGATGAAGGTGATGTCCTGAGGCGTGAGGGTATCGAGGGCTGCTAGCGCAGAGTTCAAAATGGGCATAGCTTCTGCTAAGTCCGCGTCGCACTCATCTTTGATGCCTTGGGCTTCTGCTGCCTACAAATGATACTTGTTAACGTAACTATGCTTAAATTCCCAAACATTAAAAAGGACACTAAAGAAAAAAAAATTATGAATGGCTATTTAAAAAAGTGGTTCATGAGTTTCTTGCCGGGTTCTTCTCATGAAAAGCCTTACTCTCGGAATCCGGCCGCTTGTATCGATTACAACCACAGTCAACGTTGTACTTGTACTGTCCTGTGGATGTACTTGTTACAAGCGCTCGCGGTAATGAACTTTAATACAATGGTTTAATTTAATACTGTAATTTTAAAATAATTTAAAATTAACTATTTATTTGTAAAATGCATAATAATGTAAAATGTTGACGATTTTAGTGCCGAACTTGGCCTATGAAATAAAAATTATTTTTTATTTTGATTGATTTTGATAGGAAATTAATCCACATTTATTAAATTATTTATATGGCAGGCAAGCATACGGCCTATCTAGTACCGTAGTAACTATTTAGTAATCTGTGGTAGTACTAGCAGTCACCGTAGATTACAAATGCTTGCAACAAACAAACTCGCGGCTACCTTACACATACATTTTTGTTTACAAAACTTAATTAGAATGTGTCATAAGCTACCCACAAAGACAAAAACTAAAAAAGTAGTTGAGCGCGCTGTCAACCCTAGTCAGTCCCCTTCCCTACCCCCCGCAGTTCTGGCTATCTCTGTCCAACAGAATCACAAACACCCAAAAAGTAGTGTTGCTGGACTGGTCATTTTACAGAGAAAATAAATGTATTGCCCCAGTTTAGGCGTTCCAAATTTGAGCAGTTGTCCGCTTTGCTCTACTTTGATGAAAAATAAAATCGTCCTTAAATGTTATATACCTGTTCTTCAGCAGCGGCCTGATCAGCCAACACCTCGGCTTCGACTAAAGCCACTCCCTCCTTCTCCTTCTCCACCTTAGCTGTAGTCTCTGCGACGGCCGCAGCACCAGCAGCCAGTTTAGGCTGAAGTACTTCCAAAGCTTGTTGTAATGCCGCTACCGACTTAGCTGCTATAGCTAATTGGTCTAAACCAGTTAAATAGCGCTTTTCTCCAGTTAGCAATTCCCTGTTGAATCATTGTTACAGATAAGTCACTGTAAACTTTGCTTAATCCAACGATTAAGTAACACTAGAGTTAAAAACAACATCATAATCGATTCAACCGAACGCGTGATAATATTTTGTTTAAACCTCCTTTTGAAGTCGGTTAAAAAATAAAGAGGTAGGGTAAATTTATTTGAAATAATACACAAACTTATTATATATAAAATAATTACTAAGCCATATTCATTAAAATAAAGCAAAACAAACGTTCGTTTCTTCGTCAAAAGTCCCTTAAACATGTTGATCAGCTCTAAGTACGCAGTAGGCGTGACGTAGTTGTATCTCTTCAGCCGCAGCAGGAACTGGCGCGAAAGCTCCTGGGTGTCGGTGTGGAAGATCTGACACAGCTTTATGGCTGTCTCTCGTTCCAAGTCCGTTAGCTCTATGTCTTTGAGGAACCGAGTGGCGACGGCTAGCAAAGCGTCTGGGGGCCATTCCTAAGAATATAACAAATATATTTCTTTTTTTAATTATCGTCATCATTACCAGCTCTCATGTCATATTTACTTTACGAATCACGTAGGCAACATAATATGAGGACTATGAGCCTTAACAACACACGCGGGCCAATACAGACTAGCAGGTAGAAAAATGTTGATAGAAACAGCAATCGACTGCAATAGCAATACATAACACGGAGGAAATTAAGAATATACAAAATACAACCACACATTTTTGATAAGCAAGAAAATTATTCTATAGCAATCTGAAACTGATTACAAACCTGGAACCAATCAATGGTGCAGCAATTAACAAGTGACGGGAACTTGCGAATGCGTGTGCGCAGGGAAGTACCTGCCGGCGACATGGCCAGTACTATATGCAACTGATCGCGTACAATTGACACAAAGTACGCATACAACGCTGTGGGGCTCCCGTCAGTCTGCAGCGACTTGTCACGTTGACGATCAATCTGATGGCGTGAAATAATATTGAAAGCATATTGGCATTTTTGATAATAATTCTATCGGCTTATATTTGATTATACATGGATACAACTTATGACACGATCAAAGTATTGTGTCTCTATCAGAACATAGAATTATAGAACAACGAATATTGGAAAAAAACATAGAATATCTTATCAACAGTGTTAGAGAGAATTTAAATTATGTACTGAAAACATCGTAAATGTCATCCTTTAGAAAAGCCTTCTCATCGCCTTTCGTTTCTGAATATAACGAAACTTCGGGATTAAAAAACTTTTAGAACACTAGCTGATGCCGCTATACTATGGTTTTTTAACTATTCCACGGGAACCCTTTGATTTTCCGGAATAAAAAGTATCTAAGATATTGACCAGGGATACAAGGTATTACCATGCAAAATTACATTGAAATCGGTCCAGCCATTTCGGAGATTCGCTCGTACAAACAGATGGAGACACAAAAAATAAAATAAAAAATCATTTTTTGGTATTTTTTTACATCCCCTTGGCTTGGTTTTATGCATTTCTTTTTCTATGTACAGACATTCGACCTCTACAGTTTTATTTTATGTATATAGATATAGACAAAGACTAAAGAGACGACTGAAATTTTGAGAACTTCAGTTTTTATCATTCCGAAAGGTATTCATTCGGCTACTTACTACTCGCATTTTTTCACAGAGCTCTGCCTTTTCATCTGCGCCAAATATATTTGGGACCTCCCCCGAGTTCAACATATTATTCACATCTTCGAGGAAGCCTTCCTCTTTGATCTGCAATACGATTAACGTTTAATATCTCACGCATGACTTCACAAAATTGTTAAGTAAAACATGTGATACGTATGAGAAAAATGTCACACGAACCTGCGACTCAATGAACAAGAATACCATGTGTAAATCTGGAGTACTAGATTTTCTCAATAACGTTTTCAAATCTTCACGCCATTCATTTTTGCCGTAGGTTCTGCTCATTTCAACCTGCACATAATATATTATTTTTTATTCTCTGCACCTCAAACAAAATGGAACTTTATTTTCAACTTAGGTGTCATAATTTTTCTCTATTCTGGAAACTCGCCAATCCAGTACTTTTATTCTTAGCCATGGGAGTTTGTAATGTGAAAACTTTATAGATATCTCGTAACTTTGAGATGCCATTTTGTGTCCAGCTGGTGTTAAACAACTTACGTATGCACCTACGTAATTTCGTTCTCAGCCTATATACGCCGCACTGCTGGGTATGGAAACAAACACATGGGAAGTATGGGCCGTAACACCACAACGCTGGCTCAATGCGGTTTGGTGGGTAGAAACAGTTGTAATAGCAATTGGGACCAACGGCTTAACGTGCCTTCCGTGCGACCATGGCTTTGTTTCCGATATCGAAAGCCAAAGCGTACTAACCACCAGGCCACCAAGCTCATCAACCTATGTAATATTACAATGATTGTATTCAAAAATCATTCATAAACAGTAGTCTTTTACCATATTATAGAGGTAGGAGGAGGCAGTTCTATTGATATTTTAGAGAATTTATTAAAAATCAATTGATTCCACCGCTAGGTGAGCTCAGGCTACTTTTCCACCACTAGATAGCTAAGCAGTGCAATAAAAATATACCAATAGGATTGCTTCGTTTCAAATTACTCGCAAAATGCGCTACAAATATACGCAAGTTCCAGTAAACATTTGGTATGACGAAATTCTAGTATACATTAAGTTATATATCTTAAGTTCATTAAGACACATCCACAGTACCTGGAAGAGGTCGTACTCGTTGATGTGCGCGGCGAGCCTGGTGAGTGACTGGCGCCCAGAGCCTCCGAGCCCCACGAGGAGGGCGTGCGACCGTGGCTGTGTTAACACGCGGCAGATTCGTGATACGTGCTCGATCGCGAATCTACATAAAACCATTGTCAATAAGAACCACCAAGCTTCAAGCATCCTTTATGGGTATAAAATCAATAAACCCTTATTAGATTCACTCAACTGTCAGGGTATTTCGTTTAAAGACCTATGTATCACTTGCAATCTTCACTACCTATTTATCTTTAAAATGACTGGTTTAAAACGGAGCCAGTAAATTATAACTGACGTCTGGCAAAGGTTGTGTTACTAGTAAGCAAGTAAGTGCGTATCTTTCTTTTATGCAACGGTAATTGTGAGGGAACGATTGTATTATGGTGGCGAAAAACTGATTGTAATATAAACAACTCTCTGACCGTTAGGAGTAGGAGATTGGCTTCAGTTGGATACTTTCTAGGTTTGCACAACATAACCATGATAAAAGCTCCTTGTGCTCTCTCTAGCTCCAGCAAATGAGTTGCAGAGGCACCTTAGTATTATTATATTACCTTCATAGTATTATGAAACATTACCTGAACAACACCAAATTCATAGGTTTCTTCGACATGTTATTAAATTCTACTAAGAATGCGTCTACAGTAGAATTTAAGTGTTCCATGTTCGTGGTCTCCATGTAGAAGCGGGTATCCACTTTAGGATTGGCGAAATCACAGTAAATGAGTTTGCGGAGGTGGAGGTCAGTTATAAGCTGAAATATAGGTTATGTTAATTAGAATCAAAACGCTGAATGAAAATAAATGTTAATCGAAATTCTAATTGACGTTTGGTAATTTCGGTAATGGAAAAGGTAATTTTTATTTAAAGACAAATTCTTTTTTATTTTACCTCAAAAAATTTATATGGAGAAATTCAATTACCAACCTTATCTTGAGGACCTTCAAGGAGCCTGGACAGCATCCTGTCAAAGTCATCGTTTAGGTGTTTCGCTGTGGAGTCGCGTAAGCAACCGACCAGCCACTGCCTGTCGGCCTCCTCCACCAAGCGGTCGGAGAAAACACGCAAGCATTCGTGGATCCATAACCGCTTGATTGATGGAAGATCTGGTGTTACCTCCGGCACAGAGAGGAGCACTCCCTATCAACATATTTGGTTTGTTATTGAAATGTATTGATTTGCTTTGATAGCTACCATATCACCTGATATCCCAAAAACACCCCATCCCAAACATTAAATCTAATGGTGATAAAGAAAGCATCAGATGATTGTGATGCTGATTCAAAAATGAATTTGTGTGAAAAATCAAAGCGTGTTGAAAAAAAACTCAATACGACGACGTTTGAAACAATGAACCTTACATTTTGTATAAAGCTATTCTTGACCATTAATCTACGTCAACATATCCCACATCCAGCTGTGGTAGAGCCCTAGCGCAGGTTATACTACGTTACTTAGAAGGAGGAACCCATACCAAAATAACTCGAGAGAAGTCTCGCAAGTTAAATGTGTAATGCGACTTGGACGGTGTGGGCAGTAAGTTCAGGCGACATTGCTTGTACACTTCCAACGTCCCGTTTACTATCTCATCGATGCATGGGTCGAAATCTTTTGAGAACCCTCTGAAAAAACACATGGAGTTGCTTAAAATCAATAGAACCGTGTTTATGAGATGAGACATAAATTGAAAATTAAGGGACAGAATTCAATTTGAGATAGTATGCTTAAGACCTGTGTTCTTTTCTTACCTTGTATCAAGATGCCACAACATGATTCTTCCAAAAATAACTTTCAGTGTGTCATCATCAAACTCATCGATGCAGAAGAAACAAAAATGTCGCGAAAAACGTGGTGTCACAAGCTTTGCTCCTGGAGTAGGCTTACCCATAGCGCACATAAACTAGAAGGAATGTTTAACTTGAACAAATGTACAACGATAACACTATATGTATAATGAAAGAAAACTTACTGACCATCACATCTATGAGATACATGGGAACGTTGGTCTTACGATCATACCACAAGCCTAGATCAATGCCCTGACGCAGCACCTCTATGGGTGGTTGAGCACCATACGTCTCTGCCTGAGGCATGCTCACGTCATCTACGAATACCACACTGTAGCATCCGATCGGTGGACCAAACACACCTTAAAACCAATAGGAATAAGGGCATACGTTATTTAGTGCAAGATGACGAATCTGCAGTTTCGATATTAATGAACCCATTTTAGTACTTTGTCATTTTAAAGTTTTAGGAAAATATTTGCTGTTTTAATCACAGATATGCATTTACATAGATAACGCAAGTGTATCGATTTCCATTGAAACCAAGCGTGTAAGCATTTTAAGATCCATACTGATTGCAGGATACCGATGCCATCGATGCTCTTCCACCAATGAGCACACAACGAGGCATTTTTTGTTTTTGCAGCCATTACAGACGCGCGCAGACAAATTAACAGCGACCCACCCCGACGTTTGGTCGGGATTATTGGACACGCGCAGTACATGCATTTACGTCCTCTATAAAAATGTATATCTGTGGTTTTAATAATGGCAAAGTACCAAAATTGGCATCTTTTTGCTTCGGGCTGCACAAATAGTACCTTTTCTCCTTTTATCCAATTTACCCATGATAATATCTTGTGTTTGATTGCAGTTGGTCTGTGCCGAAAAGGCCATTATCAGAGCTTTATACACTTTTGTATCTACTCTCTTCACCAGGAAATCCTAGAAATAACAAGTGAAAAAGCAAGAGGTTCAGAACTTCTGTGATTCTCAATCAACATTATCATAACATACCATGACGCCTCTTTCTCCGAAAGGGTAGGCACAGGTGATACACCCACATTTTGCCAGATATGTTAATAATAATAATAATAATAAAAGCACTTTTTTTTTTAATAATATGTTGAGTAACAGGTGGCGAGCCTGTTGCCATGCACCGGACACAATGTGAGACAAGCACATATTCAGAACATTCAGAAACAACTGTACTTAAGTTTTATTCAAACTGGTGGTAAAGGCGGTGGGGTCGAACCTGCGACTACTGTGACGTGGTGGACCGATGATAAAGGAAACTCCAACTTAACGCCACTTACATTATTTATTTATATGGCACAAATAGTGCCTTTGGTAAATTTATAAACTTTATAAATATAGTTATTTCGTACTATGCAACAACTTTTCAGCAAATATTAATAATTTACTCAACAACACTTAATTAGATATAATATTAAAATATTAAAAGTAATTTAAAATAAGCCAACCGTTCCAGACGCTGACTCTGATAGCAATGCACTTCGAGAACAAAACAACGCAAAACAGGAATGAAGAGAAAATGGCCAGAGAAGAGCGCAATAACAGCAAAGAGTCGCTGTATTTCTATAGCGCCTCGTTACACTACTAAAGGACTAGTACCATCTTCTCCAACTCGGTTACTGCTCCCTTACTGCTGTCCTCAATCAAAATGTAACTTATATATAACTTACAATAATATACGATGATTTCCCAGTGCCTGTAGGCCCAACCATCATGACAGCTGAGTGATGCGTGACCAGCAGTCTGAACAGTGCGAGGTAGCGCACGCTGTCAAGGGTCGTGACAAGGATCTGATTGGGTGGAGTATCTCGACTTATAGGTGGAGCTGATGTCACATCATCATACCATGGCTTCCATTTGCCTTTTCCCTAAATCAAAAGGATTATCTATGTAATAAAAACCGATCACAAAATTCTATCTAGTATTATAATACACAATAACAACCTCTTTAATGAATCGGTAATCGTAGACCAGTCCATCTTTAGGCAATGTGAAGATGTACTGTTTTTCAGGCTTCGGTATTTCTCTTGGATAACCCAATACCTCGATAACCTAAAATAAAAACTATTAGTAGTTACCTTGCTACAAACAAAGACGAACTATTAATTAGTACTGTTTTTTTTTCATAAATATAGGTTATGTATTTTATATAGGAAAAATCTTACCTTCTCAGGGAATTCTTTCTCTAGTAATCCCCTAAATAGCATATCGAATTTCGGTCTACTATCACTTTCCAGGGTGGCTCCTATGGACCATATGCAGGAGAAGAAAAATACACCCTGCAAATAGCATTATTTAATATTAATTAAGTCAGAACAAAGAAAAATACAAGAGTGATGTGAACACGAACCTCTAATTGTGCTCTTATGTCCAAATCGGAGATTTGCTCAACATATTTTTCATCATAGAAGTCATCCATGTAAGAATCGTAGAGTCTCATACAAGATACCACTAAGTTACTTCGGGAAGTTACATACATTTGCTGAAAATCATTAACTCGTTCAATAAGTTTCTAACGTTCAATAATTAAGTTGTCATAGAGTGTAATCTTACCTTAACTTTTCCGGAGTATTCGACGAGCCATAGCAAAGGAGACATAAATCTATTGAATAATGTGCGGATCAGGTTACGGTTAACACTATGTAATGTTGGCGGCAGAGTGTTTAGCCACGACTCGAGTAAGCACTTCCAGCCAAGTCCTTTAGGCTCCATGTATATCATACCACAGCGAGATACCTTATACAAGAAATTTATTTATTTTTTTATTAATAATTTTAAAAACATTTAAAAAATTCAATACATAAAAGTCACGTCCGTAATCCACTGAGACTTGTGTTGACGTGACCAGAGCCGACATTATATAATTGTTCTCTTACAATTTAATTTACTTACAACCAAAATGAAAAATAAAAAACAACAATAATAATAAACAGTACATCAGTATTTCATTAAATATATGGAAAAGGAAACGAGTGTTTCAATGTAAAGGAACTCAAATAGATGCTTATCCACTGAGGTAGGAGATGTTTTTCTTTTCATAAATTTCCCAAAGAGAATTTTTTTAGTTTTTGTTTTATGTTAATATACTACGAAAATTTTAAAGTAACAAGTTACAAAGTTGTCTAAAACTGAGTTGACCGCTGATCAATAGAAAAATCCATAAACAAAAATTTCGAAATGATGAATAGATCTATTCATATTCGTAATCTGAATTTATCTCACAAAGCTCTCGTCAAACAAAACTATTGAATATGATTTAATAACAATGATATTCGGGGTGGCTTTACCGTTGCTGGAGAAGCAGCTTCCAAGTCCATCGGCTCGAACACCAAATTGGTAGTCGGAGCTAGTTGTATAATTTCACCGCTCATCAGGCAAAGTTTCTTATTGTCGTCCAATACAGTGTTTAGATTTTCAATCCAGATAGCATCCACGGGGCCATCAAAAACCAACCATTTTCTAAGCAATAAAAACAACATTTAGGCCCGAAAAATTATGATTCATCAGAAACATACCCGTAGATGGGGAAGTCGGCCCTTAATAAAACTAATATCATTAAATATCTATAAGATCCTTCTAGAAGAAAGTTATTTTTTCCATACCTATTATCATTAGGAGAAACAGCAAACGCTCTGTAGCTTACGGCCAAAATACCATCAGACCATTCGTGGGAGACTGGGTCGAACTGCCCGTACAATTGGCCCATCGTGATAGACTTTGGATTAATAACCGTCCATTCCACTGGGTTCTCGTCCATTAGTTTCTAGGAATACAATAAAATGGATATGCATTTAAAAAATTCAAAATTCAAAAGTATTTATTCAGTTTAGATGCGTCTTAGCGCATGGTTATGAATGTCATAAACATTTTACAATATTTCGTAAAAGAGAAAAACTACACCATCCGCTCACAAAACTACCAGGAGGCCTTGTTCTGAGAAGAACGGGGAAGAAACTCAGCAAGTTTCTAACCTCCCTTTACATTAGCATCATTTAAAGAATGTCATAAATTACAACGTCATTGAAGTTAAAAAAGAAAAAGATAGGTATTTATTTTAAGTTATATTCTGCAATTCATCACATTGTCCATTACAAACATGTACAGATAGTATAAGTATAATCTAAAAAAGCAGTATCTACCTAACGATAAATAACTAACTTCACTCTTACGTGCTCTTACCGTGCCATACAGTCTTGAAGCAATATCATTGATTAGGCAATTACAATATCATCTGTAGATAATTTTAAAAATTTTTAATCAAATTATACCTATAAATTTTCTGTTTTCTACAATTTTACCTTTTCAGAAACTAATCCCAAAGCAGCTCCAAGAGCATGGTAGCATTTTGTTTTTCCAGAAAATGGGAAACCCACTAACATAAGTCCATGTCGCACCAGAATCATCTCGTACAATTGAAGAACCTGGGTAGAAAGTTATGAATTAACTCAAAATCAAACCTCAACTATTAATTTTAGTGTAATAGTTTCCAAACCTTTTCTATGAAGAAGTCATTGGCTTGCAAATTGAGTGGAACGCACGCTTCTTTCAAGCAAGCTACCAAGTGCGGCAAACCAGCTTCTGGTAGCGGTAAACCAGGGAACAAATCTCCAATAATGCCCTGTGGTAAAATTATTCGAGGTAAATATTTTTTTCTACTTGACCAGAAGTGTAAGCATTTTTAAGATTTTCAGATAATAATGCACAATAAATATTTACAATAAGCAACTATACCATAAGATTAAATGTTTTCGGTTTGCTTAATTCCAGTGCAGTGACCCAGTAGCGCTCGGCTGGAATGGACCGGGCTGGCAATATCGTCTACATGATTTCAGTCATTTTAAAGCTGTCGAATCATCAAGACTACAGTGACAGTGGTGTGACAGTGATTATTGTTCTGTCAGCACTGGAATGTCAGTGGATTGGCCTTCAAAAGTGGACCGCCAATCCAGTTACTGCACTGGATTTCTCACTGGATCCAGTCCATTCCAGTGCCGGTTTACATTATTTCATTAGTAATACAGCGCTGGATTCAATCGCTGGACTGGAATAATGTAAACCGGGCAATACAGTACCAGCCCCTAAATTTTATAAATGCCGGAAAACACTATTCGCGTTATCTGTATACCTGACACTTTTATTGCGGAGTATCAGAACTGAAATATTTGACGTAAACGGACGGAGCTGACGATTCAAATCTGTGTACCGACAGTTGAACATAACGGGCAGAACACTAAAGATTTAAAGTTCAGTGTATACCATGAAAAGTGGCACGTCGTGCTCAAGGAACTTGGGCAAGTTGACGTCCTTGATGGAGCGCAGCAGGATCACGTCCTCGTCCTCGTCAGGGTACCGCAGCTTGAGTGCACCGGCTGCGCGCAACACAGATTTCACCGCGCGCATACCTGAATTCAATAATGAGTATTAATTAATATATCACTTTATTATACATATAAATATTTTACTACACACATATGAAGCTTCTGTTGTGAAATACATTCCTAAAATACATTCATTAAATTTTCTCAAAATTTTAAATAATTATTGTAAAATTTTTCGACTGTGTATGTGTGTGCATGTGATATGCAATATATTATGTGTTTTACAAATTAATCAAATGTGCTCTAAAAACTTTACCTACAATGTTTTTTTTATATTTACCATAATCGTAGTGACTTTGAGAAGACAGTTGCTCCGAACATAGCCTGTAGGTTGCCACAATCTTGACAGCAAGTGGTTTTGCATTCAAGTACCCGAATGCGTATAATTCAATTTCCGAGATAAGCACATAGTCTGGTACCATCATCGCCACTGATCTGAATAGAGCCTAGAGGAAATATAAAATAAATTTATTTGACAAGTCATCTACAAGCTTGAGGTACAACAAATAATAATATAGGATTTAGGTGTGAAGTCTTATTAAAAACTTAGCTTTTTAAAAACTATGGTATAATTATGTAAAAACTACCTTTAAATTATCTGGCAATTCAGACCTTCCCGCATAACCAGGGTTCATAGTGATGAAGACGGCGCAAGACTTGTCCAGTTGTAGCAGGGTGCCCTCGAAGAGCAGTTCGGTAGCTCCGGAGTTGATGCCACGTTGGATGGAGAGGATCTGCTGCGCGACCACGGAGAGCACCTCCAAGTCAATGCGGTTAAACTCGTCGAAGCACGACCATGCGCCACAAGATGCTAGACCCTGATACATGATATCAATACATGTGAATACAACCACAACGATATTAAAAGATCTGTCTCGTACGAGATGAATACTCCTTTTGACACCACAGTGTACCTATTCATTTTGTGGTGACAACTGACGGAAGATCCAAAGACCTGAAAAAGTATTTATTACCTTAAAGAATTTTCCAAGAGCAATGTAATCAAGACCATCAGAACAATTAAACACGACACATTGCTTAGCCACAGCCTTTGCCAAATCTTTTGTAGTCTCCGTTTTACCAGTACCGGCCGGACCCTCTGGTGCACCACCTTTTAAAATGTAAATAAGTCATATTATAAACAGAATTTAAAGGTAAAAAAACGAATATTGAGTGGACCTTTTATTATTAATCCGAACCTAAATTCAGATGCAAGGCACCAAACAAAGTTCTGAAACATCGATCTGTGAGAGGGGTAACAACAAGCCTGCCCGTGTTACCCAAATATTCATAGCCGTACATCAGTTGAGAGTTTATCATACGTGTCGCAATTTGCATGCTTAGATCTTCTTCTTGTTCCTGCGAAGCAAAATTACGTGATATAACTTTAAATATATAAGTACGATAAAGTTTAAAAAATGGAATAGGTATGTAGATATTATTACCTCCCAATAGTATCGTATTTGAGAGAGCCAGTTGAAATCATTATCATGTTGTACCTTACATTCAATAAGCAACATTAACACATCCCTAGCGTGCACATCTAATACTACCAGAGCACCTGAAAATACCAAATTACTAGGTAGGATAACGTTTTTCTATTTCAATGTGACAATAAGGTATATTTTAAATATTAACCAAGTGTTATTCGGTTTTGTAAGCTTAGTTCTCCTCGCACCAAATCCACAATCTTTGATATCTGGTAATTACACTTGTCCCAATAGGCCCTCATGGCTGCTATATTTATATGAATCGCTTCTGTTACTTCAGATGTCCAGAATGTCATCGCAATACATTGTACCTGACAACGTCGCACAAATAAAAATTAAGAGGGTTGTTATAAATGAGAAAAAATTCTAAAACAGATGTTTAAATAATAAATGTAGAGGATCAATGACTCTATTAATGACAGGATTTGTGTCAATATCATGATAGGTGATAAGAAATTAATGTTTACTACACAAATAAATACACAATTAAATTCTGAACGATAAACATTTATAGTAATGTACCGCTTGTCCCGGCCACACGAGCACCCAGTCTTCACGAGGCCGCTTCAAGTAGTCATCATACGAATTTCCCACACCAAAATGAACTGACGATTTCATTGATTTTTCTAATTCTAATAGCCACTTTTCCACCTGAAATTTTATTATAATTATAGTACAATTTCTAGTAAACAAACAAAGATATTAATATATTTAGAATTAGGCATAGAATAGTGGCTATAAACCTGTCCTCTGGCAGCAGTTGTATTAATCGTCATTGTCAATACCACTATTTCACCTTCCGATGATCTCATATGAGTAACGACCATGTCTGACGTAAAAGTCAACTTCGCAATGCCCTCGAAACACTTCTTTAAATGAGGCTGCACACTAAAAAGAGACAATCATATAGGTATTTAATATACCTTGCTTGGCCACTTTAGCACATCAATTTACGATAGAAAATTGGAATATTTACGCACCGCATAGGATCCTTTGTTTCAGACAAAATTTCAAGAAGTTCATCGTTAGACAAGAAGAAAAATCGTGGGAAGTACAGGCGTTTTTTCTCGAGGTAGGCGTTCAATCCTCGTTGCACCATCTCTAGCAGGTTGTTCGACTTACGAAGTCGGTCTAACATTTTCTCTATCATAATCACATCAAGCACTCGGGGCTCAGTGAATGCTGCCTTCATAATCTCGCGCCACATCTAAAATTGATATATTATTACATGTTGTGTGATATTCTTTAATTACACAATGATCCGTACTATAACCCTTTACTTGTATTATAGACATGTTATTCTTTCAGACCTTATCAACAGCGCTAAACCTTCGCCCTTCTTCTGGGATTTGCTGTTGAATATCGGGGGACGAAAATATAGGTTCAAGATACATCCAAGTAGCCTGCACTTTAAGCCATTCGTCCAAGATCTCTTGTAATAATACCAGTTTTCCTTCCCAATCGCTGAAAAATTGGTTTTTGACTTAATAAATTCCTATTCTTATAGTGATAATATTCTCTAAAATTTATCTAGCTGATAAACTTACTAAATTATTTCTTCGAATGGCTTAATGTAAGGTGAGTTTTTCATAGTTTGAGTCTTCACGATATGATCATCCAACAACAGTTGAATTTCGTCGACACTCGAAAGGATATACGTTCCAGTATCCCTAAAATCAACATAACGTTATGAAAACTTAAGGTACAAATGTAAACAAGTGCATTAGTTTAACAGAATAACTAACTTGTATGGTAAAATTTCGAATCGAAGATCCGCCCATTCTTTCATCATCTTGTCCAATGCCTTCTCCAAGTTGTTCTCCTTTGTTGCTGCCTCGGATATGCTCTCGAACTTTTCTATATATTCTACGAGGTTAAAGTCAATGACTTTCTCGAGAGATAATTCTTCATCCACGACAATGGGGAAACCAACAATATCTGATACTTTCTCCCAATGGCGTGCTTTCATGCCAGGGTTACCAAGAGTTTGAATAATCGGCATGTTCGTCTTGAATTCATCCATCTTTTCTCTGCAATAAGTGTCTTACATTATAATAAAACAACGAGAAATGGTCACAAAACCTGGTAGGTACATTATGGTAAAATCAGCAATTGGATGGCATACCGAACGGAAACTGCAAGATTATGCGTGTCAGGAACTTCTTGAAACTGCTTTTCCAACTTGTATACAATTTTATAATAATAACCAACGTCACCCTCTATATCCTCTGGGTCAAAGCTTCCAACCTACATATAAATTTTATTAATAGTATCATTCTGATTCCCACTATCATCTAAAGATTGTAAGGTGATCCATCTCTTTCATTATTTATTTACACGTTTTATTAAGATATTTTTTAATGATATGTTGGGACAGAGTCAGCTAGATCCACGGGTTCGATTCCACATGTTATTATTTATGTATCTTCCTAAGTTAAATTTAAATGCGTGCGTGGATTAATTAAGTTACGCAGGTAAATGACCACCTGAATTAACCAACCAACCTTTGATGTCATCCAATTATTATGTTTCTCCAAAAAGTCGTAACCAGCATCAAAGAGTTTTTTGAAGGGCACAAGCCTGTCATAAATTGCTTTACGTTTTGGATATTGCGATAATTCATATCCGAAAGATGTTTCTTCCTCATTAAATTGATCAATCTTGGCTAACGCACCTGCCAATCTATGAAAAGATGAGAATTTGAGTATAATTTACGACAATATCACATCAATTAATAAGAATTACCTAAATTATTAAGAAATTGACCTTATGAGAATGAAATTTTAGATTGAATGTTCAGCAAAGTTCGAATGCAAAATTCGACAAGAATAAAATTCGGCCCATCACTACAATTTTCACACGTGTACAATTAAAATATTTTTTTAAAATATGAATACATACTTACTTCTCATCTAAATGACGAGCACGACTGACATATTTAGGCAGCTCAGCAATTTCTCCCCAATACTGCACTTCGTTGCATTGTATTTCATAAACATCCAAATCGTCAATAAATTTGGCGATGCGAGTCTGGTTGTTTCAGAAAATAAATATATTGAAGACACGATATATGTATTAAAATCAGATCGCGGTATAAGTTAAAATAAAAAAACTCACTTTCAAGAACTCTTGGTATTCAATCTTCTTTTGATCGCAAATAACTTTGCATTCTTCTATAATACTTGGCATTCGGGCGTACCTATCAATATGAAAATCAGTTTAGCTACAAAGAATGTCGGAATTGGGCTTGTATTAATTTACATAGCGTAAACACTTTATATGTTAATATTTAGAGATAATGCATCCAATTTGTTTAATACTTTATAAGTAGAAAGAATGATCCTGAAAGGAATATTTAAAGATAGAAATAAGATGCAACCGTAGTTGATGAATCAGATTTTATTATTTTTTCCTTGTTACAAAAAATTACTCGTGTGGTAGCGTCTCATTAAAAGAATACTACCAACCCATCTCTTTCTTCCCTTGGTTGTCGTTAAAGGCGACTAATGGACTTAGAATTGAACAACCATCTAATAGCTTATAGCGGCGACGGGCTTACCACCTGTCACACTGAGCACATGTGCAGTCACTGCTTGGTGAAGCGCGGATAATGGCAGTGGACTTCTTTTGCGGTGTTTTGCCTAGTCTCAGACTAACCCTTAGGGGATAATAGTCGTGATTATATGTATGTGTGTACTAAAAATACTATTTCCCCAAAAAATCGCTGATATAACAAAACTTACCAATGGAACGTCTGATTATTCGCCTTCATCTCTAGAGGAGTAAAATTCGTATAGTCTCCCAAGAACATGATGTATCTCATAACATTTCTGAGCTTATCCTCCATCTCATCGAGGAGCACATCTTCAGTTTTCTTGCAATACGCAATCAGATCCATGAGAGCCGCCGTATCCGGAGGCGGGGTCAGCAACGTGGTCGCTATTGTTGAATATTCATCGTATATTCTGGAAATAATTATAGTAGGTTTAATCACCGACAGAGTCATCTAAAATCTCAAGGGTTAATTTTGAGAAATTTTGATAAACTTCTGTCCGACTTCGCTCATGGTGTAATATTTGTTGTTAGGGATATTTTATCTTTAAACCAGAAAGAATTTTCACCAAAAATCCGATCGGTAGGAGAAGTGAGGAAGGGAATCTCCATAGCGATTCCACTAAGATCAAAACTTTATTACCACTTTATTTAACTAGTATACTCGTAGATGAACAAAATAATTAAACATGCACTTTATAATAAGGTGATGAGTTTACTATTTAGCTATTATCATATAGCTAAATATGATAATAGCTAAATAGTAAACTCATTTTTCACATTTTTGACATTCGTTGCCGCTCATAGCCCTCTACATTAGAGGTAAATAAATAATTACTAAAAAAATAGTTCGAGCACAAGTATTTACTTCCAAAATTCAAACTGGCGTAAAAAAATTCAGTACTCATAAATACACCATAATTTTTTTTTTGTTTTTTTAGTAAGCTTACGCCTTTATCAAGTTTTGATAATCCTCTGTCATGCGTCGTAGCAACGTGTTAGCCAGTCTCGTAGCAGCGCCGCGCAAGGACGTGATAAGATCCCCTCTTTGCATACGAAACATCCCTATAACTATGGTCCCCTCCAGTTTCGAAGGTATCTCTCGAGCCAGCTCCACATATTTCACGGATTCCAGGCAATACTCTTCGAATGTTTTTTCCGGGCGAGCGTTTATGAAATTTTCTACTTTCGTCATGGACTGAAAACAATAAATAAAAAAGTATTTTATGAATTTCACTGCCCTATATAGCCTTCTTCTAGGTAATTATTAGGTTTTCAATAAAATATTTGTTTGTTATTTTGAATATCGCAATGCATAAGTGTTCAATTCATTGCAACAGGTTTGCACCCCTGCTATATAGGAACTCAAACAATGACTTGGCAGGCGGTCTTGTATCTCGTGAAATTATCTAGGTACTAAAACATTGTAATTTACATACTTCACCGTTTAGAAGACACACGTAGTCATTAAAATCATTAACCCTTAATTGAGGCCCAACTTTCTGTTCGTTTATTAGTTCAGTTACCAGTCTTTTGTAGTTAACGACCAATTCTTCGTCTACAATAGGCTAAAAAATAAATTGAAGAATAATTATTGTTTCATAAAACTATAGATTTGTTTACTCACATAAGTATTTTGGTACCTTCAGTGAAGACCTAGTATTAGATACGTAATCTTGGTAGAGCATGGTCTCAAGCCGCGGATTCTGCCGGCATGCGTCTATTAAGAAGTCGTAAAGCAGACAAAGCTGATCGCGAAATTGTTTAAACGATGGCTCAAACTCAATGCCTTCATTTTGAAACGCTAGGTTCACCACAAACCCTTGGTTTTTGCCCTGGAATCAAATGAATATTTCCTTATCTCGGCTGACAAATTTTTTACACTAATGTGAACTCGTCATACCCCGACATCAAGAATGTATTCTGTAAAGTCTTTCATAGACTTCAAGCATAATGTCTGCAAGTTATACGTCATAATACAAGCTAAACAGTTGTAAAAACTTTTCATCTTGGCTGCTTGCTTCGGATCCGGTATTTGTTTCTTTTTGCTTCCCTGGAATTTTATTTTTCGTATTTATTTACAGCACTCATTGGTATTACTGGTTGACTTAAGGAAGGATTATTAATCATTGTACCTGTAAGAAGACTGCCTGTATCGTAGGAATCCATTGCAGTGTGAGCACATTTCCGGCTGCTTCAATATGTCTCTTGCAAACGAAGGAAAAGTCTTGAAGCTCGTAAGCTTCATTCGTCATCATTATATCTTTCATACTAATTAACCTCAAATCACTGAAAATAATTGATTACTTACCAAAACAGCTTTCTAAGGCAAAACAAACAAAAATACAAATATAATCTTACTTAAACTGCTTCCACCAAATCTGTAAAACTTGCGCGATACAAGGGTTGACGCTATGCAAGTTTTTGGTCAAATATTTCTGCGCTAGCGCATACCGATTTCTCCAAGCATCGTCTTTTTTTGATAATTCTTGTTTTAGTGGAGTGTCTTCTTCGTCTAAAGATTCTTCCTAAAAGATCAGAAGTAATAGAAAACATAATAACTTAAAATTGGAATTTTATGATGACGTCGATAATATACACAAAGAACTGTTGGAATATGCAGTTTCTATGGGTAATTTTAATATATTGCAGTACATGTCATATTAAAAAAATATTAGATGGAATTACAAACCGTATTAGGATCTTTTAACACAAAGTCAACGATAGCCTTTTTCATACTCATCATAAAGTCTTCTCTCATCTCATCTGTACAAGTGAATAAGGTTTCCTTCCATTTCTTTAGCTTTGGCGAAATTAAATTATGAACGCTAAAATCATAAGGATTTATTAGCAACATTTCATAGTTAGTTAGTGGGGGATTATAAGATAATTATATTTAGATTAGTCTCCAGGGGTTATTCCCACTCGTAACTCTAGTTTTGTTACTTCAACTCCGATGGTGACTAGGAGGGAATATTTATAAAATCATCCCATAGAAATATGGATATTTGGAATGAAAGTTTTATAAAATATTAATTTCTTAAGTGAGAAGACGGCTCAAATAAAAACTAAAGGCGACGAGCGGGAAAACCCCCGGGAGAACATGTAAATACTATATCTTAATATATAACCCTCATGAGAGTAATCCTCACCGCAAAATAATCCTGTTATCTAAAGGCACGACATGTATGGTATCAATCCCGTATCTCAGGTAATAGTAATATCGCAGCATGTTTTTTTCCTCGCCAGAGAGCGAAGAATCCCCGTCTTCGCCGGGCGCGTCCTGGCATATCAAATTCATAAGTTTGGAGCGGAACTCCTCTCTTGCTTTCCTCATCGCAGTGAAACTTTGCATAACTAAAATGAAATGGGTTCTTATTTATTTGTAGCAGTATATGTTACAATTGAAGATAAACCGATAAATCTGCGAATACTCAAGTAAGTAACTAGAAACACTTTATAACATCACAGTTATCATGACGCCTCTATTCCCGAGGGTAGTTGAAGAGTTGACACCCACTGACGACCTCCTTCTTCCCCGAGGAGCTTGTTGGCGTAGCGGTCAGTGCGCTTTGGCTTTCAATCGAAAACCAAAGCTACCTTCGCCATGGTCAGACCATGGATGGGTGACTAAAAACTTTATAATCTCGAGCTCCTCTGTGCTTCGGAATGCACGTTAAGCCATTGATCCCGGTCACCAACCCGCATTGGGACAGCGTAGTGGTGTTACGGCCCATACTCCTCATGTGTTTCTCCATGAGAAGGGTCTGTACCCAGCAGTGGGACATATATAGGCTGAGGACAACGACTTCCAGCAACGAGAAATAAAGTCAAAATCATGAAATTAATAGTTGCTAATATACACTTTCACCCATTTCAGACAAGTGGGATTTATAAAAACGTACCAGTCGACGTTTTTCTTTTAGAACCCATTGATGCTGCCTTAGCAGCCTGTATTTTGGCGGCCTTCGAAGTAGGCGGAGGCAACTTGAGAACTTCTTCTGGTAATGAAAACAAGGGTCTTGTCCGTATTTTGAAATCTTCTGGCATTGATATTTTGGGTAATTTTGGTAGTTTCGCATCGGACGAAGAAGGTTCAGGATGACTTTTTTTACGACTCAGCTTTTGTTTCTGCATGACTGGTTATCTAAAATTTTTGTTGGTACAAAACATCTTGAAAAATTAATATAATGTAGGTAGGTAACTACTTATTAAATAACTAGCTGTGCCCGCGACGTCGTTCGCGTTGCTATTGATGTACCGCCGAAAAGTTAATGAAAGAGAAGTAGCTGGTAGACAGAATTGATGGTCACGGAGAAACTGACACATAAAGGGAATTGCGCGCGTTAATATTTGAAATGAAAATTTTTGGGTATCAGACGCATTCGTGTTACGATAAGTTGCTCTCCAGCACCACCACCCGTTGTCACCTCAGCCTCTAATACATTACTCTGCAGACCAAGCAATTTTTGGACAACGACAACAAGGTGCCTTTGATCGAACTTAGATTTCTCAAGAGCATTATAGGCACACCTACTTTCAAAATGATAATATAGCTTGGAAACTCCGGCGTACACAATTAAAGAATTCAAACAAAAATTCGCTTGGGTAGCTTGTAGCCTCATTCTGGCTCATATCGGCTGAAATTAACTCAATAATTCATTAATGGCGAAAACCCGAACCATAATTTCCCTTCTAATGGCTACAGCGTTTCGTTAACTGCTACAGCCTGATCCATCTCCTAAAAAAATAAGGGAAAACGTGGGCAGTATTTATTTTGTTTTTATTTATTTTTAAAGGATTGGAAAGTATGCATAAAATTGTGGTATAAAAAATTGCGGCAAAAAAACTTATTAATTTTTAATTACTTAATGTCATTAGAAATAAAATGATGTCCTGAATGGAAGAAATGGTTGCCATATGTCAGTCAAATACGTACTTAAGCGAGTAATTGTTTTTATTTTGCGGCATTTTTTTTATAGCCAGCCTATGGTTTACTAATTATATTTTCATAACATTCATTTAAAATTTGTTTGATCAAGAAACACATACATGCAGAATCTAGTAGTTCTCCACTAATTCTGTACATAACATAAATAAACGAATAAATTAATGTGAACAATTGATGCATATTAATATCGATACAAACTAAAAATATAAAACTAGATTAGGTTCGTTTCAGAATTAATTTGATAATTTGCCTATAGTTTCTGTCCCTGTGCCGCCATCTAGTAAGTTGACATCGAAACTTTACAGCTCTTATTCTTAATTTTTTTGGAAAAATCTGTTTGCACATTATACCTACACTCTCAAAGCATGCTGTTGACCGGGAAAACAACCAATTACTAATAAAATATCATTTCATTTCTAAAAATATTTTTTCCGACTATCAGGCTATATGGAAGTTCTAAGACATTTTCTTGCAGTAAATGTTATCTTAGATGTTATTATGGATATTCACCATACCAAATTTCATTAAAATCCATCCAGTAGTTTTTGCGTGATGCGAGCACAAACATAGGCAGACAGACAAATGTAAAAAAATTGGTGTTTGGGTATGTATATCGATTACTTAATACTAAAATTGATAAAATATATTCAATGTACAGACACAGGTTTTTTGCAGTTTTATTTTAAGTATGTATAGATTACATATAGTTAACTAATCCAACAAACTCTTCTTTCTCCTGCCCCCGCCCAATTCTATTTGGGTTCGGTGCAACAATCTCATCCACATCATATTATCATTCACACAATACATCTATCTTTTCTTCGGTCTTCCTCTCCCTACAAGCAAACTTTTATGTCCGTAACTTATATGACCATACCAAGAGAGTCGTTTTCTCTAAATTTATCTGGAGCTACTATTAGACTTCCTCTAATGTATCCATTCTTTTCATCCCACACATCCATCTGAACCTGCGTAACGTATTTAAAAATACATAAATACTAAAATTTGTCATTATTTTTAAAATATTTAAATTTTTTCTGCAGTCAATAGCCATAGCCACATTATGAAATCTTAAGGAAAATGGATTGAAAGTATTAAAAAAATCTCGCCTAACTTTCTACTATCTAGTAAATTATTAAAAAAGCCTTACTACTATTAAAATTTAATACATACATTAAAAGTGCCTTCTAGAACTTAAATGCCTACCTACTAAAATTGATAAACTCTTGTGAAAAGGCTTTCAAATTTTACGCGGGCTTACTTTTCGTTCGTTACAAATATAGCAAATTAACGTATTTCTTTTTTAATATAATCTTATAATGTCCTTTTTATAAAAATGAGTATCCATTTTTGTACGGCATATAATGTATAACTAATTAATGTATATCGGAAGTAAACATTCTCAATAACACATTTTAATAGTGTTTACTTACTTGAGATTACTAAACGCTGTTAATTAGGCAGTCAATCAGTCCCGGATTATTTTACCGTTCATGTGGAATTGTCGGTGCTTACTCTGAGTCGGTAACAAAACATCTCTTTAATCTGTGAAGAAAACCTATTAAATTAAATTAATTAAGTGAGATTATTATTGATGTTAAATCTGTAATGAGTGAAAAACTAAAAAAAATAATGAAAAACTAAACGGTTTTACAGAATGTAAAAAATATCGTCATCAGCCTATATACGTCCCACTGCTGGGACAGGCCTTCCTCATGGAGAAACACATGAGGAGTATGGACCGTAACACCACTCAGAGTAAACAGAACTGGAGTAGCCTTTGTCTAACATTCCCCTCTGCCAAATGCACAAGCATCGGATGCTTGCACGTTTAATAAAACTAGTTGAGCCGCCATTTTGACAGCCATAACATTGTAAACGTTGCGGCGAACAGAGCTCCCGCAAAAATGCCTGCCTGTGCTGTTTTTTGTCGTAAAAATAAATAGAAAACATCGAGTATGCTAAAAGATGGTGTCACCTTTTATTTGTAATTATAATTTTTAAGATTTCATGATCATTTACTTCATTATTTCTTGTTTTAGAATTCTACGATTTAGAATTTCGAGCGCTAGTCTCGTGGGGAGTGCGGCTGTGACGTTATCAAAACGCACACCCCACGTGACTATTTTAAGCGTGTGTGTGCGTGAAATTTAAATTTGTGTGTCGAATTATGCATGTGTGCATTTGTAAAAACGTTGTGCGTTGTGCTGGCTATGAGTGTAGTGGTAACCTCACCCCCCGCAAGAAATGGCAGAAAAAAATGTTTGAGAAATTGACTAATGGCTACTCCAGTTCTGTTTACTCTGAGTAACACCATGATAATGTAAAAAATACACTCATTCTAAAAATAAATTTTTATCGTAGTAATCCGCTCATGAAAGTAACACCACATTATCTGCCATCGATCGTTTGATTCTAAACTCTCTCAATACGCATTGAAATGTATTACACTTGCATATTTCAATGCAAATACTGATGAAATATAAACCGAAGACTTGGCTGTATGGCCTTTGTTCCCTTTGTCTTCCCTACATGGGAGAATTTTATAACAACACAATAAAAAAAATTTACCGCATTTTCAAAAAAAATCTCTAATACTAAAAATAACATAAATCAATCCACGATATAATACAATTACATAAAATAACTTAGTGTTCGGTCAGCTGTTACAGAAATCATTAAGCAGAAGGTATGTTAATAGTTTTCATTGTATTGTGAACTTACGTCCTCACGATAAAACTATCTAAAACACTTTTCAACCACTTTTAACAATAAATACAAATCAAAGGGACGAGAATTATTGATTCTACTTTGTTGTTGTCATGTCATAGGACAACTAATTTTGTTTTCTGTTTCTATGGAGATTTTGGTATGTGTAAAGAGGTACATTTATCAAGATTCACATTGGAATTTGTATATTCTTTGCCAAACAACTCAATATTTTGCCAACCAATGACGTTCCAAATTGAGTGTATACTAACTTCAAATAGAAAGTAATTTTTAAAGTAATCATTAGTGATTTGAATTATTTATGGTTACAAATTACAAATGAAGCAAAAACTAGAAGTTTATTCTAAGGTAAAACTGGGCTTTACACAAGCTTTCCTATCTACACCCACAGCATTACTAATCTCATCCTTCATTGAGTGTTTTTATTATGGTAGGCTAGCTGACCTTGAAAGGTACTGATGTTATGATGTCATGTTTTATATGTGCTAGTAGGCACAGATCTGAGGGATTTAAAAATAGGCTTCTGTAGCTGTAAATGTTATTTTTCATAAACATGTTTTTCTGTTAACTATTTTGTTATTTAGTGAGTCAGTTTTGTTGAAGATTGAAGTGTATATTTTTGTGGTTCTTTACTTTGAAGTGTGTGAACATACATAATCAATTAAATATGTGAGTGAATACATATAATAATGTAACTCTAAATAATACACAAATGAAAATAATTTCATAACTCCTATTTCACACACAGTTTTGACTTCAATAATCCTTCCAGATGATATTCCAGCTGGTGAGAAGATTACATACAAGTCCAGTGTGTCGTGCTGCAGAGTCGTCTTTACTGGCTAAACTGAGGAAGAAGACTGGGTACACCATTGCTAACTGCAAAAAAGCATTAGAAATGCATAACAATGATACTCAAAAGGTAAATGGTTTTAATATACCAATACAAATATGTGATTTAAATTTATAAGCAAATAATTATGTATTTCATTTAGATTATAAGTTGTAGTTGCTTTAGTGAATTTATCACAAAAAATCCACATTAAATTCATCTTAGTGATTTGTGATAGTACTAATAACAGGTTTTATCAAAAAAAATCCATATTAAATTCATCTTAGTGATTTGTGATAGTAGTATTAGCAGGTTTTAATTATCAAAAAATATAGCTTAACTTAGCCAGAAATTTCAATGTGTTTTCACTGAAAGAATCTAATAATTTATCCTTCCTTCACTTGATAAAATAAGGTCATGTAAAGCTTATAATTTTACTAGTTAACACTGCCATTCTTGATCAATACTTGTCATGTTTTTGTACTAACTTACCAGAACAATAACACATTTATTTGACTGGTTAGTTAACTGTAGAAAAGTTTAAAATGTGTGTTTAATTTTATAGTTTTATTAGAAGAAGATTTACCTAAACATTTCAGGCTGAGGAGTGGTTAAATGAGCAGGCTCAAGCCATGGGGTGGGCAAAAGCAACAAAGCTCGCTGGCCGCAGTGCATTGCAAGGGCTTGTAGCAGTGAAGTTTGACCACGAGCATGGCGCCCTAGTGGAGCTGAACTGTGAAACAGACTTTGTTGCTAAAAATGAGAAGTTCCACCAAATGATTGAAGAAGCAACTATTGCCTGTTTCAAATTTGCACATACTCATTTGCAGTCAAAGTGCTCAATTACAAAGGTATTTAATTATTTATATTTATACAGTATACATACTATATTAAAATTATATATTTAACACAATAGGCTAGTTGACCCTTTTTTTATTGGGCCCCAAATGATTAACTACTGATAGCCATCACCATAAAAAATAATTAAAAATAAATCTGAAGCCTAGAACACAATAAATTTTAAATTAAAAATTTTTCGTTTTTGCTTAAATGTCAAAAAAGCAATTGGTCCTGAAGGTCTATGAATTATCAGTGCCATAGCGTCACGATTATTGTAAACAATTAAATACACATACGTGACATAGCCGACAGTTATGCTTGATTGGTTGAGACTGGCGTTTGACATATTTTGACCATGTGTATTTGTTTACATGAAGCGTTACTCGACTAATTTCACAAACATGGTGTATAGCGTTTTTGGCAGATGAAAAAATAAGTTAAAATAAAACTTATTTGAATTGAATTTCTACAGCAATCCCTTATTTATATTTATCGAACATGGTATATTACGGACCCTTGTACTAAATACTATGTGAGTGACACATTATTTTCATTGCACATTATTTTCATGAGTCAACTAGCCTATTTCAGAGATTAAAATAGTTTGATACCTACAATTTAATTTATGTTTATGCACAATTAAAATTTTAATTCTGAGAATATATCTCCCCTATATTCTGAGAATAATTTTCCCTACCTTTAATTTTATTAAAGGTGAAGAAATAATATGAGTTATCTTTACCTATTTCTGCTTGAGGATGATGGTTGATTAGTGGGTGAGAATACATACTAACCAACAGTGAGTGTGGCCAAGTCTAGAAATGTCTATTTGGTTTTTGCTTTCTTTATGTTTGAAGAAGGCTATTTATAGGTTATCCAGAAATTGTTTCTTGTGCGTCCTAATCCTTTAGATGTCTTACTGCTGAGCACAGGCCTTCCTCATAAAGAAACACACGAGGAGGAGTATGGGCCGTAACACCACCACCACACTGGCCCAATGCCGGTTGGTGGGTAGAAACGATCGCAATAGTGATCGGAACCAACAGCATAATGTGCCTTCCAAAGCAGAGAGGAGCTCGAGATCACAAAGTTTGGTCACCCATCCTCAACCTGACCATGGCGAAGGTAGCTTTGTTTTCGATCGAAAGCTAAAGCTACCTTCGCCACTATGCAACCGAGCTCTATCCACTATGCAACCGAGCTCCTCCAATTAAGCAATTTAGACTTTTTGTGCTAGTGAATAAATCAGATTGTGTAATTATGAACAATAGCTGTATCTAATTGTAAAATTACAATACATAGTCTGAATTACTTTGAAGCATTTATTTTTAGTAATCTATGAAATTCACTACTTGTGCAAGAGGATGCCAGTTCAATCTGAGCATTACCACTGAAACTTGAAATTAATCTTTAAACAGTTTATTCTGCTTGTTTAACCAATCGCAAGACTATCGATCAGCCTATTGATAATATCGATACTATCGATAGACCTACCGATAGGGTGCATGATTTTCGATAGCTTTAATATGGATAATTCGGTAATTAAAATACTATGCATTTACATTAATAAAACTTCAACAAAACTGACTCATTAAATAAAATACATAACGTATTTTATTTTCAGATGGAATTAGACACTGAACAACTAAATAATCTCTCTGGCAAGAGTGGTAAGAAGCTCTCAGAGGTGCTGGCACTTTTCATCGGATCTGTAGGCGAGAACGCAGTACTGAGGCGCGCCGAATGCTGGAAATCTAATAGCAAAGACGTGAAGATTGCGGGCTACACACATCCTGCGCCGGCCAGCAACGCGACGTACTCAGCGGGCAAATACGGAGCCCTAGTCGCGTACACACAGACAGGAGACTCCGAAGACATTGGCCGCAAGCTCTGCCAACACATCGTCGGCTGCGCCCCCAGCAAAATAGGCAACAAAGAAACCGACAAACCCGCCAAAAACTCAGACGATGAAACATGCCTCATATACCAAGAATATCTTTTAGATCCCTCATTTACTGTTGAAGAGGTACTAGAGCAACATAACGCTGAAGTATTGGACTACGAAAGATTTGCCTGCGGTGAAGCTGTCGAAGCAAATATGCCTGGCGTTGAAAAACAACCCCTAGATACTGTTCAAACACTGCAGTAGATATTAAAAATAGATTTATGACGCCGTGGCGCTATTTATGCTCGTGTGTATAACAGTGAACGAGAAAATTCTAATTGACGAAAACATGTTGTGAGAGTAGTCTGTGATGCCTTTATTCGTTCTGTTATTTAGTGTGTTACCTGATTTGCATTTAAGCAATAAAAACTGTACATTTAACATAGTATTTTATTTCTAACAATGTAATACACATGTAATGTACATTTTGTATAAGTTTGTATTCTTATTTCATTCGAGGGTCCGCTACGATCACTTTTTTTATTTTGGCTTCACCTTTCCATAAAAACATTCTGCAATCTTTCTTCCAAAACATGGCTATTTGATTAGGTTCAAAGCAGTATCCGTGGTGAGATAGTACTTCAGGGGATACTACGTGGAGGGCGAGGGTTGCTTGTTCCCGAGTTCTGAATGGACCCGTGGTGGCCGGCCGCAGCAGGCACCCACACGGACACGCTGTAGCTACTTTTGGAGAGGACATACGATCAACGTTCATACGGTTACATAGATTTATTCTCTGAAAATTACCACATAATCTCAATTCCTCCACCGCCCCAGTAAACGACTGCGTCGCTCTGAGCGCCAACGGCCTCGCACTCTGTATTTCCGAATTATTTCTAAAGCCAACGGTCGACAACGATTTTTTTGTAATATTTGGACTGTCACGTGGACTTCGTTCATCACAATCACTTTCTCTATCTGAATTATTGTCTGTATACATAATTAAATCTATAATAATTTATTTTACAAAACACAAAATTGAAATGACAAATTCATTTGTTTCCCACATATTATGGCATCCAAATGGCAACTGCCTTGCCTGATGACAGTGGCAGATGGGTAGTTATATAATTACATAGACTACAAAAAACTTTTTTGTTTTTTGTAGTTTATGTAATTTGAATATTTTTATTTAAGTTGTCATTTTATGGTTTTAAAAAATGTCGAAATATTTTTCTTAGTATTAAAAGGTCATTGATATTTAGTGAAGTCGTTTTCTCTTTCTCCTAAATCATTCGCTCCAGAGAACCCTTATTCACAACAGGTAGCAACGAGAATATAAACAATGCAATGCCAGGTGTTGCTAAAAAGTTTTGTTTATTTTATCATTGTACTCTGAGGTCATTGTTTAAAAGTTGAAAATTCAAATAAATTCATAGTAAATTCGGCCATATTGAATAAAAATAATTAGTTTTTATACATTAAATCGATCTTTTGTATTAGTTTGATCCGCAAACATCAAAGCAATTAGGTCACCGAATAGTAAGTAATCGACGCTGCGTTACGAATCAATTTTGGTCGTGTCTCTGCGCGTAGGCAGTATCTACTAAATCGGAGCTAAGTATAGTAAGTACCTAACTACCTACTTGTATTATCGGAAGGTAACGGTATCCAATCTAGAGCGACCGATTGTATTTTTTTAAGTAAGAATATTATTAGGTCTCTCAAAAGCAATAATTCCTGATATTTTTTGCTACATTGCTTTTGTAGACGGAGGTTTTATTAACCCAGTTCTATATTTTCCCGTTTCTGGTAGGTACAGTCAAGTGCATAAATATGTATCTAAACAAACGTGTCAAAAGTATATATCAATGAAAGTTTATTAAGAAAGTATCCAATCTAACTGTCGTAAATATGTTTCAAAAACATGTATTCATTAAAGGACAATTTGTTTTGTATCGAGTTTTTTCGTTTGTTCGAGAAATTTTGCAGTATTTACTATCTCTGTTTCATAGCAAGAAACAATTGTCAACATTTAATAGAAAAGAAATTCAAAATTTAAATGAATGCCAATAGTGTCAAAAAATACAAAGAATATTTACTTTTATTTTTTATTGGCTCATCTATCTATACAAACCTTTTTTAGCGACATATTATTGCTCACTTAGGTTACATATTTTTGGAACAAAATCGAAGGCATAATACCAACATAATACGAAGAGAAAAGTGTCACAGATATTATGATACCATAGTATAGATAGATATATATTATTGCACACTTAGTTACTTACATATTTATGGAACAAAAGCGAAGACATAATAACAATGAGAAAAGTGTCACATATTTCGTGAATCCTTACATACATACATGATATTGTAATGGTTTTCAAGATACATATTTATGCACTTGACTGTACATACAGTATATCTTCCTCTAACTTACATAACAGGTCACAAGCTTTTAACATAATTTTTTTTAGACTCTTCTATTTCCAGTCACTATAGAGGTGTACCGCAAGGGTCTTTTTTTTCATAAGTATGACAGGCACGCTCTTCGCCTCACCTGATGGTAACTGACGATAAGGCCGAAGTTGAAAGCGAGCTTCACCTGTATTCCTCAACAACTGAGGAAGTAACTATCTTACCTCTAATTGCCAGAACGCAACAATGCTTTATAACATTGTTATTATGGCGGCAGATTTAGGTTAGACGGTGGAAGCTAGCCAGTAGGCCTAGCACGGGCCGAAGAGAAAAAGTCCCCGAAGACAAAAATCGTCATTGCCTCTCGCTTCTTCGTTCGCGCGGAAGCGAGAGGCAATTACGATTTTTGTCTCTGGGGACTTTTTCTCTCCGGCCCGTGCTAGGCCTTCAGGCGGGCTTACCACGCCCGATCACGAACCAAACCGAGCAGATAAACCCCTGCCCTCGTGGGGGATTCTTATTGAATGTGGTGAATCTCGTGTCGCCCTTCCTTAATCATTTCGTGTTATCAGACTAACTCTCGACGAAATGTGCAACTTTGAACAGTTTGAACTTTTGACAAACTTATTTGGAGTTCCCGATAACTAAGTACTCTGTTTGCATCATTCGCAATCATGAAAATTGATTTGTATAGGTTGTGCACTGATTATTGCAGACTATAATGTGGTCCGTTCTGGGATAACAATAATAATAATATCTTCAAACATTCACACCTATCAACTAGCCCCATTTTAAGCAACTAATGCTGCTTGTGTTACGGACACTAGATGAGGGTTAAATATATTGAATAGATAAATACATAAAAATATCCTGAATATATAAATTAACATCCAACAAATGGAGAACAAATGCCTGAAAATTCATCACCCAAACATTTGCACCCACCGGGGATCGAACCCAGAACCTCTCGAGATGGCGACGCCTTGAGACCGGCATACAGACCAATCAATCTGGACACTGATTCCTGTCTTGTCCTGTATCATTGATATTATTTATGCCATTCCACACGTCCTTTTACAAATTGATACTGATCTTATAAACCTGAAGAGTTTGGTTGGTTGAACGCGCTAATCTCAGCAACTACAGGTCCGATTTGAAAAAAAATGTTCAGTGTGATATAGCCCATTTATTGAGGAAGCCAGGCTATATAACATCACGGTTAGAACTACTATTCCACGCAGACGAAGTCGCAAAAGCTAGTATTATTAGGTAGGTATATTTACGTTATAGCTTATTTATTTATTCATTGTACTCTCGCCTATTAGGTATAGTTATTTTTTTCTAAACATCCTCAATTAGCAGTGGTTTTACATACTTTTGTGTTAAATTTGGTGTCACCCATCTGACATATCCCCTGGCATGCTGTGGCATACGCTGCGCTTAAACCGTTTCAACAACATGTACTACTTACCAATTATATATTATATGAGTGCTATTGCAGAAAACACATTGCTGCTCTTTCCAATGCACTCGATAGAGACGGCAAGATAGAATATGGCGAGGATCTAACCTTTAGTATTTAGGCAGAAGAGATATATTTTCCAGAGTCCGTAAAATACTTATACCAACTTGACTTGTAATATAAGTATTGATGTGTTTTTCTAATGTACCTAGCTGGTAAGTCTACTCAAGCAGTTTGAGCATAATTCCACCACAATCCACCATTACCAGGGTTTACAACAGATAATTTAAGATTAGAGCAGCAAGTTACTAGCAGTATCTACCTATTTGTTTACGAAAACATACCATGGACGTGTCCAAATGACAAACGAAAGCGAACGTGGTCCATGTCGCATTTAACAATGAAGGCGTCCAAGCGTAGATCCTGTTTGTGGTATGCGGAATACCAGCGCAAATGTCATCAATGCCAGTTGCCTGAGAGCTCCTGTAGATCTACGTTGGAGTACGTTGACAATATTTGTGGTCTTATTACGGAGAAAAGCGGCGACAGTCGAATGGGCGAATACCTAGAGGTAATTATTAATCTTCTACTTAAAACTACTTAAAAGTCGCAATTTTAGAAGTGCATTGCTTAATTAATTCGTGAAAAACATTCGCAGGTACGAGTACCTTTTCTATATTCCCGTTTAATTATTAATATCAATAAAGGAGGTAGGTATTTAATAGGTCTATCAACCAAGGAACAAACAATTTTGTTTTGTGGTTAGTTTTTTCCTAAGAATATTTTGTGATGCAGACATAAATATTGAATCTAAGTAAACATTATGATACAAAATCAGTAAAGAATCAAAAATATACCTAGGTATATTGGTAATACGGCTGAAGGCCTAGAAGCCAGGGCCTCTTAAATAAATTAAAAAAAAACCTAGGTGATATAAAAGCCAGATCGGTAGGTACTTGCTAAAAATGGTGTTGTGTTGTAAGGTAGTTAGAAAATTGTATCAATATTTACTAAAATTACAGCAGTAAACATCGATTATTTCTAAACCTATGAAGTGGTTAGGGGAGGATAATTCAGACTGATTCATTCATACGTACCCACCCACAAAGTCCAGAAAGTAATGTCTCCATTTCGAAATCATTGACGGTTTCTCACAAAAGTTATACATTAGACTGATAACAAAACATTGATTATTACATTACGGCAATAATTGGCCTGTGTAATTAAGCCGTTCGAGCGAGCTGCCGATGCAGCGAGATGAAAATGCGATAGTCCACCACGCAGCCATCAATCGGCGAACGCCCAGACTTTCGCAAGAATTAATTTATTCGTTTCTGTCTTATTAAAATATGTAAGCGCAAATAGCGTGAAACAATTTCCTTTTTTGTGGTGTGTGCGCGGCCGGCGGTTAGTCTGCGGCGAGTGTATGGGCGCTACAGACGCCTCAGTATCGGAGTGGCTGGCCGAGTTGTGGTGCGAGACTTGGTGTGCCTGGTAAACTCCAGGGTATGGGAGCAGCCCTCAGCTGAACACTGACACGATGCACATTCTGGAGATTGGTGCCGATCAAGTAAATATCCCTACTTACCATTTTTGGGCGATTGTTTTTAAAATGACTTTCTGCTGAATTTTTCACTTTCGTAGAGAAGTTTTCCCGGATTTTCCTATTATCCTTTACGTCACATTAATTCGTTACTGAACACAAAATTTGAAATTTCTGTAATATTTATTTTCTTATAATATTAAAATCTTCAAAACTATCCTATCAAATACTTGAAAGTTTTCAATTAAATTTATAAAGTTTTTAAATAAATATGAATAATACGATGTCTATTAAACATGTTAGATATGAAGCACGGTATTGTAACGAAAAGATACAAATCTCATTAGTTTTACAAATGTCTGTGTTTATTCTGTTGTAATATCGTTTATGACAATGATATGTTTGGATAATGTCGCCCTTATTGTTCTACAAAACTTATATTTATTTCCATAATATCGATAAACATACCTACCTACCATTTTTGAAGGGAATGTATTTATTGCTGATTTATTGTTAACCGCTGTTTATAATTTTCTTTTTAAATTTATAATCTTGTACCTATTTTGAATACCATAAGAACTTTATTTACTTTCATAAATACCGGATTTTATTAAAATGGTCAGTTAAACTTTTTTGTTTATTTTTTAACGTTTTTTATGGATTCCAAAAAAAAATTACTGATATTTGAGCCTTCCCCAAAAAATTGATTTTAAAACTTCGTTTCGTTTTTCATCTACGACGACATACATCCCAGCAAGATGATCATTAGGTTTATTAATAATGTGGTAATAGTTCGAAGGGTGTTTACTTCTTTAAGGGTCAGTTTTTTGATCTGTAGTCAGGTTGACTAGTAGGTTAAAATATGGGCCAATGGCGTAATTTTATGATATCGAGACATGACAGTTTGTCCAATAGTGGAATTTTCAAATGTAAGTAAAGTTAAATAATCATAGTAGACAATTTAACCACAACACGGTGCTGGGATTAGTACTATGGCAGCGGCGGGCGGCACAGCTGATGTATTTTGCTTTGAAATTTCACCGCAAATTTGTCAAGCTGACGTAACACATTTTGGCGTTTCATTGAAGCTATTAGTCTAGAATTTTACTACGACTACGGATCAAAAAACTCACCCTAAAAGTCGATGTTATTATAAGTATACTTCATCGATTACCTCATCTTCTTTGTCCTTTTACAATTTGACCACACCTGGACATTGTGGGTCGGCCTAAAACCTAATAATGGCACCATTCATTCATAATGGGCTAGATTAGATTTGCTTGTGACGAGCGCCGCAGCCTGGGCGCGCCCAGAAGGGTGAAGTAGGAACTCTGTCTCTACTTATAGACATCACTTTCAGGGTTGAAACTATTATAGAAATTGACCACATTTTCCGTTGTTTCGTTTATGATTTGAACTTTTTTCCATAATTATTTCTACCAATCTCATTAACTGCTTAAAGTGAACCTTAATTTATTGAAAAGGAAAATTATTTAGTAGATCTCAGTCGTTCTCAGTTCGACAAAAAAAGGTGGTTCTCAGTTCGACCAATGGATGTATTTTTTTTTAGCTAACAATCTGAATATAATTAAAAGAATAAGATACACTGACACAAGAAATACCCTTAGTTTTGCTACAAGTCTTTTATTTATTTATCGTAAAATCTCCTCTATTCTTAGATACTTACGAAACAGCTGTCCAAAAATTACCTCTAAATAACACATAGGAACGAGGAATATAATTACTTCTAGAATGAGTTGAGTGAAAATAATTAAAAAAAACTTCAATCGTCTTCAAACCCAAAATATTACTTCTTCGAGAGATCCTGCTACCTAATTAATTATCATTTTGATTGATGGTCAACTTAATATTTCGAAATCATGAATAGGAATCAATTGGAAATCTCACATGTGCGTTTACGCAGGAGGACGACAGCGGCAGCGCGCGCGCAGTCGACGCGGCATTCCGCACGGTGCCAAAAGATCACACCACTTTCCTTGTCTGGCGAATTACGGTAAGTTTTATATCATTTTGATTTTTTACAACAATCACAGAAAATGCGTTTTTTTAACAACTACGAAAACTGAAAATTACCCTATGTGATGGTCAGCGGAAGATACGAATATAAGTATAGGTACAAAGAAAGCTAAGGAAATATCTTAAAGGATTACGCACCAAATTAGATATTTAAGTGTTGTGTATTAGTCCGGGAAAACTAAAAATTTATAATCAAAAGTCTTAAGGTTTTCCACATGAGCATACTAAAAGTTCTCGAAGGTTGGGACCATAATGGGGACATTCGAAACGTGTTCGAAACTATTCGGATTGTTTCAGAATTACTTTTGAAGGTTTTTAATTGACGCACTGACTCTTGGATTTAATTTTTGCTTGTGTAAATGTAATAATATGGCTTATTAACATGAATACCGGGCCAGTAAAATTGACAATCAAAACCTTCTTTAACTATTCCGTGATCAAAACCAACATAGATAAGATCATGAGAACAGTTAATTATGAGAAGAAAAATTACAAAGCGTATTGTATTTTATTAAATTTGTATACAGAATTAATGTATACCTACAGGTTGTAAAGTGAGATTAATCCAGTAAACAATGTTTTATTTTTAATGAAATAAGCAGGTAAAGAAGTAATGTTGTATGAACGTCAGAAAGCATATTAAAATTTATTCTTATGAACAGAAAAACATATTTAGGTACTATCTTTCCTTACAGTAGCCCTAGTATGAGTTTTGATAGTTTTCGAATACGTTAATAGTTTTCGTTTTGTCTCCATACATTTACTATCAGCGCCTCTAGCGGTAACTATCTAGAACTAAAATCGGTAGTATGAGTATTATCACGAGATAGAATTCGAATACGTTCATAGTTTTCGAGTAGTTTATAGTTAATTGGCAGTATGAGTTGACATTTTGACGTTTCCTCCATAGAAAAGTTAACGATTACGAATACTATTATAGTTTTCTTACTCGCAAAAAAATATCAGTGAGTTGAGAACTTGTTGAGAATAAATATATTAAAATTATGTTTTCGGGTAGTTATTTGGAATTACTGGTATTGGCGGAGGCCGAGGAAGCCGATCGGCGAGATTCAGAACGGCGTGAATTAATATTTCAGAGAAGAAGATTTGATATTAATTTAATTTCTGAGACACACTTCGTGCAAAGATATCGGCTTTCAAAAGAAGCATTTAACTTCATTTGCAACACATTGCGACAAGAGACCGATATTAAAAGCACGCAAAGAGTGTCTCTAGAAAGTAAGGTGAGAAAACTCCTATTACATTAACTTACATTATTATAACTTACATTATTTTCTAACTTAGTAGTATATACACGAATGTTGTCAATTTGCTAACTTTAATTGCAGGTACTAAGTTCATTATTATTTTATGCAAACGGGGATTATCAAAGGGTGGTTGGAGTAGCTAACTTCTTATCACAAGAGGCTATTAGCTCCTACATAGAAGAAGTGACAAATGCTCTCAATCACCCTAATATTTTAAATAAATTTATTAAATTCCCAAGCACCCCAGCTGCAAGAGCACAAATTAAGGACAAGTTAGTGTTTTAAAACAACTTTTAATGACTATGAATTTAATATTTATAACAGCTATTAAATTGCAATCAATACTTTTTCTAGTTTCTACAATATATATGGTATTCCTGGTGTCATTGGGTGTATAGATGGTAGCCACTTCAGAATATTTACACCCAATAAGTCTGAAGAACACCTATTTTATTGTAGAAAGCATTATCACTCATTGAATGTGCAAATGGTAAGTACAACATAACATATTCCTATGTTGGTATATTTATTGTTTATATTACTATTTATTGTAAACAATTACTGAATAATGAAGAACAATATATTTTAAGAATAGTAATTCTTGTGAATTTTTTAATAAGTTTACTCATTCAATTAATTCCTCTTGTTATAGATTTGTGACCATAAGTGCCGCATTCTATCAGTGAATGCCAAATTTGGAGGTGCCACACATGACTCATTTGTATGGGAAAATAGTCGTATAAACAGTCATATGCAATTGTTTCACCAAAATAGAGAACAAGTATGGTTACTAGGTAGGCATGATATTATTGAACTGAAATCATCATAATACATTAATTCTGGAATCATTTGCCAGAGAAAGACAATACCATGGTTATCTGCTTGGGTAAATCTATCTTCCCTATTACTGCTACAAAACGGCAGTGTTCATATTGCTGTTGGTTTGGCTGCAGCTGGTTTGGTGGGTTAAGATATGGCTGCAAATTTGCTGGGCACCATGACTTATCTTGATGTAGTTTTTATCTAATTAATCATAATTTTAATTTTATTTTGGAATGTAATCAATTTTATTAACAATAATGTTCATATGATATTGTGATTATAAGTATATTGAATTTATCTTTGTCTTAATAGTATTACTAATTTATATAACTCTATAGGTGACTCAGGATATCCACAAAGACCATGGCTTATGACACCCTATAGTAACCCTAGGGCTGGTTCTGCTGAGGAAACATATAATAATATACACAGCAAAGCCCGGGTTACAATAGAAAATACCTTTGGTCGCCTCAAAAATAGATGGAGATGTGTATGCAAGGACAGGGTGCTGCACTACAAGCCGGAGAAATGTGCACGCATTATACTGGCATGTAGTGTTCTACACAACATTTGCATAGATTTTGCAGTCCCAGAACCAGAAGACACAATTGGTAATTAAACCTTTAAAAATGCCTGTGTATAATATGTGATATATACTTACTGTATAATTTTTATAATATAACTTCTCAATTGCAGCATATGATATATTTACAAGGACAGAAGAACACATCAATGAGAACATGACAATCCTCTCATTGGGTCGCCTTACGAGAGATCGACTGGCCAACAGATTGCACACTAGTCGCAGAAGAAATGACACTGCATAAGGAGATGAAATTGGAATGCATTAAATTATATACGAGGGCTGCACTCAAAGTAACGGGAATGGAATATTTCCACTGTTCCTGTCATATTAAAATCTTTTTAATTGAAAACTGTAGTCACCCAAGAATACGTTGATGCTGTGTGTAAGCTGATTGAGGAAGATCGACATGTGACATACCGCGAAATTCAGGCAACTTTAGACATTGGCATGAGTCAAATACAAATATCTTGCATTAACAATTAGGTGTAAAAAAGTTGTTTTCCCGATGGATACCGCATTCGCTCTGTGAAGAGCAAAAAGCGGCTCGCGTTACTTGGTGTGTCAGAACTCTCGAAATATTCCACGCAGGATAAAGAATAAATTGCGTGGACAGACCCCAACTTCCGAATGGAATGGTTGCTTCAATAATTGGTTTCATTGTATGGAAAAATGTGTCAAATTTTGCTGAGAATACTTAAAAACCAATAAATACATTTTTAAATAGTAATGTTGCGTCACTTCCTTGATTCCCGAATTTTTCAGTGCCGCCCACGTAGATGTTATAATAAATTGTTTTATTACTATATATTTATGAGAACTAAGGGATTGAACAAAATATTGAATTATTTTTATGAATTTAAATGAAAGAAATTAAATTCAAATACTATTTTTTATTCTCCTTTATTTTCAGGACTTTTATCCAAAGGAGTCCTATCATAACATATACAAAAAAAAACAAAATACTATTTAATCATATCATTACCTATTCCAATTTACATTGTTATCTCACACACTAACAAAATTATTTCACAGTAAAGTACAATTAGAATCACAAACATATTAATGTTTCCCTGGCTGTTCATGATTAAATTATTAATACAAATACATTATTGTTATTTAATGTAGAAGTACACAATACTAGTAAAACAAGATCTATGTAAAATCATTGAATTTCAAAGAAGCATTTGTTTAAAAGTCTATAGCTGACCTCAGAGCAAAAAGAGCAACTTACATTTAAAAATATATATTGTAAGCTTAACTTCACATTATAGATTTCTGCCACAGTAACAATTGTAGCATTCGGTGTACATACAAGACAGACCCATCTCATTTTGCAGGCAATATAAAGTTCTGAAAATGAAGCTGAAACGTTGATATAAATTAAAGAATCATTATCTTTACAGTAACAAGAGTAAAATACTCTTAAAATTCATGAACAGACAACATAAAGAATTATTTCCACAGACTTTATTTCTAGTGCTTATTTAATGTATTTAAAAAATCTAATATATTGTAATTCTGATTACTACTGACCTACTAATATAATACACTCATTTGCATAAATTTTTAATGTTTTGAGAAGCATGAACTACACTTTTTGTAGTATGAAGATACATTCTTCTATATACACAGCATATCCCCACACTAGTGGGGATAAACTTTTTCCCCACCTATAATAGGTTGGGGAAAAAGTTTCTTCGCATTTTTTAAGAAAATTCAAAACATTTTTTAATATAGTTTATTTACATTTAACTAAAGTATGTAGGTACCATTTTGTTCGATAACTTTTTGCCATCTTGTAGGTAGGGACATGATCCCATTGCTATAGAAATTTTGGGACTTCTGGTCAAAATACCGCGACAAGTGGTTTTGGCAGTCCTCTTGTGATGTTAACCTGACACTGCCTAAAGAATTCTGAAGAGACCGAAACAGTTGGAAAAAAATAAATGAAAATAAAATGTTATGAATAAGAAAAACAGTATAAATAGAAATAGTGTAAATTAATACCTATTTACTAACATATTTTTCAACTATTTGGAGGCAACTGGCTACAAGAGTTTGCCACTGAGCATCTCGTTCTAATTCACGTTCTCGTAGCCTGAAATGCTCAGTGACCAACTCTCTTACCAATTGCCTCCACTGCTCATTAGAGCTTAATAACGCTTGAGTAGCGTTATCTAGCCTAGTGCTAGTAGGGCCAGTGTTTGTGCGCCGCAGCACGCGTCGCCGTCGTGGCTCGTGCTGGCGGCGAGTTGGCGTCGCTTGTGGCTGGTGCTGGCGGCGAGTTGGCGTTGCATTTGGAGTTGAAGCATGAGTTGAGTGGGGTGTAACACTCCCTAATGCATCTTCAACTTCCACCCGCAATGTCGACAAATGTCCTTCACCAGGCCTTGTGTCTGTAAATAATATTATTATATGTTGGTATAATCATTATTGAGACAGTAAGCAAAAACAGTTGTCTCAAAAGACTTTAAATGATGAACAAAATGAGTCATTACTGAGTAAACATTAATAACATACTATGTTTTATTGTTAACATTATTCAAATTTATATTTAATGCACTATATTTTTTTGAATATATACTACACTAATAACAACCAATATGTATATACAAAAACTTTAAAATAATTATACAACACTTACTGGTCGCAATTTGGGTAGGTGTTGGTGGTAGTTGTGGTTGTGGTGGGTGGGTCTCACAACCACTATTTTGTGTCTGTGACACTTCCATCAGCTACAACAGAAATATATACTATTATAATAATGAACACAACAAATCCACAAAACAAATTACAACTTAATAAACCACATTTAACCAATATGGTTAATACTGTGACACACTGGAAATCTAATATAATGTGAGTAATTGTCACTAAAGTATTCCTAAATACATACATATGGTACTGATAAATCAGTATTAACAATAATTCCACTGTATTACAAGTATGTATAAAATTTTAGTATGTGAAAATGTTTAAGTATGTATGTAAATAGCATAGTTAATTGATTTATTTATACCTCTGCATCTCCAACCTCAGGCATGCCAACAAGACCTGTAGCAGCTGTACTCCCAATCAAATTGAGAACACGCTGTTCCAGGTCTGTTAAAATGAGCTTGCATGCAGGCCCACCCCCTGTACCAATAGCTGCACGGTGGATACGCGCAGCCTTTCTTTTGGTATTATTTTTGAAGTCACTCCACACCTTCACATGCAAAGCAACAAGCTTATATTATGAGTGACAAATTTGTTAAAGCATTAAATAAATGAGATGATAATCTTAGCTCTTACTTTTTTCCACTTATCAACGGACCTTGAGGACCCAGACGTGTCCAAATTCAGGCACTCTGCTAGTTGTCCCCATCGCTCAATATTGGCGATTCGCCCACGAGGACCATCGCCCGGCTTATTTAAGTCTCCATGTCTAAAACATTTATTTTAACTAATGAGATGCATGCTGCTAGAGAGAAAAATATTTGAAAGGTTTAAAAAAAATTATTTACTTACGTTTCCATATATTCCACCATTACTTCAAACTGGCTCGTGCTTGTTCTCATCGTGCTCAAATTGAATAACAGATTAGAGAGAATACGTCTAAAGGCTCCTCTACATGATGGGCCATCATGATGGTCCATCGTAGTGGGCCACCATATAGAGGGCGTAGTGGCGTAGGCTGGCTTGTGGTGCGTACGATGCCGGCGGAATGGCCGCGGTGTCGGTTTTTCGCCCACACATCAAAGGTAGTGGGCCAGCGATGGCGGTACGCATCTACACGTCGGCCATTACTCAGTTCGCGCTCGAATGCGGTGGAAAGCAGACGTGCAGAGTACTTCGTGCGTGTCAAGATGTCGACTGCCTGGCCGCATAGCGAAATACTAAAATTTTTGGAATTCTACAGAGCCGAAACCATTATATGGAATCCTAAACATAAAAATCATAAGGATAAAAACAAGGTAAGTAAAACTACAGTAAAAGACACATTTAACAATAGTTTTTAATAGTCGTCTCGCCGTAATAGTCGTACTCAAACCGCCTTGTTTGTTTATCTCGTTGGCGCCATTTTGATTTGTGAAGGGTAAATAAAGTTAATTTTTGTATAATTGTTTTCAGGTGGCGGATGCATGGAATCGCATAAGTAATAACATGGGCATTCCAGTAGATGACTTAAAAAAGAAGAAGGAAACGTTAATGACAGCTTTCCGAACAAATTTAAAAAAGAAAAAAGATTCTATAAGGTCTGGGGCTGGACTCGATGATATTTATATGCCGTCGTGGCCTTTTTTTGATGTAATGGAAAGTTTTTTAAAAGATGTTTATGAATGCAAGAGTATTATAAATACAGACGGCGGAGTAAGTAAATAAAACTAATTATTTAATTTTATATTTAGTTTATTTATCTATATTATTATAAAGATAGTGCATAAAAGATTGTCTTATTTGAATTGCATCATTAGTTGATCTACGGGGTTGATTTTGTAAGGGAAGAAAACTTGTATTACTATATTTCCTCCAATTACCAGCGCGTATCAATTCTCCGCTGTCATCATAGGTATCAAATGTACCTGGAGGTGCATATAAGTGGCGAGATGTTCGGCTTATCCGTAAAAAGTTATGTAATAGAATACAGGTCATAGTAATAATTGAACATTTAACAGGGTGGAAAGGCATAGCTGTTTTAAAAACTCTAAATTTGTTAGAAAGAATTCCAAATGTGTTTTCAACAACTACACGTGACTGAGAGAGTTTTTGATTAAAAACCCTTTCCTGAGAATTTAACTCGTGACGTCCAGGAAAAGGTTTCATAAGATTTTTAGTTAAACTAAATGCTCCATCGCACAAAAATACATAGGGTAAATCAATCTGATATCCTGGTAGTGAACTAGGAGGCGGCAAATTGATGCTATTTTCCGAAATTTTTTTTGATATACTACTTTGATTAAAAACGCCACCGTCACTTATACGCCCTTGGGCGCCTATTTCAGCAAACATGAAACAGTAATCATAATCTACTATAGCAAGGAGGACAATGCTAAAAGAATGTTTATAATTGTAATATTCAGTTCCGCTATGAGGAGGTGGCAGTATTGTCACATGTTTGCCATCCATAGCACCAAGGCAATGAGGGAACTTGAATCGTTCAGCTTTGGAAAGCCATTCTTCTGTTGTTGTGGGGATCTGTAAAAAATACAAGACCGAGCATAATACATTAAATTAGTTTTTTGTCTTACAGATATTTTATTTTTTTATTAATATTATAAACATGAAAGTTAATATTGTCAAGTATGTATTAGTAAATAACAAAATATTTTAATTTTTCAGGCTTTAACCTCGTTAGATGACGAAGATTCAATTATGTCACAAAATGAAAATATCGAAAATGAAAACCCAAATGCTTCAGTGAATTCCGAAATAAACATTCCTGTAGTACGACGTCGTTCTAGAAATCCACCTGAATTACAAGAGGCTGGTAAAGAAATGAAAAGGGCCTTTTCATCTTTGAACAGCGTACTCAGCAGTAAGCAGCAGAAGATTGATAGCGAAGACGATTGCGATCTGTACGGAAAACTGCTGGCTAAAAGGTTAAGACTATTTACAGATTTGGAAAAACAAGAGTTGATGTACGAAATAGACGGCTTATTATTGAAAAAACGTCAATTGTCATCTAGACAAAATACCGGTCATTATGTGGTCCAATCCCCGTCCCAAATAATAATTTCTACCAATCGTCCTGTGAGTGGCCGCACCTGCACCTCTACGCCTTTGTTCTCTGAAGAACAAAATATTTCCTGTCGTCCCACATCCTCTTTGAGCACTTATTCATCATCGTCTTACCATCCTCCATCCATTATTTCCCCTCCTTATTTCTCCCCCAGTCCTAATGCTACCCCAGATGAAGAATTTCCTGTCATCAGTATACCAGAGCAGCCTAATCTTCATCTACAATCTCATCCACAATCACAAATTTTGCAACAAGCTTTAAACAACGCTAATATACATAGTCAAAATATGTAATTTTTAAAAAGAAATTAAAGATATTATATTAAAATATAATTTGTATTATTTGTAACTGTCAAATCACAACAATACATTTTAGCCTATGTGTCCTTTTGATGACTGTTAAGTTTCATCAAAATTTATCCAATACTTTTTGCGTGATTGAGTAACACAAATACATACAAACATTCTTACAAACTTTCACGTTTATAGTATTAAAATAGGAAGTTATTACCTTAACAAAATCTTTCAAAGCTTCATTGAGGGCTAGACATACTTCAGGGACAATTCTTGAAATAAGTTGGCTTGAAACTTTAAATAGGTAGTGTAAACTACGAAAGCTATCGCCAGTAGCTAGGTATCTTAGTGTCAATGCGAGACGAATTTTTACAGGTATTGCTTCCCGCCAATCTGTATCCTGTTTTGCAATAATAGGTGATACTTTTTGTATCAAAAACTCAAAATCGCTGTTTGACATCCTCACGAAGTTATCAAATTCACCAGATGGTTCAGCAAGCATTTCAGCTAGCTGATTATCCATAGTTTGCCTGAAAAAAAAATATTGTTTTAATTATACTGAATTATAAAATAACTCAAAGTATAAAGAAAATAAAATTTAAGCAGTTACTTACTTAGTCCTGTTGCGATGAATAGTTAACATCCACCATCTTCTTCTACGCCATTTCCTTTTAATAACTTTTTTTTTGTACACATTAAGAAAATAATTGTACGTGCTAAATAAATATATAGCTGCTGCGGCTAAAGTTTCCACGTCCATTTTTTTGAACGCTAAGATCACAACTGAACATCGCCATTGTGTAGATCCTTTTCAACCATCGCATGGCCATTTTGCTGGACAAGCGCTGGCCCATCATGTAGAGGAGCCTTAAAGAATCTAACCAAAGGATCTAAATAAAAATAACAAGCGGATCGGAGATTGTTTGTTTATACTATAGTACTTTTAGGTTACTCAAACGTCAAGGATAACAAAGTACGGCTATTTCATTTTTTTATATATGTGTAACTGAGATAGATATATACGGTGTGAAGTTCGTCTTCGTGAGTTACTCGATTCACGTTATCGTGTAAACTATGCTCGTATTGTAAATCTCATGGTACCGATGAATGAAAAAACTTTTCGTTTTGTGAGCTCTCGAAAACTATCATCGTTTGCGTATTGTGTAAACTCATACTAGAGGTACAGAGCTAAGAATCATTAGATTAGAATCGCTGGTGATTTGAGCTGTGAATGAACCCACAGAAAATAAACATAACGTTAAGCTGACATAACTATTAATTTCAGTATAATAGTAAACTTTCACTGTCATTCACTAAGTTTTGTATGCTATACATTACTTACTAAGTATATTACTTACTTATTTATATCTTGACAGCTCACGATAAGTTAAATTAATGAGGCGTTTATGTACGTTTAACGACAAATGAATGAGGTAACTAATTCATTTGTAGTGTATTGTTATTGTACAGTCATTGTCAAATAGTCAAGTTGTTCAATTATAAAGAAGCTAGCAAAAATTCAATAATAATAATAAAACTCTTTATTGCGTACACCAGACAGTAAATTACAAATAAAATGCTTAAAACTAGTAGACACAATTGGCGGCCTTATTGCTAGGTAGCCATGTCTTCCAGACAACCTATTGACGGAGAATTATAAAAAATATAGGGGTGCACAAACTAAAAGACTCAATTAAATACATCATAACACAAAAAAACGTTTTTATAGAAAAAATAAAATAATCATGCCACCAAAGAAAAACAACATTGATGCAATCAGTTGGGCAGCAGCGGAGACGATTAAAGGAATAGTTTAAATCGTGAGATAATACTTTAACATTTTTTAATAATATCGGTACAAATAAAGTTTCCATATTCATACACACACAAAAGAGCTTCCATATACTTAGGAAACTCTTCTGTGTTATCAACAATATGAAAACTTTATTTGTACCGTATTCGTATTATTGACTTTTTGGTCGTGTTTTTTTAATTGAACACCTGAGTGTCACAAACTATTTGACGCTGACTGTATGTGGTTGCACCTTTTTTTTCATAAACACACAATATCATGTGAACGGGAAATAAAAATATAGTATGCATGTCTCACATATTAGGTTGGGGAAAAAGTCTTTTCGCATTATAGTATGTATAAACTTGTAATAAAATCTCTTTGGCTATACTATTTGTATCTGGCTGGTTTTGGTATCATTGAAAGTTTAAATTTTAAAGAACATAATTCCAAATTCAAATTAGGAAAATGTGTGATTTTCATTTGTTTTTCGTACCGCCAAGATGAGTGAATCTAATGAAGAAATTCGATACATTTTAAAATTTTACTACAAAAAAGGTAAAAATGCAACGCAAGCCGCGAAAAAAATTTGCGATGTTTATGGACCTAGTGCAGTGTCTGTGAGAGTAGCACAAATTTGGTTTAAGCGTTTTCAATCCGGAAATTTTGATGTCAAAGTTGCACGTCGCTCTGGTCGCCCTTTTACAGATAAAATGGATGCCATTTTTGAAAAAGTGGAGCAAGATCGGCATGTCAGTAGTTACGACGTAGCTGAAGAACTGGGAATTGACCACAAAACAGTTTTGGCGCATTTGAAAAACACTGGGTACACAAAAAAGCTCGACATTTGGGTACCTCACGAGCTCACTGAAAGAAACCTAATGAACCGTGTACTCATTTGTGATTCGTTTAAGAGACCGTTATTATTTACGAGGAATTCATTTCGGAGGTTCACGTGAAAGGTCAACAAACAAAACTTTTCCCAAACTCAATGCTAATGTGTGAACAATTGTAATTTGTGTAATTTGGCGTGAGCACCCAAATGCGCAGACAATCACCTACGCTGCGGTAAAATTTTATTGCGGAACGACAATAGTAACCATGTTTTACATTAAAATTTCTTAAATCCAATTTGAAATTAGAAAGTAGATTTTCATTATTGATGCTTGAAGACGTTTTTTTAGAGATTTATTAAAAAAATCATGCTTTTTTACTGAGTACTATTATATTTCATTGCGTGCTGACCACGACACCAAATTTAATTTTCTCCAACTGTGCGGCGCTAGAGTGTTTTCTGAAATGATTTCTGAGATGATCGCACGCCGTAAATGTCATAGATTATATTTTTCAATAACGATTTCAATCAGGAGGAAAAAAAATAATAGTATTTAACGACATACCTAGTAATTTGCATGTTTGCGGTCAATAAAATTATGATATATTAAGATACTTTTTACATTATTTCGATACTAATAATAATAACAAAAAATCGTACGTACAAATGTTTTTAATCATGTTAATATTATTTTTACATACATACATATAATCACGACTACTATCCCCTAAGGGTTAGTCAGAGACTAGGCAATAGCACCGCAAAAGCAGTTGCCATAGTCCACGCTTCACCAAGCAGTGACTGCACTCAGCGTGACAGGTGGTGAGCCCATCGCCGCTATAAGCTATTGGATGGGTATGCAGTTCTAAGTCCAATAGTCACCTTTTGGGACACCCAAGGAAGATATGGTTTGGCAGTATTCTTTTAATGAGCCGCTACCACACGGCTATTGTTTTAGTTATTTTATTAACAAAAAGGATACAATTGTGTCGATGAAATTTCCCGATTTCACATTTATTGTAAAAAGCCTCCTATTAGATATCATCACAAAGTAATGTTATTTCACTCACTTTAAGGTGTTTCACTCTTTCTATTTCACTTTTATACAAATTATTCTGCGAAATATTTTGTCTAATATTTTTTATTTACGCAGGTGAAAAAAGAAGATATATAAATATGTTCAACGTTTTCACCAGCGTTACCTACGTACAGTCAGTCACCTGCATAATAGAGGTGACTGTACGTATAACTATTAATCGTGTGCACGACATCTTCTTAGTTAGCTTAAACATATAATTTAATATTTTCAAGTAACATATAATTATACAACTTGTTATTTAATTATTACTTACTAACTAACGATTTAGAGAAGAAAGTGAAGGTGCTCAAAATAATAATACATCTATTCTCAAGATTGTAACAAGCTCGGAAAAAAATATAGGCAGTACCAGTACCCTACAGAACTACCAGGTATGCATTATTGGATCCAGTTTTCAACACGCTTTATATTTTTATCAAATCTCTTACTCAGAAGACTGTCAACATGGGCCTATTGTTTTCTACAATTTAATCTGCCTTCCGAAGCACGGAGGAGCTTGATATCACAAGATGATAAAAATCGTACAATACGTGTAGAAGCAGTATCTACGCTTATTAAAGTTCAATTTATTATCAGTAACTGTAAAGGAGTTCTCTCGTTTCCGGTCTATGTATTCTGTTGTAGCTATTTTAAAAGATGTAACATCATCACGATTGTGTCTAGCAAATTACTTTTATAAAAATGAGCTGATCGGTACCTATCATTATAGGAGGCTATACCCAGATGTTAAATATCGTCTAGTGCCGCATCGATGGCGCCGGATCCTAGCACAAGTAGCGGTAAACGCGATACAGAGTGAGTCATCACAGCTCTTCCGTTACAAATGTATTGTATTATCATCTTGTGATCGTTTGTTTCATTTCATGCAACGCGACCATTTAGCGCGACACGTGTGTCGAACTTCTCGTAAGGAAGAATTATTATCGTACGAGCCATTTAAAGAAAATTATAAAATTTGTAAAAAAAAAAAAAAAATCCTATATAATAGCATCAATAAATATGTCGACAAATATATAAAATACTAGCTGTTGCCCGTGACGTCGTCCGCGGTTATTATGATTTTTTAACTATTCTACGAGAACCCTTTAATTTTCCGGACTGAAAAGTATCTAAGATGTTGAACAGGGATATAAGGTATCACCGTGAGCAAAATACTAAAACACTTATTGTGGCTTAAATATAATTTAAGCCACAATAAGTGTTATACATATGCAGTCACATGTGTTCTGAAAAGTCGTAGTACATATTTTTTTTTCTATCATCAATAGTTTTCGCAGCAAACGCGATGTAAGAATATTTTTGGTATTTTTTACACCTTCATTATTGAAGTTTTAGTAAGGATACACATTTTTTTTTTAAATATGATATCAGCCTATGATACTCTCAGATAATGTGCCTTCGCAACAGTGAAATAATATTTCAAATCGGTTCAGTAGTTTCGGAGCCTATTCGATGCAAACAAAAAAACAAACAATCAAATCTTATTACCTTTTTATAATAGGTATTAGTATAGATTAAGAAAAGTCCACAATTCAATAACTAATTTTGTGCGAGATTTTTTTATTTACGAACATTACGCAAAGATTTCTGTATTGATAAAATATTTACCTCGTAACGTAATTTAATTTTACGTAGAATAGCAATAAGCAGCATTATCTAACATTTCGATTGTATTCTGCTGATCCACATGTGTATTGGATGATAACTTTGTATCGCATGTGAATTGATCAATAACAGTACATTTTTTATCTTATGTAATGAGTATCACGATTCGCGCCATATCTCCAATTTCCTCAATTAATTGTTACTATTAGCGAGGTGATCAATGTATTCATTGTACAACCGATGAAAGTATCCAGATTTCGACATAGCTTCTATTGTGTTTTGTGGCCCGACTGGCCCGATTTTCATGTTCCGATTCGACAAATGATATCTTTTGTACTACATTTTCTCAAGATAAAAGTAAATCTAACGTGCCCAGTTTTTCAATGAAATTATGCATTAATCGTGTAATTTTGTCGTTGTTAAATTTTGTTTAGTTGGTCTAACCCATGTCTTTACAATCATCATTTGTTTTTTTTTTTTCATTTTTCCGCTTTATAATTAATATTTTTTTTTGTTTCTCTTTTGATTTGATTTTGGAGTTGGTAGAGAAAAAATCTATTTTTTAAATAAACAAAAAACGTATCCACAAAAGACCTTTTGCTTGATGTGCTTTTGGTTACTTTATTAATCTCGAAATGGCAACATACTGCTACACATTAGTGACATCTGTCATATGTCAAGGTGTAGGACAAGAAATTTAATCCCTAAAGTATTTATTACGAACTAGCTGTTGCCCGCGACGTCGTCCACGGTTACTATGGTTTTTTTAAATATCCCACGGGGGAACCCTTTAATTTTCCGGAATAAAAAGTATCTAAGATATTGACCACGGATATATAATCACCTTGCAAAATTTCATTGAAATCGGTCCAGCCATTTCGGAGATTAGCCCGTACAGACAGACAGGACAACAAAAAATAAACAAATGACATTTTATGGCTTTAATGATATGGTTTAAAACCATATCATTAAAGCATTAAAGCTGCATTTTTTTATGTAGACATTCGACCGACAGTTAGAAAGTTTATTATATGCATAGATTATAGATATCTGAAAAATATATTTTTAGCTCGAAGCTAAAAAGACATTTTTGAACTGTTTGATTTAAATTTTCAACATTTTTGAACAGAATTTGTAAGCGTTGTGATTGATTTGCAACCATCCACTGTTATATTTCTCAATTCAATTCAATTCAAAACATTTATTCACTTAAAACATGGTATAAAGGTGGTACAATTTTTAAGTCCGCACGTTTTGCTAACAGCATGATAACATTGTATTACATACAAAATAAAAAATTCTAGATATTTGTTTCCAAATTTGCGTCTTTTAGGAGGTTAAGTCACTATTACGCGGGCTTTAGAAAATAATAACATCCACACTCATAAACGCCTATTGGCTAACTGTAATACAGTTCCGTACAAGATAAGAGCGCGCACGAGACTAGTATTTAGTCAAAGGCTGATTAAAATTGATTTGAACCTGTTACCTTTACTTAAAATATTACCTTTACTTAAAATAATGTTCCTGAAGGACCAAAGTTTAAATTTAATTAGAAGTACAAAGCGTAATTTTAAAGTTGAATTTTTAATAAATTAAAATGTTTTGTGCACGTACTTGAATCAAATGGTACGTGTCCGATAGAAATTAGAAAATAACTATGAAAGTTGGTGTTAAGTAGATATATAAACAGACTTAATCATAATCATCGCTTTCGAGTCAGATTGCAGCCAAATCCAATTACAGAGCAACAAAAGTGGTCGTCGGCGTCCCCACTTAACATGCATCTCAGTTGCAATCTACTACTCTCCGTTGCATCTGTGCACTTTCTCTCTACGTATTGTTTATGGAAAACATTAAGATTAAATAACGAGATTTATGGGTAATAAATTTAATACGCTAGTTGGCTAACAAAAGTAATTAAAATAGTGTTTCTTGGTTTAATTGTAATTCTTCTAGCGTCAAACGCCAGTCGCAGCCAATCAAGCATGTCTGTCGGCTGTGTCAGTCTGTGTCACGCGAGCGTATTGATTGTTTTCCAAAATCTTTACGTCTCGGTACAGATAATTCATATTCATGCCTGCCAAACAAAAACATAATTTAAGATTTAAAGTTTATTGTGATAGAAGGCCTAAAAAAATATATTATTTTATATGGTACAGCAATTAATCATTTGGGGCCCAATAAAAAAGGTTTAACTCGCCTATTATACATTTTCTTTTTTTGTTTTATTATTTTAGAAAACGATAAGAACTTTTCAAATCATATAATTGTTATTTACAGCTAACAGCTCAAAGTACACAATTACGCCGCCGAAAACTCTCGATTTCGCGTTATTTTGTAATAGGCCTCTTAACCCAGCAAACCGACGAATACCGTTTCAAGCTGCCGCTATTTTTTGAGAGGTTTTGCGTTCAAATCTTATAGGGGCAGATGTGTCAGTCATTATGGGATTGTGGGATATTTTCGATAGATAATATAAATTATTCATAATAAGAGCCATGACACACCTGACTCCTACACTTAAATGCCGGCGGCACAGCACTCACTTTGTGTTAGACAATGCTTGAAATAAGTTAATTGCTGAGAATTTGAAATATCTTGATGGCGTACGTTTATAATTTTATATACATGTACATGTTTATATTTAGATGTTTGTGTAGGTACAATTTAAAATAAACAATAGGCAATTAATCTTTATTTTTAATGTTACCATATTGTACACACTTTTTATTTGGTCTAATCGTCTGGAATCACACAACAGTAATTATAACAACAGTCGATACTGCACGGCATGCGCGTGCACCGGTCCACCGCGCCTCTGATTATACCAGTGAGATAACCAGTTCTCGAAACTGAGACGAGTTAGGTACATGAAAACCAATTACTGCACTTTCGCATCATTGTCATGTTTATGATGATGATGATATCAATGGCCAATAAACTTACGATTTTATCGTCACACGAAAACTGTAAAAGAGCCTATAAGTGTATATCTTAAAATTTCTACAAACATAGTTGAATACTCTTCAGAGCGGTAAACATCGTAAAGCTCGAATGTCTATTAACTGTATTAAGATTTTTTTGGGGAGTTTTGGTAGGTATTCACAGAGTCACTGTTTATTTAAAGTCCCAGCAACATACATATATTAACAGTCTTTTTAATTTAATGTATGTTTAGATTTTAGTGTCCCCACTCTGAATCTCTGTTTGGCCCAAAGGTTGACTGGGAGACAGCGATGTATTATCGTTAAGTTCACTTTATGTACAAAAGTGTTTTTGGACATCAAAGATTAAATAAATAAATATATCTATCGGCCTATTTAAGCCATATCAAATTTTTTTTCTATAATGACGTATTCGTTTATAAATACGACATTAAAATTACAATCTAGACTGAAAAGACTAATGAGTAGTTAAAATTTAACTTTGACTACTAAAATTAGTATGACTAAGCATGTGACACATGTGCCCGTTGACACTTTTTCTTATTGTATTTTTTAAGGGGAAGACACTTTGTTCTTGTTGTCTTATTGAACATGTGCCTAATCTAAATGAAATTCTCCACCTCAACAATAAAAAAGGCCACAAAAAAAGCGGACTAGTGAGTGTTATAAAACTATGATACGTGTGAACGAGTCCAAGCAGAGGTCGCCAGAGTTAGTCTTCTGCAGACATGCTCTGAAGAAAGAAGAAAACATTTTTCATCCTGTTGTCACATATCCAACAACGGCACTAGAATATCACTCACGCGGTCTTCTCAGTTTTGGGCTGAAGTACGGGCCTGCGAGGATATCCTCTTCGCCCGGGCTGCTTCTCGGGGGCCACCTGGTCTCCATGTCATCAGGACACACGGCGCCCATGTAAGCGGCGCGGCGGTGGGCTTCTCTTCGCTCTCCGTTTCCTTTTTTTAACTCTTTCCTCGACTCGACGGTGCGAGATGCCCAGCTCTCGGCGCGGTCATCCCCCCAGGTGGAACCCCATTCGGGGAAGTCCGGTGAGCCTCCTGCGAGAGGGCCGCGACTGGAATATCACCACCAGCGTATAGGGACACAACATTGTACTTTCGTATAGTCATGTCAGCAGTTTTGGATGCGGCGCTCGCTCACGTCGCTAGTCGTTTCCCATCGCACCTCACGTTACCCAGCTTTAATTAGCACAATGTGTAGTGTATTTTTAAATAATATTTTTATAGCATATTATGCATAACTTAGAATCTTTGTGAAGAATATAATAAACTTTATGTGACAAGTGTGGACGTCCGACGGCATTATTATAGAGATCATATTAAAGACTGTACATGCGGATGCAAAACTGCATCCAAGCCTGACTCCGAGAACAGGGCTCCGATTCTGCAAATTTACAACTATAGCATAGAATAGAATAGAATTTTATTTGCTAATAGTGGCAATAGTGTCTCACACAATGGTAGTGTACAATAGTGGACATTTCGTAGTCTTAAGCTTAATTAAATTGATTATCAGACTACCAAATGTCAACTATTATACCATTGAGAGAGCATTGATAAAGAAAAGAGCGTATTCTCACGTGCGAACACCAATAATTGCCAACAATAGATGTTCGTATTGCGTCTGATTTTCTAACCATTAACAGGCTTTGTAGCCTGCCTTGTGGCCGGCATCTCACTTGAGACTCATTTGGTGTTGCAAGGGTCAATGGATGGCGGTCGTTGCTACCATAGGTGACCCGTCTATTCATTTGCCCCCTATCTCATAAAAAAGTATTGCCATAATATTGCTATAGTTGTAAATTTGCAGACTCAGGGCTCATGGTAGAGCACAATATGAGGAATCTTGGGGGAAAATGCCTCTCTGTAAGTCTGAGCTCTCTGGCTGCGAACAGACAGGTTGTGGGGGTCGTTGAATATTTTGGTGTGGCGTCTCATTTCCCCCACGTTGATACATTCCCATAAAGCGGGGATTCTGTGCGTAAAATTCTCCTGTGGTCTTCTGATGTAACCCAGTCTCTCTTTTTGGTATTTTTATTTAATCAGTGTCCTGTCATTTAGAATAATATCGCATGCACTGTGACAATTATTTCAAACTAGTAGAGGCTGAGTTGACATCTTCATATGTCACGAACATCCCGCCGTCTTCAACATCGTTGAACCGTTTTTAAGGAACTGTTAAGGAACGAAAGTTAACTCCAATTGTTTGATTTACAAATATTATTATCTACGTAGGTCTACTCCATAAGGGTCGGCATCGCATCTGCAGCTCTTCCGGTGTTGTAGTTGTCTATGGGCGGCGGTGATCACTTACCATCAGGTGAGCCGTCTGCCCATTTGCCCCTTATTTACATAGAAAAATAAATGTTTTGCACCGGTAGAAATGGAAAGTCGTTAGAACTTAGAAAAAAGGCATTTGTCTTTGTCTCGTTATATTCAATGAGCATTAAAATGTTAGTATTTGAAAGCGGTCCAGAATAAGTCACTGTAATAATGTAGTATAACAAGATAATAACACAGCGGAGCTATATCTATTCTTCGGCGGTGTTGTGTGATGTATCGATGTATAAAGGTTCGTTTTTATTGCTTACGCGCATGCCTTTATAATTGTAGTATGCATGAGTTGGTATCGAAATACATCTTGCAAGTTCTGAGACTGGTTGGTTGAGCTCTAGGTAAATGAAACAACATACCTACCTCTACATTTTTTTAAGAAAACATGGAGGGAAATTCCTTGCTATTCAGAAACATGCGTGCTGGATTGCAATGACAAGGATTTACGGTGTAACTTCTTTGTCGTCACTAACAAAGAGATTTAGTAGGAGTTTATTGTGCGTATAATAGGTAACTAGAGCACGGAATTGCCTTTGACCTACGACATTTAAAAGAGGCGTGAAGAGCTAGGATAGCAATTCCAGCTTTTTACTGTTGCTCTAGATATCTATAGATATAGAGACATAATGGTAATCCTCATCATAATTTGTGGGCTTATTAGGTACTTACAATTCTGTAGAACTACAAACAATATCAGAAAAGCATGCTTATGTGTACGTCTCCAGGAATCGGGGACAGAGCTGCTGCCGCGCACCCACTACGGCACCTTCTACGACGCGGAGGCCTACCTGGTGTACTCGGCGTCGCTCGCCAGACAGGCCGCAGGGCCGGACGTCATCGTAAGTACATGGACTCATGTTACTGTAGCATAAAGTATCCAAAATAACAAGATCAATAAATAATCACTATTGAAAGTTATCGCATTGCGGGTAAATTCCTGATTTATATTGTAACTATCTCTATTAATGTGACACTATAGGTACTAAAATGTAACGCATCCTTGTTGCTGACTGAATCAGTAACTTTAAATTTGAAAAGTCTGGAGAGATGTGTTTATTTACTCCTAAAACTATAAAATATTTGTCAGCGTCGAGAAATAAAAGAAAATGGCACAAATGCCGAGTTTGCCGATCGTCACATCCACGCGTGGGCGGGCGAGCGGTGCGGCGCGTTGGCGGCGCTTGCGCTGCGTCGCGGCATGCAGCTGGCCGCGCACCTCGCCGCGCCCGCCGTGCTGCACCGCGAGGCGGCCGCCAGGGAGACGCCCAGGCTGCTCTCGTACTTCAAGGACGGTATCAGGTAAATGATACTAGTGACTGTGTCACAGCCGTGTGCCGTCGCCGCGCCGCGGGCTGCAGCTGCCTGCACCCCTGACCTGACGGATATTGATGGTTTTCGTTTAAGTTTCTTAGAAGTTCCGCATTAAATGTTCACCTATCTGGTGGTGTAGGCTCCTCCGCAGCGGCTCTGGCGTGCTGAACGGCGGCGCGCGGCTGTACCGCGTGCGCGGGCGGCGGCTGGTGCTGCAGCAGCTGGAGCCCGTGTCGTGGGCGCAGCTCGCCGCCGACGGCGTGTTCCTGCTCGACACCGCGCCGCTGCTGCTGCTGTGGCTGGGGCGCGCCGCCAACCTCGTCGAGAAGATATTTGGGGCCAAGGTAAGTTTAATCTTCTAATATGATATACATCCCGTCTAGGACAGGGATACATTCCGTGTAGGACAGGAAAATGCTACAAATAGGTAGGTATTCCTGGGTATTCGCATGACATTCGCCAATTTTTTTTTGTTACTTAGCCAATTGGCGAAATTAGTTCGCCAATTCGCCAAGTACCAAAAAACCAGGTCTTACAACGAAGAATATTTGCAACAACAATAAAATAATAAATCTGCTCTAAATAGGGCTCAATCTCTATCCAACCACAATCCCTGTAGGAGTTGCACACAGATGCAATTCTTGCAGATATCTTAACATCTACACTAATATTACAAAGGTTTTTTAAGGGTCGGCAACGCGCTGGTGATGCCCTCGGTGTTGCAGGCGTCCATAGGCTACGGTGACCACTGCCCATCTGTGTGGGCCGTATGCTTGTTTGCTACCTTGGTAGTATAAAAAAAAAAAAAAAACAAAGTAGAAAAGGCTTCTTTGTATTGAGTAGGCTCCGAAACTATTGAACTGATTTGAAAAATTCTTTCATTGATGGAAAGCTACATTATCTATATTTGACCCCAATATTGTACGTGAACCACGTTTCCGTGGGAACACACAGAGAACCACTGGTGTTAAATAAAAAAGCAGGCTAGCTACTAATGACTAAATCTTTTGTGAATCTTTAGACCAGCTGTGTATCTTATAGTAAGTATGCAAAATAGAATCTTCGTCAAATATCAGAATAGTCCTTATCTGGATTAGTATATTCTTGTACTTATACCTAAAATTGTGTTCTTAGATCGCCTACCGCATGGCACGTGGTGCTGAAAAAGGTATGACGGCCCGTCGCATAGCGATCGCACACGACGGCTACGAGCAGACCCTACCAGCGGCGGACCGCGCGCTCCTCGACACGCTGCTGGAGCTGCGCGCGCGCGCCGTGCGCCCCGCCGCGCCCGCCGCCGACGCGTCCCGCCCGGCGCGTCTGTACCGCGTCACGCACCCGCCCCGCCCCGCCGCCCCCGCGCTGCCGCAGCGACCGGCCGCCAAGCTGGAGGAAGTCAAGCGAGCTCCGCTGCGGAGGGAGGATATGGCTGATGACGTAAATATTAAACATTACAACCCTGTCAAATTCTCAATACGTTAGCGGCTAATAGCTAATAGTCATAAACTCGTTCGCTGTCTTTCGGGAATATAGGCATAATGATGGTGATCATTATGCCTGTATTCCCGAAAGGCAGATGACACCTATATTTTATGTGATTGTTACATAATTGTAACAAGAGGTTGTCTGTTGCCCTGCACCGGGCACAGTGTTGATTGAACTACAAGCCACGCCTGTATAACTCATTGAGAAGTTCAGCTTATTATTAACAGCGCTTGCTTTTTACTGTCTTTATATTGGCAACAATGGCCAACAATGGCCCCGATAAAATGGGGCTGGATATATTGGAGAAATTGTGGGCACTTCTAATGAGTTCTATATGATAATGAATAGATTTTTTTATTTTGCGATTTTGACTTCGATCATAATTTTAGTTATTATGGTATATAAGATATTACCTAAAGTATGACGTTGCCAGGGCGTGTACATAGTGGACGCGGGCGAGCGCGGCGTGTGGGCGTGGGTGGGCCCGAACGCAGGGGCTTCAGCAGGGCGATCAGCGATGGCAGCGGCTAGAGGACTCGCTCGGGCCAGGCGTCACGCGGGGGCCGTGTCCCTCGTGCCAGCGGGGCGGGAGCCGCCCGAGCTAGCGGCGCTGTTCCGCGGCTGGCGAGGGCCCGGACGCGCTGACGCTAGACTGAGGGCTGCCCGCTCTGCGACAACCAAGCTGGACGCCGTCAGCCTCACTGCCAACTCCTGGCTCGCTGCGGAGGTCAGTATTGGCTTAGCCGTGATTGGGCTGTGAGTCGCTCGAATTCGCGGCGCTGTTCCGCGGTTAGCGTGGGCCCGGCCGCGCTGACGCAAGACTGAGAGCCGCACGGTCGGCTGCCACCAAGCTAGACGCCGTCTGCTGAGGTCGGTGTTCCATTTACAAACTCTGCCTGTTGGCAACTTCGTTGGTTGCCGCTCCAGTCGATCCACCATATTGGTCACCGCTAACTCCTGCTCGCTGCCTGCTGAGGTCAGTCTACAGTTTCAACTTCGAACATTAAAAACTATTTATTATTCCTTGTATAAGCTCTGCTTGATTGACGGCCCTCAGCTAGACGCCGCACGATCTTTTGCAAGTCGCTCTTCATAAAATGTGGCGATTCCAGAAATATCCTTAAATTTCATATCAACGCAATACAATAAAGACAGAGACACCATATTCCTGACTGCCCAAATGGTACACGTACAGGCGCAACTGCCGGACGACGGGTCGGGCGCGCTGCGCGTGTGGCGCGTGCGCGCGGGGGAGGGGCAGGCGGCGCTGGCCGAGGTGGAGCGCCCGCAGGCCGCCGTGTTCTACTCGCGCGACTGCTTCCTGGCCCTGTACACCTACCACGCGCCCACCGGCGAGCACTCCATACTTTACTACTGGATGGTGAGACTATATACAATTTTGTTAGAAACCGGACTATCATAGTACTCTGCCTTTGGCTTCAAATATTATGTCGTAAAGTGATACCTAATTCTGGGTCTAAGCGGTCCCGACTACTCCCGACGTCACGAATAGGGACCTAAGGCAACCTCATCTGCTCGTGGTGTGGAGAAACTTATGATATGTTCAGCTGTGGACGTATCTGCTACGTGTTTGATTATGATGTTCATTATTCTATAATAAACATAAATTGTAAAAAAAAAATATTTTCATGTACAGTCGGGTACAAAAACATGTATATACATTTTAGAAGTGACATTCTTTATTTCCTTCTAATAAGAGTATTTTACTATCAAAAATAAATAAATAAATGTGTTTACATATTTTTGGTCAATTTGATTAATAAAGTTAACATATTTTTGATAGAATACCTACCTAACTGGAGTTTGCAGTACCTAAGTAGTTTGGACCGGCAACCTCTTGTAGGTAAAAAGGTAGATTCGAATTAAACGGTATTGTATTGGTAACTAAATGGTATTGTCCATTATTCAGCATTTTCCAGTTCAGTGGCAGACCGCGGCTAATTTTGTTTCACGCTCGAAGCTAAGACATTGTTTAATTACTCATTCGGCACTAAGATGTTGACACTGTTAATTATTAGATCATAACATTGGTTTACAGTTGCATCGTAAACTGCAAGTACCTAGTTGTACCTATTGTTAATCAAAAATAAGTCATATACTAGAACAAATAAATGTTATTTCAGGGTGGCTCTTCGCCAAATGATTTGAGGAATTTGGGTGCAAAAGAAGCCAAAGACCTTTACATTAAATTAGGGCGTCTTCCCATTCAGGTAAGTCAATATTACCTACTGCTATAGTAACGCCATTTGTATATTAGGTCCTTACCTATGAAATTGGTGTTTGTATGGAGATTTTGGGGATGTCTGCATTTTACATACTAACATTTTATCAGTTTTCTTCACAACGACAAATCCAGAGATAATAATATTTGGCATGTATCATTAGACAAGCTTTAGCAATATGTGTGTGAACACACTTGATAAAAATTATTCATCGTTTTTATGTTAATGCAAATCAAATGATGTATTCGGGAGGCAGTTAAAAATAATTGTCTTTGTGTCTAATTTTAACACAATTAAACTTACAAAAAATTATCAAATTAAATAATGCGAGCTCAAATATATGGTCTATTTTTATAAGAGGCAATTATTTTATAAGAATGTTCTGAAACTTAATAGTTACGGACAAATTGCTAAGACAGAATAAAAACACAAATTTCATAGGTAAGAACCCAATTTGTAGGTAAGTATTAAAATTCATGTTCCCATTTCCACAGGCGTGGATATACCAAGGCAAAGAACCGGCACACTTCCTCCAGATCTTCAAAGGTCGGATGATCACTTACGTTGGCAGCGCCACCGACTATGACCGTGAGTATTATGAAATTTAATAACGTATTTCAAAACGCGATTGAATGAAATAGGCAATCTTTTAAATAACATAAAATTATCGACAACTTCAATTGATTTTTTATACGGAAAAACTTTTAATACAATCTAAAATTACAATACTTCACACACACATGTGACGGGTTGACTGAAAGATATCCCTATTAGAGATTACCCTTGTATACTTCTGCTTTTTACACTGTTTTTATTTTTTGTTTATGTGCAATAAAGAGCTTATTACTTGCGAATTTCCATCTTTCTCTTGGTCATTTATTTTCTGTTAATCCTAATGTCTGGAGGAGACCGTCTTTAACTTAAAGCCACCATTTCGCATAATAATTTAGACCATTGTAATTTTTGTGATAAAATATAAAACTTTAAATGAAGTAGGTACTATGTTATTGTGTGTGGCCAGCAACCGGGCGTCGCGTGGTGGCGCCGGCGCGGGCGCTCATCCGCGTGTCGGGCCAGTACGCGCGGGAGGCGCGGGGGGTCGAGGTGCGGGGAGTGGACGGCTCAGGTGGGTTACTAAAGAAAAGCCTTGCCTTTCTAAAAGAGAGGCAGTAAATGAGATCCTCACACGGTGGACTGCCGATTTGCCGAAGTCGCACGAGATCGGTAAATGCAGACAATGGAGGACTGATATATAGGTCATTCGGTGTATTTAATATAATAACTCTATTCCCAAAAAGTTACCTCTACTACCAATTTTCAGCCAAAATGATCTTTTGTCCAAAGTTTGCCTAAAATTCCTCTACATATACTTTTTGGGGATTATTAACATTGTTTTGTTGGTAGGTCGCGGCAGTTGTTACGTGCTACGCGAGGGCGCGCGCTCGTGGGTATGGTGCGCGGCCAGCGCCACCGGCGACGAGCGCGAGGTCGCCAAGAACATGGCCGCCGCCGACCACGCGCTCGTCATGCAAGGTCCGACACACACGCACACACATACACCGGCGACGAGCGCGAGGTCGCCAAGAACATGGCCGCCGCCGACCACGCGCTCGTCATGCAAGGTCCGACACACACGCACACACATACACCGGCGACGAGCGCGAGGTCGCCAAGAACATGGCCGCCGCCGACCACGCGCTCGTCATGCAAGGTCCGACACACACGCACACACATACACCGGCGACGAGCGCGAGGTCGCCAAGAACATGGCCGCCGCCGACCACGCGCTCGTCATGCAAGGTCCGACACACACGCACACACATACACCGGCGACGAGCGCGAGGTCGCCAAGAACATGGCCGCCGCCGACCACGCGCTCGTCATGCAAGGTCCGACACACACGCACACACATACACCGGCGACGAGCGCGAGGTCGCCAAGAACATGGCCGCCGCCGACCACGCGCTCGTCATGCAAGGTCCGACACACACGCACACACATACACCGGCGACGAGCGCGAGGTCGCCAAGAACATGGCCGCCGCCGACCACGCGCTCGTCATGCAAGGTCCGACACACACGCACACACATACACCGGCGACGAGCGCGAGGTCGCCAAGAACATGGCCGCCGCCGACCACGCGCTCGTCATGCAAGGTCCGACACACACGCACACACATACACCGGCGACGAGCGCGAGGTCGCCAAGAACATGGCCGCCGCCGACCACGCGCTCGTCATGCAAGGTCCGACACACACGCACACACATACACCGGCGACGAGCGCGAGGTCGCCAAGAACATGGCCGCCGCCGACCACGCGCTCGTCATGCAAGGTCCGACACACACGCACACACATACACCGGCGACGAGCGCGAGGTCGCCAAGAACATGGCCGCCGCCGACCACGCGCTCGTCATGCAAGGTCCGACACACACGCACACACATACACCGGCGACGAGCGCGAGGTCGCCAAGAACATGGCCGCCGCCGACCACGCGCTCGTCATGCAAGGTCCGACACACACGCACACACATACACCGGCGACGAGCGCGAGGTCGCCAAGAACATGGCCGCCGCCGACCACGCGCTCGTCATGCAAGGTCCGACACACACGCACACACATACACCGGCGACGAGCGCGAGGTCGCCAAGAACATGGCCGCCGCCGACCACGCGCTCGTCATGCAAGGTCCGACACACACGCACACACATACACCGGCGACGAGCGCGAGGTCGCCAAGAACATGGCCGCCGCCGACCACGCGCTCGTCATGCAAGGTCCGACACACACGCACACACATACACCGGCGACGAGCGCGAGGTCGCCAAGAACATGGCCGCCGCCGACCACGCGCTCGTCATGCAAGGTCCGACACACACGCACACACACGCACACACGCACACACATACAGTTAGACCGTTTCTTTTTGTTTATCTTCATTGTGTAATGGAAAACTTAAAAAGACTACTAGTCTTGGCCCAAGTCTTACTAGTCTAGCCGTAAAAAATCAAATATCTAGTCTTTACAACTTAACACGCAGTGGTAAGCTGGCTACCTGCCATGATGACGTCACGTGGCGTGATACTTGGAGTGGGGTGGGTAGCGCCTGCGGCGTTCGCTCTGCGGCATTTGCTCGGAAACATTCAAACGAGACAGATTCCGTTCGACTTATTTTGTAACATTTTGAGTTTAAAAAAATCATTTTTTGGAATTGACTTATACTTTTATACATCAAACTACCCCTGGTTTATAAAAGTTTTATTTATTGAATTGTAAAATCCATACTAATATTAATGCGAAAGTAACTCTGTCTGTCTGTCTGGCTCGCTTTCGCGTCAAAACTACTAAACCAATTTTACCAAATTTTGGTACAAAGATATTCTAGAGCCTGAAAAGGACATATCTTTTATCCCGTTATTTCCATGGGAACGGGTGTTTGTTAAAAAAATTAAATAACGTCTCCCAAAAAAATTAAGGAAAAATTTACGCCACTATGAACTTTGCTTCTTAAAATAGAGTAGGAGTAAATTTTCAATTCCACCAATTAAGGCTACTGTTCCAATTTGACGCAGTCTTTCAGTGTTGAATAGCCTATTTATTGAGGAAGGCTATAGACTACATACCTATTCGACGCGGACGAAGTCGTGGATAAAAGCTAGTGGAACATAAGTAGCCAACTATTTGGCTACTTTGCAACGATACAAATCCTTGAATAATAATATGTTTGTTAGGAAAAGAGAAGCCGGACTTCTGGGGTGCGCTGGGCGAGCGGCGCGCGTGTCTGGCGGCGGCGCCGCTGCCGCAGGTGGAGCGCCCGCCGCCGCCGCGCCTCTTCTACGCCGCGCTCGGCGCGCCCGGCCAGTACTCCTGTCAGTTCACTCTCACATTTTTTAAATTAACATAAAATATCTTCACGCCACTTTCACTGAAGGGGTAGCAAAGGTGTTAAACACAAACTTTTCGGCAGACATGTTAGGTCTAATGTATGGTTTGTATGATTTAATTTATATGAAATAATTATCACAACCAACCGTTAAACAAAAAAAATGAAGTCATTATCGTACTTTCGAAATAGTCCGGATCACGGATTTTGTTCTAACCTGACCATGATATAAAAGATAAATAATATGATAAAAGTTTTTTTTTTCAATATAAAGTGTCAGAAATACCTAGGCTTATGTCTTGGCTAGTGTTCGAGCCACAAGCCGAACATTAACACAATAACAGCATCGTGCGCCGTCGGCAATATTTATTTATATTACCACAAGAAATAATACATATTTACAATTTTAAAGTCTGCCAAACTGTGCAACAGTTTGTCGGCAGGGGCTCCCGCGGATTTCAAGTTGAATTATTTACCTGAATCTAATCTATAATCTAAGAACAAGAATATAAATCTAATGCTTATCTTACCATAATTACTTAACTTATTATCTATGATATAATATATTTTCTATCTATATTAGGTACCTATGTCTATATAGAAAAAAGCTCATAAAAGATTACAACCACCAACCCATCTCTTCTTCTTTTGTCTATGGATAATGTGACATGTACCGTTTTTTAATGTATTTTTTAAATGATTTTTTCATATAACATTTTGCAATAGGCACTACACTGCTCGCGGTCTGTCCGTACAGCTAGAGCCACCATCTTGGTGTTTTATTTTATGTATAGTCGAGTTCAAAAATATGTATTCACGTTTAAAATGACAGTAAATGACCCTTATTAGTAAGGGATAAAGACTATCACCTGTCAAATGTGCATATATATTTTTGAATTCGACTTTACTTATCTGGACAGTAAAATTTTTTAATATAATTATTATGTATTGTCGAAAAAAATGTAAAGAATCATGTTTCGGTGGCAATTCTAGGCAGGCTCCGAAATTAAATTCTTGCTCAACTATCCTGATTCCTAAACATTTATCATCATAATGAAAATGGTAAAAGATTAAATAAAAATAAAAGATAATTTTGTGTGAGCAGTCGAGGAGATGATCTCGTTCAGCCAGTACGAGCTGGCGCCGGAGTCGGCGTGCGTGCTGGACGCGCAGTGCGCGCTGTACGTGTGGCTGGGCGCGCACTGCGCGCAGCGTGCGCGCGACCACCCGCGCGCGCTCGCGCTCGCCTACCTCGCGCAAGGTATACTACCTACCATCATCACTTCTCTCACATATCCGATGGTCAACCAATACGAATGTCCATGACGACAATGGATTTAAAAAGAAAATGTGCAATCACTGGGGATGGTTTGTGTAATGTTGTGTGGTTTTCTTAGTTTGTCAATAAAACTATTTATTAAGTAATCACTGAGATATTTATTATTATTAACTAATCAGAATTAGAACACAAAGTAACAACTTCGACGCACCAAGCGTATACCACAGATTACACCATCTTCATTGAGTAGGGATGTGCCATACCACGAATGCTAGTGTTGTACTTACACTGACAGTTTGCTAATGAACGTTATTTTCTATAGGAACCGCACGCGCCAATCTTGAGGGGAGAGACGCGGGGAGGGAAATCTTTTTAGTCTAATTTTAATTATGAAAGGCAGCTAAATGGTCCGCGTTAAATATGTAACGATTGAATTGCACCACTTTCCCAATCGCAAAAACAAAGCAATCTTATTGGTGGATTTTTCCTTGATTCATTGATATTTTATAAATCATGTTCAGATCCAGCGGCCCGGGATCTGGAGACGCCCATCATCGTGCTGTCGCAAGGCCGGGAGCCTCCCAACTTCACTGGTTTCTTCCCGCACTGGAAACAAACTATGTGGAAGGTAATCATTTAATTATTATTTCATATTTTCTATTCGGAATGAGATTTTCGGCGGGAATAAGATAAGAATTTAGAACATGTATCATTCATAGAAACCGAACACGAATAGTATGAATTACTGGCTGGTATGAATGGAGAGAAATGAGTGACCTAGGTGAAGTGAACGGTATGAGTGTCTCTCTTTAATTTATTTTCTCATAGAAAGGAGATGAAAAGTAGAGCTGGTAAACTATTATTTACCTCGGACGATGTAGGTACTTTGAATCCCTTCCTGCGCCCAGGATTCTACGTTATAATCCCCCGCCACTCTCGGGGTTCTATTCTAGAATCCTTGGCTTCGCTCGTGATTCAAACTAGCGCCCTCGCCATAAAAATACCTACTACTTTGCACCTTTGTTATACTATATAGTAGATTTACTATATTGCTATACACGCAGTCTACGTAGAGCTCGGCGAAGGATGTTTAACCATATATGGATGTTTATTTTTAATATGAATATTAAATATGATATATCCCCAGATATTCACACTGATAGGTGTGCCTAGCTCCATTTTAAACAACTATACTGCTTGTGTTAGGGATACTAGATGACGGATAAATATATATAATAAATAAATAAATAATATTCAGAAAATATACAATACTTATATAAACATCCAAGAATAGAGAACAAATGCATCCATCACACAAACATCTATTCCCATCGGGATCGAACCCAGAACTTCTCGAGATGACGCCGCCTTGAGACCTCGGAGGTCGTCGGATACAGGATGGATATATAGTTATTTATCCATAAAAAGGCGTGAATGTATGTATGATGTATATTCATCAATTGACTAAATTCCATAACATAAGCTCGGAAGCTGCTTTAGGTTGCTATAGTTTTATAATGTATTTTATTTGTGTTTTCAGGGACACAAAACCTTCGCAGCGATAGTGAGCGCACTAGAAGGCAAAGCCATAGTGCAATGCGGCAACAGCGCGCTACAAACCGGCAACAGCGCGAACAGATTCGACCAGTACGAGAAGTATCCGCTGGCCGTGCTGCGCGGGCCCAGGGAGCACCTGCCGCCCGACGTCGACCCGCTGGCCAAAGAGGTAACACGACAGAGCGGCAACAGCGCAGCAGACCTGCAACAGAGCCGAGAGGTGACCATCCCGAGGAGCACCTGCCCCCGAACGTCGGCCCACTGGTCAAAGAGGTAACACGACAGAGCGGCAACAGCGCAGCAGACCGGCAACTCCGGCGAGAGGTGACCATCCCGAGGAGCACCTGCCCCCGAACGTCGGCCCACTGGTCAAAGAGGTAACACGACAGAGCGGCAACAGCGCAGCAGACCGGCAACTCCGGCAAGAGGTGACCATCCCGAGGAGCACCTGCCCCCGAACGTCGACCCGCTGGCCAAAGAGTTAACACTCATGCCATAAACCATCAGTTCGGCAACAGCGCCCTGCAGACCGGCAACGGATTCGACAAGGAGGAACTGTTTTTCCCTTTGCCACAGATACCTACCATCCGAATCTGGCTTAAGTAAGATTCGTCTGATAGCTCGTCTGAGATGACTATTTATTTATTCAGGTATTTTCGATACTAGGTACCTACATCCAAAACGCCTAAAGATTATTTAAAATTATACATAACATAATAACATATCATCACGCCTCTTGCCCCGAGGGGTAGGTAGAGGTGTTAAACACCCACATTGCGCCAGATATGTTAGGTCCACATGTAACAGGTAGCGAGCCTGTTGCCATGCACCGGGCACATGAAGCAAGCGATATTCACAATGAATTGTACAATAGTTTTATTCAAACTCAGTGGCACAGGTGGGATCGAACCCGCGTTTCCCGCGGCCTCTCAAAAGAGTACTGCCCCGTCATCCCAACTGGGCTATCGCTGCCTCCAGATCGGCTACCGCTGCCTAAATTATACAAACTACATATAAGATAATTGAGTAAACATTAGATATGAAAAATATTAAATTAAGCAATATTCACAAAATATATCGGTATTTGGGTTGTCAATTTTATACGACTAATTTATGAGACTATACAGGATGACAAATGGATAAGTATGGAGAAGACTATGAGAGCTGGCGAAATGAAGTAAAAACTATTTTCAAATCTCATTTAAAACTGGGAATAGAACCTGGTCAAAATCTTAGTAGACAATATTTGTTTAATAATAATTTGATGTGGTCTAAGGTAGAACACTCACTCTTGCCTTTTTGTATTATGCTTACAACTGTCAAGTACCTAATGCTACATTTTTGTTACAGTTGTATTTAACTCACGATGACTTCGTAGCGACATTCGGCATGTCTTATAACGAGTTTCGCTCTCTCACGGCATGGAAACAAAAGGACATGAAGAAGGCGGTCGGCCTGTTCTGAACAAACAACCAATTACTAAGGAAACAAGAATCAAGAAAAATTTAAGAAAATAAAGTTAGCTTCTCAGAATTTATAGGTTGTTTTTTATGAATCAACAACCTTCCAAGACTGGGTAGCTAACATCTTAAACAACAACATTTGTTCTACGATTTTACGATAACCCAATAAATTAATTATATAAATTACATTTTATAAGCTTTCAATGTACTGTCGTGACATTAGTACGTCTATGTTCCGTTCATACAAAAGGGCGACACACACGACGCGCGTGGAGCTAAGAACATTCAGAAATTGATATTTATTTTTGTATGAAAGTAAAATGTGTCAAATTATCAAAGGTCGTAGAACAAATTACCGTATTATATTTCAGATTTTAGCTACTTTTTTATTATTAATGCGATGTTGTTGATTCATTAAAAATAGGCATGTAGAAGTGTTAAGTTCGTCTAAGTATTTATTTATTTTTATAAGTGCGTTACCTAGACTTTTGTTGTTTTTTATTTCCTAGTTGTAAGATTCGTGTTAAAGGAATGATATAAAAATAATAATATAAATTCTTACCAAAAACAAGATAAGTATTATAATGATATGTAGGAAATAATGTTCTTCCAATATCACTGTTAAGACTAAAACAGGTCTTAAATCCATGGAGTTTTTATATTTTTATTACAAATTGATTTTAACATTTTCACTGTACTTGAATTTCAGTATAATTCCACATACATATCAATGTCTCATTGTTTATTCGTGAGTTATATTTTAAAATAGTGTTACTTTATAATTAAGGAATCTTTTACAAGAAAAGGATTTCTATTTATCATTAAGTATTTTACCGATTTTAAAGTTCAGGCGATACACATGTGATGACGGTTATATAAAATTATATATTTGATTCTACAAAAAGGCATGCGTCACACCATGTGTACCGCCTACCATGGCAAAGCCAAATAAGGATTTTCATATTATGTATAATATCATTAGCGTTTTAACGTGTTATGTTGAGTATTTCTAAGAGGAATAAAAATAAAACAAAGTATTTTAAAATGTTATTTATTTTTCACAAATTTAGCACTTATTCGCTAGGCATTAATTTTATGATAAAATTAATAATCTTTACAATATACAAATTCCTTAAAAAATCCATAAAATATTAGTTATTTAAAAACATATGTACATTATAATAACTATTGATACATATCATATATGCCTAGGTGATATGGGAGGGGGCCGTAGCTAAGGCACGTGGTATTTATATATTTATTGCATGTCATAATATACCTGCGCGAGAGTGCGTCCCACGACGACGCGCACGCGCTCACACGCATAACTAACATCAATGATTCCAACCCTTACCATGTACGAAATAATAGATTCAATGATGTATCTTATAGAGTACATGTCCATTAGATAATAAATTGTTATTCCAAATGAATTATGTGAAGCTACTTGAGAAATTTTGTGTTTAAAAATGAAAAGCTAGCTAGTTAGGAACTTACATTTTTAGCATTATAAATAAACACGTTTATAATAAAGATGTATTTTAATAATAAATAATTTACATAATTGTGATTTTACATCGTCCATTATGTATACTATAAGACAATTTGGGAGTATTTCTATAAGCGCTGCTAAGTACCGTCTTGTAAAAATACTCCTCTAAATGTCCTGGTAAAATCAGGTTTACGATAATTATGCATAGTAATAGTAAATAACAATATTATTACATTCAATTGAACTGAAAACACGGACTATAAATTCAAGCAAACTGTGAACATTTTGTAAAATCTGATTTTTTTCTTTGGTAATCAACCATTTTTGATCACTTGCAACATATTAAGAACTCATAAATTATACAAAATGGAATGAAATAACACAAACAATGCAATAGCTGCCCTAATAAAAATATAATTTAAAAATGCATCTCAAAAATAAGCATAAAGCCACGATGAATTGCTAACATTTAAGTACGTACATTTGAAACTCGTCAGTACATGAATGAATTAGAGATTGTTTGGTACTTACATCTAAACATATTATAAGCGACAACTGCACAAGCTGAACCTGAATCAATATAAACTAATGTAAACAAAATCAACATAGCTTTTATAGTAGGAATGTAAAGTGTTGTAGAGCAATAATAAACAGCATATTATTTATGTGTATGATAACAAAGACCACTATAACAACTCTCGGAGGCCAGCTTCCCTTTAGCACCACGGGTGTTAGAAACTCGTCTATTATCACAGCTATCCGGCGGGCGGGCCCGGCCGGCCGCGTACACCAACCAAACGTTGCCTTACAACCAATGCTTTCCAACTTATTATTACGCCACTCCTCAGTGACACATTGGTTTTGTTAATTCTCGCTCAGGAGTCTTTACTATTTGTAGCATAGAAAAGTTTCTAAAACATATATCTTTACGTCTTAAATAATATAAACAGCAACCGTCTACGATTAATCGTTCTTCTCTCCAACTCTTGGTACATACCGTGGGAGAGAGAGCGAACACTTGTATATTAGACTGGAGCCCTCTACATAAACACAACTAATGCCTACATGCACATTAAGTTATATATGTTTATAAACGTCTATTTGAATATAAATCATCAAAAAATGGTTTTATTGAACTCTAATCATTTTAGGCTGATATAACATCACTGCATGGCATTCCACGACGACCCTTAATAAAACGACGTTGTGAAACGGAATCAATTCACAACACGCTTTGTACTTTAAAATCACAACAAAAATGTCTTATTGTACATAACTACAAGGTGCTAGAAAATTGGTGTTCAATATTATATACAGAGAATAATTTCAAAGAAAGTTGGTACAAGGTAAGCTCTCTAACAATGCTTTGAAAACCCACAACCCTGAATTGGGAAAGATTATTTTACAATTGTATTTTACGTCATTTATTCATACCTTAAACAGAAAACTCAAGATAACGAAAAAATATGTTTGGCACCGCATTATGTAAAGTAATAATAGCCACAATGTCACCTTATCACATAAGCTAACAGAGAGCATTAAGACACTGTTTTTCTAACAATATTGCTTTAAATTTTGAACATTTGCAGTTCTTAAAACGTATATGTATACTGAATGTTTATTTACTACCTAAATACCCAGATTTAAAGATCTCATGTTAAACGACAAACAACAAGTTACTGATTCCTTACCTTTTGTGTTATTTGCAGATCAAAATATCTAGCCGCCATCATATAGTGTTTGATAAAGGAAGCCCGTGATATTAATGCATAGGCTGTGGAGGTTACCTAGGCCTTGTGTTGTACACACGACGCGTAACCGCAGCACTTGAAATGTAATCAACATAATCTTAATGTTTAACGACTCGCCGGTGCTCTATTTAAAAATAATTATGGCACTGTTCTTCGTTAACTCGCGATTGAAACATTATGCACTTTACTTAAATCTATAAAGACCTCTGTGATCTACTTCTGCCCCGTATGGGAACTACTGTGTACTTAGAACCAGTGCTGGAAAAATACTATTATTTATGTTCTATTCAATTCCTATAAATTTCAATTCCAAAAATATTGTATAACACTAAAAAAAAGTATGTTTCTACGACAATGGTGCGAACAAAGGACAAGTGAATTTACTTTTATCATTATTGACATCATCTTTCAGATTCGTATCCAATGATATTATTATCTATTAGATATTTAAGTAATAAATTGCATATTATAAAACCAATAGGGCCACCATTAAAAAATATAAACTTGGTTGTTTTGTTATTTAAAGGTGTAAAGTATAGATGAAATGCTAGTCTGGCAATCAAGATCTGAATGGTTTTTGGACCAATCGTAATATTTAAATTTTAAACAAAAATACATTGAAACATATTTACATATAAGAAGCCAATGTTGAGAAACAGGCTAAGCGACGGAGTTCGTTGTGTAAATAATAAAAAATAAATTGTATATATTTCAAACAAATAAATGCTTAGTCCGAAGTTGTAGCTAGTGACACATAAAAGGTAAAGTTTGAAATTTATTTACTACAGTCACAGTACTGTAGTAAAAAATATCGTGCCCTGATATTATTTTGGCTATTCTATAACTCTGTATAAGTTTATTTGAAAATTATTGACGTACACACGTTTGCTTCGAGATCAGCGTAATATCAATTTATTCTTACATATCCTTTTTATACTAAACCTATCAGAATTACAGTCAGAGTTAGTAGCTACAAAGTTGTCACAGTAAATTTATTTATGTCCACAACAGCGAACTGTGTAGTAGCTCATTTACAATAATTCATAGTATTCTAAGCTTGTCTAATATTTGACTCCTCAAGCTTGTATGTTGTTCGAATATTATTATCAAACATTGCGCTATGTAAAATGGTATTATCGAATTGTTCAATGAGCAATAGCGCAGGAAAGAAGCATTTTATCACACCTCTGTTAAAATACTCACAGCATGCACAGTTACACCGCGCTGACAAAACAATTTGCATATCCAACGCGCGCATAATAATTTTAAAAATAACAAAAGCGATATTAATTGAAATATCAACATAATTAATGTAACTAATATTTACATGATTCGATTCAAACCATAAATTTCAATGTGATTTACATAAACGCACACATGGTTATGACGATGCGAACAATAACTAATGTATTTCAAATTTAGTTTTTTTTATATTCGACGTCGTCCGAGGTTATAGATGTTTATTGGCATCATTAAGTGAATGACGAAACTAACATTGTTTAAAACTACCTTTTCATAGAGTTCGATCATTTTCGTATATCGAACACATTTCAAAATTATTTCTCTTCGTATAAGTACACAATATTAATCTACATAATCGCAATAACTATCACAGCAGTGAAGCTGAAGTCGTGTAAATAAAACAAATTTGGACAAACACCTAAAATTTAAAAGAGACTAGCTAAAGAAGAGTAGATTAGAAGTACCCCCGCGAATGATTCAAGAAGAAGTATTTATAAAAGTCAAACGTTAAGGGTGTCTGTCCACAAGAGAAGCGGAGCTTGAGCTATAACAAAACTAACCAATAATAATGCTTCAATAATAAAATCCTAGCGAATTCTAAACAGCATAAAGTCTCTTCTCGCTCCGTATTGATAGACAGGCAGCCTACAGCTTCTCAAATAAAACTCGGCAGTTCATAGGTGGCGGCACTTACATTACAATAAAACTGAATGCTTCTAAGACAATTCAAAAGTCAAAATAGCTTCGCCACCAACCTTAGCGAAGGCCACATTGCGAGCGGTCGAGCGAAAAAACTAGTATATTTTGACCTTTTTTCGCATTTCGGTTCTGAATTAGCTAAGTCAAGAGCGGTGCGAGCGAAACAAATGGAACATCAAACGGTTCCAGCGAAGCCACTTTTTCACCTCGCGTCTTTAACTTAAACATATAGGAGCATCAAATGAACCCCAATGCTCGCCTGTGTGCTTCTGAATTTTACAATAATTTAAATGATAAAGGTGACAGCACTAACGTTCGCAAAATTGTCATAGATTTTATCGCTTCGCTGCTGGCAATGTAGCCCACGTTTTACACTAGACAAGGCTGTAGAACCGGATGAGATCCGTAAAGTACAAAGATTGTGTTAATAACTAGATCGAGTAGTATAAATCCTGAGCGTATTGCTGGGCGTCGGGTGTGGGGTGTAGGGGTGTAGGGTGTACCTGTCACTGGCGCGGCAGCGAGGCGTTGGCGGGCAGCGTGGAGCTGCGCTGCGACGCGTTCATATACGCCGCCTGCAGGCTCGACCGCATCGAGTCCCTGGACACCACATTACATATTTTTACCACTAAATTAACTCACATATCAGAGGGTGAGAGGACATTATAATATCATAATCATATTTTTGTGGATTTGACATATTAGACACCTCTGGGGTACCTACCCTTTCAGGGACAGAGGCGTGATGCTAGTTAGTCTTGCGCGGTTGTTGATTTATGAAGAATTACCCTGTATTGTGTTATGTTTGTTAATTTAGCTATAAACATCATACGATGCAATTTAACTAAGAACAGGACTTGGCGCCATATTGTGACGTCATAGCTATCAATTCAAACCGGGAAAAAATTACCATTAATAAATTTATATATTAATCTTTCATTTACACGCAGCGATCACAAGCAAGTGTATTAATGATAACCACTGAATGCATAGATAACAGGCAGTCGGATGTGTCGTAGGGTTTCTCTGGCGACAAGTTCGTTAGCTAAAGAATTCTTTTGATTTAAAAAAATGCCATATATGGCTCCTCATGTGCTGCGCGCCACCCAGCGGCGCACACAGTACCTGGGCGACAGCTTGGTGTGGTCGGGGGGCGCGTGGTGCGCGGCGCGGTACCCGTGGCGCTGCACGCGGCGGGCGAGGCGCGCCACCCAGCGGCGCTGCTCGGGCGCGGCGCACACAGTACCTGGGCGACAGCTTGGTGTGGTCGGGGGGCGCGTGGTGCGCGGCGCGGTACCCGTGGCGCTGCACGCGGCGGGCGAGGCGCGCCACCCAGCGGCGCTGCTCGGGCGCGGCGCACACAGTACCTGGGCGACAGCTTGGTGTGGTCGGGGGGCGCGTGGTGCGCGGCGCGGTACCCGTGGCGCTGCACGCGGCGGGCGAGGCGCGCCACCCAGCGGCGCTGCTCGGGCGCGGCGCACACAGTACCTGGGCGACAGCTTGGTGTGGTCGGGGGGCGCGTGGTGCGCGGCGCGGTACCCGTGGCGCTGCACGCGGCGGGCGAGGCGCGCCACCCAGCGGCGCTGCTCGGGCGCGGCGCACACAGTACCTGGGCGACAGCTTGGTGTGGTCGGGGGGCGCGTGGTGCGCGGCGCGGTACCCGTGGCGCTGCACGCGGCGGGCGAGGCGCGCCACCCAGCGGCGCTGCTCGGGCGCGGCGCACACAGTACCTGGGCGACAGCTTGGTGTGGTCGGGGGGCGCGTGGTGCGCGGCGCGGTACCCGTGGCGCTGCACGCGGCGGGCGAGGCGCGCCACCCAGCGGCGCTGCTCGGGCGCGGCGCACACAGTACCTGGGCGACAGCTTGGTGTGGTCGGGGGGCGCGTGGTGCGCGGCGCGGTACCCGTGGCGCTGCACGCGGCGGGCGAGGCGCGCCACCCAGCGGCGCTGCTCGGGCGCGGCGCACACAGTACCTGGGCGACAGCTTGGTGTGGTCGGGGGGCGCGTGGTGCGCGGCGCGGTACCCGTGGCGCTGCACGCGGCGGGCGAGGCGCGCCACCCAGCGGCGCTGCTCGGGCGCGGCGCACACAGTACCTGGGCGACAGCTTGGTGTGGTCGGGGGGCGCGTGGTGCGCGGCGCGGTACCCGTGGCGCTGCACGCGGCGGGCGAGGCGCGCCACCCAGCGGCGCTGCTCGGGCGCGGCGCACACAGTACCTGGGCGACAGCTTGGTGTGGTCGGGGGGCGCGTGGTGCGCGGCGCGGTACCCGTGGCGCTGCACGCGGCGGGCGAGGCGCGCCACCCAGCGGCGCTGCTCGGGCGCGGCGCACACAGTACCTGGGCGACAGCTTGGTGTGGTCGGGGGGCGCGTGGTGCGCGGCGCGGTACCCGTGGCGCTGCACGCGGCGGGCGAGGCGCGCCACCCAGCGGCGCTGCTCGGGCGCGGCGCACACAGTACCTGGGCGACAGCTTGGTGTGGTCGGGGGGCGCGTGGTGCGCGGCGCGGTACCCGTGGCGCTGCACGCGGCGGGCGAGGCGCGCCACCCAGCGGCGCTGCTCGGGCGCGGCGCACACAGTACCTGGGCGACAGCTTGGTGTGGTCGGGGGGCGCGTGGTGCGCGGCGCGGTACCCGTGGCGCTGCACGCGGCGGGCGAGGCGCGCCACCCAGCGGCGCTGCTCGGGCGCGGCGGCCGCCAGCAGCAGCAGCTCGCGCGCGCGGTTCGCGTGCAGCTTGCACGCCGCCACGCCCTCGCCCTCGCTTATGTGCTCCACGTGGATCTTCATGCGGCAGCCTGCCATGTCACATTACAAGTCAATAACAGTGTCCGCATTATTGTTAAAGGCACCGAATGGCCCCGTTAGACAAACAAAATACTAATATCTTTATCTGCATCCCGTTCAGAAGGATGGCAAAAGAAAAATGTCTGGAGACAAAATTACTCATTGCTTCTCGCTTCATCGTTTGCGACAAAGCGGGAAGCAATGAATATTTTTCAGGCACTTAACTCTCCAGTTTGTACTAGGCCTACTGGGGAGACACAATAAAAAAAAAGCATTCATGGTACAACACCGTTATTATGTTGTGAGACATTCATGTCAAAACAGTAGCAAATGTGACTATTTGAAACAAAATTTGTTAAATAAAGTAAGTTAAGTAAGTTATTGTATATCAATGATACTTTAGTATTGGATCTCAAAAAGAAATATTAAAGGAGTGTCAGTTATTGGTCAAACCATGAACGAAGTACAAGCTATAAAGTGTACAAGTAGTGTGTGACTCACGGCGGCACTCGTAGGCCTGCGGCGGGCGGAACATGTGCCAGAGCGGGCGCGTGCAGACCTCGCACGCCGTGGGGATGTGGTACGTGATGTGCACCAGGTCGTGCCCCTTGTGCTGCACCGTGTTGCCTGCAACCGACAATATATTAGGTCCTTACCTATGAAATTGGTGTTTTGTATGGAGATTTTGGAGATATTTGTATTTTACATACTAACATTTTATCAGTTTTATTTACAACGACAAATCCAGAGATAATAATATTTGGCATGTTTCATTAGACAAGCTTTAGCAATATGTGTGTGAACACGCTTGATAAAAATTATTCATCGTTTTTATGTTAATGCAAATCAAATGATCAGTGTAAACGCGACTCTATTTTTGTCGTCTAATTCCGACACTTGTGAGTAAAGGTACGTAAACTCGTTTCCGCTCCTTAGTAGTCATTTCATTCCTGGTCCCGTAGATAAAACATTCATAAAAAACAAACCGGTCCGGCTTCGAACGGGTGCAATATTATTGAACATCTACACATATGAACCCCTTGATTCACTCTATTTAAAAAAACCGCATCAAAATACGTTGGGTAGTTTTAAAGATCTAGCATACGGGACAGTCAGACAAGCGACTTCGTTTTATACCATGTAGCTTTACGTAAGCTTAGTAAGCTGGTGGTAGTATATGGTATTACCATATTATATGCAATACCTAAGAAGGCTATTAAGCACAAATAACAAAGTATATATTGAAGTGTATCAAGATATTTGAGAAAAGATCAACGGGCCAAGATAAAATTTAAAATACAGTATCCTGACCAGGTATGCAGTACTAACCAACGGGAAAGGGAGATATTAATAATAATTATACATAATTAGAAGAATTAAGAGTTACCTATTTATTTTTGTTATACCTGTTTAGTACCTATACATACCGAGATCGATCAAACAGGACCAGAACCAACCTGCCCTTGTTTTTATTGTTGTTATATATTGTTTAGCTTTAATATCAAAATTAAAAAAAAAAAAGTATTCAAAATATTAAGTATTTTTGGTAATTTGTTGTATTATTTGTTTTTTTTTTATAAATCTTTAGTTGGTGAGTATAGAAGTAAAGAAATTTTAACGTTATTTGGCTACGTAAGCTTTACGTAAAAAATGTGTATATACCGGCGTGGTCGCAGGCGTCGGCGGGCGCGTCGGCCGCGTCGCCGGGTCTGCGCGCCTCGCCCTCCCCCGCGTACAGCAGCTGGAAGATGCGCGGGATGTCCTTCGCGTCCGCGCGGATCACGTCGCCCTGCGTCACCGACCGCACGTGGAACACCTTGCTGTTCACATATAGGTTTTTATTAAGTTTATTTTTTTATTTTATTTATTTATTCAGGTAACACACAGTCATATATAAACAATAATAGTAAAAAAGTTTACAAAAAGACCTAAAGTACCATAAATTAAATACAAACATTATTTGTGCAATAAGTGACAGTGATATATATTACTCGTAATACGTAACAGTGAAATAAAAAAAAATAAAAAAATGTTTTCACCCATTTTTCGGTTAAAAACATTAAGAGAATCTGAAAATAGGTCTATTTCCTCTCCATCTATGAACTTATTATAGAAGTCACATGTTTGCCTAAAAAAGGTATTTTTTGCATAATTTGTATGAAAAGTTGACATAAGAAAGACGGGTGATAGCGGCTCATTAAAAGAATACTACCAACAACTTTCAACCCAAGGCGACTAATAGACTTAGAACTGCACAACATCCAATAGCTTAATAGCACGTCTATGCCATTGCAGATTGCTTTCGCGGTGCTTTTACCTTGTCTCTGACTAACCCTTAGGGGATAAGAGTCCTGATTATATATATAAAATAAGATAATGAAAAATGACACGTTCTTAGAAAAACGGATTTATAACAGAAAAAAACAACATTGTCTGGTTCTCAAAATCAATATTAGCTAGCATGTTACCAAATTGTAAAATTGTGTGCTTTCGTGATGATCTGATCTGATTTCGACATTGTCGCGAAACCTCTGTGGTTTATGACAATGTATTATTTTCAACTTTATGTATTATTTTGTAAACTATAATAAAAATAAAAAAATGATCAAAAAGTATAAATCCTTCTCTTTATTTCACGGTCCTGCTCCCAGTTGAACTTAAGGTCTCCCTAACGAGTCTTCTTCCCATAGAATTGATTACCTACTACCGTTCTTATCATTCACACAATCCGTCGAACTTCCCTTCGGTCATCCTGTCCTTACACACCCGTACTCCTTTCGGTTTAGTGTTAATTCTATCCATTCTCGTCACTCTACGCATTGGGTACCTTTCACCAGAGCTATGCTGTGTGCGAGGGAAAATAGAACAATAAGATAGCTTACGCACTCTTAAACTTTTTGTCGCAATCACAAAACAACGTGGGTTGCACCGAGGCTTATATTACACTATCTTCATATATAATATAACAAAATTACCTCAAATCCAGAATCATGACAGGATCAGTGGTGTTAATCTTATCGCTCTCGGAGTTGTAGAAGATGATCTTCTTGGAGGAGACGACGACGTACTGCTTCTTCCAGCCGTGGCGGCGGATGTTCTGCTTGAAGGGCACGGACAGCCAGCCCTCGAGCGTCTGCTCCGTCTCGCCGTCCTCCGCATCCGCCGACGACTGAGACGCTGTCTCGCTTGTTAACGCGGCTAGTTTTTCTTTTAGCTGTTCGATTTCTGCGTCTTTGCTGTCCACCTGAAATGGTTGAATGGGCACCCTTTATTGTGTGTACTTTAATAAATTTTTACCTTATTACAAACGTCCTGGAGTTTGTAATAATGTGGAAGATTAGTATAGGTAGACGCCAGAATATGCGGTCTAATTCAAAGACAGCTAATTTCTCGAGGACCGTATGGGGGCTCAATATCACTTTTGGAATCCCAAGTCAACCTCCCTGCTCACGCTACGCCCTGCTGTACAACAGACGAGGCTCCTGCGAAGCACCAGTGTTGTTATGGTATAATCACCTAATAATAATGTACAGCCACTAGTTCCCAGTCGCCCTGATGTTCTAGACCGAGGCCGCGGTCTAGGTTACGGCAAGGCAGGGGGTGCGAAGAAGCGGAGGCGTGCATTAGGGGAGGCCTATGTCCAGCAGTGGGCAGGAATGGGCCGATAATGATGATCAATATCTCCAGACTACTTATCCATGGAGAGAATAATAATACGGGTGCACAATTAGACAAAATAAAAAAAAATACGCCGCAGCGTGTGTGTGTGTGTGTGTGTGTGTGTGTGTGTGTGTGTGTGTGTGTGTGTGTGTGTGTGTGTGTGTGTGTGTGTGTGTGTGTGTGTGTGTGTGTGTGTGCGCGTGTGTGCGTGTGCGCGTATGTGTGTGTGATGTGCCCTGTTACCTCCATGGCGAGGCGCTGGCGCGTGGTGGACTCCTCCACCAGCTGCTGCTGGCAGTCCTGCAGGTCTCGCTGCAGTTTGCCCGTCAGCTGGTCGCACTTCTCCTTCTCCCTGGTCAGCTCCTGCTGCAGCTTGCGGTAGTCCTTCTCCTTGCGGGTCGACATCTTGCCCTTGTTCTTCGTTGTTGCGGGATTCATGTCTTTCCTGTGGTTAACCATTTAACATAAATATTCATCTTACGGCCGAATACCCAAACACTACTCAAATATTTCACTCGTTTGAGAGCCTCCAGAATTTAACGTCACTGAAAGGATTTAAGACTGTGATCAAGAAAGCAACTGTTAAAAGTTTACTTCATGGCAACATTCATTTGAAAAAGTATGTTTTCAGTTACACATTGGACTCACTTGTGTCGCATATTCCTTTCACGCAGCATTGTTTGGATAATTATTCTATTTTAATACAAAAATATTAAGTCGAAATAAGACATATAATTTTCAAATCAATTTCATAAAAATATTGCAACTTTATTACGAAGTTTTTATTCTAATAAAAAATAAATACTATTTTGTTGGAATCGCTGCAATGATGGTTGTAGAATGAAACGATAATACATGACATGACAATACGTAATGTATTATCGAACTTTAAAGTCCGAATGTCAGTCAGTTCACCAAATTTCATGGCTAATGAGACCAGCCCGCGTTCATGTTCTCCTGCGCGTGCTACAGGCTCGCCGCTCTCTTTGCTCGTGCTGTGCTATATGTTTACGGTTAGCACATAGTGGTAGACTAGCCTGTTCATGATCTCGGCGAGCTTGTTGACGGCCTGCTGCTTGAGCATGATCTCGGAGTTGAGCTTCTTGTTGAGCCGCTCCACGTCCTCCTGCGCGTGCTGAAGACTGGCTGCTCTCTCTGCTAGGGCAGTTCCGCTGCGACGGAGCTCGTCCACCTCCTGATTTGAACATAAGATAATGATTAAATTGTCTTAAAGTGTAACACAATAGGTTAGACATTGGCCTAGGAACCCTCTCCAAGAATGATTCTACACCCCGGCATCGCAGTGCTACTTATTGGTAGCTGTACTTAAACTTCACTCCAGGTCGATGGTGGCCCTGTTCTCGTGGTCGCGGTCGCGCCCCGCGTGTCCGTGTACCCACCTTCCGCTGCAGGTCGATGGTGGCCCTGTTCTCGTGGTCACGGTCACCCCGCGTGTCGGTGTACCCACCTTCCGCTGCAGGTCGATGGTGGCCCTGTTCTCGTGGTCGCGGTCGCGCCCCGCGTGTCCGTGTACCCACCTTCCGCTGCAGGTCGATGGTGGCCCTGTTCTCGTGGTCACGGTCACCCCGCGTGTCGGTGTACCCACCTTCCGCTGCAGGTCGATGGTGGCCCTGTTCTCGTGGTCGCGGTCGCGCCCCGCGTGTCCGTGTACCCACCTTCCGCTGCAGGTCGATGGTGGCCCTGTTCTCGTGGTCACGGTCACCCCGCGTGTCGGTGTACCCACCTTCCGCTGCAGGTCGATGGTGGCCCTGTTCTCGTGGTCGCGGTCGCGCCCCGCGTGTCCGTGTACCCACCTTCCGCTGCAGGTCGATGGTGGCCCTGTTCTCGTGGTCGCGGTCGCGCCCCGCGTGTCCGTGTACCCACCTTCCGCTGCAGGTCGATGGTGGCCCTGTTCTCGTGGTCGCGGTCGCGCCCCGCGTGTCGGTGTACCCACCTTTCGCTGCAGGTCGATGGTGGCCCTGTTCTCGTGGTCGCGGTCGCGCCCCGCGTGTCCGTGTACCCACCTTCCGCTGCAGGTCGATGGTGGCCCTGTTCTCGTGGTCCCGGTCGCGCAGGCCCTGTACGAGAGCGTCGCGCGCCGCTAGCTCGCTGCGGTGCTGCGTCAATGCGTCGCGCATCTCTAACTCCTTCATCGTCTTCTCTTTCTCAAGCTCTCCCACTGTCTCTTCCGCAATTGATCTGGGAAAATTTAAATTATTTTTTAATAATTAATATACATAACAAATTGTGATAAAAGTATTGGGAATATGTTTTTTTAGATGCTGTTGACACTTAAATAAATAGGTAAAATTCTTTAGTGCAACAATAAAAAGTACAAATACACAGGGAATAGAGGTAACTATGAGGCCATTGTATTGTGTCGCTAAGCACGATTTCTACCAGGCAATAAGAACCTGTAATATGTACCTTAGTCAAGTGCAAATAAATGATATTCTATTCTAATATCATCAATGATGATGACAGACAAATGTTGTAGTGATTGATGATTCATCATAAACAACAACATATTTAGTTCTGTTGTTATTAATGATGTTATCGTTAGGTACCTGGCGATGGCCTCGGAGTCCGCGCGCGCGATGGCCAGCTGCAGCTGGTGCATGAGGCTGACGCGCTCCTGCTCCAGGTCGCGGGCGGCGCGCGCGCTGTCGTCCGCCTGCGCGCGCAGCTCGCTCGCCTGCGTGCGGTACACCAGGCAGTAGTGCTGCTCGCTCTCCAGCTGCGACCGGAGCTCTTCACACTGAGGCCACGGAAACAGAACCAGGTTGAAAACAAGGCTATAAAATAGTAAGCTGTAGGAGAGACTAGACTGCAGAAAATATGAACCTCGGAGGATAGCGGCCCTAGCCACCTCCAACTTGCTGGCTAATTAGGCGCATCTTCACGCCTCTATTGAAGGAACCCACGTTGTAGGACGGCGGGAAACGGAAACGAAAAAACGGTATTTGTCAAATGTAAATCTATTTACGATTTCCTATGAAACATTCTCAAATTGATGAATTACTGCAAAAAAAATCGTCCAAATATCAAATAAAGATATAATGACTATTGTATGTTTTTAATATAATTCATATTAGGAATTGCTAATGTTTAAAGACAATATAACTGAAGTAACAGTGGGCTTGTATTAGTCGTAGGACCAAACGGCTGTGGAAATCGTAAAAGTTTTTGAGTGGGGTTCGGAAAATGTATTGGTGAACCATCACGTCCCTCAGCAACTAGATGAGATGACGGTTATTGGAGGCTGGAGTGGATTTGATATTTATAGATAGATAGGTAAACTCTTTATTTGCAATAATTAATTATTTTTAATGTATCTACAACTTTTCAAGCCAAGGATGGAAAGTGATGGCATGCTTTAGGGGAGAGTCTAAAAAATACGTTATTACATAAAACATATAATCACGACTGTTACCCCCTCAGAGTTAGCAGAGACCGTGACAGGTGGTGAGCCTGTCGTCGCTACAAGCTATTGAATGGTTGTGCAGTTCTAAGTTCATACGTAAATACGTTTTACTCTATAAAAAGCGTGCTTCCCCAGAAAATTCTAAGCGATCCGTACATTCAAATATGTTAACTGTGGAATTTACATTTTTGGGTTTGTGCAAAGAGGGCTTTGCTATACAAATCAATAAGAATCACATAAAATATTTCAAATTTAATAAGTAGAAGAATAGATCTTATTGTAAGTTAATTCATCTTCATTCTAAAGATTGTATCTGAATGTATCGTAAAACCATGATTTACCTACAAAAATAGAGATGTAAGACAAAAGGTAGACGCAACTAACACAAGTTTTGCGAGGCTTCTCACAGACGAGGCCTAACGCTGGCGCCACTACTGCACATATTTCTAGGAAAGATTAAATCCTAAGCCGACGCGAGTGTTCAATACTATAATCAGTACAATATTTAGCGTCCACATATTACAACATTTTTATATTATTATATATATATTATAATTAAATTATTACACAACCAACAGTGGGCAATTATATCGAAATTAATAATAGTATGACGAAAATAAATTCCTATAAAAGTAGTGGCATGACAAATCTATCCTCATACAACATCAAAAACAATAGAGGCATAGTATCTATTTATTCGTAGACATACCACAAAGATGATGCTGGAGGTATGTGACGTAACGATGCAAAATTAAACAGCTGACATGACTTAGGCAACCTATTACGAATTGAATGTATCTACATTTCTGCATAAATAATTTTAATGCATAATAACAGCATAAATAATAAAAACTGAGCAATAACAGTAGAATACGCAAATGTCATAATCCTACAACAATATAGAAGAGTACCAGGAAATGAACGGGCAATAAGACATTGCTGTATATTAACAAGTGCTATAATGCAAGTGTTTTATAGGCCGGCCCTCAATGCCAAGCATAGATGTATGCTCAGCATTCGCATTAAATAAATTCATATCTTACAACGAGTGTGTTAGCCATTGTAACAATTTACTTTGCGCCGGGAGTCGCGACGACAATCGTTACTCAAACACAATGTTTATGAAATAAAGAAATGCAACAAACTCTAACTACTATTCCCAATTATTTTTCATCCCACCACCTCGGAAAGTGTAATTTTGCGCTTCGAAATCTGGCTGGAAAATTCTATTTTATTCGCTTGAGCGGCAAAGTAGATTTGAATTTAGAACATCACATATAATGAGTACTCAATATAATTGTAAATTCAAAACGTCATTAAACCTATTTAATGTAACCTCTATGGTGCCAAATTTATGATTAGAACTTTTTAAATTGTGAAAAAATATTTTGTCATTATAAATTGTTTTCTTTTTCATTTTGTCATTTCCTCGCTGAGGTGGGATGAAAAGTTACGTATTGCACTCGAGTGGAAAGATTTTTCACCTTGTGCTCGTTTGTTTCCCTCGCTGACGCTCAGGATTCTAATTTAGAATCACTCGCTGCGCTCGTGATTCAACTTAAGAATCCTTCGCTTGCTCGGTCATCCAAATCGAGCACGCGGTTAAAAAGGAACTTTCCACTCTTGTATAATAAATAACTATTATTGTTTAATGTTATTGCCAGCATTGGGCCCTTATAATGGAAATACAATAGGTATAATGTATAAATAAAAAATATACTCATAATTAATATTAACAATTACATAAACAATATAGGAGTACTAATTTATATACGCAATAAATAGCCTTAAACAAGCTATTAAAGCTATGTAGTAATTATACGTAGAGTAACTTTTTATATAAAACGTGAGCTCATGATAGGTAAATTTATATGTATAGGAATATTGAGGATGAGGAGCTCGGTGGCGTAGTGGTCAGTGCGCTTTGGCTTCGGTCGAAAACAAAGCTACCTTCGCCATGGTCAGGCCGTGGATGGGTGACCAAGTCTTTGTGATCTCGAGCTCCTCCGTGCTTCGGAAGGCACGTTAAGCCATTGGTCCCGGTCGCATTTGTGACCGTTCTACCGACCAACCCGCATTGAGCTAGCGTGGTGGTGTTACGGCTCTTACTCCTTATGTGTTTCTCCATGAGGATGACCTGTCCCAGCAGTGGGACGAATATAGGCTGATGACGATTGGGGATATTTATTTTTAGTTATTATTCTTGTGATGGGGCTGAGATAGCTCAGGCACTTCGACCCTATGTGCTTTTTAGTTATTACTTTACCGGTGTAAATGATGATGCCAACGTATTATTTAATGTAGTTACAGACAACAAGAAAACAATATCAAATTGTATCGACAAAAACTGCAACATGACCCATTCTAAGAAGCTATCACAAATAACTGGTACCGTCTATTTCCTAGGAACTATAAAGACGCAAGCCCAAAAGCTTGCAATTCTTTTCTACCTGTTTATTGAACACAAAAACTATATATTCATGAGATCATAAACTACGTGTGTATATCAGATTGAAGATTAGATTAGCCCATATAAAAATATATGATTAATCAATTCAGTAGTATCTCTGTGGGGTCACTTTTAATTTACATGGGCGTTCGGTATAGAAATTATAGTATACACTGAATGCGATATAAAACATTTGCGATAAACGCAGATAAGAAGCAAGGGTCTTGCCCTAAACTACAAACGCTTATTACACTGACATGTTTGGGATTTCTGTGAAAGTGACAAAGAAATGTTTGTTTTCACGAAAATGGCTTTAGGTAAATAAGTTAGATATTGTATAATAGAATACATCCTACAACCATCTCTAGGTTTAACTAGTACTTTGACTTCACGTCTCATAAATAATGGATTACAATATCTTCCGACAACAGCATACGTCTTGCAAAGCGATCTATTTAACCTATCTAAAATCTAAAAGCTCGTGGCATAAATACCAAGGTCAGCAGACAATGCTTATTTAGATTCTACCCAGTTATTAAAGTTCATTTTCGCTTAAGCCCCGAAATGGAAACAATACATTTTTAACAAGTGTTTCTACGAACACAGTATGTACACAATACTTTAAAGATGATTGTTACACATATTTCTAGTGAATATTCATAGTGTAACCAAAATGGGGAGTTTTGTGCAAAAGGATAACGTAATTAAATAGAAAAATATAAGGTATGTGAAATAAGTATTTTGGTAAAATACAAAATGTTGAGTCATACTGTAAGAATATAAATAATGTAATCCAAAATTATACCTATTAGAGGATAACAAATATTGTATTTCTTTCCCCTTTATGAGGCCAATAGTCTTTAGGAAACTAGACACATAAAGCGATATCGTTCTTAGAAGACATTTCCAAATTCTGCACTAATTTGTGCAGGTAAAAATGGCCCTACACGAAAATTTAAAAATTTTCGTTTGAATAATGTTCTAATTACAGCTACCTCTTATTAGACACATTAATTACAAACCGAGTTTGTTTGCGGATAATAAAACATCCATAGACAAAATAAATATTATACCACTGGAAGACGAGCAACCAATTACAATAAACTTATTTATATCTCCTGTTATATCAAAAATATGACATACTCTAAAGCTGGGCATATCATCGAACTAGTCGAGTCATTATTCCCATTAGGAACCGATATAGCGAGAAATTGTAATATTCACAGCACCGATAAAGCCTGCGTGGTAATCAAACCCAGCCGGGCGCATTGGGTCAGCGGCACATTCATTGCACATCTGCGAGTCGATCTAGCTTGTCACTATGCCAATACATATTGAATAGGTATTCTAATATTAAAACTGTGGCAAAGGTATTTGATTCTAAATATATCATACTTATTTACTGCATTTTCTATCTAAATATATCATACTTATTTTGTGCGTCTGCACAAATAGTATAATAGCACAAATAATCTATACATATAATAATAAAACTGTAGAGGTCGAATGTCCGTACTCTGTACATAGAAAGAAAATGCTTAAAATCAAATCAGGGGAATGTAAAAGGAGGGAAAATACCAAAAAAGTTTTTGAAATTTTTTGTTTCCCTGTCTGTTCATCTGTTTGTCTGTTTGTACGGGCTAATCTCCGAAATGGCTGGACCTAATTCAATGAAATTTTGCATGGTAATACCTTGTATCCCTGGTCAATCTTAGATTAAAGAGTTTCCGTGGGATAGTTACAAAACCAGCAAAGCAGACGAAGTCGCGGGAAACACCTCCACCGCTTGTTCAAATCGCCGGTATCTCCGAACAGCTATCCCACAAAGTTTTTAGAAAAACTTAAGCACAGTTTATTCTGAATATCGCTTACACCTTACACTGTGTATAGTGCAAGGCAGCAAACAGGTCCACTCTCTGTTATTTATGGACGTAAACTTATAAAGCGATAAATGTGGATATAAACACCTCAGTCTATCCCCTCAACCCGTAAACAAATAATTTTAAGCATTTATAAACTGATATTAAAATAGGTGCCTACACGCAGAACTTAAACTCTGAACTGGCACACAAACTGACAAATGAATAAATTTTGTAATTAATCTAGGTATTGATATGCAAATAATTTTATCGAAGTCTCCTTTCCTTTGATGTAACCGAGGTGGATCAGTCACCAGATAAACATAAATTGTACGAAAAGGAAAACACTACATAAAAGTCGAAACAAGGCAAACTGTTTGTTATTTGACTACAACCAAAGTATAAATGTAGTTCTATTAATATTCTGTATATTATCAAAAGATTACTTAATTATTTCTTTTCTTTTTTTCTTTCTTTTTTCTTTTCTTTTTTTTCTTTTCTTTATACTATTCTACGTAAATTCAAATAGACTTTAAGTCGAAAAAATCATAACACTACCGCATATACTCAAGGATATTCATTATTATATTTTTCGTAAATAGGTAATGTTCGTGACTTCGTGTGTTTTAAGAATCTATCAAGTATTAAAATGAAGCCTGTATTTTTATAAGACCCTGTATAAATAGGTACATTGGTGAAAAAATAGAAAACTGAATTCAATTTGCATGCAATTTGTGAAAACAGAAAACTGCATGCAATTTTAATCACAGATACAGACAGATTAAAAACATCAATAAACTTTTGTTTTTTCTCATATTGATCTAATAGACACCATATTAGTTTTTTGAGTTATCTAATATAATGTAAAAGAAAAATGAAACTTAAAGAAACTTGGTTACATGTAAGATGTTTCGAGGCTTCAACATTACTGTGCCGTGAAACCTAATGAATAAATTTACTATTAATTTCGCAGATCGCATCACTATCAGTGACTAAGTCATTTGAGTGTAGAAAAACCGCTGTCTACGTAATTGTGTATTTATTTGTTTGTAGACGGCGCGCGCGCAGGTACGTCGTATAAGGCAAAACTTGCGAGTGTGTGCATGCTCTCCACAATGAGTCACTGTGCGTCGTAATGTCAGAGGACAGTCTATTTCGGCGCTGTGAGATTATGATTAATTCACAGAATAATGTAAAAGTATATGTGCTCATCAACCGAACAGAATTTGTTAAGTAGACGCAAAAACCACATTATATAGCTAATCACGTAGGCTGGTTACGCGAAAATACTAGGCACTTCCAGTACTGAAAGTACCTATATCCGAAACAAAACCATTCATCAATTATATTATAACTTTCATGTATTTTATTATAATTTGCGCAAAAACCACAACAATCGTAAAAATTTCCCGTTTTCATTAAGCACAATACAATCACGGCTTTCCAATTCGCCTTAGGTATTTGTTTACAAATAATACACATATATTACCACAGGCTTAGGAATTGATGTTGACAATCAAATATATATCGCCCAAAATGTTCCGTTGCCCATGAAATTTGCATGTAATGTAATTGGTGACATACACTGGACACAGTTTCAGGAAAGAAACATTCAGATTAGAAACACGCAGACCACGACGTAAGGGACTTAAAGTAGATGCATATAACTTTGGTGATGACCATTACGTGGAGGTGATAGCTAGCTGAGCATGGGGTGTGGATTGGTGCCAATCAGGAAGACGGAATGCGCCTGGAGAGTCAATCGGCGCTACCGATTACGGATGAGACGCGGTGCTGAGCGCCGATCGGCTAACGGTCAGCACCAAAATTATGTGGCGCCACTCATTTCAGGCGAAATCTGGGTGTTAACAACTCTGACTACGCTTTCAGGGATATTGGCGCGATCAAATGATGTTTTACTTTTTTTTTACATACGACAGGTAAGCTCTTGACCTTCATCTCACCTGATGGTAAGTGACGATGAGGCCGAAGGTGGAAGCGAGCTTAACCTGTAATCCTCTACAACTGAGGAATTGGCTATCTTACCTCTGATTGCCGGAACACAACAATGCTTAAAACATTGTTATTATGGCGACAAATTTAGGTAAGACGGTGGTAGCTAGCCAGGCGGGCTTAGAAGCCCTACCACCAACCAAACCGAGCAGAAAAACTTCTGCCCTCATGGGGAATCGAACTCGCACCTCCCGATCAACACCCAGTGGTGTGAACCACTAGACCAGAGAGGCGGTTGAAAGTATCTAGAATAAACTTTGGTAGAGGTTTATTCAAACTGGACAGGACTGAACGTGCGTCCTTGAAACAGTAGTTCCGTTTTTGCCACTCGCTATCGCGGCCTGCATAAAATAATGTATTGATAAATATCAATATTTATCAAGATAAATATAAAATTTTTCATTTAGAATCGCCACGCCAGATTTGGTATTTTTTGTGTATCTGCTATTTAGATTATTTCGCGTAATCAATTCCTATCCCCCTTCCAGCCTCTCATTTATATCTTTTCTTCTTGAACTTTTCCCACTCTAGGTAGGGTTGGCACAACATGTTTTCTGCTTCCATTATCTTCTGTCACTCGTCAGCTCATCAACCACTTCTTCACACGATCAATTCATCGCTTCTTTGGTATTCCTTATATTCAGCATCCTTCTCCTCTCTTTTAAATATGTTAATCCAATTGAAAGCTCAAACCATAAGTAAGATATACGTGGTTTTCATAGAAAAGCCTACCTGATTCATCATCATCAGCCATCAGATTTATGCTTCTCTACCAATTAATTTTGCAAATTTTTAGGGCTAAGGTTAGTTTACTATCAGATAGGATATCTTGTTTACAATTTGGTTCCGTTTTATGTTTCGAGCAAAGCTCTCTATCATTCTCTGAAAAACTTGCAATTTGAAGATAAGGCTTTATTATAGTAGCATCTTAGTGTCATAGTTAAGCATCAATAAGACGCTAATGCATCGAAGACTTACATATTTGGCAAAAATTTCCAAAAAGTGAAATAATTTTAACATAGCTTTGTCAACTATCTTTACAATCATCATCATTATTATATGACAGATAATCTTAAGGATTGATAGATCATCTTGCTTTCCAAGAGATTCTATAAGATATATGCCCTACAATATTCGGTCTATTTCTCTCATCATCCATTTTATACCTGCTACCTTCTCATCTTTACATCTAAAAACAAGGCTTTAACTTTTTTTTTATTTGTTTGGAATAGTCACTAAAAAAAAATTTAATTATTGCCTAAACAAATGGTAACGTATTCTACATCTACATACAGTTTTTCCATTTTTTTTTCTATTCGTTTCAGTTTAAAATTATAGATAAATAAATCAAACTCACCCTCGCCATATGCATGTCTCTCTCAGCGGAGGCCGCAGCCAGCTTCTCGGAGGCGTCGTGCAGCGCGGCGCGCACGGCGTGCAGGTCGCGCGCGCGCGCGTCGCGCTCGGCCGCCGTGACGCGCGCGGCCGCCTCCGCTGCCGCCACTTCGTTGCCTGCCGCCAGCCGCGCTGACCGCTCCTGCTCCAGGGCAGCTGCTAGACCTACCACCTACATAACAAATTTTATTATTAGAAAGGGTCAGCTTTGAGAAGCATGACTGGGGTGAAACAGAGTAACAGGATGTCGTCGTCGTCATCAGCCTATATACGTCCCACTGCTGGGACAGGCCTTCCTCATGGAGAAACACTTGTGCCGTTACACGTATGGGCCGTTACACCACCAGGCTGGCCCAATGCGGCTTGGTGGGTAGAAACGGTCACAAATGCGACCGGAACCAAACGGCTTAACGTACCTTCCGAAGCACGGAGAAACAGGATTTAAAATGATGTAATAAAAAGGAAGTCTTCTTCTTTGTCCTGCCCTGTTCCCAATTCTATTATTTGGGGTCAGTGCAACATCATGTAATAAAAAGGAAGTGTGGTTTGAAAAATGACATAGGTAGTATCAAGATTAGACAAAGGAATGCTCAGATGGTTTGGTCGTGTGGAAAAGATGTATTGACTAAAAGGGTAGGTATATAAATCGAGAATAGTGGAGATACGGGTCTAGGAAGACCTAGGGGAACATTTCTCGATCACTACAAGGATATTCTTGAGAAGGGCCAAGTAAAAAGTACCCTAAATTGCCAAGCATGTATGTGTAATACAATAACAATAAGAGTGGATGGAGCCAAATAAATATATCTAGGGTCACAGTAAAGTAAAGTATGGTACTTTACTGTAGTACACTCTACAGTAAAGTAAATTTGTATCAAAATCATTAAGGGATAAGTTACTAGTGAATAGAATTTTTAATCTTTTTTTTGTTCTTTTTGTGTTTTTAGCTTACGTTTCGTTAATAATTTAGTTTGACTTACACGAAATATTAAAGGAAATGATATTTTTTATTATTAATACCTTTTCACTCTCTTGGCGGTGTTCCCCTTCCAGTTTTTGGAGTCTTTGCTGCATTTGCCGATAATCAACACTGAGCATTGACATTTGACGATCTTTTTCTTGGCATGCTGCTTCTGATCGCTGTCTAGCAACCTTCTCTTCATTCAATTTCCCTTGCAGAGCTGTTAGATTAAAATAATTTTATATTGCAGGTCATCATCATTTTGAAATAGAGAAAATGTTATCAGTAAAAGGAAAATAAAATAATAAATAAACTTAAAATGACACTTTCATACCCATGCAGTAGCTAAATGAAATAAAAGGGATGCAATAATAAGTGGTACAAATACACTACAAACTATTACACCTATAACAATAAAGGTTACTAAAAGAATTCAATGAATTATATTAGCAAACTGAACAATACCTTTAAATATTATTTCCAATGTCCCTGTAGCATGCAAAAAGTGAATTGTTGATACATAACTGATATTTGGGGAATAATTTACAACATAGCACTGTTAGAGATATTATGACAGGAAATTAGCATGGTGTCTAATTTACAGAGTAAATAAAGATGTTTGGGAACTCACTCTTGACTAGCTCCAAATTGGCTTCTTGCTTCGAGAGCAGTTGTGACCTCTGGGTGTCCTGATGAGCACGAAGTTCTTGCTGATAAAGATGCTGTGCTGCTCTAAGCTCATGTGATAAAGAAGCACAGTCTTTCTCTAGGGAAGCAACACGTTCAGTTAATTGTCTATTATCATTTGAAGCTTGCATCATCCTTGCAGCCGACCTATCTAACTCAGCGTGAGCTGTATTCAATCTAGCATTGGCCTCTGCTACTGCTGCTTCAGAGCGTTGTTTAGAAGCTTTCACTGCACTTAACTCCTCCGAAAGTGTACTACATTCCCTTTCTAACGCGTCTCGTTGAGCTCGCAAGCTTGCCATAGTACCATCGTTAACTGCGGCGGCGGCCGCCTGAGCGGCACTCAGCTCTGCAGCCTGCTTCCTTGACTTAGCTGCAGCTTCAGATTCTTGCTTTAATTTTTCACGCATCTCATTCAATTGCTTTTCCAGAGCGTTAATTTTGTCATTGTAGGTTTGTAAATTACTAATTTCTTTAGCCCTTTTGTTTTGTTCATCTTCAAGGCGACGTTTAACATCATGATAGTTAAATTCCATTTTTCTTCTGGAATCTGCTTCCACTTCAGCTTTTCGTTGGATTTCTTTTAAATCGTGTCGCAATAATGCTAGTTCTTTATCAGTATCAGCTATAATTTTTTTACTTCTAACTTCCCTTTGCGCCAATTCTTCTAACTGTGAACATAAATGTACTTGACGATCCTCAAGCTTCCTCCTACTGTCTCTTTCCCTTTCTAAAAGCTTTTCTAACTGGAGTATTGCCTCAGATCCGACATTATTGATATGATTATTTGATATTGTATCTACTACATCTGCTGGTTTGTTTTTTCTGGTGCATAATTGATAATCACAATTGTAAGTAAATCCTACAAATGGTAAATGATTTCCCACAAAAGCATTTGGCACTGGGAAAGATTCATCTAATGCATCAGATTTTTCAATATCATCAAAGTTTCTTGTGTCATCATCACTAGATAATTCTGAGACTACTGGTGGCACTGACTCTCTGATATTTTCAAAACTCCATTGATCATTAATAAAGAAAGGGTGTTGTTTTATTTCATCAACACTATTCTTACCCAGCCTTTTTGTTCTATCTGTTAACAATCCTCTTATTAGTGACTTTGCTTCTATAGATATTTCTACATCATCAGGAAACTGTAAGGAGTTCCTGTGATCCATTATTTTACCGTAAGTTCCCACTAAGCTGTCAGCATAGAAAGGTGGATCACCTATTAACATTTCATACAAAAATATGCCAACTGCCCACCAATCACATTCACGACCATAAACACCTTCTCCATTTTGTGACTGTAAAACTTCTGGGGAGATATAGTCAGGTGTACCAACAGCATTACTAGCACGAACAAGGCCGTCAGGTCCCATTCTCATACAAGTGCCGAAATCTGCCAATTTTAGGTGACCATACTTATCTATCAGCATATTATCAGGTTTCACATCTCTATGCACAAAGCCCATTCCATGAATAACATTTAGTGCCAATACTATCTCCATTGTATAGAACTTTGCCCACTTTTCAGGTATATCAAAATTAGACATTAAACTAACAAGATCACCTCCAGGCATATAATCCATAACCATGTAAAGATATTTGTGGTCTTGAAAAGCAAAGTGTAATTTTAATATCCATTCTGAATTTGCATGTGCCATAATGTGTCTTTCTTCCCAAAAGAAAGTGGAATCTGACCTTTTAATCATTTCTACTTTACTCAGAAGTTTCATGGCATACACCTGACGAGTGGACTTATGTCTGACTAGTTGTACTTCACCAAACGCACCACGACCAATCACTTTGATTAAGTTAAAGTCAGCTGCCTTCATTCGTAGATCAACAATTTCTGAAGCAAATGCTTCATCTAAAACAAACACATAAAATTAAAATTTCAAAAGAAATATATGTTATAGATTATAGTTGTTTACATACATTTTAAATATCGAGGTCTACTGTATTTACAGGCAATATATTACAGTGTAATTGATTTTAATGAATCATTAACTTTTTCAATTAAAATACATGTGTTGAATTTATAAAAAAGATGACTTATTTTTCATACACTTAAATAAATTAAATCAGAGAATTTGATATTAAAATATTGGCAACATGGCTTCTTCAATACCATTGGGAAATCGTAATGACCTGTACACTAATATACAAAGAAGTAAACTATACTTTAATTCCAATTACATCAAGTGGTCTATGACCAAGTGCTTAGCCATTATTTAAATGAGGAAATTTCAATCATTTATTTTTAATAGAAGAGTATGTACGCTAATAAAAAAATACACAATATGTTTAAAAATATTATTATATTATAAAACTTTAAGAAATTCAAAAATATATAAAAAATTTGAGAAGTTCATTTTATATCATCAGTTAAAGTTCCCAGAATCAGTAATATAATTAATGACATAGGTATACTGGGTTAGGCAAAATAAAGGTTGTACAGTTCATGTCTGTTATAATGGAATTTTCTAAGCAAATTCCATTATCAAAATGAAAACAAACTTTAAGATACTTTGTTTGCATTTAATGTTTATTTACTTTAATCAAAAAGAAAAATCTTTTATTCTTAAAAGTTTTAATGAGGAACAAGAATTCAGAACTATCTAGCAGCATTTGTTGCTTAAACAGGCTAGTTGATTGGTGTGAATGTCTGAAGATTTTTATATTTATATTTCCCAAAAAAAATACAAAATATAACTGGGAAATACACTTAAAATTGCAATTAAATGATAATACAGATAAAATATTAACAGCCACTAAAAGAAATGCAGAAATGCAATGAAATATAAAAACATAACAAACTTTAACTTGTATTAATAGTTTTTATTAGTTTTGAATGTACAGGTGTTTCTTTCTTTCCTCAAATTTTATTTTTGCATTCTTGTAAAATCATGGATTTTCGAAAAAGCCATCTGAATTCTAAAATTACACATCTTAGACATTGTTATTAATATTCTTATGATAAAAACTCACATCTGCTGGTATATGCTTCAACATTTTTCATTCGCCGAATGGCCGGGTGGTCGCAATCTGAGACGAGCGCCGTGACCGTGTCCAATAAGCAATCCACGTTGCCAGTAAATCGCGGGTCACACAAGCGGTCCTCCAGCGCACGGAGCCGCCGCAGGCGCTCCTCGTCCGGAGACTGTGAAGTCTCCATGCTCAACTGTATCTGACGTCCACTGCCACTGAGGCTAAACGCCACCGCACATTCTCCCGATTGCTACTCCAAGTAATGACACTACTCACATCACGGCACATCAACAATTGATTATTGTCTCTTGCTCCTTACACTATCTTCCACTCGATAACCTACCATTCAATGGATATCTTATGTTTCATTATCAAAAATATTGTAACTACAGATCCGAATGACAGCAGATAAAGGTGGTTCTCACAACAAAGCATATGCGCGTATGCAAACATTAGGGCTTGTGATGATATTTTTTCAACATTGTTACGATTTCTGACCGAGCTTGAATGACTAATTATAACAGTTATTAGCACAACATAGAAAATATAAAGTAAAATTACGAAATATTTAACCGCTTGATAGATGAACGATGGATGATCGAACAATCAAATGTGAAGTTAGTTACTTTTCTTCGCTAAAGTTCGCAATGGCGACGAATGCAAATAACAAACGAAATATTTTGATTTGATAGTGGTGAACTGTTTACACCTTATTCATTCAAAATAAAACTATTTTTTCAACAAATCAATAATAAGCAATTATTTTGCACAGCGTGAATATCTCAGATTATTATAAATTACATGAAAAGACGTGGCTGTGTGTACTTTGTTCTATTTGCTTTATTTATTTTAAATCGTGCTGATTCTCTGATTGCCTCAGAGTAAACAGAACTGGAGTAGCCTTTGTCTAACATTCCCCTCTGCCAAATGCACAAGCATCGGATGCTTGCACGTCTAATAAAACTAGTTGAGCCGCCATTTTGACAGCCATAACATTGTAAACGTTGCGGCGAACAGAGCTCCCGCAAAAATGCCTGCCTGTGCTGTTTTTTGTTGTAAAAATAAATAGAAAACATCGAGTATGCTAAAAGATGGTGTCACCTTTTATTTGTAATTAAAATTTTTAAGATTTCATGGTTATTTACTTCATTATTTCATGTTTTAGAATTCTACGATTTCAAATTTCGAGCGCTAGTCTCGTGGGGAGTGCGGTTGTGACGTTGTCAAAACGCACACCCCACGTGACTATTTTAAGCGTGTGTGTGCGTGAAATTTAAATTTGTGTGTCGAATTATGCATGTGTGCAATTGTAAAAACGGCTGGCTTTGAGTGTAGTGGTAGCCTCACCCCCGCAAGAAATGGCAGAAAAAATTGTTTGAGAAATTGACTAATGGCTACTCCAGTTCTGTTTACTCTGAGCTGATTGCTCACGAGAAACTTCTTGAAGAAACCAAAAAAATTTGAAAAAAGAAACACATCTGCTGGCATATACTTTCAACATTTTTCAATGGGTCAATGGGATCAATGGGTTCCATTATGAAAAAAGTACAATGAGTGAATAACACTCCTGCCGAACCCTTTGGGAATAGAGGCGTGATGATGTAATGTAAAAAGTAAGACGTCCACTGCTGGATATAGGCCTTGGGCAAAGGTAATGCCTTTAGACATATCTCTCTAATCGCTGAGGCAGCGGTAGCTGAATCGGGAACGAGTAGGAACGAGGCACTATTCGTTCAGGCAGGAGGTCGCGGGTTGGATCCACCCTCTGTACCATTGAGTTTTATTTAATAAACTTTATTAAGCAGTTCTTTGTGAGTATCGCTTGCCTTCTATTGTGCCCGGTGCATGGCATGGCAACAAACTCATCGCAAGTTACCGAGGAAGATCGCAAGTTAGATACCTATATCAGGAGAAAAATGTAGACGATTAACACCTCTTTCTACCCCTTTCGGGGATAATATGTTGTTAAACAGAAACAGGTAGACGCTTAAAATAATTACAGATTATAATGACTTCACAGAATTTCAGTGCAAAACTAAGATTTAAATGAGATGAAAAGCTAATTATTATTAAAATTACTCTTTTTCAATCCTTAACAGACTGGTGTAATACTAGCATAATCAATGGGTTCCTTTGTAAAATGCTAGCAAAACGCAGAAAAAGTTACCAAAGACAAAAGACTAGTTCTTTTCGGACTTGTACAGTTCATTCCTCTCATTTCGTTCGTTATAGTTCGATTCGAAGTTCGCATATTTGGCCCGGGACTATCATTCATTCTCATTCATCATTCGCCTTGAATGGAACATGGCGGTGCTAAGCAGGATGTGCATAAGTTTTTAATTTTTGCATTTATCAACGAGTTGCTGATTGCATATTGATTTTACTTTCGTTTTTGTTTAGTTTTGTGCACAAGTTTCAAAGAAACTGTGAATATAGCGTCCCTGGTAAGGGAGTTGTTACCTAGACATTAATTTTGCAATGAAAATTATTACTTCATTGGTGGTGTAAAAATAATTGTGACAAATATAACTGATTTTAACCCAGGTAAATTGTTGTTTTTGTAAATTAAAATATAAAGTAATGTCTTTAATCCTGAATAGTGATAACAAGAACATTCACAATGCGGGAACATCATTTTAACTCTAATGTGCTCCATTTTTGCTCAAAATCACTCTCCTATTTTCCAGTCGTGTGTGCTACAGTTTTAGTATTAACTCTCTGCGATTCCCTTTTTTTCTATTTAAAATTTTCAAGATTTTATTGTGCCTAATTTTACGACTAATAGATGACAAAGGACCATTTTCTTTGTCGTCTCAATCACGTGTGATCCAGGTCGCTAAAGGGTCAATAACTGCTTAGTGCGACAATATTTCCGATTTATAGATCAATAAACATATTAAGCAATGCATAGCAGACACGATCAATACGTTTTTATTAACCAAGCTATGAGATCTAAGAAAAGAAAATGCCTAAGACGTTTCCACGATTTTTGACATCCCACGGGTATTATGTTAGAAAATCGCAGTAAGGTAGCCATTATTGCATGAGATACGAACAAGTGGCATGCAACTGCCAGAAGTCTGGTCAGAAGCGCAGGTATAAGGTGTCGTTACTTGTATTGAAGAAGCTAGGCGCGGCGCACGGGGCGGGGGGCGACCCCAGTCAGCTGTGCTCTGTCATGTCGCACACTATCTGCCTGTGGGAAGTGCTCTAATTGTGTCTCTTTATAAATTTACTATCATTTTATTTTGTTTATGTACTTACAAGTGGTATCAATCTGAATGCAGCATACTCTTTGTAATTTTATTGTGAAATACAGTGATGATAAAGTGGCTGTATAATTTACAATATTTTTTCCCAAATTACAACTTAATTGCTAAATATTTGCCATATAGCCATATAGTAGTGGTTATATTTAGAATTATGAATACATCTTTATAATTTAAAAACATTATGTTGAAATTTTTTTGTGAATTAAAGTTATTATTCTGGTTTTTGAGAAATATAAAAACATCTAATATTTATGCTAACACAATACTGTCAATATTATGTTGTTCAGAAGTCCTATTTTATTATTTAATCATGTAATGAGCAATTAATTCTGCATCAACATATTCTGAAACAAGCACATGTTATTTTTTTTTATATTATTTCCTCAGAAATATTATTTATTTACTTAACTGTTTACTACTAAGTAATTTACATGTATTTCTTTATGTAAGAAAGAAAATTTTTAACATTACAACAGCAACCACTCATTGTGGACCATGTTTTCATTGTTTAATGTGTGTTGGTATTGTTGCGCAATCAACAATTTTCAATAAACTCTTTATGGTTTGCCATGGAACTTACGATAACCACTATGTTGTTGTAAGTTACTTCAGTATGTATTTAATCAATGCCTGATTAAAATTGTGTGATTCATTTCCTGTTGTAAGTATTTTAATGTTATTTTTGCGAAAACTGACATCCATATTATTGAATGAGATGTAATTAAATCATATCTTTTCTCTGTCACAGTATTAAGTGATTATTAGAGGGTATACATAATCAAGCTTATCGGGTAACAAATAGATATTGTGTCTTTGTTATGATAATTATTACATTGCAATTAATTATTTATCATATTATCATCAAACCATCCCATAGGTGGTAAGCATAGGTATGTCACCCACACCAAGTATGTATGTATATGTCCCTAACAACAAACAAGCCTGTTATCACAAACAAAATAACACAGTATTTGTTTATATTTATTGATAAATTCAAGTAGTCTTGATCTTAGAAATGAATTCCAATAATTTAGTATAATTTCTTTTCAGCAAGCCGTGGTGGTCATGGCTACGCTCATCCAAGAGAATGGAATCAAGGAGTTGAGCAAAGGCACACATGGTGTGGTGTCCAACCATGGCATATCTACACACACTGTCCCCAGTCATATGGTGCCTGACCATGAGTATTGCGAGGCAGGCTCCACCATCGTCCCGCAGGGCTGCGTGGACGGCGCGCCCGTCGCCGACGCGCCGCCACACGCCATCGAGGAAGAAGATACCCCTGAGATAGATATCATGATAAACAATGTAGTGTGCAGTTTTAGTGTTAAGTGTCACCTGAACTTGAGACAGATAGCATTGAATGGTGTTAATGTAGAATTTCGTCGTGAAAACGGAATGGTCACGATGAAGTTGCGTCGACCTTACACGACCGCCTCAATTTGGTCCTCGGGCCGCGTGACGTGTACTGGCGCCACCAGCGAAGACCAGGCCAAGATAGCCGCGCGTCGCTATGCGCGTGCTCTCCAGAAGCTGGGCTTCCAAGTCCGCTTTCAGAACTTCAGAGTAGTCAATGTATTAGGAACCTGTCGAATGCCCTTCGGTATACGCATCATAGCTTTCTCTAACAAATACAAAGAAGCAGAGTGAGTACCTGTTATTATAATATGTTATTTATTTTTTCCTATGTCAATAACCTGCACTCTGGATTCAAATTTATGATTCATGCCAAATGATAAATTAGACTACAGTAAAAGTTCATTAATCTCAAACATGCCCCAATTTCCATGTTCCTAACATGAATACAGATATTTGTAAATATTTTCGTATGTTATATTAGCATTATATGAAAAGTTTTGTTATGTAAAAAGAGTGACTGGCAAAATCAAGAGGTTGTTTTCTCTTTTGTGAACATTATGTTTTACTATTTTGTAAAATGCATTAATATTTACACAATCTTTAGTATGTTTTGATGTGCGTTTTTTCTATTTATTAATTCACATAGACAAAATCAAAATAACAAACAAATAACAAAAGAGTGCAAAGGTGGCTTAATTCTAAAAAATAAGATGAGTAGAAAGAGAGTCATTAGACTAAAAAAAAAATTGCTTTATAATAAAGAAAGAGTCCTGGATTTTTTAAAATTTTATCATTACATCCCTCAATATTGGAATTGAATTTTATTGAATAGTGATTTCTATATTTACTATTGCAAGATGAGTGAACTTTTATTGTTTTTTTTTCAGTTATGAACCTGAATTGCATCCTGGTGTTACATATAAGCTGTATAATCCTAAAGCTACCCTGAAAATATTCTCCACTGGTGGTGTCACTATTACAGGTATAAAATGACTTGATGGATAACATTAATTACATTTATTACTATTTATTTTAATTTAATTAACAATTTTAGGTTAATTATCATTAATTTACTATTTTTGGTAACAATTTCCTCCATTTCGGGTAGTAACAAGCAGCAGCATTATAAGTCAATATTCTAATAACGAGTGTTACATATTTTAAAATTACTAAATAATATTTTTTAACAATTTCATTCCTTATCAATATCATAATGACTTTTATTTTTAAACTTGTTAACTTTTTAAAACTATAGTGGTATGTTTCTTTATGTAAACAATTGCCAAAGAACAATACCCATTTGATTGCAACAGCTAACACAGTTATAGAATAAGTCTGTTGCTTTGAATATTGTAAACAAAGCTATTTTTCTAAAGTCAATGCTTATTGCTCAATAGCAATTAGAATTATTCTGTTTTGGGTAGAATAATAATATAGTATAGTATAATAATATAGTGGAGACTGTATCTTCTTAAGTACTTTAAATATGTATTATTAAACAGATATTTTATTATAAACTAGCTGTTGCCTGCAACTTCGTCCGCGGTTACTATGGTTTTTTAACAATCCCATGGGAACCCTTTAATTTTTCGGAATGAAAAGCATCTAAGATGTTGACCAGGGATATAAGGTATCACAATGCAAAATTTCATTGAAATCGGTACAAACAGACGAACAGACAGAGAAACAATAAATTAATCTTTAATTATTGGTATTTTCCCTCTTTTTACATCCCCCTTACTTGATTTTAAGCATTTTATTCTTTGTACAGATGTTCGACTTGTACAGTTTTATTTTATGTATAGATAAATATCTTCATCTCAGCTCATACTAATTAGGTTAGGCTAACGTAAGCACTGTAAAGTTTGAGTTATGGAATCTATAAATTACGGGAATCGGTGCCGATGGATTTGTATGCCGATGTCGCCGTCTAATTTTGGGCTCGCGATTCCGTTGGGAATATCGATAAACCATTATAATACTTGTATATCATCTTCCTAAATGGGAAGTAGGTAATAAAACAAGTTTTTCATTTTTCAGAACCTTCAAATATTATACCATAGTATACTTGTACTAAACATAACCGTGAAACGCGTTACGTATTGTTAAAAAAATTGTCGGTTCCGGTCCCGCCCACCATATGGCGCTTCGAGTTAAATTAATTTTAATCGTGGCTTCCAATTTGATTAGCCAATGTCCAGATTTGTTGGTTCTTAGATTGGTTACCAACTCTGCAAAGCAATTAGAATTGTGCAGTTACAAGAGAATAGGTAAAGTACGTATTGTAAATAGCACAAGTAACTAAATAGTGTGAAAAATCTGTTGAACCACCTGGAACAATGAGATATTTATTTATGTTAGTTAAATTATAATTGGTCGACAAAAGCTCTAACTTCAGTTTAATATGTTTATAAACGAACATAAGACATTCACAAAAGGGGTATTCACATAAGTCAGAATATTTTAAATGTTTATTTGTTTTGGGATATAAGAGGGTAAGAGAGAATGGATGTACTTGTTCTAGGAGAAGAAAAAATATATAGTCAGGGTTCCTTCGTCAACACCGCATTCGCAAAGGGAGCTATCCTTCACTCTTATTTTAGCGAGGAAGACGGGATTGCATGCGTGACCAAGTCTTAAGGAGGCAAATGATTGAGACGGCTTGCTTGTAACACAAGCAAAAAAGGGGGGCTTTAGTGAACCATGGCTTCTGAATGTCCGGTTGGATATCAGCGTAGCGATAGCCCTTCGAACGGCTTGATGGCTTCCATTCTCTAGACCAGTTGGCATACAACTCCGCTTTAGCCATAGATTGCAAGTCCATAGTAAATATGGGATGGGCTATGGGTGGTGCAACCATTTAGTGGCCTGCTTTGCTCATGAATCAGCCGTTTCGTTGCCTCTAACACCCTTGGCTATAGTGATGTTAAACCCTTGTTGATGGCACTCCAAAAGAATTGTTATTATTTTTTAAATTATTTGAGACGGGTCTACACCGAAATTGGTTCGCAAGTATGGCCTCAAGACAACTCTTGGAATCACTAAAGATAGAAGTTTTGCTAAGATTATGTGATGAGCCTCAATAAATATTGAGGTTCTTTTTGAACACTTAAAGCTTAAAATAATTTTAAACTTAGGTATCCCCACGGCCGCTCCTATATTACCTTCCTCGGAGATTTTTGAGGCATCTGTCTGTATACAAGGTGTTTCAAAAACAAAACAAAAAAACTTTCGGCTTTTTTTTTCGCTGTAGGGTCCCCTTATACATAACTCATTGCCGAAATATGAATACCATAGCTTGATATTTTTAATACCCGATTTTTTATTATTATTGCCAACAATTTAAAACTATCGACGTTAAAGCGCAACTCTATTATAGGTTTAGTTATGTTTATTAGTAGAAATTACTTCCCAAATCTTTAACTCTGTTCCTACTCCTGGAAGCTAGTACTAGGCGGTACTTCGTCATCAGCCTATATACGTTCCACTGCTGGGACAGGCCTTCCTCATGGAGAAACACATGAGGAGTATGGGCCGTAACACCACCACGCTGGCCCAATGCGGGTTGGTGGGTAGAAACGGTCACAAATGCAACCGGGACCAACGGCTTAACGTGCTTTCCGGAGCACGGAGGAGCTCGAGATTTCAATGTCTTGGTCACCCATCTGCGGCCTGACCATGGCGAAGGTATCTTTGTTTTCGATCGAAGCCAAAGCGCACTGACCATTACGCCACCGAGCTCCTCGGCGGTACTTAAAATAGATTTTTAGGGGTGAGTTTTGAAACATCGTGTATATTATTAGCTAATCGGCCCATTGTGTTGCAATAATTGCGTTTAATTTTTCGTTTATCAATGGTGTATTTTGGGTAATACCTAATTCTTTGATAATAACCGAGATAGCTGAGTATTGCGTAGCAAAAAGTGGGTTCAGTTTAGTTTATATATATTGGGCATGTTAGCTGATTTAATTTAACTTGTTTTAAAAGGCAGCACGTTTCTTTGTGTGCCAAATATAATGAGTTATCTTGAGCTATTTGATGAAAAGCGGTTTGGAACATTTGGAGAGAAATCTGCCGCAAAAATACTGTTTTCTGATTCCCAGAGGAGGGTTTCCAGCCTCTACCAACATTGCACTGATTGGGGACTTCTTGCGTTCGTTTTCTCTTTAAATTGGTATGAATTTGTGGCGTCTCAAATATATAGTTAATGGAAGTACTACCGTCCCCAGGATCTGGGGGGTTTGTATCCATATTTACCGACTAATTTGTTTTATACGTAACACACAAACACAATAATAAAATGGGTCAACAAGAAGGGCTTAAGAGCACTTACGCACTTGTATCACGCAGTCAACCTAAAGGCAGTCCCCATTCGGGCGCTTCGAGTAGTGGCGGGTCCCTCGGATCTGTCATAATCAGAATTTGTCGTATTTTTAATTCTTCGTTCGATTATCGTGTGCGAAAAATGGCTTCATGTGGGTATTCCAACCTCTGCCTACTCGGGTATATGGCCGTAATGATTTTCTGTATTTCGCTCATCCAAAAGAATATTGACGTAATTACGTTTTTGGGATTTTTCAGGAGAGCGTTTTAAAAGTTTGACATCGTAAATATTTTGTATTTCCAATAATTCTATTGATATATTTTAATAGTTATGTTGTGTTACTTTACTACCAATAATATTATAAAAAAAGATTGCGAGAAAACTCAAGATAACTATTAAAAAAAAACAAATGAAACAAACCAGACGTACATTTATGACATTTTATAAATGAAATAATACAATTATGACATTAAACTAGGTTTGGAAATGGAAATAAATAATGAATTTAATCAACATTATATTCTTCAACATTATTTCAATTTCAGTTTATTTTTTTATAAATCTGTCTACATTTTATAAACTTGGTCGATGTTTCCGCGTATCCTTACGAAGTATAGGCCAAAACCATGACGGTGACTTTTTCTGTCGGAAACTAATGGAATAACAATTCGGTCCTTTTTACCGTGGATAAAACGTGCAAAACATGAAATTATGGCATCAAAAACTCATTGTCGACTTTTTGGTAATTATGTCAATATCCTTTTGGATGAGCGATTTTATGTTCATGTTTATTATCTTTTACCTACGTGTATGTTTTTTGTTTGTCGTTTTCTAAGCGACATTGCTTGCATTCAAAGGTCGCATTCTGCCGCCTGAGGAAATTGCACCGACGGTCCTGACCTATTTCCATTTAATCTGCTATACTTTTAACGTGATCCTCGAAGGAATGTGCGATACAGTTTTGTACTCCTGCGCAGTGTCGTTTCATTCAGTCATTCATTTCGTACTGTAGTATCTATAGTCTATCCATTTTGATCTGAGACAAAATGTAAACAAACCATAAAAAGGGTTCTTTAAGATGTCGTTGTTCATTGCCATAAAGGTTTTATCAAAAACATACGATTATTTAATATTTTATGATTACAAACTTTTTAAATTATGTAAATTAAGTAATAACTTGTCACCTACAAAAATTTTTTGGTATTTTTACTTCAATGTTATATTTTTAACGTAATTTTAGATTACTAAATTAATCGTTGCTACTAAAAAGACCTAAAACGCATAGTATTCTCAAACTTTTATTATGCGTATAGAATACTTCCAAAAGAAGATGATGATCATCATAACATGTTCATGACACCTTGAATCTACTTTGAATTTAATTGTTATATTTCATATATAGGATCATTTGGATGATAGCAATGATAGCTTGTTTTTAAATACACTTAACATACCTAATACTCGTAAAACATTACTTCATTTCACAAATAAATAATGTTTATATTCATTGACAATATTGGTATATTAAGTATGGCTAAAAAAATTAGAGCCCATATTATTTTGTCCCAGAATTGGATAAAAAGTTTGAGAACCACAAATTCTTTGTTTACCTTTTGTCTCAGATCAAAATGGATAGAGTATATATGTTTTCGTGTAACTATGTTCAATAACTATGACTTTATTAGAACATATTTATTAATTAAACATGCTGGTGTACAGAAACAATAATCCAACACACCAGTCTGTAAGTCAACAATACATGTTAATTAAATTCAATTCAAGATACAAAATAATAAAACTTAAACTATCAATGATTATATAAAATTCGTCAACTTAAATAGTTGGAGTTTAAATTGTAACAAAAATTCAAACATAGACAAAAGAACAATTACTAACGTTAATAATATATTGACCATCAAATTATCATCACGGATATTGCCTTATATCATATTGTACATTTTTTTGGGCAAATAATTTTTGTTAACAGTATATACCTATCTTCTTACGAATTATTTGCTCTCTAATATGACTTGACTCTTTGTTGCTATTTTGTTTTTGCGTTATTCACTTTCAAGCCAACCTTAGTTTCAACCTTAGTCATTGGCCGTTACTGGTCGTAGGCTTCCCCTGAAATGTGCGTCGTCATGTTAAAAAATGAAAATAAATATGAATGCAATGCTTTCCGTTTCCAGCACGAAGCGTAGGCGACGTCCAGTCAGCGGTGGAGCGCATCTTCCCGCTAGTGTACGAGTTCCGCAAGCCGCGCACGGCGGCGGACGAGGAGCTGCTGCGGCAGAAGCGCGGCAACAAGGCGGCGCCCCCCGCGCCCCCCGCGCCGCCCGCCGACCCGCTGCTGCTCGTGACGCTCTCCGACGACGACGACAAGCACGCCTGGCAGTGACCGCCCCGCACTCCGCCGCTCGGCACCACGCGTGTGAATTGTCAGCCAGTTCATGCCAAAGATAATTTATTAGGGAGACGCGACACCTCTACTACTCTACCTGCGTGTACGCAGTAGGCACACTCGCGCTATACCAAATTTTGTCATGAATCAATTATGTTCAGAGAATTAATCTCGGTGACGATACTCAGTCTCGTTTTCTTTTGCTGTTATGATCGATGAAGTTGTAGTGATAATAGTGTTCATAAGATTTGTTCTAAGAATGATGACTGAATGATTAGTTAGACGATAGTGATTGTAAATATGAAAGCTTGGACATTATACGTTTAAATAAAAACCACTTTGTTTCATTCAGTACCTAGCTTAAGGACTTTTTTATATTTGGTACTAGTTTGTTGCAAATTGATTATTGTAAAATAACCCGTGATATTGCAAGGCGAATAAAATAATTTATTATTACTTACTTTTGTTATCAATGAACACCTATAAATTGGAATTATAGGAATGTTTTAATCCCCAAATACGATGCGTAGTTCAAATAAATATTACAAGTAATGTTTTTTTACTTGGTAAACAATCATAGGATACCTTTACATTGAACAGCATATGAGATGAGGGAAATAAACTTAAATAGTAGTTTATGTAACTGTCACATAATAAAGATTATTAAACACGAGCTTGGTTTAGAATCACGTGAGTGTTTTAATACCGAGTTTTGTGCAGTTACATACACACACATATGTGTTACTACGCTCATTATTCAAAGAAATAAAACAAAAAATATAATTAATTTTATTTATTATTGGCGGTCTGGAAAACATTTGTCATAGTTTTGTGCGTTTTTAAGAAAATAAGTGTTGCATAATGAGTCCAACCTGTTGCATAATGGCCATTATGTTACAGTTTCCATTTTTAGATTTTCGGTTTTATCATCTGTGTTAAAAAGTATGACATTATGAGTTCATGTCTGAGTTTATAATTCGAAAATTGTAACATGAATGTAGATAAAATAGATTAAACGTCGGTAATTTATTATTAAAGTATGAGTAGTTTGGTAAAAAATATTGCTACACCAAAAATATTGAAAACACTAAATTTTACTGATACACTCTAATATTGTAACATAAACTTAGAATAAAATGAATGAATGTTTGTGCGAGTCGCGAGTTGGAAAATGACTGACGTTTGAAATATTTTGAATGCATTTATGTGATTCAATTAAAAATGCTATGTTGCATTTTTTTTATGTGCGGAATAACACCGTACAAGGTTAAACTACAGATTCTGTTTAGTAGTATGTAACAGTGTCCTGGCTGTTGGAATTGCAGTAATGGATTTAGTGTCCGGTAACAGCAACAGCCCCAATTACTTGGGACCAATAAAATATTAGGTACTGGCAGTGTTATGAGCAAAGTGGGTGTGAAAGCCCTTCCCTACCACTTCGAGAATATACTTAGGTTAAGTATGTATGTAGGTATTAGTCCCGCATATAAACCTTCGTTGTCTATCCAGTAAACATTTTGTGTTCTCTTTTATTTTGGTCGATGTAAAGAAAAATGACATTGTTCTTACATTTGGTATTTAATTACTTAACTGTACAATTATAAGGCCGTAATAAAATCTAAACAGTGGTCCAGAAATGATTTAATCAGTGCAGTAATAGTAGTAGAAGCTTAACATTTTAGTGCTTTTTTATTTAACTTATTCGAAGTTTCTTTTCCCATATTGCAAAGAATTTGCGTGCGCTGTCGAAGGCTCTGAGGGTGTCCCAGTGGAGCTTAAAGCTGTAAAGACGTTATCAGAAAAACATGAGCATAGGTAATTAAAAAGCTTGCAGAAACATGTAAGCAAATAAGACATCTTGAAATTATTGAACCTTTGATCAGTGTTTGTATTAAAAACATACATTTCTATATAAAATGTAAATATTAAAACTTAAAAATAATCATTACAAGTAAATTACTTCAACATTTTTATGTAGGTATCTAATTTGGCTTGTAGGTATAAATTGAATTACAATAGGTATAAAGACCCACTTGCACCATCGAGCGTTAGCGTCAAACCCAGGGTTAAATATAGGGCTTACTCGTGGGTTAGGCGCTAATTCTTGATGGTGCCAGGCAAAGGGGTGCCAGGGTTAAACCCTAGGTTAGTCGCCTCGATGTTGCAAGCGGGGCTTAACAAGTTAATTAGATAACATTAAAATGTCCAATTTATTACAATTATAAAAGTTTTATGGAAAATTAAGTCTTATAATAATGCGAGTATTAGTCAGACTCGCGCGTGGCTAACGCGGCCAAGCAGGGCGTGCGCACTGCTGTGATATGAGTCTTGTAGTGATGGAGTCAAGAGTCAGACTCGCGCGTGTCGTACTCGTCGCTGGTGAGCTTGGCGCGAGGCCGCGGCCGCCGCGCGCGCGCGCAGTCCGCCGGCGTGCGGATGTGCGCGCTCATGTCCAACACGGCCAGGCGCGGCGTGCGCACTGCTAATGTGCCTGTTGACAATACCGCCATGTTAGTTGAGAGAACGGCAGCGGTAGCCGAGTTGGGACGGACGGGGCACTACTCGCTCGAGAGGCCGCGGGAAACGCGGGTTCGATCCCACCACCGCCACCACTGAGTTTGAATAAACTTATGTACTTACAGTTCATTATGAATATTCTTGTCTAACATTGTGCCTGGTGCATGGCAACAGGCTTGGCACCTGTTACATGGGGACCTAACATATCTGGCGAAATATAGGTGTTTAACACCTCTGACTACTCCTTAGGGGAAAGAGTTCTACGTGTGGCAGCAATTTATAGCGGACAGTATAGTGCGTGCTGGAAGTTTAGTGGGTCGTTATGAGAATTGTTAAATTAACCCACATAAACCTAGAGAGGCTGCTCATCTCTCGTAACTAAATACAACTTACCAGCATAAAAAACATAAAAAGCAATTTTCGAGAAGTGATCTTTTACAATACCGGTAATAACAGGCAAGAACGCATCCACATCAGGCACGGTATGCGGCCTGGCGCGGCGGGCCGTGTGACGCGACATGCGTGGGAGTAATATCCGCAGCGGTGGCGACGCCTCGGGCAGCGGCGGCGACAGGATGCGTGCGCGCACCACGCGCCCGCGACGCTCGGGCGACGAGCTGGGGGACCTGGGCAAGTTCGTTTTGACATCAACCCAATTGCCTGCCTTTTTTATATACAGCTCAGCAAATTACTCAACATAGCATTAGATGAGTCCATAAGCGAAAGAAGCTAGAGCAACAGCATAAAAAAGCAGGCCTTGTATATCATCATTAAGCCCAGAGACACCCACTGCAGGACATAAACCTGCCCCAAGGCTCTCTTCAATGACTAGTCCTGCGCTACCCGCATTCAATGACTTCTGCGATATTCGCTAGGTTTATGGTCTACCTAATATAACCTATGCTAATGTTTAGGAAAGAGATCACTTCCTTTTTATTTATTTACAATTGATTCTCGCAATTAGTCCTCCGCCAACCCACTGATAGTGTATTATGATACTTGTAGCACCATCTATTCTGCGCAAGAGAGTTTAGGTTCCATTGGAGTCGGGTACGACATTTTGCAAAGAAAATCAACTCAGTGTATTAACCTACCCACTTAATCGTAAAGTTAAGCGCAATATGCCTTATTCATAGGAAGCTATGGGTATTAATAACCTTTCCCTCTCAGTAACAGGTCGTTTCTTTCGTCTTCGTCCCCTCAAATCCTTCTTCTTGCTTGACAAGCTTATCCGCGGAGGAATCACCCCTATATGCCTGTAGTAGTCGCACAGAGCTTTTGCTAGGGATCGACCGATTTTAGCATCTGCTGATAGTGTTCAGGGTAAATATTGTTTAGTGCAAGTGCATGTCAACAGGCTTTTAAAACATCAGGCGATATGTGAGTAATCTAACCTAGACCTCAGCCTACCCCTTCGGAAATAGAAGCGTTAAGATAAATATGTTGTTGATAATTAGAAAAGACTAAATGGTTTACTGTATTTTTTTTTCAATTGTACATATGTGGGTTAAGCAGCAACCAAATCTCATAACCGAATAGGTCATACCTACTGCTAGGTACATGCCTCCCTACAAAGAGAAACATGAGGAGTAGCTAATATTATTTATATTCGTAGTCCAACTGCTGAGCACAAGCCTTTCTCATGCAGAAATATGAGTATGGGCCGTATAACACTACCACGCTGGCCCAATACGAGTTGGTGGGTAGAAACCACAGATCACTGACAGCCGCCTCATCTATTCTATGGTAGAAACGGTTGTAATAGCGACCGGGACCAACGGCTTAACGTGCCTTCCAAAGCACGGAGGAGCTCGAGATTACAAAGATGTGGTCACCCATCCACGGCCTGAAGGTGAGGGTAGCTTTGTTTTCGATTGAAAGCCAAAACACACTAAACACAACGCCACCGAGCTCGTCTCTTTGCATTAATATGAGGAAATGAAAAGGATACAAGCTTCCTCGGTGTAGTGCAGATAGACCCCCCGGGGCGTGAGGCGCCGGCCGCCCTGCGAGGCGAGCAGCGTGTACGCGTCGACGCCGCCGGTGGGCAGCGCGCGGCGCGCCGTGCCCGCCGACTGCAGATCGCTGTTGAACATGCACGCCTCCGCCCGCCACGCCTCGATGCGGCTCGCGAGGAACTTCGGGAGCACTGCTTGGCGCTCGAACCTTTAATCATAAGTTTTTGAATCACTTCTTTAGAGAGAGAAAACCGCTTCGTAACGCGTTACGGCACCGGTCTGCCTGGCTTCCCTTTTTCTCATGCAAACGGCAGCGATAGACACGAGACACGCTGCTATCTCGGTGTAACTTAGAGCGCTAGCCATATTTTTAAAAGGGTATTCCAATTGGTCAGCAAAATCACAAATTGGGGAGCAACTGAAATGTGTTCTCTGCTGCCAAATTGTATAATATATGTTATTATTTTTTATGACCCTTAAAAATGCATAAAAATATTAGTTGCTTCTTAAAAAAATTGTGATTTTTAAAGCCCATAAAAAATAACCTTAACCTTATATCTATCATAATACATTTCCTAGGAATCGATCCTTGATCTTTCATTTATGCTTTTCCTAGATTTGTTACCGGAAATGTATACATTTTCGTTATACAAATTTTGACCACTGACCAACTAATTATTCCACTGATCAAATAAGTAATTATATTGCTGACAAAATATTTGTTAGCTGCCTTAATGATTAATCGGCAATTTTTTTTGCTGACCATATACCTAAGTAATTAAATGGATGCCCAATTAATAACTTCACTATTTCAAAATGTATAGCTAACAAAAATAAGGACTCTAGTATTGACAATAACAATTTCTTTGTTTCCTTGATAATCCATACTGAAAAAACTTAAAAAAAAAAACAAATATTTTATAATAGGATTTTGTTTTTTAAGAGTTTTTTGCAAGTTCTTCTCAGAACAAGGTCTCCTGGTAGCTAGTGAACGGTTGGCATAATTTGACATTCAAAAGAGTATGTTAAATACTCGTACCTCTAAACCATTTGACTTTGAAAAAAAATCTGAGTCTATACTCGTAGAAGCACTAAAAGTAGAAAATAATTTAAACTTTGTAAATAAGTAACTTCGCTATTGGTTTCATTCATTATAGAAAATTAAGAGATATATGTATTTAAATTTAACTATTTATAACGTCGGTGCCCAGCCTACAAAACAAAACTACTCGTCAGTACTTGATCAAAATGAAATGAATGACGTAGTGTTTCCTTGTTTATACAACCTCGAGCCCTCGAAGACAATAGGTATATCTACCAACTTACCTATAGACGTCATCGTAGGAGTTGCCCCTCACAAACACTCCTTCATGGCTGATGTCTCCGTGTATGTCTATGATGAAATCTAGCTGCATGCGCTGAAATCAGAAGTATTATCTGATCATCTGCACGGTTAATGAAAACAGCAAAATATAACCGGCTGAGACACTCCCGAGATTCTACGGGCATTCAAAATATCCATAGTGAATTATTATATTAATGTTGGCAAAAAACTGTTGATGTTTTTCCTAAGAGTTACCGTACCGAATGAATTTCTCAAAAAGTTGTGAAAAGGTTTTTAAAGGTCTCTACCTTCTCGGAGTTGAGCTTGTTGATTTGTTCCTTGACGGCGATGAGCGCTGGGTGCGCGTACGTCGTGGGGCGGTTCCAGCAGCGGTTGAAGTCGGAGCCGAGCAAGTCCGAGCGCTGGTTGCCCAGGAATACCCCGTCCGGGTTCAACATTGGCACTACCTGACATTCAGAGAAGATAAAAAAAACATGAAATTACATAGCTCCACCTCAAGAAAATCAGATGATGATTCCATCCACGTCATTGTCCTCGTGGCAAGGGTAGGTAGAGCAGCAATAAAAATGTAGTTTTTGTCGCTCCAGTTACCCTTGTTTCCGGCAACTAGACTCTACTCTTACATAACATCTTAAAAGTTATTTGTTTGTTCTTTGTTTAAAAAACCAAATTATGTCTATACCTGTTTAGTAGCCAAATCAAAAAAAGTACCTGTATCACTACATTTTCCCTTAAAGCTCTAGCCTTCTCCGAGGAACTTGCCAAGTAATCCAAAAAACCTGAAAATATTTGTTAGTGTTATTTATAGCTTATTCAATGGAATTCTATTTTTGGGTTTTGTCTAAAATAGCAGGTTAAAAAATTCCTTAAAAATAGAGCAATTTGCAAATACCTATTTACCTACGTTACAAAATAATTTTGATTTATGCCATGACTTATCTATAGGTACAGAGGTAGCTTATTCTGATGACTATTAAAAATGATTTATCTACTCACCTTGACAAATAAACGAGGAGGCGGGCTCCCCGCCGTGCGCCCGGGCTATGACGAACACCACTCTCTTCTTGGGCTCCGCAGATTTTCCCTTCACTGGGGGCTCTTCCTTTATCTCAACGTCTCTTAATTCAAAATTTCCTATAGTGACTAGGTCTATTCGACGTTTTTGCTGGAAGTAAAACATTTATAGTTTTGATTGGACCATTAAATGTCTTTAAACTTGACAAGTAGCTTTCAATACATATTAAAAAAAACGACATGTATGCTATATTATTCCAACACGTTCGTCATCTCTGAGGTCCTGGGTGCTATTTCTAATAATTATAATTTAACATTTTTAATGTTACCTACATTATTATATGCAAAATACAACTTTTCCTATTGCTTCACTGTACCAACCTCGGCAATAAATAGCCTTGCCCGTGGCGTACGCCTGAGCCCGCTAGAGCCAGGCCGTGAGGTGGTGTTGGTCTTGCGAGAACTGGCACACGTTCTCCTTCTGGTCGACGCGAACGCTATTGGCTCACCGTAGTCTCGGCAATGGTCTCGCTAGTGGCGTACGCCTGCGCCCGCTAGAGTCAGGCCATAAGGTGGTGCTGGTCTTGCGAGAACTGGCACACGTTCTCCTTCTGGTCGACGCGAACGCTATTGGCTTACCGTAGTCTCGGCAATGGTCTCGCTAGTGGCGTACGCCTGCGCCCGCTAGAGTCAGGCCATAAGGTGGTGCTGGTCTTGCGAGAACTGGCACACGTTCTCCTCCTGGTTGACGCGAACGCTATTGGCTCACCGTAGTCTCGGCAATAGTCTCGAACGTGGCGTACGCCTGCGCCCGCTTGAGCCAGGCAGCGAGGTGGCGCTGGCTGCGTGAGTATGAGTAGGGCGCCGCCGCCGAGAACTGGTACACGTCCTCCTCCTTGTCGAACGCGAACGCTATGGTGAGAATCTTGCGGCTACGGTGCACCAGCGAGCGGTGATAAAACACTAGCCGTCTTGGTATGCGTTGCCTGAGGAGCAATTAAACTTATCCATTTATAAGTGTATTTACCGAAATAAAAATTTTAATCTGGTCTTAAATGTAGGTGTTAGTGTATTAGCATATCATAACGCCTCTATCCCCGAAAGAGTAGGCAGAGGTGCTAAACGCGTTATAAACACATTGACATTATAAACTAAATCTTTTTCCTGCCCTTGTTCTACTCAAAGTAGTATCGACGCCACAGTATCGACGCACCTCATCATCTACTTTTTCCGATTTTTATTATTAAAATAAATATTAAAGTATGTAAAAATAATTAAAACTTATTATATACCGGCGGCGCTGCGGCGGCGTGCTAACATACAGGTAGAGACGACTACCTGTATGTTAACGTCACGTGTAGTCGTCAATTTAAAGTGAAATTCTACAGGATTACATACGGTGCAGTTCTAAAGAATCTTGTTTTCTTATGTACTTGTAGTTTTTACGTTTGTATTTTAGGGGGAAAAGTATAAAATGAATAATAAAATATTACCCTTGCTTAATGCTGTAATGGTCTTTCACAGGTAATGTGTTCCTGTGAAACACCATTACAGCAACGATATATTTTACCCTAAGTACCACTACATTGTTTACGTAGGAATTCAGAATCAAGTAGAAAACAATTAATCGATTGAAACTGTCTAATATTGTTGCTTTGGAGTCTGTTCCACTATTTTTGAGAGCAAAACTCATATCTTTTCAATGTCTTATTTTAAGACATCGATATTTGGCCGCTAAAACTGAATTCCAACAATCTATTGAACGTTTTTTATGGCAAATATAATTTATTAATGCTTTAATCTAACAATGAAAACAAACAGTAACTAACTAATTATTGAAATAAGTGGCAGCCCTCACTCAGTAGTTGCGTAGATCAATCAAAGTGTCGGTCCGCACTCGACCCATACCCCGCGTCCTGACTTCCTGAGTTATCGGCCTTACCGCTGACTGACGTGCGTTACTCCACTTTGCATAACGCTTTTCATGCTCAGCTTACCACATTACCTATATACCTCACATAATGCTTCCATTGCAATTACCTGTTTTCCTAATTATTTAACTTTGGAGTTTTATGATTTTCATAGTTTTCGTCCGTAACATGAGAGTAGATATCTAAGCCAATAGTTGTCGAAGAATCATAATCTTTGAAAAATGCAGTATGTTTAGATTTTTTTATAAACTTTAACAATGTTGTTGACCTATTAAGGTATGAACCCATAAATCCGGGAGAATTTTAAGAATTTAATATTATCAATAATATTTATCATACTAATAGGTTCGTATAATAATATTAAATTATGTGGAACAACAATTTTCCCTGTAAAAATATGCTGCTGAAAACATATTCTTCTCATTTTAATAGAAAATAACTAACATTATTTATTTTAAATATAGAATATTCAAATATTAGATTAAACGACATGACCAAATCAATAAATAAATAAATATCCTCAGACTTTCACATCTACCAACTAGTCCCATTTTAAGCAACTAATGCTGCTATAATATTGTTGATGCTCACCACTTCTGTCGTGAAGTAGACCGAACTAAAGGTGTCATATCTCCATTGTACAAAGTTGTTTCCTTCCCTAAGTTCACTAAATTAAAAATCACCCTCTGAAATGAAAATAGAAATAATATTAAAATAATTGAAACAAATGAATGCAATAGAAACTTTAAATAATGTCAAGGCTGTTTATTTCCTTTTCGTTTTACTTATCATATCACCGTAACTAAGTACTCGTATGTGTATATTTACCTAAATCTTCTTTTTTTATAAAAACAAACACTAGTTGTTGCCCGCAACTTCACTGGGCGACGACACGTTTCTGGTTTTTTGACTATCCCACTTAACACTTAAATTTTGCGGAATAAAAAGTATCTAAGATGTTGACCAGTGATATAAGGTGTCACCATGCAAAATTTCATTGAAATAGGTCCAGCCATTTCGGAGATTAGCCCGTTCAAACAGACAAACGGACGAAAAGACAGAGAACAATATATGTATAGGTTGGACTAATAAATACGTGATGGTAAGCAGTACCTACTTGTAGATACCATATTCGAAAGTGGCTAGAGCAACTAACAGAATAAAAAGCAGACCAAGGCTACATAACTTTAAATATCTATAATGTTCTTTCTCTCGCCTCTATCGAAGGATGTGCTATCGGTGTGCGAACAAAACATTACCTGTGAACCTCTTTACTAACGACGAACCCCAGCAGGCCTTTCTAAGTAATCTAAACAAAATAAATTATTTGAAAAACTTCGTTCTACAAACCTGATCCTGCTTAACATTTTCAACGGTAAAGTTATACCAAAACCTGGCCCTTGGCCTGCAGGTGTCGGGTCTGACGAACAGGTCATACTCCAGGTCGGTGACGTGGTCGGCGCGGGCCAGGTTTCCGCACTCGAAGGCCGCGTCGAAGCATAGCTGGCCCCGCTTAGCCTTGCCGCTCTGCCCCGGAGGCCGCACGATCAGCCGGTTCAGGTTGCCGAGCCCACCTTCTCCGTCGCTTTCATCGCTGTCTGAGAAGGCGAAACGATACAATGTCGCGTCCACTTCAATCTCACTTCAATCTCACTTCAATCTCAAAATGTTGCTTTCGGAATTCGGAAACCACGAAAATTATTCCCATGTTGATTTAAAGAAAAATTGCACCCGCCATCTTAATTTCAAAGTAGAATTCTGGTAGAATTACGTTCAAGTACCTACTGAGGAGGAGGAGGTACTCACTAAGGTGAGAGGCAGATTATCATTTATTATTTGTATATAATACATCATCACTCCTCTTTCCCCGAATTTCACCAGTTGTGTTAAGTCCCCATGTAACAGGAGATGACCATGTTGTGATTAACTGGGCACAATGTCAGGCAGCGGCAGCCGAGTTGTGTCCGTCACAACTCGGCTACTGCTGCCTTTTTAAGAATTAAATTGTAACAGGCCGATGTCTGTAAAATTTTAGGAATTTATAAACATTTCTTACATATAAAAAAACTATATTTAATGGCCTAACCAAAAAATTATAAATCACTAATACGCCGATACTTCTGGGTATCACATCACTCCGCTATCGAGGTATACCGTCAGGTCCGCGATGGTATATAGAGGCATGCTCCAGCTGATCCACGTAGGCTGACATATCGGCACACACTGCCGGACTCCTGTACTTAGAGCTAGGCGAAGATTACCGGCAATTCCTAACGGCCTTACGGTAAGGAAAACCGTTTTAGCGATCACGCCATCCTTCGTCTTATTGGGAAGTCAATTGAAACGTTAACAAGTTCCCTAAACTATTATTGAAAGTCACGCTGAGTGCCTGATGGATATTGACACAGGCTAGATTGGTTACACCTACAGTCTCGTAGTGTCGCATTGAGCTATTTTACAATGGAATGAAAAGAGGTTTTTTATTGTTTTTATCTCGGAGTCAAATTTCAAAGTTTAAAAAATAGGTCAGGTATTTGTTGGCCGTCCATAGAGTTTGAAGCTTATGTATTCAAAGTACTTATTTTAATTAAATATAGTATTGCGATAGTAGTTTTGAATCGTCACTAATAAGCCCGCACATAAATAGTTAAACTATAATATCGGCACAACTCGCCATGGTCTTCGGTTCTATTCCCGCCTGTGTTTCCGTTTGAAAGCTTATGTTAAGCCTATTACTTATATTATTAGCTTAAAACAGTGCCTGGTGCAGGGCAATACATACATACATATCCAATCACGACCGGTATCCCCCAAGGGTTAGACAGAGACTAGGCAAAATCACTGCAAAAACAGTCCACTGCCATAGTCCGCGCTTCACCAAGCAGTGACTGCACAATTGCACGTGGTGGCATGATAATAGACTCGTTTAATAGGGACCTTGACCCATAATATATTGTAAATCTGTGCTTTATCTTAGTAAAACGTGGAGGGAGAGTAGGCCTCTACATATAGACGGTGATGATACGTATATTACTCACGGAAAAATTGTAGATCGTTTTCAGGCACTGATAATAATATGTAGAGTTGAAAGTTATTATTATTTATTTTTATATTATATATTATAATATAAAATATTATATATTATTATTATTTTTACTTATTGTGATCTGAACCTAAACTTGCTGTGTGGGTCGAGTTTTTGCACGCAAGTGTATTAGACAATGTAGATATTACTCTCGTAGCACCTCTGTTTTAAAGGTTTACAATTGCTGCCGAAAATAATTTTCTGTCTATACTTACCTAAAATTCTTACAAGTAGTAAAAAAGTTGTTCGTATTAGGATAAAATAAAATAAGACGTATTTTACGGCACACCGCCGTCAATAAGGTACGCCTCTATTTTAAAATATAAAGCATAGAAGTATTTTTTAAGAAAACTGCCGAAAAATAGGCATTAAAACTTTTTTAAAAACGATTTCTTGTCTTTAATAAATAAAGACTATCGACAACTGCATGCAACACATCTCTAGTTGAGTTTATGGGCTCGAGAACACCATTTATTTACTTTTTCATGCTACACATACTTCCCTGTGGTGCAGTAGGCAATTGTAGTTTGTCTGTTTGTATTTTAAAAAGATAACTTTTTTGAATACTTAATAGTTTAATCCAATTTAATTGATAAATTACTTAATTTTTTAAACTAATAGAACGGAATGTAAATACACCAATCGAGTTATTCATAAATATTAACGTCTTAATAAACCTATTTTAGTAAGTGAGTGTTTTGTTTTACTTCTATCAAACACACATCTTAATTAGAAAGAAAGTGACAAATCACTTTTTAACTAAAAAAGGTTTATTATGCCATTAATATTTTTTATGAATAACACGGTAAGTATTTATTCAAATTTTTACATATAACAAACGACAATCGACAAAAAACAAATGACGTGTTTTTTAGGTTACATCAAAATTTTATAAAATTTAATTGAATTTATCATAATTTATGCAATAATTCTATAAATTATATAAAATACATATAATCTAACATCCAAATTCCATATCAAAGCATAATATCACACTCACCTGACATTATTAAATCCTCGGCATGAAGACCAAACAGTCACAAACAACACAAATTCCTAAATGTACTTAACTCATTATAAAATGAAAATTTCCAAATTCCCTTTGTTCTGTGGGGTTGCCACGATACGCCGTAGTGCGACATTTCTTTTTCAATAAGTGTATACAATAAAAATAAAATGCAATCATTATGATTACTGCCGTACGTAAAGCCGGGTGGCAACCGTAGCGTGGCAACCGGCTGACAGGGGCTCGCTTGTTATACGTTACATATATGTATTTATGTAGGTTTATTGTTGTGAATGTATAAGAAGTCTAAAACGTAAGATTTGTGATAAGTCAATAATCATTGTAATATTTGGAAATCAAAGCATCAACAAGAGAAGAAATGATTTTTATTTATAGTGCTTGCAATCAAGAAGAAACGATTAAAATATACAATGAGTTCGTAATCCTTTTTTTAACAGTTCTCTACAGATTACCTAATCATATAATATTTACAAAGCTTTATTTAAACTGCTACGAATGCTACGCCGTAGAAACTTATAAGGTAAATCTCCCTCAAATATAGAGGCCATAATAATTTTTCGTCTTCATATACCTAATGTTTTAAGCTATATAGTTCGAGTTCACACAGAGTAAGTTGATTTGTGAGTGTAGTGCTCTGATTTGTTTTTAGAATCAAATAACAAGACCACAAATACTAATTTTATGTTTACTACTTTCGGGAATGATCAGGACCTAGACACTATCACGGCGATGATAAGCGATGCAGAGCAGCCATTGTTGATTTAAAAAGGTCATTTAGCATCCATATATCCACACGTAAGGAATGGAAGCGAGGGCTAAAAACTACTAAGGAGAACAGTCTAACATGGTTTACTGATGAATCCAAGATGGAGACACAGTGGCAGGAATTTATGCCAAAGGGCACAGAAATTACCAAAGCATAGAAGTATGCAACATTTTCCAAGCAGAAACATATGCAATAATTGCCTGCGCTCAGAAGAACATTGACTTATTGCCTAGCGGCACTCAAGGCCTTAACTACCTACAAAATCAACTCAAAACTAGTGTTGAATGCATAAGCTAGGTAAAAATAACCTGGTTAGGTTAGTGTGGGTACCGGGGCATGTAGGAAAACGATCAACGAATTAGCCAGGAAACAATCAACTCACAACTTCAGTGGGCCTGAGCCCTTCGTAGGATTACCTAGATCATAGATAAATTAAGTAGTACTCCTTAATTTATCTATGCCTAGATGTACCATAATATTGGCCAGTGCCAATTTTATAGTACTGTACTGTTAAAGAAGGAGAAGGAATACTGTCAAAGCTCGAAGAAATTCTTAGGGTCTTCACACACAGGCTACCTTAAAAACTTTGGGACAATCAGCAGATGCCAAATCCGCTGCCTTATAGGTGCCCTTACTGGTCATTTTAACACAAGGAAGCACTTTACACAACAGGCAAAACTGTCGACCCCACCTGTAGTAGGTGCGGTGAAAACATGAAAGCATGAAACACATACTATGTGAATGCGATGCTCTAGGCAATAAGGACTACGGATTCTAGGTGCAGCTTTTCTCATACCAGAAGGATTTATAGGCATGCCCCTAGCTAGCATCTTAGCGTTCATCCAGGACATTTGGGTGATGGCAGGGAGGGATGAATAGGGAAAGGGAAGCACAAATGATCCCATAGGGCCGAAGTGCCCTGAGTTATCTCAATCCCATCGTAAGAATAAGAATTTAATTTTTGCCTTGCGTGTGTATAATAGATAGTTTTGGATGAAAACATACACCTAATGAGCGTACTTTATGAAAAATTTCTAGGTCATTTTAATTTTTTCTTAGACATCAGGCGAAATATGGGTGTTTAACACCTGCGCCAATCCATTCAGGGATAGAGGTGTGATGACACGTCATTTTTCCATCAAAAATAAAAATTCACAAGATGATGTTCAAATTTGTTCTTATTCATTTTTTTATTTTATTTCTTGATTTTCAATACTATAATATTTTTCTAAAATAACGTCTATGTAAATGTTATTCTTTCTGTACAGTAATTTGACTAAGAAAAGAGGAAAATTGAAATAAAACTCTCGCATATGAACATTATCATTATTTATTCAATAAATAATTGTATTATAATAATAATATTCATGGCATCACAATGCCGCCCTCGGCGCGAACATTGAATAAAGCTCAACTCTGAAGTGACTTCTGACTGCTTGCTAATACTTTGGATTAATACTTCATTTTTACAAAAACAAATGAATATTTCCAACAAGATTTGACGTTAGTTAATAATTCTTCTTAATAGCGCAAAGTAAAGACTTCAGAGAATCGGAGTTTATTTTTACTGAAATTGAAAGATTCTTGGCGGTACCGTACGTCATACAGCGTTTTCAAATATTTCCACTTCCACTGTATGGGTATATTTATAACACCGTGATTCTTAAAAGAAAGGCGTTATTAATTAACGAGTTGTTAAGTTTCGTTAACTTAATGTAACTTTTTCATTTGATTTCACAGTCAAAAATCTAATTGTTAATTAAATAAATAAATAATTTCTAACGTGTCAGAAATCACCTCGGTAAAATACAAACAAAACATGGGCATCCCACATGTACTTATAAAACGTTTACATCTACTATGTACACACCTTACGTAACTTCTAACACCCTTTATTACACAGGGTACAAATAATAACAATTCCACTATAAAAATATCTAGGACTAGAGGGGAGGTACACAACAATATTACTACATAAAATTACAAAACTTAACTAAATCATCAGCTTTAAGGAACTGCGCATTGCTTCGTGTAAACAATGTGGTTTTATTGTAATCTAATACCATTGGAAGCGCTGCTGTTCAAACGATTTAAAACACCAAGACTTTATCAATCTCAAAATATACCCATATCAAACATTTCTTTTCAAGGTTTTTTTTGCTTATCCTTTTTTTGTTCTTTTTCATTGTCTTTTATGGTGTTTTTCCAATAGAATATTCAGTGTGCGTCTCAAAATAATCTTGGGATTTTCTTTCTCAATTTTAACAAAACTATAAAACAACCCGAGCGTAAATGCTCGAAAAAATATGGGTGATTAAAACAGTAAGTAAATGTAATAATGAAATGATTATCAAAAAATAAATGAGATGAACACTTTCTGCATAACAATAAATTACATACAACGAAAATGTATTCCAAATGTTAAATGCAATCGAATTTACTACAATTACTTGTTCCCAAAATCAATTATACTTATCGTAATAACGCGCAATAATATACTAAACAATTGCTTACATACACTTAGCAATATAACACAGAGGAGAGATTGGACAATAAATATCTAATATCAAGAAAATGAAACGTCTTAATATTTAGAGTGAGAAACAGCTAGTTTTAAGTTCTCTTACACAATTTTAAATCATGACTACATTAATCTCAAATACTGATATTGTTGAATAAATATTAAAATGTAATACAAAAATACTTAACAAAGTTAGCTATTTTCATCACATAAAATCGTAAGCTTCAGACAGAAATTAATATCATAGATATGCTACGTTGTGATGGCTCCACTATAATGTTACATGGTTTGAGTAAATATGAAATACTTTTTACATACTTTAAGCACATGAGATAGACAACATATTTTAGGAAAACATCCACCAAGATAACATTCATATATTATAGATAATGCTTCCAAGTCTATGGCTTAGATAGATATTATTCTTTCTTCATGATAAGAATAGGGTTAATATAACAAACATTGAAGCATAAGAAACAACAAATAAAAAAATATAAAATAAATAAGAACTTTTTTAGTAAAGAAAATTGAATTTGCCCTTGCCGTGGCGCCAAACAAAAAGTAGACACAAGAATTACTCGTTTCTTCCTCAATTAAAACTTTTTGTTTTAATTCATAGCATGGCCACTGATGGGAATTAAAATGTTAAAAAAAATACTTCTATAGAATAGAATATAAGAATTTGAAAGTTGAAAATAGAAATACTTGTTCATATGGCGCTAAGGAAAACGTACAACATGAAGTTTTCTGATATACATAAAATATTAAACTTCCTAAAGGTATACCCGCCATTGTAAATATTGATACGTAAGACCTTTGGTAAGTTACTCCATCCTGTAAAATAATCGATAATAATTGGTAAAGTAAATTATACATGCATTTAAAAAAGTAATTAGCTATTCTTTCATAATAATAACGTTTTTTCATTTCCCGAAAAATGATGAAGAATCTTTAATATAAAGAATAACGACCTAATACAATTCCTTTGGAGGACATTTGCGTTACATATTAGCTCGGTTTTGATACAAATGCACATATGATCTGTTTGCAGAATTAAAAAAGACCAATGTAAAATAATCTCAGGCGAATTTTAAAAATGTTAACAGACCTCCAAATTATTTCTACAATAGTTGTAAGTAAACCAATGTAATTGAACATAAATGCCCCTTAGCAATAAAGGTATTACGGAAGTATAAAACCTTAAACACGTTTAATGCACGTTTGCGCTTAAAGTCGAATAATTTAAGTTTTTTAGCTTGGTTAAGCTTGTGTGTCGCCGTCCGTATAGTGTGAAGGGCCCTCCGCGGAGCACACCGAGTCCTCGGGTGTGCGGGAGACGTCGCCTGCTTCGCTCGCTTCGATCGCGCTCGCGGCGCCGCCGCTCTTCCCCTTGCCGCCCCGGCGAGCTTGCAGCGCCTGCACAGGCGTAGCTTACTTTACATAAACGATACAAAATGGCACAGCCTATTAACTTCAAGATTTGACCAAAAGGCTGAGCCGATAACTTGAAGATTATTGAAGAAACTTGTAAATTTTTCGTACACTAAGTAGCCTCTCTATCGACCGCTATTAAAATTACATGCTTTTTAATTTCCATACTATAAATTCGTTGCATTATCATAGTGTTACAGTACAATACCACTATCTACTTCAGGCATACAATTATTTTGAATAGCAATCGATAAGCCGAGGGTTATAATATTAAAACCATTGTAAATCAACAAGTCCCTTTGCTTCTACGCAAAATGCGAGGACAAAAGCGAAACAGAATCGTCGAATCAAGATTTTCGACAGAAATACCAGCACAAGAAGCCGAAGGGCATTACACTGAGCAATAGAAGAGAACAGTTTCCGATGTGCTGATTGTAAATTTTGTGGGTAGAGTAACTCCAATTACCACGCCGATCGGATCGTGTCGTCGGCCAGTAAAAGCGGACATCCGTACATTGAACAGTCAGGCTGCCATTGCAGTGGTGTACAAGGTCGGTGCAGGGTCGCTGCAGGTGGTGAGGCTCGCTATACAGCACAATGAGGGAACTCGATCATGACGTTATTTTTATAAAAATTATTTCCCAACCGTTTAGAATTGTTAAAGGCCAAAATAATAACGTCAACGCAAAGTTTCCTCATCGTGAGCGCATTCAGGGCCGCCTCAAGGTCGGACTTCCACAAGGGTCATGCGGGTGCTCCACGGGTGTCACATGCGATATAATTCACACCTCCTTACCTTTTCACGACTGCCCTTTTTCTAAAGTCGGAGTAGGATGGAAGATGAAACATTCAATTAATGAGAATGAAGATAGTACACCAATACAGAAGGGTTGAAACGTTTACCTAATAGTACCGCTATACCTCTTCCTAGGTTGGTCGCTACTAAGGAGGCCTACTTCTTTATGGATAGAAAACTAAAGGACAATGTTATCAGAAACCAAGGATAAGTATAACTAAAGGGACAGTACAGAAACAATGGAAATATAATAATTCACTGATACAACATAAATTAAGACAAATCGGGATTAAAACAATGCAAATTCAATGTAGTTCTCTGTTCAATAAAACATATAAACACTGCGACACGAAATAAAAGTAATTATACGAATTAAAGTATTATCAAGAACTCTACATCAGGCCCGTAATAACCCTACGCCTACACTATCAGCCGTCTGTCAGTATAATGAATGAATTGCATACATATGAACATGGCGTAAAAGGTCAGCGTAATACACATCACATAAATAACAAACAGTAAAACAATGTAATCATGATTAAGCATACTATGCCAGGAATCGAACCTGAGATTTATTTATCTATCATAAAATAGTGTAGAGTACCTAATGGCTACAAAAATATTTTTTTAAAACGAGAAGCAGTACAGCTGTTGTACCTCGATTGTAGATTAGTGGCCAAAATAAATATTTTCCTTAGACAAAATGAAAAACAGCAGAGCAATTGTAGATTTCATTACAAAGTTGCTGACACCTGTTGCAACGTAAAGTAAACGCACTATTCTGCAGATAAAATATAAATCTTGGCCATAAAATATGATAACAGTTTTAAGCCAGCTGTATCACTATGCATATTTTAGCGTCGTGATGATAATCCATTATACTTAGCCTGAATTCTCTAACAATATCAAAGATTTTGCTAGTAAATAATGAATAGGTTCATGATTGCTATCCATGATAGTGTAAGAGAAACACAATTAGGCATCAAATTTTGTTTTGTAAAATTAACTATACTTCATCCAAATCCGATGAAGAATGTTTAATAACAAAGCGTTGCCTAGCAACTACTGACAGGCATATGTTAATAACCTTTTTCTATCGGCCACATTTAAATGATATTTACTATCTTACTGTATTATAAGAAAAATATAAATAAAGCAATAAAATTTGAATAAAGTAACTGTTTATGAATTTAATTTATTAGTAATAATAATGAATACGCCACTGATTATAAAAGTACTTACGGTATAGGAACACGAGGGAAAGTTAGTGTCAATTGCAATTGGAAGATTAGTTTAAAAGTGCAAAAATGTTTACGAGATCTGAATTTTGTCAAAGTTGTGTACTTATAGGGTTGTGAGGTAAAAATAATTTAGATTTTATCTTCATTTTTTATTTAATTTCAAAAGTATTGAGGTTTTGTGAGTGTTTCTAGTGATATATGGTAGAGAAATAATAATTATAGAAACAATTGTGAAATTATGTACAGTAATTGGGTCGGAAATACAAAATTTAGCTGTTTTTTCGTAAACTAAGTTGTGAAGACCCTAAATTTGGTTTGTTTACATTTATTCGTCATCGGATTTGGCTGAAATATTATTAAGTATTTTGATAACAACGAAAAATATTTACTTAGTAAATTGAAAATTAATAATGCAAAATAATTTTAAGAAAATAGCGAACATTTTTAATTTTTAAGTGAATCTGTAGATTCCTCATTATTTTTCACGTCACTGTGGTAAGGCGCCTAAATCAGAATTGTTGAGAGTTAATTTACAATTTCACATTAACTATCTTATTGTATTGTATCTTGCTTTAGTACAGCCACAAAATAAAATTTATATACTTTGTGTCAACTTCTTTCTCCTTATTATTGCATGTTTAGTTATAAGCAAATGTAGTTCTTATTATAAAGGTCAATCAATCTTTTTCTCTCTTTCATTCCTCTGTTCTGATTTACCTGTAACGAGAACCGCCTGTGCGGTGGTTTCCGGCCTCCGCGCCGCTTGCTGATGTGCGGGTTGTCGCGGCGCAGCGTCTTGTTGCGCAGGATCTCCAGCTGCACGTACAGCCGCTTGAGCTCGGCGCGCACCTCTTCCGACGTCGGCTCCTCCTCGCCCTCCGCGCCGAAGCCCTCCGCTGGACCGCGCCGCGACACCTTGCGGCCATACAAACAACTATTTTTTAGGGTAAACGAGCAGATGGATCACCCGATGGAAAGGTAGGTAACTCATTTAGGTAACAAGTAGTTACACTTATGACGCGTCAAAAACAAAATTTAACAAACAAATTATACACATCTACTTGTTTATCTCTACATTTTTCTTCCTGATCACTACCGGGAGGCTTCAGGCAATAAACTCTGCAAGGGGTTCATCCTCCCTTTACATAAAATAATAATGGTAAGCAACTACCGCCGCCCATTGACACTCGCAACATCAAATGAGTCACAATTGCCTTGCCAGCCGTTTAATTGGTTTAGAGTGTCTTTGTTATAGTTATTTTAGAAAAAAATATATTCTTTTTTCGTGGTATTTAATTATAAAAGATTATGAACGATCCACACATATTTTTGTCGATTGACATTTGTATGGATTTGAGTGGATTGAATGAAATGAGTGGCACGAAAATGACATTTCACATTTTAATTCTCACCCGAACTCTCCTGCATAATACAGCGGTCGTTGTCACTCGCCGTCACCTGCAAGATTTATAATTCGTAAATGCGCCCCACGCCGCTGATGGGGACTGACCTCCTGCGCCAGCGAGCGCGCGCGGTACCCGTGCCAGAGGCGCGGCGCGAGCACGCAGGCGAGCGCGGCGCCGGCCGACAGGTGCGCGCGCGCCGCCGCCGCCAGCGGCGAGCGCTCCGGCGCCGCGCCCCACGCCGCTAATGGGGACTGACCTCCTGCGCCAGCGAGCGCGCGCGGTACCCGTGCCAGAGGCGCGGCGCGAGCACGCAGGCGAGCGCGGCGCCGGCCGACAGGTGCGCGCGCGCCGCCGCCGCCAGCGGCGAGCGCTCCGGCGCCGCGCCCCACGCCGCTAATGGGGACTGACCTCCTGCGCCAGCGAGCGCGCGCGGTACCCGTGCCAGAGGCGCGGCGCGAGCACGCAGGCGAGCGCGGCGCCGGCCGACAGGTGCGCGCGCGCCGCCGCCGCCAGCGGCGAGCGCTCCGGCGCCGCGCCCCACGCCGCTAATGGGGACTGACCTCCTGCGCCAGCGAGCGCGCGCGGTACCCGTGCCAGAGGCGCGGCGCGAGCACGCAGGCGAGCGCGGCGCCGGCCGACAGGTGCGCGCGCGCCGCCGCCGCCAGCGGCGAGCGCTCCGGCGCCGCGCCCCACGCCGCTAATGGGGACTGACCTCCTGCGCCAGCGAGCGCGCGCGGTACCCGTGCCAGAGGCGCGGCGCGAGCACGCAGGCGAGCGCGGCGCCGGCCGACAGGTGCGCGCGCGCCGCCGCCGCCAGCGGCGAGCGCTCCGGCGCCGCGCCCCACGCCGCCGCCGCGCGCCACGCCGCGCCGCACGCGCCCTCTATGCACAGCGCCGCCGCCAGCCACCCGCGCTCCTGCAATACCACACATACACAATAATATCTGAACCACGAAACGTACCCGCACCGACCACTGCTAGAAATATGTGAAACATTAAATTAGCCACACGACGTTTATAGGTAATTTTTTTAAATTTATTTAATAAGAAACAAACAGTTACACATGTAATCGGACAAAATAAATGTTATACTTAAAAAACTATAGTTTTCTTAAATAAAATGGTAACAGATTGGTTTTTTTAACAAAAAAAAAACAAAAACAGTTCATTTAAATAACCTAAAACATAGATATTTTTTAAAAAATTTGCATAAAGAACCATGTAGAGACTATAAGCTTTTCTAGTAATTTTAGTTTAATTTTCAATTGTGAATAAACGGATTTAATAGACATCGTCACGCATGGCACCATAAGCCAAAACGTAACGTGTATGTAAAGAATGCCATGTACCTGAAAGGGTACGTGCGCGTTGCGCGCGGCGTAGGCGATGCGCGCGCCGGCGGCCAGCAGCAGCAGCTCGGCGGCGGCGGTGACGTGGTGCCAGGCGGCGCGCGCGCAGCCCGCCGCGCACGCCGCCGTCGCCGTGAACGCGGCCAGGTAGCACGCCGCGCCGCATAGCATTGCACCCACGACGCGCAGCACCTGTTTCATGAGTCAATTTTTGAAACGGTTTTTTGGCGTCATTTCAGTGGCGCATTTTTTTACATTTTATTGCACACAGAATAAACCTACAGAGATATCTACCAGTCTAACCCAACAACCAGTCATAGAGTAGGATTTAGTGGGATCACACTCAAACACAAAGAGTATCTACGTATATTAAACAAACAAAAGAAAGGTACATTAAACTTTAAAACTAAAATAGCACCTATAATATAGTTAAGATCATGCTCAACGTCGATCGGGGACCGATCACAGTAAATCGAGAATCTCTCGAGGTTGTACAAGAATATGTTTAATTGGGGCAAATGCTCCAATTAGACAGAAACAACATCGAGAGAGAAGCCAATAGAAGAATTCAGCTGAGCTGGGCAGCATTTCTTCGTGAATTTTTCTCGTTACCTATCCCTCAATGTCTCAAGTCAAAAGTTTTCGACCAGTGCGTCCTCCCAGTCATGACCTATGCTGAGACGTGAACACACACGACTCGACTAGTCCACCAGTTTAAAGTCGCTCAGCGAGCTATGGAAATGCTCGAGGTATCTCTGAAGGACCGTATTAAGAATTATGGGATCCGACAGAGACCTAGAGTCATCGACATTGTCTACCGTATTAGCAGACTGAAGTGGCAGTGGGCTGGTCATATTAGCCGTAGAACTGGCGGCCATTGGAGTCGTAAAAGATCTTGAGTGGAGACCGTGGCTCGGTAAACGTAATGGCGTCCTGTGACGATTTAGATGGGATGACAATATTCATAGGTAGGCTGGAGTGACTGAATGAGTACGGCCTTAAATCGAGAGCGGTGGCGTACATTAGGGGAGCAGTGGACGAGCATAGGATGATGAACTGCTTGTGTTGGGGTTATCTTTATCGAAAAAAACAAATGATATTTTATTTAAAGCAGTTGACTTGCGTTCACGACGACCTCCGTGGTCGAGTGGTCTGTATGCCGGTCTCAAGACGTCGCCATCTCGAGAGGTACTGGCTTCGATATCCGATGGGGGCAAATGCACGGGTAATGAATTTTCAGGCATTTGTCCTCCAGTCTTGGATGATTATATATATTCAGGATATTTAGATTATGCATTTATCTATTAAATATATTTATCCGTCATCTAGTGTCTGTACACAAGCAGCATTAGTTGCTTAAAATGGAGCTAGTTGTGATACGTGTGAATGTTTGAAGATATATTTTTTTAATTTATATGTGTCTCGTCCATAACGCCACTTCCTAATGCTGAACTCGGCCCAGAAACGCAGCACCACCGACCCGTAGAACGCCACGAAGCATAGCTCGCGAAGCCACGCGCCCTTACGATCACCTATACGGGGAGTTACCTCCGAGTCCCTCGGCGTCCAGCGGTGCGCCTTCCTGGTGCGGAACTCGGCGAGCAGCACCCAGAGGCGTAGCACTACCGAGCCGTAGCACGCCACGAAGCCCAGCTCGCGCAGCCACGCGCCCGCGATGCAGCGCCAGCGCGCATCCGATATGTACTGGGAAGCGGCCTGGAACGGGAGCAAGCCTTTTGAGTTTTGTATTGTTTGGTTGGTATTAAGGCAGGTAAGGAAGAAAATCAAATTTATACCAGCTGGGTGAGTAAGGATGATATGTGATAGGTGGAAAAAAGAAAAGAATGAAAATGTTGATTTCCAAATTTATACAAATGGATTAAACTGCATAAAAGTCGTCGTCAAAAGGCAAGAGGTTAATTTTATGTACAGAAAATTGATGTCATTAATAAAATCATTAAAATTTTATGCAACAGAGCACAAATTGATTATGTAACAATATAACACACGCGGTTATAAAGAGCCTAACCTAACATTGTTTCTATTTAGGGAGGTGTAATGATATCCTAATATTAGAACAATGTGATATTTTATAGCGGCTATTAAAACACTAATGTAATCAACAATTTAATCAAAATTAGATTGTCAATCAGACATATGTATAAATGAAGATTATAATGGATATAGAATTTGTTATGTATTATTATAGGGACATGTAACATTTTATTAGGATACTCGGACCCTTGAATTTTTAAAGGGTTCCGTACCCAAAGTGTAAAAACGGGACACTATTACGATGACTTGGCCGCCCGTCTGTCTGTCACCAGAGTGTATCTCAAGAACCGCGATAGTTATGTATTTCTGTTGCCACTGTAACAACAAATACTAAAAACAAAAATTACTGTCTCTTTAGTGGTACACACCACCTTTCTCTTTCATCTTTAGGGGGTTCATTAGGAGTTCGATTTCCCATGGGGGCGGAAGTTTATCTGCTCTGTTTGGTTGGTGGTAGGGCTTCTGAGCCCGTCTAGCTAGCTACCACCGTCTTACCTAAATTTGTCGCCATAATAACAATGTTATAAGTATTGTTGTGTTCAAGCAATCAGAGGTAGGGAAGCCAGTTCCTCAGTTGTTAAGGAATACACATGAAGCTCGCATCCACCTTCGGCCTTATCGTCACTTACCATCAGGTGAGATGAAGGCCAAGAGCTTACCTGTCATATGTAAAAAAATTGTAATATGTATGTAAGTGGCGCTCCCATACAACAAACGATATTTTTGCCCTTTTATCCAGCCCCGCATGGTTGATTGCTGATTATTGTACTCTTTTTCAAACCATGGGATTTTTAGATTTTTAATCTAATATTATTATTTTATTCTTTTTTACTACGCACAGCACCACCTATTTGTGCGTAATCTCCATACAAAATCTGAAAGATGTTGAAATTTCGACCTGAAAGTGCTTGTAGAAAGTTTAAAGTAGTTGCAAGTTGCATTGTCATCGGGTTCTGAACTATTCCCAAAGTTTCAGCCTGATAGCTAATCCGGAAGTGCCTCAAAATTGAGTTACAAAAATCCAACCGGACAAACAAAGAGACAAAAAGACAAACAAAAAATGTGTAAAAAAAAACGTGGTTATAATAAAAAAAAAGCACACCTTATGCGCCTGGCCAGTAAAAATCTACTTACGGATGCATATATTAAGATTGCACCAAGAAGTACCACTTCTAAAACAGTCCACATGCCCATTGCTACTGCCTGAAATAAAGAAAGAATTTACTTTAAAATCAAATGATATGAGAAGAAAAGAAGTAGATGTTGAGCTGACGATTGATAGAGACAAATGGAAGAGGCAGTCATGTACCAACTAAAAAGTCAGAAAAGAGAATTACCTACCTGTAGGCCTAGCACCGATCGAAGAGATAAAGTCCTTTGAGACGAAATTGCTCATAGCCTCTCGCTTCTTAGTTAAATAAATAAATAAATATCCACAGACATTCACACCTATCAACTATTCCCATTTTAAGTAACTAAATTCTGCTTGTGTTACGGATACTAGATGATTTTATATTTAACAAATATATTTAATAGATAAATACATATAAATATCCTGAATATATATAAACATTCAAGACAGGAGAACAAATGTCTGAAAATTCATCACCCAAACACTTGCCTCCACTGGGGATCGAACCCAGGGCCTCTCGAGATGGCAACGCCTTGCGACCGGTGTACAGACCACTCAACCACGGAGGTCGTCAGAAATACGTAAATTACTCATACTATAATAATAAATCACCGACGTTTTAATCTATTTTTAATTTTATTTCCCTCCTCTTATATGCTGTTCAATGTAAAGGCATACCATGATTGTTTACCAAGTAGAAAAACATAACTTGTAATATTAATTTGAACTACGCATCGTATTTGGGGATGGAAGCATTCCTATAATTCCAATATGTAGGTGTTCATTGATGACAAAAGTAAATAATAATAAATTATTTTATTCGCCTTGCAATATCACGTGCTATTTTACAATAATCAATTTGCAACGAACTAGTACCATATATAAAAAAAGTCCTTAGACTAGGTACTGAATGAAACAAAGTGGTTTTTTATTTAAAAGTATAATGTCCAAGTTATCATACTCGTATTTACAATCACTATCGTCTAACAAATCATTCGTCATCATTTCAGTTCGAATCGAAGAAAGAATTTTGTCTTCGGGGACTTTATTTCTCCTATGCGTGCTATATAGGCCTACTGGATTGAAGTAGTTAGAACTTACTTTGCATTTTCTCTTCTTAAATATAATGAAGCCTATGATGAGGCAGACGAGCATGCCGGTGAGGTTGGCGGCGAGCAGCGCGGCGCGGTACTGGCCGGCCAGGCACGGCGCCGCGCCCGCGCCCGCGCCGCAGCGCACGCACGCCAGCGCGCCGCCCGCCAGCGCGCCGCCCGACACCCAGCCGCCGCCCGACGGGTGCCAGTGGCCCTCGCGGCACTTGCAGCGGTACTGCACACCACATACACATTCATATCACCAATGACAGCGTGTAATAAAATTAAGAATACAGATCGGATGACCACGGATAGGTGGTCGGTATATTATTATAATCGGAGTACCTCTAATTTCTTTGCACCGGCTCCAAAGGCCGGAATCGCCTCGCATTCAGTCGTTTCGGGGTCACACAGCGGTGGCCCCGAGAGCCAATCGTGCATGGCCTCCTCGCAGGGCAGTGCGGGCCACCGGCGGAAGATGGCCGCCGCCGCCCGAGAGGGCCCCGCACCTCGCGCCGCCGCCGCGCCGCCCCACCAGCCCCAGTCGTCGCACGAGAACCACGCATTGGACCACACTACAGTGGTGGCGTTCCAAGCGGACGCTAACGTTCTCCAGAACTGTCGTAGTGCCACAGAGTTGTTCTGTTGGAAGACTATGAGGCGCGGGGGCTCGGCGACGTAGAGCACCCCGAGGTGCAGCTGCGGCGCGCCGAGCGCGACGGCGGCGGGCGGCGGCGCCAGCGGCGCGCGCGCGGCCGCCCGCGCCAGCGCCGCCGCGCGGGGCTCGTCCGCCGCGCCCTGCTCCACCAGCTCCGCCAGCGCCCGCGCAGTGTGCACCACGGCTGCTTCGTGCTCTCTAAGGTTCTGCAACCAAATAAACGATTCAGGCTTATACGTAAGTTCAATATAAATATGTCAGATACTGAAAAGTTTTAATTTGGGTAGAAATATTATTATCATGCGTGTAACGGATTGTGTAAAGTGGCATCCCCAAAAACATACAGGCTCAGCGGGTAACACGATATTCAATAGTCACTTGCTTTTGGGTCTAATCTTGAACGTCCATTGCATTGGGTAGAAGATTGACATGGGCGCAAAAAGCAGCACTTGCTTGCTTATTAAATAATAATGACTTCTGATATCCACGCCTTTACAAGTACACCAAAATTAGCAAGTTTCGCGCTTGTGCAACGGATAGGTACTAGTTGTTTATAAATAGGTACTCCATAGCTAGAGAGCATTAATGAGTGTAGTTATAATCAATAACTAATGTTTAAAGTTATTTCCATGAGAAATAATATCATGAGAAACAAAAGAAATAATACACATTTGTACTAAATATTGTATTATTAAAATTTATTGATTAGCTATCTAGTCACGAAAAATAAATTAAAAGTTATTTATGTATTGTGTTGTGTGTTGCTTGGCCCCACGTGTAACTTGCATTATTATAACTAATATTTTAAACAAGTCTACTAAAGATATAAGTATAGTTACCGGTGGCAAAGGAGGTTGGTTCCTCAGAAGCAGCGGCTCACACGCGAGCGGAGCGGGAGCGGGCGCGGGCGATGCAGCGGGCGCGGCAGGCACGGCAAGCGGCTCAGCGGGCACGGCGAGCGGGTCGGCGGGCGCGGAGAGCGGCTCGGCGGGCGCGGCCGCCGCGCACGCGCACCACGCCAGCGCACACGCCGCCGCCGCCCACCGCGCCCGCATCGCTCACCTTCCCACCCACGAACTCTGCACCAATAACACAAAATAAATATTATTAGTTATTCGGAAGACATGCTTTTAGTCATAAAATCTCTGCAATCTCGTTGTCCACAAATTTTACTGTAATGTAACTAATAAAGTTTTAGTAACTAGAAAATCAAATTTGACCCGTACGATGTAGAAGTGTATTCGTGTTGTGTGATATTGAATATACTTAAATAATTCGTTTATATACTATGTAGTATACGAAACTCAGATCCTTTTGATAAACAAACTGTGTAAACAGTTTCGTGGGACTATGTCTAGCAAAAAGTCTAGCTATAAGCTTTTCATTGTATTTTCAAACAATAATAAAACGAATAGTAATAAATAAACGTACCAGAATTAGAAGCACGTAAGTAAAAGAGGCTTACTTTTTCAATTGTAAATATCACAATTTCGTAACGTTTAGTTATTGGCACAAAGATTTGGCTTACGTTCTTTTTCCTTTCGTTCCGCGTCTTAATTTTGGTACACATTAATCGTGCACACACAGCTTTTCCTAAAAATGACACTTGAGAATCACGAGCTCCATAAAAAGTAGATAAAACCCGCTTGCGTGATTAAAAAATTTAGTTAACCGTCTAAAGGTGAACCATAATGGAGGTTTTCAATATAAAAACTAAAATATTCGATTCGAAACAGCACTACTAAGCTACCCCAAAAATTACTTTATTCTTTATTATAATTATACGGTTAATAAATTCAGGCAAAGGCTAATAATATTTAATTCACATAGTATTTAGTACAAGGGTCCGAAATATACCCAGTTCAATAAATAAAATAGGGGATTGCTGTAGAAATTCAATAAAAACATGTTGTTTTTTCTTTTTCATCTGCCAAAAACGCTATCCGCCATGTTCGTGAAATTGGTGAAGTAACGCTTCATGTAAACAATTACTACGCATGGTCAAAATCCGTCAAACGCCAGTAGCAACCAATGTCGGCTGTGTCAGCCTGTGTCACGCATGCGTATTGATTGAAAATCGTGACCTCTCGGCACAGTTAATCCATAGACCATCATGACTGACAGCGTATTTGCCTGTGTGTTTTGGCGAAACGAAACAATAGGAACATGTTCGCAAACATCGGCGTACGCATGGCCCTCAACGAATTTTACAGTTCATTTTATATTAAAAATAATTAAACGTCAACGACCACTATTATAATTATATCCATAAAAAGTACTTGACCTAGCAGCTCATAAGCGGGTAGGCTTGCATGTACTGTACGTAAAGTAAATGTATGGCCGAATTATACAGTTCGATTATACAAAAATACCGGTTTTCTTAAATGTGCGATGCTTTATGTGTTTACATCGTGTATCCTTCATCATAATGAGCTATCATTCAATCCACTTCACTGACTATCACTAATAAATGTAAAAGTGTGAGTAGTTTGACTGCTGAGGCGATTAACATAAAAATTCAAAAATAATAAATTAATAAAAAAATAATAATTAATTAGTAGATGGACATTATTTATCCACACTAATATTATAAACGCAAAAGTAATTCTGTCTGTCTATCTGTCTCGCTTTCACGTCAAAACTACTGAACCAATTTAACCGAAATTTGGTACACAGATAGTCTAGAACCTGAGAAAGGACAAAGGCTACTTTTTATCCCGATATTCCCATGAGAACGGGTGCCATGCGGGTGAATGTTAAAAAATTTAAGCAACGCCTCCCAGAAAAATGGAGGAAAAATTACGCCGCTATGAATTTTGCTTCTAATAATAGAGTAGGAGTAAATTTTCAGTTCCACTAATTGAGGCTACTGTTCCAATTTGAAAAAATCTTTCAGTGTTGAATAGCATTTTTATTGAGAAAGGTTACATACCATCACACTATCTCAAAATAAATATTCTACGTGGACGAAATCGCGGGCAAAAGCTAGTTACTACATAAATTGATTCGGCCACTAATGTATGTATGGTTACAATCGGAGTTCGTGTGGAAAATAAAATAACTTTCTGTGTCTTTAACCAATTTAAAATATTAGAAATCATATCTCTATATCCGAATTCCCTACTCTCTATTAGTCTAAGATTCCACCACAATTCTTCAGGTCTACTGATTTTACATTAATGTTGAGAAAGTATGCAAAGTATGAGTGATCGGTTGCCCATAAAAATTTGCCGCAACATAAAAAAAATCAAAAATAAAAGTGTGCCATATATTAATATTACCACGATTTTATTTACGCACTTTCTTGTTTGTCTTTTTGTCTCTTTAATTGTACGGTTGGATTTTTTTAACTCAATTTTGAGGCACTTCCGGATTAGGTATCAGGCTGAAACTTTGTTAATACTTCAGAACAATGCAACTTGCAACTACTTTCAACTTTCGACGAGCACTTTCAGCTCAAAATTTCAACAACATTCAGGTTTTGTATGGAGAGAATACTCACAGCGCCATCTTTTGATCGGTGATACGCCAAAAATTTTAAAAGGTATGTTATTAATCGAGAAAAATGATGTCAAATAATATTTAAATACTTCCACAAGTTAAACCACAAATCAATAGATGACGCTGAAAAAGAATAAAATAATAATATAAAATTTAAAATATTTTTAGATTTTTTATCCATTATTATTTCGTGTACATTATTTTCTTTTTATTATTATTATATTATTCCCCCGTCCGTCTGTCTATATTACTGTTCTCTACTTGCCTTTTCCTTCATACAATCTTATATGTATAGCTACTCGTATTAAGGTCATATATTTTCTTTTTCTATTCTACGGCTATCTCACATAATGGAAATTCCTTATCGTCTTAAATATAATGATACCTTGTGTGTGTGTGTGAGTGTGTGTGTGTGTGTGTGTGTGTGCGTGCGTGTCTGTCTGTCTGTGGCATTGAGCACCGCTCTATACCTCACAATAAAGTGCACACCAAGGAACTTAACGGACCCCCGATGAGACAACGATTTTATGTTTTTTTATGCTTTTTGTTTTTAATGTTTCTTTATTTCTTTTTAAATTTTTATTTAAAAAAATTCACTACGGAACTCTATCACGTTCATGCATCTTAAATTATGATTTGAAATTAGGCAACTTATTAAAAACGTATAAATTTAAGTGTCAATTTAGGCAAAATAGAGAGTCTGTCGCGATATGATATTTTATTTCGAAACGGTAGTCGTAATCGTGCACTCCGAATGATTCCTCGTTATGTGGTGATACATTTTTTTTATAGAAATGGATTCGTGTTTCGATACTGGCAAATGTTAGAAAGCCGTTATACTAACATAAAAGTTATATCATGATTCTTAAATTAAGGAATTTTGCGTAAGTACACACCAATAAATATTTTATTCAAATGATTGTTAAATAACCAAGGTACAACCAATTGAAAACAAAAAGAGACATCAAAATATTTTTAAACAAATATCTAATGTTTAAGCTATCTCAATATCTAATACAGCTACACCAAAAAGTACAATAAGTTTAATTATTTTGTTGATTGATCATCAAAAATTAAATCATCAGATGTTAGAGCATTAAACCGGATGTTTTAAGGAACATTACATAAGTGCAAGCGTATACACCGGGATGCGATAAACTGAAGCCAGTAGTGTCCCATAGTGGACTAATGATGATGATATCTTTGGGACAAAATTATTATTAGTTTATAACATGACGTTTTACATGAGAGACGAATCGGTGTTCACTTCCCAAGATTTAATGCTATATTTTTCTAGGTTACTTCCAGTTCTACTTTGTGCTGCTGTCGCATTAGAGAATCATAATTTAACAAATACACAGGTCAGATATTTCCCGGAAGGCTTCCTCTTTGGTACTTCGACGTCGGCATATCAAATTGAAGGGGCTTGGAACGAAGACGGTGAGCCGAATAAATTTTCAAAGTTATTTGTAACATATTAAGAAGCATGGCCCTTGCGCGAATACAGTAATTTTGAACCTCTTGTTGCCATTACAAATATGTTACTTACGAGTAATAACTTCTTCCACAGCGCCGTCTCATTAGTTAATTGAGCAAACATTTTAATTACTTAGTAGAGTATTTGTTCATTCTATAATAGATAATAGATTGTCTTATTTTTGATCCATAAATAATAAAGTTATTACTGTTTTACCGTATTTTAATAATAATAATATATGTATTATGATACATGTGTGCGAAGTTAGTTATACGAAGTGGTATAATGGTCCTACCCACAGGTGAGCACGATAGGGAAGCAGAGTCTATTTATTAATCAAAGTTACCGCGTGTCAGAGTCTGTGCAAAAAGAGAACGTCGTAAGATTTGAGGACGCGCTTGTGCATACTTACTGTATTTGTTATGTTGACAACACTGTTATTAGGCCTCAAGAAAAACAAAAAGTGCGACTGTAATAATTTGATATTTTAAAAATATTTAAATTAATAAAATTTCAATGTATTTCAAGGCCGCGGTAGGCGACTTGGATCATAATGTTAATTCCATTCTACGACGTTTCCTAAGACTAAATGTAATGATAATGACCGACTAAATGTAATGATAATGACCGACTAAATGTAATGATAATGACCGACTCAGCACACTTGTATCATAAAGAGAGAGTATCGAAACCGCATCTAATAGATTTTTTTAAATTCTTTGTTATGCCATATAATGGTCAAACCGAATAAAATAATTATTGTTTAAAAGTTTTTTTTTTTGCAGGAAAAACTGAAAGTATTTGGGATCGCCTGGTGCATACTAAACCCAATTTTATAAAGGATCAGTCGACAGGCGACGACGCAAATGATTCCTACCACTTGTATAAAAGAGATGTGCAGATGCTGAGGGAACTAGGCGTTCATTTCTACCGCTTTTCTATATCATGGACAAGGATCCTTCCAACCAGTTTCCCAGATAAAATAAACAAACCTGGAGTAGATTACTACAGCAACTTAATTAACGAACTATTAAAATATAATATTCAGCCGATAATCACTTTATATCATTGGGATTTACCACAGAAACTACAAGATCTGGGTGGGTGGGCAAACCCTTTGATTATAGACTGGTTTGCGGATTATGCCCGCGTCTCTTTCTCTCTATTTGGAGACAGAGTCAAATATTGGATAACAATTAATGAACCAGAACTTATATGTCATTATCCATACGCAAACGATTTCTGGGCTCCAAACATTGATTCTAAAGGTATAGGAGAATATTTGTGTGCCAAAAATTTACTTTTAGCTCACGCTAAAGCTTATCATATATACGATGAAGAGTTCCGCGGATCACAATTGGGAAATATTTTTATATCCATAATTTCAGCATGGTACGAGCCAGAATCACCAGAGCACGCGTTGGCAGCGGAAGAATATTTTCAGTTCAATGTAAGGAATTTTCTGAGACTCAACCAATCACTGTCTTTATTACTAAAATGTTCTTATGGTTTGAACAGCTATTTATAAGTATTGCTGTTTTTTACAACAATAGAGGTTTTAAAAATGTTTTAAACTTATTAAGGTTTTTAAAAATAATTTCAGGGAGGACAGTTCGCTCATCCAATTTTTTCCAAAGACGGTGACTGGCCACCAGTTATGAAATTAAAGATTGGGGCCAAAAGTGCGGCCCAAGGATTTCCCAGAAGTAGACTTCCAAATTTCTCAACTGAAGAGATTGATTTTATCCGAGGTTCTTCCGATTTCTTCGGTCTTAATCATTACAATACCTATATAGCGTACAAAAACGCTTCAAGTAATGATTTCGAGGTACCCTCTCGTGATGATGACGTAGGGGTTTCCATTTACGTACCAGAGATCTGGAAAAGTTCAAAAAACGAATATGTAACGGTTAGTTCCTTAATTTCGATAATAAAACATGAAGCGCACATGGTGAAATGTGGACTTTGGCAATGGACTGCTTTTGCGGTGCTTTTGCCTAGTCTCTGGCTAACCCTTAGGGGATAATAGTCGTGATTGTATGTATGTATGTAATAAAAGCATTGTAAAAATTGTCCAAAAGTTACGACGTACCTTATTGATTTAGGGCCACTTGCAGGAAATTTTAAACCTAGTTTAAATAGTAAATAGTAAAATTGTCCAAAAATGACAAAGTCGAGTTAAATCGCGACTTAAATTTCCTGCAAGTGGGCCTTATAGTTTAAAATATTCGGTCAATTTAAAGTATAAGGCAGACAAAGCAGAAAACAGCAGTAGCCAAGTTGAGAAAGTCGGCGCTACTCGTTCTATAATCATGGGTTAAATCCCACCCCCCTCGCCTGTACCACAGAGTTTGAATAAAACTTAAATTAAGCATGGCAACAGGCTCGTCACCTGTTACATGGGGATTTAACATATCTGACAAAATGTGGATGTTAAGACCCACCCCTTCGGGAAAGGACGCGTGATGATGTAAATTAAACGTTGGCTATAATATGTGCTGTATCTGAAGGTCTAACACAAATAATTCCACCACCATTGTGATGATCTGAAAACGGCCCAATGCCATGCATTGTGCTTTGATCATTATGTACTCAGTTTATTGTCGCTCAATAATCTTTTCTTTTTCATCTTTCAGGCGATGCCATGGGGTTTCAAGAAAGTTTTGAAAAAAATTATGGAAGATTACAACAATCCACCATTGATTGTGACTGAACTCGGTTATGCCAATGATGGCGGCTTGAATGATGTAGACCGTGTGCGATTCCATCGTCAATACTTAGATGTTTTACTTGATGCCCTAGACGCCGGTGCAAATGTAATAGGGTATGCAGCTTGGAGCCTTATGGACAACTTCGAATGGATCAAGGGATACACGTTAGTTGTTAATAAGTTTGTGAATATAGCTTGCCTCATGTGCCTGTTTTAAATTTGATAAAAATAATAACTAAACTAACACGCGTAAGTGCTTATCGGGGTGACATTAGATCATAGTAATATTTGAAAATATCTAAGAAACTGTTTCCATTCATCATTGGCAATTCTTTAACAAAGCCTCTACTGGATTGAATCTTGAAAACCTTAAATTGCGATTGACTGTTTAATTTTTTACATTTTTTACGCCTAGAAATTTTATTTTCTTTTGCATATTGTTTTAAAGTTTTGGATCGGCATTTTAATATTTTTTTAATCTTAATTTCAGCCAGAAGTTTGGGCTTTACGAGGTGGACTACACGAGCCCGCTGCGCACGCGCACGCCTCGCCTATCCGCGTTCGTATTCAAGCATATAGTGCGCACGCGAACGCTCGACCCTCACTATGTGCCCTTCACCACCACCATTACCATCGACGAAGAACATTAGCTTTATGAGAGTGAAGAGAACTAAGAATATTGTTTCTGTATTTTAAACCGACTTCAAAAAAAAAAGGAATTTCTCAATTCGTCGGAATCTTTTTTTTAATGTTTGTTCCCTGTTTACTCGAAGACGCCTGAACCGATTCAGAAAATTCTTTTATTGTTTGAAATAGTATACTTTACAGGTATTCGTATAGTCATCATGCAAGAATCTGATGACGGAATAGAGGGAATTCTTTAAATTTTAGAGGCACACTAGAAGCGATTTGGGTATTTATTTTATAGTGACTAGTAAATTCGCTTGTCAAAAGTTTAAACTAGTTGGAACAAAAACTAATTGGAACTTTTATATGAAATCTATATAAAAACTCCAGATAAACAACATGTGAAGTCGGTGTCTAGTTTAGGCACGGACAGTACTGGGCACCGACTTCACAAATTGTTTATCTGGAGGTTTTTCTAGATTTAATTTATGAGTGCCAATAATTGTTTTCTTTTTAGCTACGAGGTATTTATGTACGGCGGTTTTTTTTTTACTAAAACTAATTTATTGATAACTAGCTGTACCCGCGATGCGACGTCGTTCGCGTGGCTATTGATTTAACGCAGATAAAAGTTTACAAAAAGTTTTTGTGTGTTTGTTGACATTGCATTGTTTTTTTACAAAGTGCTCATCATTACATTCCTACCTCTTATTAGCAAAATGTTGATTGTTAATAGTTGAATTAAACCTCTAATTATTAAAATAATGAAATTTTTATTTCTTGTCAGTGTCATCTGATAATTGTTGTCATGGTGAGCTGCATGGTGATAAATCTCTGTTGTCGTCTCATTATTTTACAATGCTGATAAATTTTAAAGTTCGAAATGAAATTACATTTTGACGGAATATGTCACATAATACTTGGTCAGATATTTATAACCACGGTTACACCCGCGTAGTACCCGTTCCCATCGGAATATCAGGACCTTTATCAGCCTATGTCCTTTCTCAGGCTCTAGACTATTTGTGTACCAAATTTCAATTGAATCAGTTTTGTATTTCTGTCGTGGAAGCAAGACAGACAGACAGAGTTACTTTCGCATTTATATATAATAGTATGGATAAACCAGTGGAAAAAAAAACGGTATATTAATAATTACACAAATCAACTAAAGCAAATACAGAACATAATTACTTAACTTAAAATCAAACTAGCTTAATGTGGAAAAGAAAAAATATCTTACTTATTAACGCAACATTGGTTTTAACCCAGTTAATTTTCCGCTGACGCGTACTTATTATTGTGATTGTGATTTATAATTAGAAATATACAACTACTTAGTGATACTGAGTTTGAAAGAAAATTGTTTATTTTTCGTTACACAATAAATACACAACATACAATTTTTAAAGCACAATACAAATTGATAAGTAACACCAAAAGGGCATCCGCTCAACATAATGTCGGACCACCTATGATAGGTGGCCAGACGCTGATCTTCCACGAACACCTTATAAGGGAGATGATAAATACGTTACGAATTTCAGGAACTTCAGATTACATGTTGAAGTTAGGCTCAACTATATAACTGAAAGAGCCAACACACAATATAAACTAGGTTCTAAGAAACCAACAATCCGGTAGTACACAAACAAAAAATGAAAAATTGTAATTATAACAAAAACAGCAGAAAAATCTACTACAACAGCACACATGCTATCTTTTTGAGGCTATGCTTTTTGAGGTTAGCTTTGAATGTACCAATACTACGAGAATTTATTATTGGCGGAGTTAAATTATTCCACTTTGTGGCCGCGTAACGAAAGCTACCACGAAACGCTCCAGTACTGTGTCTTACACCAACTAATTAATTCCTGTCCAATTATTATTCTGCTGACCAAATAACTATTTTGCAGTCCAAATAATTATATTACTAATAAAATATTTGTTTACTGTCCAAATGATTTTTCGGCTGACCATTTTGTTGCTGATTAAATAATTAATTACGTCCCATTAAACTTTATTTTCATTACTTTTGATATGAGTCAACTAGCCTATTAGGCGATATGCGGTGTGGTGGTGGTGGTGGTGGAGTATAAAAACAAAAACGCATTAAGTTCATAATTTAAGTGTCAGTTTTATTTTGTAACAGTAGTCGTAATAGTTTAGTGCACTCCGAATGTTAAAATTTAAACATTTGGCAGCGATGAATTCGTTTAGTGTCTCAAGTTGGAATGGCTACAGGGATACCGGCTATTGTTAGTCAACAAGGGGCTGTTTCCCTAACATGAAAGTTATAAAAAATGCCTTTTAAATTAAGGAATTTCGTGTAAGTACCTAATAATCAATATGTTTTTTGAATTACTATTTTTATTAAATTTGTTGCAAATAGAAAGTCACACAAAAATATACATAACTAAGACGGGCATATTTATTATATAGAGCTGTTCCAGCCTACCCACAAAGTATGCATAAAGATAGAGAAAGGTAGAACCTATTAACGTTGAGATTAATAATTTTATTGTTTCCTTTTTTAAAAACCCATCTCTTCACTTGGGTGTCGTAAAAGGCGACTAATGAACTTAGAACTGCACAAGTATCCAATAGCTTATAACGGCGACGGGCTCACCACCTGGCACGCTGAGTGCAGTCACTGCTTGGTGAAACGCAGACTATGGCAATGAATTGCTTTCGCCTTGTCTCTGTCTAACCCTTAGGAGATAATAGTCGTGATTGTATGTATGAATGTTTTTAAAAAACTGAGCATCGCATACATTTAAATTTATTATTATTCTGATTTTTTAAATGTACATACTAGTTATTTATAGCAACTAGAGTAATTAAACCTAACATGTGACATTGAAGTGATGAGTTTACATTTTATGTCAATTCATTTCATCTATCTATATCTATATACATATAATAAAACTGTAGAGGTCGAATGTCTGTACATATAAAAAATGCTTAAAACCAAGGATGTAAAAAGAGGGAAAATACCAAAAACTGTTTTTTTTTGTTTCTCTGTCTGTTTGTCTGTTTGTACGGGCTAATCTCCGAAATGGCTCGATTTCAATGAAAATTTTGCATGGTGATTCCTTATATCCCTGGTCAACATCTTAGATACTTTTTAATTTCTACTTTTGAAAAGGCGAGCTGGTAGAAACTAGCCATGAATATTGCGCTCTTCCATTACTGTTTTGGCATTTATTTAATAATGATTCGAAAATTAGCCAAGACAGAACTGAAAATTGAACTTGGGACCCATTTATATCCCAGTTCTTTTATCGCCGGAGTCAACAAATAAAGATAAAATAATGGGAAAGCCCTACTTTTAGTTATTATAAAATGACAACACAAATGACAATAATTCTTTTAAAATTGAAAAACTTATTGTTAGATTTTTCGTGCTTGAATCATGTTTAATTATAATGTTTCTGTCAATAACAAAATTAAGTAAATTTGCAGATTGTGCAATCAAATCAATTATTATTTATTTACATCGCATGAAACCTTTTTATTAAAAGACTTGGATGTATAAATCTAATTTAGACTAAGGTCCTAAATCATTTCTACAAGACTGACAATCAGTTGCACAAATATTTTTTGAGGACGACATTTGTTAATGAGACATTAAAACTTTAAAGTTCATTAAAGTAAAGGTTAATGATAATGAAGCCGAAAATAGATCGAAGTGGCGTGAATTTGGGGAGGCCTACGTCCAGCAGTGGACTGCCATAGGCTGACGACGACGACGACGACGAAAGTTAATGTTGTCACACAAAACAGTTCTAGCTAATGTCTCTTTAGCATTGACAGGGTGCTAATGTCGTATTGTGCAACGTAAAACTACGCTAAGGTGTCCTTTTGACACTTCAATAAATAAATTTAATGAAACATTAGAGATAATGCTGACATTTAATTTTAAAGTTCGTTTCTGCAACTGGGTGGCAGTCTCTTACCCGCCGAAACAGCGTATACGATATTTCTTTGCATAATAACATGTCTAATGAAAGACACAAACCATAGAACACTATCAATGTGGGGCCATATGCCTAGTTGCTACGCCTTAGGAGGGTTAGTACTGATCTAGTGTTAACATAAATATCAATGGCTGCATGCCAGTTCTGTATCCTTGAACTAACAAAGAGATATTTATATAATTTTACAAATTGCTAACATAATAATTGTTGTAATAGTGAGTGATTCCTATTATACTTCTATATCTAGGATGAATGAACGCATCCAATAGAAATAACTTTGACAGATGGCTTGATGGCGCGTTTGATTGTGTGTTAGATCTAAGTAAGTAATGAAATAAAGGACTGAGTGTTCAAGAAGGACTTTCATTAATACTACAATAATTTAAACCAAATAATGGTATTTACTAAAACAAACAGCATTTTGTAACCACGGTGAGACAATGGCTACAAAGAGGCTACAAAGGATTGTTCGTATCCGTAAAAAATATTATCTTGGTATGATAATCTCATATTGTCATTGAGAACGTATTATAAACCTACACTCCTTTATATTTACTTCTTTACGATGTAGACACTATAAAAGAGCTATATTAAGCTGTTAGTGTCGTACTATTTATACCAGTGATTATTAGATAGTTCCTCTGTATACAATTAAAAAAGTTAAAATGCGGAATAAATTAATTTGCCTGTAAGTATTATAAGTGTAGTGTACTTTGTGTGTGTGTGTGTGTGTAGTGTGTGTTGTAGTGTTATTAGTTTTAACTTAAATACATACATATAATCACGACAATTATCCCGTAAGCAGTTCATTGTTGTAGTCCGCGCTTCACCAAGCAGAGACTGCACTCAGCGTGACAGGTAGTGAGCCCGTCGCCGCTATAAGCTATAGGATGGTTGTGCAGTTCTAAGTCCATTAGTCGCCTTTTACGACACCCAAGGGAAGAGATGGGTTGGTAGTATTCTTTTAATGAGCCGCTTCTACACGACTCTCGACTATTGAAATTTAATTTGCTGTTAATGACAAAACTATAAATTAATAAATTATTCCATGACGTTTCATTACTTTGACGTAGAATCACGGCTCGAAACGACTAGTTCTTTTTGAATGAAGCCTAATTTAATTTCAGTGCATACCTATTTAAAACCGTTGTAGAAGCGAAACGCAACATACTTCTTAATCCACCCCACGATCTCTTTTTTTCTAGGTTACTTCCAGTTTTGCTGCGTGTAGCTATCGCGGTACAAAATGTCAATTTAACAAAATCACGGGTTAGATATTTCCCGAAAGGTTTCCTCTTTGGTACTTCTACGTCGGCATATCAAATTGAAGGGGCTTGGAACGTAGATGGTGAGCAGTAATAGTTATTTATTATACAAGAGTGGAAAGTTCCTTTTTAACCGCGTGCTCGATTTGGATGACCGAGCAAGCGAAGGATTCTTAAGTTGAATCACGAGCGCAGCGAGTGATTCTAAATTAGAATCCTGAGCGTCAGCGAGGGAAACAAACGAGCACAAGGTGAAAAATCTTTCCACTCGAGTGCAATACGTAACTTTTCATCCCACCTCAGCGAGGAAATGACAAAATGAAAAAGAAAACAATTTATAATGACAAAATATTTTTTCACAATTTAAAAAGTTCTAATCATAAATTTGGCACCATAGAGGTTACATTAAATAGGTTTAATGACGTTTTGAATTTACAATTATATTGAGTACTCATTATATGTGATGTTCTAAATTCAAATCTACTTTGCCGCTCAAGCGAATAAAATAGAATTTTCCAGCCAGATTTCGAAGCGCAAAATTACACTTTCCGAGGTGGTGGGATGAAAAAATATTTGTAAATTCAAAATCTTACAGATTAAAATGATAGAAGTAAAAGAGATTGCATAATAAGATAAGATGACGTGTATTTAAGATGTCTGACGACAAATCTAATCTTATCTAAGAAAAGTCCTTAAGTTTTCAAGAACTATTATTAAGGTTGAAGCCTGGTAATATCCAACAACGTAATGGTAGATACCTATTTAACGACAACGCTAAAGTGATAACTTTATTGCAAGGACATATTGCAAGGACAAGTTTCTATTACTTGCCAAAAATCTACATGCAAAAATAATTTTCTAAATTAATATTATTATCATTTCTTCTACAGGTAAATCTGAAAGCATTTGGGATCGCCTAGTACATACTGAACCCAGTGTCATAAGGAATCAGTCGACAGGCGACGAGGCAAATGACTCCTACCATTTGTATAAAAGAGATGTGCAGATGGTGAGGGAGCTAGGCGTCGATTTCTACCGCTTTTCTATATCATGGACAAGGATCCTTCCAACCAGTTTCCCAGATAAAATAAACAAACCTGGCGTAAATTATTATAATAACTTGATAAACGAACTAATAAAATATAACATTCAGCCAATAATCACATTATATCATTGGGATTTACCACAGAAACTGCAGGACATGGGTGGGTGGACAAACCCATTCATTGTGGACTGGTATGCCGACTATGCCCGCGTCGCTTTCTCACTATTTGGAGACAGAGTCAAATATTGGATTACGATCAATGAACCAGACTTAATATGTCATTTATCATACGCAATACAATACTTGGCTCCAAGAATTGACTCTAAAGGTATAGGAGAATATTTGTGTGCCAAAAATGTACTTTTAGCACATGCGAAGGCTTATCATATATATGACGAGGAATTCCGCGGATCACAGTTTGGAAACATTTTTATATCCATAAGTGCAGCATGGTACGAGCCAGAATCACCAAAGGACGCGTTGTCAGCTGAAGAATATTTTCAGTTCGATGTAAGTAGTTTTAAATTTATCTCTCAAACACTTACAATGGGAGAATTAATATTTACCCATATAAATCTTCATCTATTATGACTGTGATCTATTATCTATTATGACGGTTTTAAGTGTCGTGTCGTGCAAGTGTGAGTATGGGATATTAGGTCTGTAATGAATATATTTAATTATTTAATTTTATTTTCGAATATCGTATTTTCAGAGCCGGCCCGATAATCGGCCGCGCTTCGTCGACTGTACAAAAACAATTGCGTTTATCGGTTATTGCTTTTCTGAGCTACCCTTCAGAAGTTTGCTTCGCGTCCTGTGGAAATATGCCGTTCCCACGGAAGGGCTTGAATGGGAAAAATCTTTCCTTCTGTACAGCCAACCATTTGTGAAATTAGGTACCTACCACAAATAAATACATTTCTCAATAATTTTGGACTTTCTAAGTGTTAAGTTCAAATAAAGGAGCTATATTAATTAAGGGGAACTACCCGTTCAAGAGGTCGGGGGTTCGATCCCACCGCCTTTACCACTAAGTTTGAATAAAACTTATGTACAGTTGATTGTGAATATCCAATGCCTCACATTATGCCGAATGCGCGTCAAAATGACTTGTTACACGGGGACTTAGACATTAACATGGGCGCCGGCAGGGGGTGCAAGTAGGTGCACGTGCACCCCCCTAGCTTTTGAAAAAAAAAAGAATGGAGAGAAAAAATCTTTAGTGCAAGCTAATTCATTGATTGAGCCCCAATATGCACACCATACCCCGCTAATGTAGCCCATTAAAATGTTTCTTCGACACCTTTTCCACTTAACTAATCCACCGACAGATCGTATGGCCAATAAGTATTCAGTAACTTATTTATAGTAGAGTTATTTCTTTGTCGCACCATCCATTAATGAAATTCGTTGCCAACACAGCATGTGTAGGGAACACATCGTTCAAACCTAAGTCCTCTAAAATAGACGTGAAAAGACACTATGCAGGACGACAAGGTGACGGTGGCTGATGCTGTGTTTCATCGCGCCGCATCAGGTGTCATTTGTGTGGGCCACAATAGAAAAAACCTAAATATAATCTTCACCTTTTTCCTCTAAGTATCTCTTACTCATTATCTGTGACGTTTGTACACGCAATAGGAAATCAATTGTGTCTCGGGAATTTTCAGCCACCTCTCAGACATGGGACACCTCACGAACTCATCACAACCCTTGTACCTCACAAATTTATTGCAGGGAGGACAGTATGCTCATCCAATTTTTTCTGAAGAAGGTGACTGGCCACCAGTTATGAGAACAAAGATTGATGCAAAAAGTGCAGCTCAAGGATTTCTAAGAAGTAGACTTCCAACTTTCTCAAAAGAAGAAATTGATTTTATTCGAGGATCCTCCGATTTCTTCGGTCTTAATCATTACAACACCTTTGTAACGTACAAAAATGCTTCAAGTAATAATTTCGAGGTACCGTCTCGTGAAGATGACATAGGGGTTTCCTTTTACAGACCAGATAAATGGAAATGGTCTAGAGATGAATATGTGACGGTAAGTTACTTTAAACTTCAATAAAAAAAAATACTATGCAAATGACATAATACTAATATCAAAAATCTAAATATGATAGACACGTTTAATATTATGCGTTAGTTATATTAAGTTAAAGGAATTTTCTTTTTTTGCGATAGGAAGCGAAGAAGTGATTGAAATGAAATAATTGCACATAAAATTTACCTTTATCTTCCAGCCAGTGCCATGGGGTTTCACGAAACTTTTAACAAAAATAATGAAAGAATACGATAACCCACCTTTGATTGTGACCGAAAACGGATATGCTACTCATGGAGGCTTGAATGATGCCATACGAGTTAAATACTTTAGACAATACTTAAATGCTTTACTGGATGCCGTGGAAGCCGGTGCCAATGTAATAGGGTATACTGCGTGGAGCCTTATGGACAATTTCGAATGGATCGAGGGATACAAGTAAGATATTGATACATTAAAAAAAATCAATAAAACCAGTACCAGTTAATTTTTTATCGCTAGCATTAAGTGCAATCAATAGTTTTAGTTATTGCATTGATGTACTTCTTATTGTAAACTAGTATACATACATACATATAATCACGACTATTATCCCCTAAGGGTTAGTCAGAGACTAGGCAAAAGCACCGCAATTGCAGTCCATTGCCATTGTCCGCGCTTCACCAAGCAGTGAATGCATTCAGCGTGACACGTGGTGAGCCCATCGTCGCTAATATACAAATATGTATTATTACTTATAGTGCTGTACAAAAACGTTAGATTAGACGTATCCTTGAACTTTGATGATTTGATGGATACGATGTTTAAAATTTGATAATAATAATCTCGGTCTTCCATAACTATCATACTTAAGTGTTTGACGGGGGTCTTGATATTAAATCAATATGTTATTATGTATCTCTGAGATATAGATCGACGTTTGTCTAAATACGTGAAACATGTGAGGTACCTAGAAAGATATAAGACAATTGATAAAAATAAATAACAGTAGTTACCATAAATCTCAAACTAATAAATGCTACAAACCTTCCTCCAACTTAGCTGGGAACAGAAACTTCTTGTAACAGAATTATAAAAACACATCAGGCTTTGAGAATCTTAATTGTTCATTATTTTCGGGTTCAGGATTGGAATTTTCAACTTTTATAAACTTTTATTACAGCCAGAAGTTCGGGCTATACGAGGTGGACTACTCGAGCCCGGTGCGCACGCGCACGCCGCGCCAGTCCGCGTTCGTGTACAAGCAGATAGTGCGCACGCGGGCGCTGGACCCGCGCTTGGTGCCCCACACCACCACGATGACCATCAATAAAGGACACTAGCTTCATAAAATGTAACACAACCAAGCTCATGATTGTTTTACTGCCTATTGTTTCCTAATATTTTGGCTTGTAATCCAATTAAATTAATTTGGTAAAGAATTAATAACAGTAATCAATCAATACAATTACATTGTTTGCGTTTATGTATTCGCCACTGGAATATTTATTTGTTGAGATGGGTGAGAAAAACGAAGATAGTTTCAAACAATTCCTGTATTAAAGACAAAAATATATGTCTCATGCGATATGTTGTAATACCGATCAACAGCGGTCAGGAAAACTTACATACTGTTGTCCACGGAAAAGGTACCCTAGGGCCCCGATTGAAGGTTACTAAAATATTATGGCTACGATGCTACACGAGAGAACGAGAGTGTGGAGTGTCAATGGGCCATAACTTTTTCGACTGTTATTTTGTCGTGGTAAATATGTTTTTTTAACGCGAGCGCGAGCGCGGCCCAGTAGACTGTTAGAAATATCTAATTAGATTGCAAACTCGCGCTAATGAGCATGACTGCCTTTACAAGAGATCATCATTCCATCGAATGCGTTTCCACCAGGGATGAGCGAGGATGCGTAGCGGGGATGTGTTTAAAATCACTTTATTCCTCGCTCAGCCCTGGTGAAAGTAAACAACTGAGCAGAGCGAGGCTTTTACACGTACAAAACTATGTGGGATGTGCGTTATTTGCGAAGAATGAGTATCATGTGTGCGAAGTGTGTTCGCGAAAACTCAGCATTCATTACAGTGTCGCTACATATCCTCACACCGCTCGTCGGCCACATGCATCATTTGTGGAAACGCAGTCACTATTATAACAGAAAATCAAATCGCTCGCTGGCGCAATCTATGTAACTACGTATACACAGCGCCATCTTTTAGGATTAAGAAGTTATTTTAATGTAGACTAACTAAAGTTCCAATATTTAATTTAAGATAAATATGCATTGAAGATAAAATATAATTCTGAATAAATATGCTTAATTACATAATAAATTACTCTGATTATTTTTGTTCCCAAAACCGTACCACTTTTCCTCTACGTTGTGAGATGATTCCTAATAGGAGACAATTGAGATTGATTACGTACGTAATTAAATATAACTTTTGTATGTAAACTATTAATAGATAATAAGATAAGATGTTTTTAGTTTTTAGGCTATTTCCTTTTTTCTATGTTCTATTTTAATTATGGCTATTTTTGATAGCTTTTCATTGGCATTTAGTTTTTAATATTGATGTTATGTTTTTGAATATTGCTGTTACTATCCGAATAAAAAAAAAAAAAGTGAAAATAAATATTGAATATTTATAAAAATGTGAAATTACGTTATTATAGTTATTCTCAATATACGAGAATGACTGGACCTATAGTAAATAAATAGAAATAAACGTATTTAAACAACCATGACGGCATTTTTTTAAACTAACGCTTCTCTTAACAATTTCTGATCGAGCGGAAACTAGGCACCTTGAAGTAGCCATAAATAGAGAAGTGTAGCAACCTTAACGTTACAAGTAGGAATATCTCAGCCTGAATCAATCTTAGAGATATTACTTACTTTTAATAACATATCCATACTAATATCATAAATGCGAAAGTAACTCTTGTCTGTCTGTCTTGCTTTCACGTCAAAACTACTAAACCAATTTAACCGAAATTTGGTGCACAGATAGTCTAGAGTCTGAGGAAGGACATAGGCTACCTTTTATCCCGATATCCCCATGGGAATGGATGCCATTTGAATATATGTTAAAAAATATAAATAACGCCAACCGAAAAATAAAGGATAAATTTACATCACTATGAACTTTGCTTCTAATAATAAAGTAGGAGTAAATTTTTAATTCCACCAATTGAGGCTACTGTTCCAATTTGAAAAAATCTTTGAGTGTTGAATAGCCTAATTATTGAGGAAGGCCATAGGCTACATACCATCACACTATTTCAAAGTAACTATTCTACGCGGACGAAGTTGCGGGCAAAAGCTAGTAACAAATAAATAAATCAAAATAAATATCTGTGTAAGGGTCTCACCACATTTATCAACGAATAATTGCTATTCGTATTAGCGCATTAAAAGCGTCGTCGGCGTCGGGATAATTTTATTCATCGAAACATGTCCGATGTACTGTCAACTGTTAAGTGAGAGACAAATATTCCGTTCAGATGACTCCATCTTCGGCAGAATCCAAACTGTGCCGGTGATGACGATATTGGAGAGTCATGGAGGTACCAATGGAGGAAGTCGGCTGAAGAGCTACTTACCTCCCAAGTGCTTTTAACTCTTCTTTGACATCCATACTGTTCTATGAGTAATGTGAAGGTAGGCTAGGAGATTAAACCATTCGATCGATCAACTGTTGACGATATGAATTATTGAACGAGTCGGCTGGCTAACATTAAAGAATAGATCTTGTAAAGTCCTGGGGCTGATCGCGATAAAAAAGAACGTATTTACCACAACAAATCGCAGTCGAAAACGTTAAGGCCCATCCACACTTCATCCTCTCATACTCGCGTTCCCTCGTGTCGCCTCGTGGAGTGTGGATGGGCCATAACGTTTTTGACTGTGATTTGGTTGTGGTAAACAGGTACGTTCACATTTACCGCGATCGGGGTCCAGTTTCTCTCGACCTCGACATCAGCAGATATCGCAAACAAATGTACGAAGAGCCTTATTGTATTCATATCTTATCCTCTGATTGCATTTATTAAACTTGGCAGTAACGATACCCACTTGATAAACATTCAATCATCTATATAATGCCTTTGCGAACCTTTTCCTTGCGATAATAATCAATAAAGTGAGTTATGTATTGGTGGTCGTGGATTGTGTAAGTACTATAGATTGTATATTTAAATATTTACATGAGTTTCACTTTATAAAGCCTTTAAATTAAGTTTGTTAAAACTAGAATAAAATCCCAGAAATTCGTAAGCGTAAGCATATGTGTATGTACATTTTGCAAGTCACAAATTGAAACTAATTTTTGTAATAAATGTGATGTGTGTACTAAGTAACTATGTTACTCAGTAAAATATTGAGAAATAATTAATACCACTTTTACTGATAAATAAAGAGACCGCATAACAGAACTGTACTTATTTATTGCAGAGTAGCGCTTTGTTGCGTTTTTGTCTCTGAGAGCCAAAGCGTTGATAAGAGTGAACCAAGAAAATTCCCAGATGGATTTCTTTTTGGAACAGCCACGTCTTCTTACCAAGTCGAAGGAGCATGGAACGTAGATGGTACAAAAGAATATTTAACTGTTTTTCAAAATGTCAACGTACTTTTTGACAACAATTTGGATATATTTTTTGATGACAACAATGGTTGCATTGTACTAAGTTAATTGGTGTGAGTGGGTATAAAAAACATTTATTCCAAATATTCTCTCGACGATGACAGAAAATACTGTGACCTTTCTTACACACTATTCTTTTACAACGTGAAAAGATACGAAATGTGAGTGTTAACTGCCTGGCCCTTGAAGGATATTAACGTGACGACACATGGTTTTTTTGCAGTAAATAACGTTATGTAGGTTCGAAGAGTTTTTATTATAGATTTTTTTTCAGGAAAAGGTGAAAGCATGTGGGACTATTTTACTCATTTAGACCCTAGTCCTATACGGGACAATAGTACAGGAGACGATGCTACCAAATCTTATTACCTTTACGAAAGAGATATTGAAATGTTAAGAGAACTAGGAGTGGACACCTACAGGTTCTCACTGTCGTGGCCGCGCATCTTGCCCTCCGGGTTCCCCAACCACATTAACTCTGCTGGGGTAGATTACTACAACAGACTCATTAACGAACTTTTAAAGTACAACATACAACCGATTGCAACTTTATATCACTGGGAATTACCTAAGGGGATGCACGATATGGGAGGGTGGACCAACACAGCGATCATTGATTGGTTTGGTGACTTTACACGTATAGCTTATCAACTCTTTGGGGATAGAGTTAAGCTTTGGGTTACGATTAATGAGCCTACGCAGATATGTTACATGGGTTATGGAGATACGCGTTTAGCACCTTTCTTGAATTTCAAAGGAATAGCCGATTACATGTGCTCAAAAAATGTTCTACTCGCTCACGCCAGAGCATACCATATTTACAATAATGAATTCAGGCCAACTCAGAATGGGGCAGCTTTTATAACTCTCAGCGCAGGATGGTTTTTCGCCGAATCTGAGGAACACATGGAAGCAGCCGCTGACGCGGTTACATTTGATGTTAGTGTGTTTTCTTTCACCTTTCACTTTCTTTCTATTTTAGATTTGTGTTTGAAGAAGAAAATAAAACACTCTGTAACTAAAATAGGTTTATTAAGCCTTTTATGAATTTTAATTTTAATAGGTTTAATGGGATTTTTTTTTTAAATATTCAACAAAATTAACTTATAAATTGTAACTACAGCTATTTAAAATTAAGTGATATTATCATTTTCTTACATTTCAGATGGATCAGTACGCCTATCCTATATATTCTAAACAAGGTGACTGGCCGGCACGACTAAAGAACAGAATTGATGAAAAAAGCGCTGAACAAGGTTTCACCAGATCCAGGTTACCACCTTTCACACCAGAAGAAGTGGATTACTTACGAGGGACTTCAGATTTCTTCGGTCTCAATCATTACTCATCATATATGGTATATAAAAATTCGTCCGTTTATGGTTTATATCAAATTCCTTCGCGTCAGGATGACGTTGGGGTTGTTATGTATCAATTACCTGAATGGACAATAGGGGAATCTTCTTTCAATAAGGTATAAAATATATATTTTTTACATTATATAAATAAGCTCTATGTAGTATGTATAAATTACTTCCACTCCAACTTTACTATTGTAAGCTTGTCTTGTTAGACTTCCTTATAGCCAAAAGCAATTTTATATACAGGGTTAAGATAAAATCGACCATAGAAAATGAAAATAATAAAGATCACTATTTTGTTTTAGTACATTCCACTCGGTTTCTATAAGCTTCTAAGTTACATTAGAGAGACTTACGACAACCCTATCGTCTACATAACTGAGAATGGGTTTGCCACTAAAGGAGGGTTGAAGGACGAAGACCGTGTGAAATATTATAGAGGGTACCTGTCGGCGATGCTTGATGCCATTGACGAAGGGTCAGATGTCAGGGCCTACACCGCGTGGAGCTTGATGGACAACTTTGAATGGGATAACGGTTACACGTAAGTATGAAATGTTGATAAAACTAATAATAGAACAATGGTGTCCCAAAAAACTTTAATCAAAATAAATTGAGGAACCTGATTTAACATTTTTCCTACAATAAAATAAGTTTATTTAAATTCGTATCTGACAAAGAAAACAATGAAGATTTAAATATCAAATCAGATAAGTTTGACGGTATGTTTGTTTTATAAAAATTTTACTAAATATACATTAAATTAAAAACAAGAAAAGAATTGATCTTGATCCTAATAATCAAGATCAATTCTTTTCTAGTTTTTAATATAATAAGTTTGGATTGAAGTGGCCTATAAGTATATTTTTGAAATAATACAAGTGACTTTTCTTTTTAAGGGAACGAATGGGCTTATATGAAGTAGACTTCGACAGCCCATTACGCACACGCACGCCACGCAAGTCTGCATACATGTACAAGGAGATTCTGCGTACGCGCACACTAGACCTGAACTACGAGCCGGATATGACATTAATGACCATAGATGAAAGACACTGATGACCTCTGTAAACAATAAACCAAATGCAAAAGTACCACTAAGACTATTTCCAAATATGAAAGAATAAATATACCTACGTCATATAATTTATTATCTCATCGTGGTCCTATCGAATCCCGACAGCGGAGCAGAAATTTATTGATCGATTTTACATCTATCGATAAACTTTTGCTGTAAATTTTTTATTGATATCTTATCTTCTTAATATATATAACTCAAAGGTAACTGACTGACTGACATAGTGATCTATCAACGCACAGCCCAAACTACTGGACGGATCGGGCTGAAATTTGGCATGCAGGTAGATGTTATAACGTAGGCATCCGCTATGAAAGGATTTTGATTAATTCCCCCAAGGGGATAAAATAGGGAATGAATGTTTGTATGAAACTTTGTCAATTTTTAAGCGATCGGGCTGAGACTTTGTTTATAATAATACTTCTTAACGCGAGCGAAGCCGCGGGCAAAAGCTAGTCTACTTATATTTAGAAAGTCTTAAAATTTTTCTAGGTATATTGATTTATTACAGTTAAAGACATTAAAGACATATTGATCGAATATAAGATATGAAGGATCACCTTCTGGTTACTAGGTATATGATGAAAGTATCTACTTATAAATATATAAGAAAGTCAGCTTCTATTTCAGCTTAAAATGATGACTCCAGTGTATGGGAAATGTCTCCCATATATCATCACACCTCTATCCCTGATGGAGTAGGTGTGATGATGTGTGGGACATTAGACATTAGAGGTGTTAAAAACTTCCACTTTGCCTTAACTTTGAGAAGAACTCAAACTTATATCTTGAGTACGTGAATCATTAACACCGCCGACGAAGGCGGGAATTGAATCCAAAATTCAATGGACGCGGAACAAATTTTTTCCCTATAGCCGTCTATACAGACAGACGACTATAAGACATGAGAAACTCTACATTTTCCACAGCAAGGACCTCCTTTGCCGCTGTAGATAAAAGAATATCCTACCCTTCAAACGACGAACCACTCAAACGAAGATTTCAAGAGTCGTCGACTCCATTATATTTAAAAGAATCTGCAAAGCATAATGGTAAAACTAGGGATGATGAGGCATGTAGCCTGGCGTGAGCATATTTTTTACTCAAAATTACAACTTGTGTCAGCACACAAGGTGGGGTTTTCATCGGCGGCTTATTTATCTAGCTTCTAACCGCAACTGTTGGCAATATTCCATTCAAATAGATATCCACGATAAATAAATAAGATGATATCTTCAATAATAATAAGATATTTAAGATTATCGTACGTTTATGTAATTTTAAATAATAGACTGCAAAATAAAACGCATCCTAGTTTCGTTGTGGTACTTTATTCCCGATATACCTATTCGAAACCAACCGCGGGAGCAAAAACAATTAAGTTGACTACATCCTTCCTAAAATATGTAAATACAATAACCGCCACTCTGGTCTAGTGGTTGACAACACTGGGGATTTGATCGGGAGGTCCGGGGTTCGATTCACCACGGGAGCCCCCTTACTCCGGTTTTTCTGCTCGGTTTGGTTGGTGGTCTGGCTTCTAAGCTAGCTAGCTACTACCGTCTTACCTAAATCTGCCATAATAGTAAAAAATTTATAAGCATTTTTGTGTTCCGGCAATTAGAGGTAAGAAAGTCAGTTTCTCAGATGACAAGAAATACAGGTGAAGCTCGCTTCCACCGGACCTTATCATCACTTACCATGAGGTGAGATGAAGGATTTTTGAAATGATCGTGTAAAGCGTCAATATACAATGTACGCTGTGTAGACAAACATTGGCTAGTTGCCAGGACCGACGGATCAGCAGCATTCGGTTTCGCAAACAAACGGCTCGTTAGATAGCTGACACGAATATCGGTGCTACACCATATCGCCAATTTGTATCACGAACCTGCTCCTCATTATATCCTTGGCACAGTTGCATATTTATCAAAAAAACATGAAAAGTTTTTATTCCTCACCTAGCATAAAATCCTGGCCTCTGAACAATCCGTCCCGTTGACCATGTATATAATAACAATATCATGACCATAGTTAAGAGACACTCACAGGAACCAAACTTATCACACACTCCTAACATAAGACTCCAGACATAAGACACTCCAGACATAGACTTCCCTTGAAGTTCTCCATACCCTAATGGCTACTAAGTTCTAAGAGCGAAAAAACTTAATCAGAGACTTCAGCTCTCGAATCTGGTCGACACTAAAATAAATCTCGTCTTTAAAATAGGTTTCGTTCACCTTCGGAAATACTGTAAAACATTTTGCTGTCATTATAGGGTAATTTTGATTTTAATCTCATTCTAAATATACTTAATGATTTTAACTTTAAGAACATACAACAACGACAAACATGTCAACACGCCTCTATCACAAGGCTTAGCAGAGGTGTTAAACACCCACATTTGTCATGATATGGTAAGTCCCCATGTGACAGATGGCGAGCCTGTTCACTTTAAGTAGCTACACAGAAATCTCGTGTATGGTTATCATATGGAACATCGATATGATTTGTTTTGTGATTGAAGATCATGTCATCTATAACCTCGCCTGGGGTTTTCCCTAGATAATTGATTTAAACTTTTTGATATTGAGCTTCATCATGCTTCAAAAAATAACGGGCCCTGTCATGGAGAATGTCGCTCATCATTGAGTAAAACCTTCACCCAGCACTCAGTGGGCATGAGTTTCGGGGCTGAAAGACTGCATTTAACTAAAAGATAGTTAATGATGCTAGTAATAGTCACACACCCCTTATTTCTGTTTAAATGAAATATATGCATCTTTACATAGCGAACGGTCAATTCGGATTGATAATTTATTCAGATAGATTTAGTATCGCACTTTCATGTTTGGGATTTTAGTCACACGCGGTCCAATCCGACAGATTACTATTTATATAGACGATTTTCGCCGCGTTGCCTAGTCGTGCGACGAAAATCGAACCGTGTAATCCCGTGTAAGACATGCACTGAAGCAGTAAAACCCTAAGAGGGATTGAAAGACGAAATAAATAGCCCTAAAATTGGTCCGCTACATCGCTTAAATAAATCACTAAGCCATTGGGGTGCTACGAACGAATACCACATACTAGCACTCAAAGGCTAGGACATAACTGATGCTCGAATTTCAATTGTGAAGCGAAGAGTTTGTCAAAAATATTAAATAAAGATAATTTGTATTTAAGAAAACTGAATTCGTATGTAACGCTTTGGAACTAAGTGTCCTTATTGAAGTTGTTCATAAAATGTGTGTTGCTCAAGGATTTAGAAAATCGTAAAGATGTCACATGAGCTATTGGACATTCTAGATATAATGATACCGCCTGTTTTGAGGAGTATTGAGGCCAATTTTAGTCCTTCCATAAAAAATCGACAGACGGCCAGATGTACAGGTATGTAGGCTATTACTCACTGTGCATGAAAGAAAATATAAAAAATATATATTTATTGTCCAGAAATACACACAGAACATAAAGCGATGGTACTTTTTACAATGCAGTGATCATGGAACTTAAAAAATGCAATGAAAAAAATGAAATACATGACAACAAGTGTTTTCTACGTCATTGAGTCACCTTCTTTGTGTAGGTACCAAATATTGCTACTCTACCTACTGTCACATTTTTACTCTAGTTCCATATCATCGTAAATTCTCCATAGAATTTGTGAATTCTCCATAGAATTTGTGAATTCTCCAAAACAGTTCGGTATATAATTCTAACCCACGAAATCGTTTCTGTTTTCAAATTTCTCGAACTCATCAGAAATAAGTATATCATAGATTAAAGTAACAAATATCCAATACAAAGTTCCTTACAAGACGAATATGGGGTTCCAAATCCCCTTACAAACGTAGTCAATATTTTTTTCAAACCAGAACTGAAGTCCCATCGAGTGGAAGACAAAGCCATGTTGACAAGCTCGTGGAGCCTTGCCTCGTCAATAAGGGACCGAGAGCCTCAAGAGCCCCCACTTACGGGGATTTGCAGACTTTCTACGGAATTTCCCTTTTTTCGCTGCTACGGGCCTCTCCGGGAAATAATTTCATGGACCGTTTTAGAGCAAGTTATGTAATGTTACTTAGACTTAGTTTTTTATTTAAATGTGTAGGTACTTCTAATCTTTATTAAGTGTCCACTTCTGCTACAAACAACGCTCCTTCGGGGATATAAATCGACGACAAAATCATAAACTTGATGAAAATAAAGTAGGTACAAGTTGACTTTAATTTATTTTATACTTACATACGAGTTAAATCACGTATTTATCCAAGTCGGGTACAAATAAAAAAAAATAATGCATGGGAAATAATGAGATTCATCTAATAGAACAATGTATTTGCATTAGTATAAAAGAAAAAACTAAATAACTGTTAGTAGTGTAGACTATTATTGAATACAGAACAGAAACAGAACGACTATTAGGACAACAAGATTTCCCAGTGTAGGTACATCTTATCCCCATATTTATATAGGTAAATCAGATATTTTACTTTCATGAAAGTACCCTACATTGTTGAAAGAATGAAGAATAATAAATATTTTTTTTTAGAATAAACAATAATAAAGAATTTTATCTATCTATTGTTGGTGTTATAAAGCTTGCATACTGCTTGTCTAATTCTGTCGATAAAGCAACAAAAAAAAAACTAGCTCAATTTAAGAGCTATTCAGTGGTTTACACGGTTATAGAACCCGCAAACTCTAGCATGAGGAAAGCCGATTGCTCACTCTAGCTTTCTATTTTTGTTATTTTTATGGCTAGCTATAAATACAATAGTTTCACGAAACAAACTAAAAAAGAAATCTATTAAAAAATCGTAATAGTTGCAGTGTATGTGCTGTTAATATAGACGATGTAGGTAACCATTGTCCGAGGTTATAAATAACTGATATAAAAGTGAATCTATTGAATTCAGAATCAATTCAAGTGAATAGTGAACGACCGATCATAGTGTTGAAGATAATAATAAGACAGATCGATGAATGTATCGAGCCGGTCAGAGGAGTAGTTAAAAATAGAAGATAGACTTATAAGAGACATTCAATTAACATAGTCAATAGACTAACAAAATCTTAAAATAAACATACATTTCACAGTGCATTTTAAAGTGACAACACATACCAGAAAGTGCGGTAGCAGATTTCCATATAAAAGCATTCCATGCTTTCCCCGTAGATGATTTTCTTTTTGTTTGACTTGTAAGTACCATAGATAAGATTTTGCTGCATTTCCCTTTCAATTCAATTGTGACTAGGGGTATTTTTATTAGGTTGTAGAACATATTAATTTAAAGGGAGGACGGAACCTCTGCAAAGTTTCTTGTCTGTATCTTGATAAGGTCTCCCGTTCATCCCCGTAGTCCCCTAAGGGTTAGTCAGAGACTTGGCAAAGGTACCGCAAAAGCAGTCCACTAACATAGTCCGTAGTAAAAAATGTAGTGTTATTATGAATTTTTAGCAAATAATTTGTAATGTTTTGACTTGTCATAAATAAGTGTATTTGATGATAACCAAAATCATTAAATGATACTTGAATTTAGTTTTGAATTTCACTGGCACAATTATTTATTATTACATAATCTAATCTATCAACGCTTAGGTCCAACCTGCATTGGATCAGCGTGGTGGTGTTACGGCCCATACACATGTGTTTCTCCTTGAGGAAGGCCTGTCCCAGCAGTGGGACGTATACAACTTATTCTTTTTAGTAAGTAAATACAAGAAACTACATCAGGTGACATTCACCAATGAACTGCACCCATAGTGTCAGTTTTCATGGCAAAACCTACCATAAAATCATAACACATAATCACGCCTCTTTCCCCGAGGGATACGCAGAGGTGTTAACAGGGGTGTTAAACACCTACATTTCGCCAGTAATGTTAGGTCCCCATGTAACAGTTGGCGAGCCTGTTGCAATGCACCGGGCACAATGTGAGGCAAGCGATATTCACAATGAACTGTGGTACAGGCGGTGGGATCAAATCCGCGTTTCCCGTGGCCGTAGTACTCCGGAGTAGTACCCCGTCCGTCCCAACTCGGCTATCTTGTAAAAACCCATAAAAATCTCAACTTTTTTCTCAAAAATATTGTCTTTTATTTAAAACAGTAATAATATTTTTTTTACGTAATTTTTTTTAGATGGTTTAATAGCTTTCCATTAACCTTAGTTCTTGCATTTCCAGCTGTCAAATAAGACCTCAAACATGTTTGTAAGACCTCTACATGACTTCATATTACGAATTTACCACTGATACCTGCACCTTGTTTACAAAAAATTGTAAATAGATGGCATACAATTTAATTTGTCGATAAAATTATTAAAATTTTGTATGTCGATAAAATTATTAAAATTTAGTATGTCGATAAGATTTATCAAACTTTCCGACATAAAAAGCTCCGACACCGGTACCCAAACACACTGTCTATTGAGAATTAAATTATTTGCTGCCTAAATTAATTAATAACTACACCATTTTGCTGCGAATCCGCTTAAGCGGCCTTCCGTTTCACTTCTCCTTAAGACCATAATGAAATCAAGATTTCTAAATATTGCAATGACTTTAAACTATAACAAACTTTATTACAGGACAAACAACAGAAAAAAGCATGTCTAATAGAATAAAACGTATTTTACGATGCTCCGACCCCGCCAGTATTTATAACAGCTTCAGCTATTCACTGGCGATGGATGACGAGCTGTACCGCTCCATTTAACTGGCTTCGCATCGCAAGATCGCCAAGACATATTGGAACTATTACTAGCTAAATTAACTATTTGTTAGACGCACATCAACTCGTAATCAGGTCACTAATCGTATTTGGTAATCGATGAGCAGCGAATGCGGCGGTGGCTTTGATCTTGACAAAGTTACTGTGGCGAGGTATAAGGTGTTCGTTATTGGGACTTGGCTTTGTTTAATAAGGATTTTTTTCTCTTTAGAGAAGTGACAAGACAAGAGAAACACAAAGTAAAATATGAAATAAAAATAATTGTGCAATTCAATCTACAATTTCTACTATTTTGTGTACTAAGTTTTCATTGACTACTTAATTCTTGGATGCGAGATACATAGCATTTATTGTGTTGGCATCTCGGAATGCCATCTCGGACACGAAAGGTTCCGAATCCTGAAATTCGAAAGCTTTCCAAAAATGTTGTGGGTATTATACAGTTTATTTGCATTACAGAACGTGGCAACGTACATGATTAAGACAATACACCGTCCAACCTATCAGCATAACAGCTGTTTCTGACTTTGCTATCAGACTCTGTAGGTGTATGTGTTTTATTATTTGTCCGTAAACTACGGTTTAGGTTTTCCAGAGTTGACAGTAACGTTGTTGGTATATGTACCAAAATTCTGGTAATACCAATCTATATTTTAATGTCCTATCGCTCTATCAAATTTTGCGTATAGCCTACCATATTCAGCTCAATACACGTTGGCAACAGAAATACTTTTGTAATAAAAGGCGAAATTGGAGCACTTCTAGCGCCTCTTTTGCCAGTCATGGCAATATGTTGCACATCGACTCACCTTTTACTACATAATTCTCTACTTCCGGTGCAATTTTCTGCTTTTCGTATCAGTGGTCGCTTTCGTAACTCCTTTTATATCATTTGCTGGTATAGCAATAGATTTTTTTAGGTCCACATAACTTTTATCACTCGCACTTTATTAAAAACTTAAAAGAAGCAACATTCACGCTTTTGTACTTATTAAAGATACCTGGATGCGGATAATTAAATATTCATAAAGTTTCTTTTAATAACTAAACCAAATAATCTTCCCTAGTTGTCATCAGCTATGACTATGGGACTAGAACCCGGGACCTCGGAGATAACGATAAGTACCTTAAAAATGTATCATATCGTAATCGTAATGTAAAACAAAGTAATTTAATATGATAGGTAATAGATAAAAATCTATCGGCATAATAATATTTACTTGAAGTGACAAGCGCGTGTTCTTGAATTGTTGATGTTAATTGACTCGTAAAAGAAAGCAACAGTCGATCACGTAGTAACGAATTCGATTTGGTGATAAACCTGTCGATTTGAAACCGTGCCGTGGGAGATATGGCCTGGCCTGGGCACTAAGCACGATTTTATTATGACATAAACTTGATCAGCCGTCAAAAATAATTGAAATTGAATAGATAATTGAAAATTTTCTTTCGTTCCGATTCCAAGTCCTACCTAACCTTTTACCTTTCGTAGGGCATGCGGTGAGTCGCCAGTAAATTTTTACCGCTAAATCGAAATATTTCATGTGGATTAAATTTCAAATAACTATACGAGTATAATTATTATAAAATGAGATGGTCATGGCTTGTCCACAAAATTTTAAGATATTTTAAGTGAGATAATCGTGTATCTCTTTGTGCAAATACAATATCTATCGCCCCACATTCTTCGTAGCTACCTAATCAGTCTTGTATTATTTTTAATGTATATTAAAAAGATTTATAAAGGAAAAAATAAATGTAGATAAAGTTAATACACAATCATCCTACCTTACGAGAAATATGTGCAGTTTTCATGGTGTACTTCTTCTTTGCCAGAATCATTCAAACATACTACTCAGTTGAACCAGAATGGAACAAGCATATCCGCAATAATTCCACTCAATGAAGTTCCAAAGTTTGAATACTGTTAACGAGGAGTCTAAATTGAGAAGCAATTAAAATCCATTCTGCGTGCCTGAAAAGCTTTTGTTATCACATGACAGATGTCCAGATACGTCCCATGGTTCAGTCATAACACGCGCACGTTTATATATATTGCAAATGTTTTCAGTAAATGGATGTCATTGTAAATTCCGACTGCGGTCAATGAGGTCGCGATTTATTCATGTGTTTCTTAGCTTTACGGTTGATCCGTTTATAGAGAAGATATTCGCGCGCGCCCTGGAATCGACCGGCCATTCCGGCGCGCCACTGAGCGGTCTGGCGGGGCTCGCGGCCGCCGCACCGCGCGCATGCGCGCTTGCACCCACGCCCACCTTCGCCACCACAGCGCCGCCAGTCCATCGCTCGCCTGCCTGTACCACGCACTCTTCCTGACGCTACAGCACCCTCGATGGTCAGCGTCTACGTTGCGCTCACGCTCGCGCGGGACTCAACCGCAATACACGGCCGCTGATAACGCAAGGATCACAAAATGACGTCACGGATCCGCAAGATCTCTCTTATTTCATTATTTATTACTCTTTTTACACATTCAAACGGTAATTACCGTTGTTTCGGTAAGATTCGAATCCAATATAAAAGAAAGAGCTGGGAATCGTTTCATTACCTACATAGCTAAGTAACATAACATATCACAATGGCTGCAGTCTTGTACGAATTAGCGTTCTTGCAGTATTTTCAGAAACAAAGATCGTTTTAGTTATGAAATAAAAAATTTGCCATTTATTTTACATCACCTTATAGTGTGAAGTTCCGAGATTCTAAAACATATAAGTTTAATTATAGATAGATAAGATTATTTTAATGTTACTTTTGATCACTTTGTTAGGCGTTAAAGATATCCGTGTTTGTGTTCTTTCCGTTCCGTTGAAGGTCTAACTGAGGCACACAGCGCGTAAAAATGATGGCTAACAAAATCTACGCAGATATGAGTTATCCCTATATCGTCTACAACAATCATATCTGCTCACATTTTTGAGAATGGTCTTAGTTTTCTTATTTTACGAGGTTTTATTTGTAGTAATTTTAAAAAATACGTAAAATTTTCAACAGCTTTTTTTATTTAAATAATCTTTTGGGGAACTCAAAATTTAACCACATATACAATTATTTAGTAACAAAATGAAAAAAAACTGCGTTGAAATATACAGTATAATAAGTAAATGTTCTTGAAATATTTTTTTTACAGTTTTATGACAAAAAAACGCGGCCATATTCGTATTTCATTCAGTTACGCTTCATACGCTGGGATTTCCCAGCTTTCGGAAGTGTGTCCTGTTTGGTCCTGTTGCTTGTTTGCATTTTACCTCTCGCTCGCACGGTTGCTCCCTCTCGCACTCGTTACTCTTACGACGCGGACCAACATGGACTGAAAGATTTGAAAGTTACTTTATGTAATTATAATAATATCAGTAATTAATATGTATAGGAAAAAAAGACTCTTTCATAATACTAAGCTTCAGTTCCCTAGTAATATTTATTGTGAAATAAATATTGCTGACTAATGAACATAAATGTAAATAAATATTACTTATTGTGAATTATTAATGTTGTATTTATTTATGGTGAAAATAATGCAACAAAAAAATTACTTAAATTTCACAGTAAAACCACACAACACAACTCTATGATTGGATGTTCAGCTAATGTCAGATTTTAGCAACTGATAATGTGCAGTAAATCTCTTTACGTGTCGTTACTGTCGCGAAGTTAGAAAACTAATTATAAATATATTTATTTAATTATGTTTTGTGAAAAAGAAAAAAACACAACAATTAAGTACTTGACAGTTTTATTTATTTCTTGGATCAAGAGATCAAAACTAAGCTGGATACTATTATACATCGACAAGGAACTACATCAAGAGGTAGATATGAGATTCTTTCGAGACGTTGCCGATGGTGTGAAGTTATTAAGTTAGTTTGATAGCTTCGATATAAGGGCCGGGGTCTAATCTTTCGAGAGAAACTCTGGATCTGATGGATAAGCGGTAACATTATCCGACCGTCACTTCGCCAGAAGAACGAGCTTTGAAAAAGTACATCTCCAGGATGGTATGACGTGACCTTCGACGACCCAATACCTACACATTCAATTCAGAGAGCAATAGAGCAGAACCGGCTCAAAGTCTTCCAAAGATGCTTTTTTTGTTTAAATATACTGAAATTAAAATTTTATTTGAAATTATGACGCAAAAAAAATTTTGTGCTTGCAATATCTACAAGTGCTTGCTAAACTAGCTGCACCATTCATCCATTCCGTATTTTGTTAATTACTTCCGCTTGAATTTTGCAAATTAGAAAAAATGCTCTAACCTGGGGATTTTTCAAATTTAATATCTAATAAATTAGACACCACATGTCGAAAAAGTCTTTTACTGTAGAATTAATGCGTCTGCTCCAAAATCACAAAAATAGTCAATAAAAAAAACCTATTTAAGTCACCTTGGTGAATATTTCTATTAACGTTTGTAGACAATACCACATTACAATGTTAAATCGTCCTTTGTTTATTTTTGTTTTATTGTTAATTTTGTTTTCTCTTTACGTATTTTTTTTTTCCAAATCCTTTGACACCACGGGGGTGTCTTTTCAAATATCGTGTTTATTAAATAAAAGGAACCCTCACATAAAAATTGGGTGAATTTTTATTGACTTTGACTATGTTTATGTGTGTTAACATCGTTGGAAAGGTATTTCCGAGCTAAATAAATGGCGCATAGTTCCAAATCTTAGTCCGTTCAGAGTATTTTTTATTAAACATAGAAGTTATAAGCGTTCTGTAGACCTTACTGTTTTTCCACCTTCCAGATTCAATAGCTCTGTGTGTTACATCGGAGAATAAGTATTTTTAAAATGATTAAAAGTTACCAAGCGCTAAGTTCCAAATCTATTTACTGTAATTTTACTCGATATCCCAATGGGTCCGAATAAAAAAAATGGACCAAGAAATCTCGTGGCAACATTTGAATCATAGTCTGCAGCTTTTCTGAACTTATAACCATTTACAGAATGCGTTCCTCATTTCGCACGCTGAACACAACATCCTTTGGCGCCTGCTCTAAAATTACATTAGGTATTACGTATTTAGTTAAAACAATAATGCATTATTAGGTATATTAGAGCAATAAAAAAATTTACTGATTTAGCTTTCTATTTGAACTCCACCCATACATGTAGTATGTGCCTATCTATTATACTTAGTAGATGTCTATGCTATAGGTAATACCCTAACATTTAATTATTTCAACTTTCTAAATTATTCTTAATTAAAACAGAAAAGCAAATGTGGTATTTCTAAGAAATTTGGTAAACATCAAGATTTTTAGACGAGCTCCGATTTTTTGACTAATTTCTAATTAACTAATGATATGACTTTAAAATTCATGCCAAGAAGTAATTTACTTTAATAATAAATATTAACCACATTCGCAAATATTTTATATTAGAAACATTTCGGACTAGTTAATAGCGTGTCAATGAACTAAATCCAAGTCAAAATAAAAGTAAAGTTTAAAGTCAATAACTTTATATTGCGAAAAATTTAAAACAAGTTACTTTATTATAAAACCGGCCTTAAAGCAACACTTAAATATATTTGTACAATCTATATGAACGATTTAACTTACAAATCCGATTTTCTGGTCAACAATCAACAATGTTCATATCTACAAACAACACCCGGCATACACGTAGACAACGTTAGAAATAACTAAGGAAGACAATAGTCTGTTAACCTTTCCCACGATGGCAGTCACAGTCCCAAGCACTGCTACAAACAAACAATGCGTTCTGTAAAAGCACCAATGATTGTCATGTCGTTAGCGAGCGCGGCGCGTATCACCTGTGGCGCGACGGCGTCGCGCACGCGCACCGTGAACTCGCGGCGCGCCGGCGCCGGCAGCGCGCCGCCCGCCGCGCGCAGCACGCGCGCGCGCCCCGCCACGTCCAGCGGCTCGCCCTCCGCGCTCTCCCCGAACACTGTACGCACGCACAAACTTCTACAAACGTCCCTCTCTGCGTCGTAAATTTCACGAGCGGCTACCTCAAACATACGTCTCTTATCGATGCCACCTACCGACACATTGTTCCCCACTGCCCCTTCCTCGCATGCTTTAGCGGCTCCCGCGCGCAAAATAGCCGGTAGAAGTAATTCCGCTACGACACTGACAGTCCGTGAACGCAAAAAATGTAGCACCTGTTGAGCTTCTCTTGTCTCATCGAAGAGTCGCCTCTGCCGCACCGCCGGGACGGGCCTGGCGACACTCCACGTCTCCACCCAGGGGTTACCCGGCAGCAACATGCGAGCACCCAGAGAGCCTCCGTCGTCGGGCACCCAATCGCGAGGGGAGTACCATTGCACAAAGTCACATAATTCAGCACCGGGATTAGCTGCCTTGAAAGCTTCCATATCGGAGAGCAAAGAAGCGCTCATCATCCTCGCCCGTAGTTCAGAAGCTCTAGCGTCATCGCCCAGACGTACCATCAGTTCTGCATCTTCTTCTAATTGATCTTCAGTCTTCGGTGCTGGATCCTATAACATTAGTCATCATATTAGTAAAAAAATAAATTTTTAGAACGTCGTTGAATGCTTAGATATGCAAATAGTAAAAAATTAAGTGTCAGAAAAACACACTTTCTATGAGTTTCTACGAATGCGCTACAACAGCATACATAATGCATTAATCTGCCCGAAGCGCAACACCACGCACAAATAATAAATACAAATGGTTGTATCTACCTGAGTTCGAGGCACATAAAGCGGTGCTCCATTTTTGAGTGTTGCGTCTTCGAGGCGGTGCAGGCGGCCCACCGGCCGGTCCCAGGGCGGCTGCTCCTCGGAGCCCTCCCCCTCGGAGCAATCATAGAACTCGTCTTCGTCAGAGTTTCCCGACAAGTTGGAGGCACCCTCAGCGACGCGCGCTATACAGCAGTTCAGTAATTGCAATTTCTGATGCAGCAAGCATGCTCTCGCGTTCGGCGACCCCTCTGCTACTCTGTACAGAAACGGGACATTTTGACGCACGTGCAAAATAATGTGACTGGTTTTTTTTTTATTTTGAATAAATTTTAAGTCAAGCTCAACAAGATTAGTTGCACCATTTTTTGATAAACAATTGTATCTTTAATACCAAAATATTTTGTACTACAAATTTTACTTCAGGTATTAATGAATTAACGAGAGACATGTATATAGGCACACTACATCGCTACCAACTTTCATTTTGGCAGCTATTTCAAGCGGACAAAATGCACGATCTCTTGAAAGCAAACAAATCAAGAGAATCTTTTCTCTGTTGCATATGCAAATTACACATAAGTGAATCTTAGCACGATCTATTGAAAAATATAAAATCGTCTTAAGATGCACCTGACGCTTGCCGATGACACTCTAATTATGGCAGCGGGATTGTGTGCCGCGGCCCAGAAGCACGCTAAATGCGCCACCGCTCTCGAAACCGTTAACGTATTGAATTACAAATATGTAAGCGAGGCGCGGACAGAAGCCGGGCAGCGTGGGCTGCTTGCTGGACCCTCAGCATCTAATCGGTCGGTGAACCGTTTGTTTACCGGAGCCTATGCGGCAGCAGTACTGGGTGTAGGTCACGCTTGGAGGGGGCTGCGCGCGAGGCCAGTCCGCCGGCATCGGCAGCGCGAGCGCACCGCAGACATGGCTCTATCCCCAACAGCGTAAACATACACACTCCAAAACGAAAGTGACCCATTTCCCACTGGTGTGACCTAATGATGACAATTTATCGGTGATTTACTTTATAAATATTACGTGAAAGTGTCTGTAGAAAGTGGTCGTGCATAGGATTATCCAAAAATTACATTCTGGATTTTTAAGAAAATGGTAAGTAATGATTTTGTAACCTACATAGTTTCAAGATTCTTTATGATGATTTGTATGTAAATTCCTCCAGCAGCGTAGAACACGAAAGAAAATCTCGTCGCGTTCATTGACCCACTTAAAACGAAGACGATGATTAGAGATCAACACGAACAATAAGTAATTTCTTCGGTAATTACCCCACAGATTCTACTTATCGAATGATTTGCTATGAGACTGATATATTGACACATAACTACTCTACACATAATTTTTTTTGCCATTGGTGAAATATTGAAATACATCGAATTCAGAGAAAAATACATGACTTGAAAATAATTAAGCGATGGCAAAATCTTTAAGGATGTAAAAAGGTTACTATCGAATCTTGAAAGAACAACAGCAAGAAATATTATTTCATAAAACACCAACTGCAATATTTTTAAAATACTGGTTTTAAGGTAGGTTATGAACTACTCGTAGGTAGGTACAAAAACTAACAGTAATCCGGTTTGAGAACACAGAAAAGTTTCCTGTAAATTCTTGGAGAATACGAAATGCTGCGAGTTATGAAGAGAGCATGCTGTTGAGTTGTAACTAGTCAACGGGCACAAAACAAGCCACTATAGTAATATCTATTTTTTGCGAACACCAGTGTTCGCGGTGCCCGACAACGCTAAGGGGTTAAGAAATCTATTATTAAGCAAATGGTAAATGAAAACCGGTAGATAATAATCAGAGCCAGAAGAAAAAATATTTTTTACATCCAACATACTATTGCACTGTCGCTATAGTGAATAATGAACAGGATGGTCTCATATTTTATTAAATGTGTGATATAGGATCTGACCTAACATAGGACATTACGCTAATGATCAATGTACCTATCTAGCACACTGCCGTACTTTCTTCATCCTACAAAAGGACAGCGACGCAAAAATACCGTTTCGTTCTAGTGACTCCTAAATCTATTCGTGAATGGAGACTTAGCGACAATCATTTAGCTACTTTAATAGTTTTCTTTCGTCGTTTGTTTACCAAAGAATTTCTTGTGTGCGGTCTTAATAGCGTATTTGTAGAGGCGCGGCGGCCGGTTCACCCCCGCGGGGGTGGCTCTCACAACTACTCTATCTAAGCCAGTTCCGGAATCCAACAATGTTAATAGCCTCACTGTTTGTGTTCACTTGAAGAGAAGCTTTTCCAATAGTAACGTGTAAAGACAATGGTATTTCAAACCAATGAACAAGATTGTCCTATTTTGTTAAGTAGAGCGAATTTTGGCGACCAACCATCATGTGGCGCTCCGCGTGGGCATTCATTTCCCATACTGTTTCCTGTTGAGTTTGAAATACATATCTAGGGCAGAACTAAAAGCCCGGCCAATTTCCGAGGTCAGTCAACATTTCGTAGATGCCTTACATTTGTACTGAAGGTATTAAATACAAACTACACATGCTAACTGTTAAAATTCTTCCTAATCGAGACGTGATTCGGATATTATTCACAATAATTGCAATAAATGAGTTTTTTATTATTTTGTAAAACTACTTTGTAACGTTACACAAAAATTTTAATGTTAATTAAAACTAACCTTACGGATTAGGTTTGTTTTTTCAATGAAATGGTTTTTTTTTTCATTCATAAAAAGAATATACCTAATAACCATATAATTTGTCTCAGTAGCGAAAATCATGTTTTATGACAGTCGTCTCCTTACATACTTGAGAGAAACGTTTGATATCGAATTTGGGTCTCCGGTGTGTGTTATGACGCGGAAATGAAATTGAATAAAACCTTTACAATTCCACTTTGAGGGCTTTAGGTCAGCGAAATACACTAGTAGAAATTGTAGATAAAGATAAGTGGATGTCCAGCGAGGCTCGCTAAGTCGCGTAACACCGCAATTTCTTACAAAGTACCTATATATCAAAAACACATTACGTTTCCTCTATTTCTGTCCGTGTTACATATCCGTATAAGTTCGAATGAGTTTCAAATCTGCCGGCTTCCTGTCAATTTTATATTACAAATTGCCTATAAAACGACAGAACGCAAATTGCTCCCCAAAGAATAATAATCCATTTAATTCCGATTCCGAAACCAATACATGTATAAAATTTATTGATTTATCTTTATGGCGTAGAATAGCTGCCAAAATGAAGGTCCAGGCAGCATTCGTGATATTTCTGAGTAGTTTGCGGTCGTTACGTGCCCGAGTTAGCCCACGGTTTGTAAACAACCCGCAAACAATGGTCTCCAATCCATTCTTATTTACAGCAGAACTTTATACAAGTTAATCATTCTCCCTAAATATTATTAGCCTAGATTTTTGCGTGTCAAATGGTCTCTTACTTACCCACAAGTACAACTTTTAAGTTCATAGAAGTTTTTACTTGATCAGGAAAATTCTTCAAACAATTTTGTGTATCATTCAGTTTTACATAAAAATATTTAAGTAAAAGCGAATACTACCTTCGTCATGGTCGGGCCTGGATGGGTGACCAAGGCTTTGTGATCTCGAGCTCTTCCGTCCTTCGGGAGGCACGTTAAGCCGTTGGTCCCGGTCGCATTTGTGACCGTTTCTACCCAACCCGCATTGGGCCAGCGTGGTGGTGTTACGGCCCATACTCCTCACTTGTTTCTCCATGAGGAAGGCCTGTCCCAGCAGTGGGACGTATATAGGCTGATGACGAAAAGCGAATGATCGATAGTATGTATAGTATACCATTGTATACTGTGTATGTATACCTATGTATAGATAGTATACCAATGTACGATAGTAGTATTCTATACCATTACTTATATTACAAGCAAGGGTAACTATGAACGATTATAAGTAAGAGTAGTCAATCTCTCAGCGTGCCTAATTGTAAGCGATACCTATACGTCCATTTATATACGAAAATAATTTTTATTTACATTTTTAAAAAAGAAGAATCATTTCAAATTACGACGGATATCAAATGAGTTAAGTGGATAAAAAGAAAACTAAATTACAGTTCAAACTGAAAAATGCTGTAGATTAGTTTATGGACTAGCTTTTGCCCGCGACTTCCTCCGCGTGGAATAGTTACTTTGGGATAGAGTGATGTTATAAAGCCTTTATCCTTCCACAATAAATGGGCTATCCAACACTGAAAGCATTTTTCAACTCGGACCAGTAGCTCCTTAGATTAGCGTGTTCAAGCAACCAAACAAACAAACAAACTCTTCAGCATTATAATATCAGTATAGATTGATATCATTCTATTCTTATCATTATCATCTTCTTGAAACAAACAAACTTAAAATGCAAGAGAAGCTAAAATCATAACGATAGTTGCAAGGTACTTAAGCGAATACGTACTTTTAATTAGTTTGCGGCAATTTTTTATAGGCAACCTATCGGTAATCATTGCATACGGGTATTATTTAAACGGTTAGCGAAATATTCGAATTTTGGTCAGCAAAATAGCTGCAGCAACTCAAAAGATTTCTCTGCTGCCAAATTGTTTTCTTTCAATCATTGATCCTTTTCCTAGATTTTATATATTTCTGGTAACATATATTGCTGCCCAAATAATTATATTCCTGACAAAACCTTTGTTTGCTGTCCAAATGATTTTTAGAATAATTAAATTGCTGCTCAATTTATTACTTCCCGTTTATTATTACTATTCACATAGATGGTTGAGGACGAAAGCTTACAAAAGCTTTCGTAGATCCGGCCTTTAAGTGCCGTTGGCACGTGATAATCAAAGAACGCATAAACTCTTTCGTATACCACAAAGCGAGCGCCGTTAGTAGCTCACACTCGATAATTCTGCCGCCTTCATCGCGCCGTGATTGCCTGTAGGTGTAATTTGCAAGCCAGTTAATTTCATTTCCCCGTGTATGCCGTGTGGCCCACCAACTCGTTTGCGTTGCGGCCTCGCAAGGACTGTCCCTCCACCTGTGCTCAAATTATTAATACGGAAATTCCTTTTCCCTCCTCCATATGATAACGCTGTATGCAAATGTTCTGATTCATAAACTACTAACGTATACATCGGTCAACTTAGGGTCAGTTTTTTGATCCGTGGTCAGGTTGACTGGTCGAAAACTTATGATGTCGTGATATGACAGCTTGTCCAATAGTCGAATTTTCAAATGCAACTAAAGTTAAATAATCATTTAAAATTTAACCACAACATGATGCTAGGATTAGGAAGATGGCGGCTGGCGGCACAGCTGATGTTTCGAAATTTCCTCGCAAACTTAACAAATTGTCCAGCTGACGGACGTCACAATTTGGCGTTTCCATTGACGCTATTGGTCTATAATTTAACTATTGTGGTTACTATGACTATAGGTGACAAAAAACTCACCCTTAGACAAGTAATGAGGTTTCATCTCCGTAAATCCAAAATAACTTTGAGTGTAAAAGCCTTATTTATAAGTAATGTGCGAGCCTCCCGGGGGCCGAGCTCTCCCGGCTCCCGCTAAACACACTTCTCGACCGCCATCATACCCAATTTTTTGTACGCGACTTATTTTTTCCCCAAAGATCCCAAGGCATTTGCGCTACAATTTCACAGAATAATGTCCTAGAAAGGTTTATAATTTTTAAAAAACGATTCATAACTAAGTAAATGTGCTAGCACAAGATGCTGTCTAAATTTTACTTATCGGCGTAAGAAAATTCAATTCATCTACTGAAGCTTACGAACTACTAAACTAAAAGCTAACTTAATTACCTACGGAGGGGTAGTCCTTTATCATGGCCATAAAAGTGTCTTTTTCCAGTGGATTTTCACCAATGATTCGCAATGAACAAAAAGCCCAATGCGACGCAGCTAAGACAATAAGCAGTAACTGTGGCACTAATTAACAGGCGCGTACCGTGAGACGGGCATTGTTTGGTCCCGTATATGCAAACGCCTGCGAGGTCAATTCTTCAAAAAGAGCAGGTTTTACTACGCGCTCTGTATATCTGCTACATAGCTTTCCAACTTTCAGTAAAATGTTTCGCACTTTTTGCAAAAATGCGTAAATTTAAATTAGGTCACAAATTCTCATATACTCGTATTAGAAGGGAAGTTCTCGGTGGGAAAGCATCGAGGTTAATTTCCTTCAATGTTATCTCTATATTGTTTTAATGTGTTACAACTAGAATATTGAAACATTCCTATTTAAGCAAAATAAATATTTACTTGTACCTATACAAAAAATCTTAGGTTACTGTACTCTCAAACAAATATTGACGATTTTCATATGAAACTAGTGTCATTTGTAAATAAAATATAGTGTGCGAGGGTTGAGTGAACCAGCGCAGGTGAGGCGACATTCATCTCAGTCACGTCGAGCGTGGAGATGGATTGGCGGCCATCGCGCCATTAGCGTCGATGCGAGATTGCAACACACACTACTAAGAAATTCTTTAAGTAATAACTCTTTAGGAATTTTTCTCTCGACCACTTAGACTTAGGCCTTAGAAGGTATGATGGCAATACACCCACCCAAATCTGTTTCATTACAAAACGCTCTACGAAAAAACTCAGCCCTTTCCACGAAGACAAATTCTTTAACTTCGCTCCGAAACCGCATTTTTATACTAGATGGGATTCCTCATGCCCCGATCGGGTTGCAAACTAGGCACTTGGGAAATATTCCGAATAAGTCAGCCCACCGGATATATTAATTCCGTTTGGTTTTCATAGCTTTGAAACGGTGTTAGGGAAGGGAAAAAACCATGTTAAATGTATGCTGGCATTTTGAATGATCACCTAATTTTAAGATGTACTTACTTAACTAACTAGCACGATATTTACATAGAATTTTTTCGATGGCCGTGGCAGAGGCATAGTAGTCTCGCGCCGCTCGCCATCGCGGCCAACACGACGCGCACAGCGTCTACGCGAATATTCACATCGCTTCATCGCATTCCGAGCTTGTGATGACAACTTAAGCAAAACATGTTTTCACACGAATTGGAAAAGAAATCGTTCTTTTCCATAAACGCGTTCACATTCTTTAGAAAACTTCCTACTTAACCGAGAACTTGAATGTAGGTAACTGAACTTTTCGAAAATTCCCTGGTTCGGAGTACCAAAGTAATTTCACGCTTGTTATGTTCTAAATTATTGAAGCGGATTCACAAGGAAGTTACTTAAGTGCGCTGCATATGAAATGGATGAGATCCGGAGAGCAAAGTGCCCGCGCTTCCCGGCAAACTCGGCGGAACCAGGGGCGGCAACAACGCGCTCTCTCCATCGCACCCAATACCGAAGACCGTTTCAAATCGGAGATTAATAAATGCTTTACTTATAATGCTGCTTCTACATTTCTATATACGCTACTGTAGGACAAATTAATCTACACACACATCATTATAAAAAGTGTTCAATATAGAGTCCCTCAAAGAATGGCTCAACCTTTTTTTTTATAAAAAGCATAAAGGGAATATAATAAGAAAATCATAAAGGGAAGCAGTGGCAGAGCCCATTAGCGAAAACAGCCAGGGCCAGTGAGTTCCGTAAACAGGATTATGTCCCGTGAAAAAAAAGGCCTAGCTTATTGAATGCCATTTCACGCCTCTCTTGAAGGAACCCATGTCGTAGGACGAATGGTGTTCGTATGCCGAAAAAGTACTATGTCATTTTTGGTCACTATAAACAGTCTTATCCAAACTAAATGATCTAAAATTAATTATATGATTTAATATTATTGCAGAAGTTCGCGGTCGACCGTAGAGTTTTTAAGCAGTAAATTTTCGAAAAGTCAAAAACTAAAAGCAATCATATATAATTAAAATAAAATAAACTGATGTTTTGGTCATGAATCATGATAGAAACTATTAACTTAACTTTCATACTTTTTCAATACCATATCCTAAAGAACTATTGATTAACCGCGAACTTCCTGAACTGTAAAAGTTACAACCTGTAGGTAACTTTTGAACATTATGATGTAGTAAAGAACAGTATTATATTAAAAAGTGCTACATGATATACAGAAGATTTAAACGAGTGCGTTCTTACTCCGCAAGAGCGCAAGCGCACGGTGACGCGTAATTATTTGTGCGCCTGAGTGCGCTCGCGCAGACCAGAAGGTGGGCCGTAATCGGAAATCACGCTAGCCACATCAGTATATTTAAAGAAAAATTACACGTAATAAAGCATAAAAAGAGCAGACAATATTAGAATTCCGTAATGAGCGTAGAGAAAATGTGGTTTAGACGAGACTTTGTATGTAGCAGATACTACTTTGTATGTGGAGACAACTACTATTAATCAAACATATGACTCAACGTACTTAAGTGGCTACTGTAACCTGTAGATAGACGCTTGCTGTTGCAAGCTGCCTGAGGGGAAAAATGGCGAAAAAAATAAAAAATCCTATCCTAGACAAGTCTCACGGAAAACCTCTTACATTGTTTCTTTGTGGTGAACGTCAAAAACAAATTGTTTATTTGATGTTAGATGTCAATACACAGTCTACTTTATTCTGCAATCATCAGTGCAATTGTTTTGGTGTTTTTTGCACTGTACGTACATGAGTACACTAAAGTACCCTTAGTGTGTAACCACCGTTTAAGCGCGTGCGCAAGTAGCACTGCCGAATAGCGGTGTGTGCGCGTACGCAACACTAACGGAATAACGCCTGTTACAATCAACTATTATTGCTTCATGTCGTAATCTAGTACTATAAGACAATTCACAGGCACTTATGTGTAAAGATTTAGATCTGCTTTTAATTTCCATGCAAAGTACTGTATGTAACAAGTAAGTCCCATCTATTATCTTTTCGTGCAAAAAAAACAACTGATATTGAACAATATTTATTTTAAATAAACTCGTCAGATCTATAGTCTATCCATTTTGGTCTGAGACAACATGTAAACAAGCCATAAAAAGGGTTCTTTAAGATGCCATTACTCATTGCCGAAAGGTTTTATCAAAAACATACCTACTACTTACTATTTTATTATTATTATTTTAAATTATGTAATTATTTGTCACCTTCAATAATTTTCGGTATTTTTACATCAATGTTATTTTTTTAACGTAAGTTTAGATTACTAAATTAATTTATGCTATTAAAAAAAACCTAAAACGAATATTTTTCTCAAACTTTTATTATGCATTTAAAATACTTTCAAATGAAGATGAACAATCATAACATATTCACGGCACCTTGAAATAAATTGATATATTTTCATTAATAGTTAGTATCATTTGGGTGATAGCAATGATAGCTTGTTTTTAAATACACTTAACTGATTCTACGTAAAACCTTACTTCATTTCTTAAATAAATAATGTTTATATTCAATTACTATTGTATATTGGTATATTAAGTACGGTTACTCCTTTCCTATTGTATTATATAAATTTGAGACCCACAAATTCTTTGTTTACCTTTTGTCTCAGATCAAAATATAGATAGAGTATAAAATCCAATCATTTATAAAATGTGGTTAATAAGGTGTGATACAATTTACAGATCACATAATGAACCCTGCAACGGTACTAACAATAATATCTGTGTGCTGGAAAGTAATTGCGTTTATTGAAAAGCCTATTTAAGAACCTCAAAGTTCGCAATAATATAATACGAACCAGTTTCCAGTAGCTATTATAAATGTGTTACATGAAACATCAACGCTAGAATCCTGAGAGAAATAGCTCCTCTAATGCTCAGAAAAGTAAAAGCGGTAGTAAAACCTGCCATAAATATCAACATTACAGCTTACCACTTTCTACACTGCAGTATTTTATGTCTTTGATAATATACAGGACTCAATATAATAAAAATATTTCTAGGCATACCTATGATAAGCTTCTATTGAATCTTGGTGAGCAAATATTTTAGCAGAAAACACAATTAATGTCACAGAGGTGAGGAGGGTGAATGCTCACGGATGTCACCCACTGCAACTATAAGAATGTTGGTCATGACATGCTTGTTAGCATCGTTACCATAATGGCCACATCCATTTAATACTCTTTATCGTATTCCATCTAAATCCAACCGCAAATAGCATTAAAGTAAAACTGAAACATATTACTGTAAAAACAACGTGGACAGGAGCAAAATACAACCAGTCGAAGCTGCGCACTTAAGTCTCAAAACATGATCCACTTAATGCTAACAATTGACGTCAAATTGGTGAAAGTTTCACGAACACAATGTAACATACATGTGTTCAAGTAAATTTCGCTTTTTGATGAGGAACCAATCCTCCACCACCTTATCACAAACAAAAATAGTTAGCGTACCTATTGGCAAATGTAAAGGTGAACGCTTTGCGGTTATATGTACCGCAGCAACTATGGAACGGCGGTGATCCGCACGGCCAGACCTATCGAATCCTAACCAAACAGTTATTGGGTTATTTTCCGCTGAACTCGTTCGGTATTACAATCCCTGTGCGTCACTCTGTTTACCATAGCCGTTTACTTCGTAGCGGTATGTTTACATATTTTAATGAGTGTCCGTAAAATACACAAGTAGGGATTTCAACCTATCGGGATAAAGGGCTTATTCGAGACAAAAGCAGCAAATCTAGTAAGAAGTTTTTCTAGGCAAGGGGAAAGTTGATTGTTACAAAAAAAGTTTTACGAAATTTGAATATGTGTTCGGTACATTACTATCCATCAAGTAACTTAGCAAGTAGGCCAAGAATACCGCTTGGTGGCCGCCGGGAGTTTGACCCACATATCTAGTCAGTTAGATCACTGTGAATACATCGGACATCGTTTCCAGCCGCTATTAAATATACTAACCACAGATATCAACTAAATGGACGCTATTAGTAATAAAAATTATAGTTACCCTATTCCATAAATCTTGCCCTAGAATAAAATTAATATTACAAGTTTGACCAAAAAAATATTCAAATGACCATACAAAAGCTCAAACTGAAATATGGCACACCATCGAAAAAACTTGTGATTTGTAAACTTGCATATCATAGTCTTGAGTAACTTTCACTCATAGTAACGAGGCGCATAATCAATCACGGACACAAAGCATACTTTAGGTAGCATAAAAGCAATTATTTTCAGCAAGATCATTTGTAAGCCAATCGTTGACAACACCTATAGATCTGCAATTTACTATCGTTTACTCAACTAAATATACCTGGTAATGACTAGCATGTCACATGTTAAAAGTTTGTCATAAACCCGAGTACGAGAACAAAACTACTGAACAATTATAAGTTTTAGACGCTCCCCTCTCTAGCAAAAGTATTTTTTTATCTATAAGGAGATAACTTTTTTATTTTACTTCTTTAAAAGAATCATTTATAACAAGACAGTTGAATCCAAAGCAATGATTATCTGGGTTATGAAATAGCATTGAAAAATCAAGTTTTTTCGCAATATGAATAAAATACTAAGTTCTAAAACCAATAAGGTAAATCGTTGATTTTGATAACGAACTGCATACACTTTGTAGAAAGTGCTATGTGATTTTCTGCTCCAAGTAGTGTTGGTATGTTAAGAAAGCGTATGGCAATCAAAGTAGACATTTCATTGCATTGTCACATTCAATTAAAAAGTCAAGTATCACTTAAAAATTATGGAGATACTAAAGTCAAAATAAATTAATTGCATGAAAACAATAACGAATTTTTAAAACCTATACATTTTAATACCAATAGAAAGAAACGTTATAGATCCAAGTCACAGAAAAGTCCGAGTACTAATTAAGTTTATATAGGCCGTAAATTTTCAATTTATAACAGCGCTGGAAGAATTTTGGGTAATTTCGCGCCCCAGAGTCAAATTTATTCGTGACGTACGAAGCCCATTAAAATTTTATGTTCTCGACAGAATCCCAGCAAACTTCTCCAGGAGCATCTGTGTTAATGTTCACTTTTATATATAGCTAAGGAACAAACCTAGCAACGAGTTGTCAAACCTTTTTTTACATATGACAGGCAAGCTCGGTGGAAGCCAGCTTCACCTGTATTCCTCAACAACTGAGGAACTGGATATCTTACCTCGATAATTTCCGGAACACAACAATGCTTTATAACATCGTTATTATGACGGCAGATTTATTTAAGACGGTAGTAGCCAGCCAGGCGGGCTTTGGAGCCCTACCACCAACCAAACCGAGCAGAGAAACCCCCGTGGCGATTTGAACCTCGGACCTGCCGATCGGAATACCCGGTGGTGTCTAGTGGTTGACCATAAAGGCGGTCAAACCTTAATCTATACCATTATTACAAAGCCGACGATTCTGGTTGTTTGGTGGAATGCGCTAATATCAGGAGCTACTGGTCCGAGTTGACCAATTCTTTCAATGTTAGACAGCCCATTTATTAAGGAAGGTTATATATAGGCTTTATAACACCACGTTAAGTACTACTATTCTACGCGGACGAAATCACGGGGCAAAAGCTAGTATCATATAAAATTTAATTTTATTACTTATTTATTTATTATAATCATCATTTTACTTGTATGTATAGAGTAAGAAGCTATCTAGAATAGGAAAAAGGAAATATATATGCCGAAACTAAATAAACTAGGGAAAAGAACAGAAAGACGAATAAGTATAAGTAAGTAACAATCAAAATTTATCTTTTGAGGAACAGAAAATTCCCAATCAAATTTTAACTACCAACCAAGCCTACATTTTTGTGTACCAAATAACAGCGTAACTGCAAAAAATTGTGTTTACCTCATTAAGATTTCTTTAAAATTGGAAATGAAATTAACTGGTCTTTACCGTTGCATTATTGATATGGACTTATTCTACTGAGCGAATCAACAAAATTTTTACAAAAAATATCAATGCGATAATGTATTTTACTTGAATAAGAGATGAAAAAGGTTCTCACATACTATTGTGTTATCTTCCTCGTGTGTTTCTGTTGAAATGAGTTTATATGATGATGTAATTTTAAATTTATAAAAAAAATGTATTTTAATGTTCGTTGTCACCTCTCGTGCTTGTTATCCTGTAACCTTTTGAGAATTTACGATTGTACATTAATACGCGGTTCATATACGCTGATAAATAACCCCAACACAACAGATTCCTCATGAAGAAGGCCTGTCTAGAAATGGGACGGATGACTTACAGCAACGGCTGAAGTAGCATGTAAATAATTACCTAATAGTTAAACATACTGGTTTATGTTAAGGAGGATATTCTTGTGCTAATTATACAACCCTGGATTTAAGCACATGGAAACATATATTGTAAGTTTATTTCACGCACTTTTGAAGCACAAAGTTGGCAATAAACTCATAAATATTATATGTATAAGCCATCAAAAAGCTTTAACACAATCCTCTTTCCCGTATTGTATTGGGTCCTTACCTATGAAATTGGTGTTTTTTTTCTCTCTTAGTATTTTGTCCTTAACTATTAAGATTCAGAGTATTCCTAAAAAATAATTACCTGGTCTAAAAATAGACTATATTTTTGAGCTCTTTTGATTTGTTTTGATAATTTGTAAGTTTAGTTGTGTTAAAATTGGACACGGAGACAACTCCTTTTAAGTGCCTCCCGAATACATCATTTTATTTGCATTCACTTAAAAACGATAAATAATTTTTATGGAGTGTGATATTACACATATTACTAAAGTTTGTCTAATGATAGATGATGATGATGATGATTTTTGGATTTGTCGTTGTGAAGAAAACTAAAAAAAATTTAGTATGGAAAATGCAGAATTCCCCAAAATCTCCATACAAAACACCAATTTCATAGGTAAGGACCTAATATAAAAGCACTTTTTCACTGTTTATTTCCCATTTCAAAAAGAAAAAGCTATCGAACCATAAGCAAAGAAATTACATAAAGTTAGAGTTCAATTTGTAACACTACCGAATAAATACAAGTAAAGAAGAAACACATTAAAGTTGCTCTAATGACCGAGCATGAACACAGGCGATCCATTATCGCGGATGCAAGATGTGACGTTGCATTAATCAGACTGGCGCAACTCATCCAATCCATTACTTCCTAGGATATTATATTGACACTAAATACCTATAATCAAAATACAATCAAAGTAATAAACATACATTTGAAACCTTTACATAAGAATGAGATTCATTACATTACACATATTAGTACATACTCACACACACCGTACTAGGAGAAACTAAGGCGGATACAGTTAGTTGTGTCTTTTAACGCGTAATAAATTAAAAACATTCGAATACAGTCCTAACAAATAAGTCTCCATAATATTCAATCTCTGAACTCCCAAACCTTTCTAACGGTGCTAACGGTAAATTAGTCACGTCGTAAATAATTTACATTACAAAAAATATACTAGTATGGAAATTAATATTTTATTATAATATCGATTTTCATAATTTTTAAGCTGCTCTATAAAAAAACAAATAATTATGGTATGGTAACAGGTAACAGGTAAACGCATTATTTTTAGAATATTTTTTATCAGTTGCACACAATTAAATAGTTATTTTAACAGATCTTTCAAAAATTAGGGGTCAGTAGGATTTTAGCCCGCGAAATGCGTAACATTCGGTTGCGGACATCATGCAGCCGCATGTCCAATCCGATCATCATTCCCCGTTTAACCTTTGGAAAGATCAGTTAATCATACGACGCCGTTGACTAAGTATAAATCGTGGGAGCAAATAATAGCGCGATGTAGATTGCCGCCAACGCTATCTTTTGTCATTCCTAGGAACTAATTTGAAAAAGAATATTGAGAGATTAAATTTAGGGTTATTAATATTAAACGGGTAATTTAATTAAAAATATACAAAAAACGCGTTTATTTTAATGAATATATAGTAAACGCGTTTTATGGTAAAGATAAAAAAGTACAAATGAAACTACATATCCTGTAACGCCATCTATCAGTAACAGAATGAACTAAGTAACACAGCCAATGTTTGTTCAGCAGTACAAACATTATTCAGGTGGATTTTCTTCAAATTGTCAATAAAAAGAATCTTTGAAGGCATTTTTAAAAGTTTAATTGTTAATGGTTTTTTAATACTTATATTTGTACGAGAAAAATAAACAGCACGTGTCCGAAATGAGATTAAGGTGGAGGGATTTATAGAGGGAAAAAGTTCGTCAGAGGAGAATATTGTATAATATCTGTTTGAGGGTCAGTGCGAACACCGGTGTTCGCATACAATAGATGATTCTATTGTATCTGGTTTTCTGACCATTGAAAGTATATCAAGGGTGGCCTATAAGTACCTACTACTCAACCTACTACCAATGAGAAAGAAATTAAATGAAACTCCACTTATTTGGTATGAACCATGCTCATTAGAGTATGTAAGAAAAAAATATTATGAGAATAGATGGTTATGTGAAACAAAAACCCAAAAAAAAGATATATAGTATGTGTGAGCACGGACACTAGAGAAATAGTGTTTATATTACGTGAAGAAAAAGGAAAAAAAATTGAGAAGGCGGGGAAATAATTATGATAATGAACCAGATAAATTTATTTTTTATTCAAGTTTTACGTTGTAGGTATATTATTATTATATTTTACTGTAGCTGTACTACACCAAATACTTGAAAATTAGACACACCAAAAGAAAAGATACTGATAGTAAAATCATTGCTCTCATCCTCGCGTCAATAAACAGTTGGTTCGTGAATACTAAATCCAAATTAGTTAAAGTCATCGTCATAACTCTCCAAGTTGATTCATTCTAAAACCAGTCACGGGTTTTAGTGTTTAAAATTGTTAATACTTTCACCGAACCTGATGTGCTGTCACAAGAAGACGGATCTTATAGTTCTTCTACATAAAAAAATAGCGTTACATCGCGCTTTAAAACAAAAGTATAAATTCTGTTGTTTTGAAGCAGGTTGTGTACCTAATACGTAGGTATTTATTTTAACTCTTTGTTGCAAATACAAAAGATAGACAAAAAATTCAATAATAGAGCAATGAGAGGATAATACATAATTATATTCTTCAACCAACTCACAAATAACATTACTAACATAGGAAATGTGGTGCAATTTTGACAATCGTAAAAAATCAAAATTTTAATTCAATGTGTTTAATTCAATTTTTAATTCAACAAATCCTCGTCCGTTGTTATCGATTATAAAATACTTACGTCCAATTGGATAATTAGTTGCACAACTATGTACGTGCTTCGTAAGTAGGTACCTACAAGCTTCCGTTTGAAGTAGGCGCACATTCGTCTACATAACAATCTGCAACCGATACTCGATAGCTATGACCAATTGCGTGACAGGAATAAGAATACCATTTATTATGAGATATTAGGCGAAACCAGCATAGGGCCAGCTTGGTGGTGTTATGACCCATACTCCTCATCTGTTTCTCCATGAGGAAGGCCTGAGTCTTCTTTGACGTAGATAAATACATCAATTAAATAAATAAAACAAGTAACATTGGTGCACGTAAGCTTTTTGAGTACTAATCTCTCATGCTCTAGAAATAAGACAAACATAGAAAAGTTAACACATGTGCCATTTAACCACAAAACATTAAAACTCATAGTCATTGTTTAAAACAATCTAGTAACGAATATATAATAACTTAATTAAATTATGTCCTCAATCAGTGTTCGTTAAAAATTTTAGTCAATGAATCAGCGAAAAGTTCAAAATTACTAAGCTTATGTAGGTACATATATTGTAAGCTTCTAAACAAGAGGGTAAAGGCCGCGCGAAAGTGAATCATAGATAGTAGAGACTGAGGCGTCCAACCAGTATGCAGTACCGTTAGCAGCGAAATCGGATGACTGGTTAACTCATGCAAATGGGCCAGTGTTACGTTCTTACGATGACGCTAGTCACACGGACAGATTACTTGCTAATAAACTGCAAAATGAATAGCTGGGCAAGTCTACATCATTCGTCATTCGAGCTAAACGTTGTATTAACTATGGACAGTGGAACTGGGAGCTATATACATCATCCATAATTTTTGACGTTAGTAAACATTTGCTGTCAACATAGCGAATGTTTATCTACTCCAAATATCGGCGCGGTCTTTTTTTGGTTAAATTTTTTACAATATAGGTAAATACACTGTATATTATCTTATAGCCTATAGTAAAATCTAATAAAATATAAATACGCGTTCTAGAAAAAGGTTAATAACTTTAATAATGGTCTAAATAGACTACGATAACATCATCAGCCAAATACTTTGCAAATTCCATTTTATTAAAAATTATACCAACGAGACCTGATAAACATAAAACCACATTAAATCCACTATTTACTGCTAAGTCTAGTACTAAGTCACGGTTGGTCTAACAGCGGGTGCGCATTACGGCCACTAGGCGAGTGCAGGGAAAGCCCGAGTTTTCCGGACTGGGGCCCATGGCCGACACGCTGCACTACTCCTACGGTCCTTGCGCAGCTTGATTGTACCTCTGACACATTCTTCTTTGCCTTTAACTGACCACATGATGCTGCCCTGGTACGCAATGCGGTCGAAAATGTTAAATTATAGTCAAAATAGAAAGCACAATGGCCTGATTGCGCATAACCTAATGTACAGTAAACATAAGTACTTACGATGAATAATTAGGCCAGGGCTTATTTATTAGAAAAAACCAACCTACAACACTACTGCAATCAATAGAAACATAAAATAGTCTTAGTATTTACAGAACGTTTCTGGAAACCATATGAAGGAAGTGGACGGTGTGAATAAGGAAATGGCTAGATAGGGAGTCAATGATAATATGGCGAATGATAAAGGAGAAGAAAAGGAAGGGAAATGAAGAAGATGAATTTGTGTAGGTTTATACTATCGTGTCATCGTGTGTAGAGAACATTGAAACTGGTTTTGTTACCTTCTGGTATTAATACTGGCCTGCTTGTTGAATCAAATTTAATATTAGGTCCTTACCTATGAAATTGGTGTTTTTATTCTGTCTTAGCAATTTGTCCGTGACTATTAAGTTTCAGAACATTCTTATAAAATAATTGCCTCTTCTAAAAATAGACCATATATTTGAGCTCGTATTATTTAATTTGATAATTTTTATTAATTGTGTTTTAATTAGACACAAAGACAATTATTTTTAACTGCCTCCCGAATACATCATTTGATTTGCATTAACATAAAAACGATGAATAATTTTTATCAAGCGTGTTCAGACACATATTGCTAAAGCTTGTCTAATGATACATGCCAAATATTATTATCTCTGGATTTGTCGTTGTGAAGAAAACTGATAAAATGTTAGTATGTAAAATGCAGACATCCCCAAAATCTCCATACAAAACACCAATTTCATAGGTAAGGACCTAATATAAGGCAGAAATTTTTTAGAATATATTGGGTCCTTACCTATGAAATTGGTGTTTTTTTTCTCTCTTAGTATTTTGTCTGTAACTATTAAGATTCAGAGTATTCCTAAAAAAATAATTACCTCGTCTAAAAATAGAATGTTGTAAGTTTAATTGTGTTAAAATTGAACACGGAGACAACTCTTTTTAAGTGCCTCCCGAATACATCATTTTATTTGCATTCACTTAAAAACGATAAATAATCTTTTTGAAGTGTGATATTACACATATTACTAAAGCATGTCTAATGATAGTTGCAAAATATTATTATCTTTGGATTTGTCGTTGTGAAGAAAACTGAAAAAATTTTAGTATGGAAAATTCAGAATTCCCCAAAATCTCCATACAAAACACCAATTTCATAGGTAAGGACCTAATATTAAGGTTTTCAATAAAAAGAAATCTTACAAGTACCTTTATAGATTATTGTTTGATTAGTTGTAAATACTGATGAAGCGCGGACTATGGCAATGGACTGCTTTTGCTTAGTCTCTGACTAACCCTTAGGGGATAATAGTCGTGATTATGTTGTATATATGTTTGTTTGTTTACAAGTAAATAACGAAATAAAAAAAATACATTTTTTCTGGGGTAATCTCGTGCTTATGTAATTAACAAAGTCGGCTATTATAATTACAATAAACGTTTTAAGGCGTGGGTGTCGGAAAGCGACGATTAGATTTCATATCCCCTGTTCCACATTTTTTTGCAATCTCACGTATTCGAAAGTACAAATTTTTTTTTGACAAAATCTACTTTTACTCAAATATTCAATTATTTCAATATTTATAATAACAAATACTTTTAATTATATTACAGGAACTCTACACATCAAGATTATTACGACAATGGATCACACTAGCGCTGTTTGTTCTGCTAATGAGAAACGTGAGCGCGCAGTGTCCATGGGAGGGCGCGCCTGCACTCCAGACAGCTTGCGTCTGCGCTTACAACTTAGCCAGGGAACTATCAGTACAATGTGACCAAGTAATATTTATTGTTTTAAATTAATTTTAAATATTAATGCATTAAGTTATATTTTTATTAAAAAGTAACCTACTTTTTTACAGGTTGACTTCTTATCACTATTAGCTGCATTAAACTTAAATACACGAAACACCGTACTGGATCTTTTATACATAAATAATTCAACAATTCCTGTCATCAGAAATGAAATGTTCGGCAACTTGAAAATACATAATCTACAAATTTCGGGATGCAAAATACGAAAAATAGAAGAAGACGCTTTTAAAGGACAAGAGCCTTATTTAAAGAACCTTAACCTACAAGACAATGAATTAACAGAGATTCCAGTAAGAGCCCTAAAAGTGTTGACTAATCTTTCTTTATTAGATGTTTCGAAAAACCTTTTGACTTACATAGGAAATCATTCATTTATTACACTTCACAAGCTTACAACTCTGAAGCTATCTGACAACAATGTAACATTATCGAAACATGCGCTTACAGGGCTAGAAAATTCGCTTAAAAATCTTAATCTTAAAGGTACACGACAAAAGGTAGTTCCAGAATGTATAAGAGGACTAAGGAGTTTAGCATTCCTAGATCTATCACAAAACAGTATCAAAGAACTTCCTGGGCCTGATGGTAGGCAAACATTTGAAGGATTAGATGCGTTAACAGCGCTAAATTTAGAAAGAAATCTTATAGTTTCCTTACGAGAAGATGCTTTTGATGGTATTAAAACAACACTAAGTTCTTTAAGTTTACTGAACAATTTATTACCCGAATTTCCAACCGCTGCAATAGCCACTTTAAGCGACTTAAGAGTTCTGGATATAGGATTCAACTTATTGAATAAATTACCAACAGACGCTTTTTTGAAAAATCCTGCAGTTACATTATTAGCACTCGATGGAAATCCATTACCAACTGTACCAGTAGAAGCTTTCGCACATCTGAATCAAACGCTTAGAGGCCTTAGTGTCGGTGGCAGATTTTTAAATTGTGATTGTAGATTGCGTTGGATAATAGAATGGATACGCAACGGAGAGTTGCAAGTTACTTCGCGGGAAAGAAATCCACAGTTTTGTGGCAGTCCTTCACATTTTCGTGAACGAGGGTTTTACAGCTTTGAACCAAACGAACTAGTTTGTGAACACGAAACAACCACAGTCTCAGAGAAACCTACAACAATAAAAAAAGAAAACGATGAGTGGAAAACTAGTTCAACAACCACAATTTCCACAACTCAATATCGTGAACCCGTGAAAAGTTCTACTACTACTTCAACAACAATAACTTCGACTGCAATTAATGATTATGAACCTGTCACCAAGAACATCACAGGCTCACCGACCAGCACTCACCGTCCGAGTCGTAACCCACCCGTTCGGCCCGTCATACCCATCTCCCGACATGCGCCCAACCAACGACCATCACTAGTTATGAACTTTCCCCAGCAAAAACCAAAAGATGACGATTCCAATGAGGTTATAGTTAAAAATGCTTATAGGAGAGGCAATTCAGTCATAATTCAATGGGATTCTGAGGTAGCAAACATACTTGGCTTCAAAGTTGTCTACAGATTATTTGGAGATAAAAGCTTTAAACAAGGACCGTCCTTGCAGGCCAGTGAAAGGGAATTCATAATAAATAATGTTCCTTCACAGGTAAATAATATTTTTAGCACTTCTTCTTTTCTTTCGAAAAATAAAATATTTCTGTAATTTTTAAAGAATAAACAATTACAAAAAATATTTAATTACTTTTCAGGAATGTTTCGTGGTCTGCGTGATCTCCTTAGAGGAGGTAAACGTTAGTCCAGAAACAGTGCCGTACTCTCAATGCAGAGAGGTTCGAACAGTTTCAGCCGCAGCTACCAATATGGACAAGATTACGATAGCGGCTAGCGCTGCTATCTGCGGCACGATAGTTGTGGCAGTGCTCGTCTTCGCAGCGGCCTCGCGCCGCCGTTCACGTACCGTGCACCGACTACATACGCAAGCTACTGAGAAACTGCCAAATCCCTGTTGCGGCGGCCTCACCGGCACACCAAGCCCCAATGGACCTTTATCTTCGCTAGCGACTTTGGGAGCCTTTGGAAAACAGCGTGAGTGGGATCAAGTGTCAGCCTACAGCTCACGATCGATTCCGCGCGCACGAACCTTTACCGAGCCGACCCATCCCGATCCCCTACCAGGCCGACCGGGCCGAGCCCGCTCCCTTGCAGACGGCCAGTCGCAACATAGTTATTCACACTCTGCTCGCTATGGAGGCCCTGGTTATCCCGGCAGTCTCTTAGGCTCAAGAACTGGTAAGTTATAAATGCTTATTCAAAACCAAACAGCTTTCTCTTCTGCTTTTCTCTAGTGTTATTTTCGTGGTGCCAAAGGTTTTAATAATTCCTATTTTCAGATCTCCGGCAATCGCGTCAGTCTCTAGGAGCCGCTTCGGAACGAGCATCACGCCTGTCTTTGAGTGGTGCCGCTGGGGGAGCCACTGGCGGTACCGCGGGGTCCCGGAGGCGACCGCGATCCCGGTCACGACCAGCCAGCCGATACAGCGTTGGATCCCTCGGCATGGGATATTGTGATACTTCTGACAACTGGACAGATCACGACATGGACATCTACATGGCACGAAACCCTACAACAAGAGGCGGGCTAGTGCCGTTATAGCGCGCAAGAAACACGACGCGGTGGGAAGTGCCATCGCGCGGGCACTGCTCGCCGCCGTCGTCGAGAGGCAGGGCAGCCTGCACCTCGTGGTGTGCACATAAGGCTCGCGCTCAAGTCCATTCGCAGTATCACTACCACCGTTTTAGCCGAGAAAAGCTTGATAGACACACCAAAATCCACAAGTAATTGATGGCGCGAGACTTGAGTCACTTATAGTTCTTTTAAGTCTAAGGTATTTGTATCTCGTTACCGCTAAATATCGCAATTTATATACATACTACGAAGACTGACCAAAACGGTGCTTCCTTAATAATTTTTCTGTTTTGTATCTGTTTATGTAAAATGTTGTACATGTACTGTTAAAATTATATATATAAAGTTATTATCGCCTAACATTGAAGAGAAGAATAATGAAACTACATTGGTGGGGTCTAATTTATAGAATTGGTAATTTTCAACTAACTAGTCACAGATAAAATTTCCTGGCTTGTGTTATTTATTTTGTCTGTCCAGTAGTAATAACCAAATATAAATTATATTATCATTGTTGTGTTGCCTTCATTCTGTGTTGTTCATTATGAACCTAAATGTATGATAAACACTAATATAATTATTTGTAAAATCTAGAATAATTGTTTAAGACTGTAAATATTATGTAAGATAGTTTATTATAACATTGTAATTAATTAAATAAATATTACTACAACCAAATGTAAGTGAAGCGCAATCCAAATGGTGCTACTTCTTTTTTAAGTTACAGATAATCAAATCATAATTGTTAAAATCAGCATGACAAAGTGTACATCATGTTAGATGTAAATTTATATAATAAAGTATACAGCAAAATTTAAATAACTATGAACAAAGTTGTTTTATTTTTAGACCACCTATAAAGTATGTAGGGTGTAAAAAATACCACAAAACACTATCGTTGTTGAATGTTATCATTATCATTCTGATAATTTTGGATTTCAATAAAGTCATTATAAAAAATACAATAAATTGTCCAAAGTTGTTTAGGAAAGTTAATAGAACTAGAATTAAATAAAAAATAACAAGTATATCAGTTAAAACATACCCTGGGACAGGGATCCTGTGTTCCCAACGGTATTGCAATTCTTGTGTAAACTCATACCACAAGTGGGCCAGGTATGAGAGTCCGCCTGCGTCATGTAGCCGGGCTGCTGTCACTGACAACCTCCACACAAGACCTCCTTTAGGGCTAGTTTTAATATAATTGCACAATTTATTATCATTCCCATCACCCTGAAAAATTATAAAATTAAACATTTAAGAAAGTGTCCTATATGAAAAATATCAAAATTAATATATGTGTATTCAATATTTACCTTAAATTCAACTTCTAATTGACCAGCATAATTGAATGTGCTATCCTCTACCGCATCAGGAAAAATATAATACAGTAAAGGCATCAATAGGTCATCAGGTATAGGCCCTTTAAACTCTGAAATATTAGTACCCTGACCCATGGCAGCTTTCACAAGCTTTGATATTGTAATAGGAGCCTCTGTTATTTTGTGCAATGGATTCACCAGGCCTAAACTCCTACTCAAGCCAAGGGTGTCCATCAGTAAATTGTTGTTGTCCAATAGGTCCATTACCTTGCTGATTGTCTCAGATAACTGACAATTAAAATTATCTTTTAATTTTAATGTAATTTTCCACACAGGTGCCATTATTGGGTCTATATCAGAATATGTTGAAGAGTCCACTATGGTGCTCTCACGAAATCTTGGCCATATTGCATTTAACAGAACACTTGCTATTGGATTCCTTTCAGAGCCGAATGGAAGTGCAATCAATTTCTTAACATCAAACCCATCAATGGATAAAAACTCATTTGAATATGTTACTTTTTTCCATGCAAAACTTTCAGAGTCTCTCAACTCATATGAAAATTTTGCGGAAATCATAACCGCATCCAGAGGGATAGGTGAAGCAATCTTTGATTTAAATAAACTTACAAGTCCACTCAGGTGAGAACATTGATTTGATATTCGTTTTAAATGTATAGTGTCAAAACTAGTTTTGAAGGCATTGTCTTCATAAAATCCTTGATAATTATGTTGCCAATGTTCTCTAATTTTTACAAAAACTGGAACACCACAATTAACATTGGCAAATGCTATATTGACTGAACTCATCACCACCTTAATAAGACTACCATCCACAAGTGGGGCCTCAGAACACACCATCACGTACCGTTTTAATCCAAACCAATTCGAAACTGGAAAGGGACTGCCGTCTACATCATCCATGAAATTAGAAGTAGCGTCCCAAATACCTGTCTGTATTTCATTAAATAGAGATTTATCATCACATTCTACCGCGGTTTCCGCATTAGGCACAGGCTCTAAAGTATGGTACGATATTTTAAAACCAATTCCTTGTAAAACAATGTCTTCAGATTTGCTAATCCATTTCTTTGTAAACTCAAGGCGCTTATTCAACTTTGTCTTGGTCAGCTTCCATTCATTTAGAATTTCTTCTATTCGTGCTATAAATACTTCCCACTCTGACACAGTCGTAAAATCTTGATGGTATATATCATATTCATCTATTTCCTCGTTCATTTTCTAATTACAATTCTCAAATTATCAATGGAAACAAACAGCTGGATAATGTTTATAGAAAAAACTGTCAAATTGTCAATTGGCTGACAGTTGGCTGACAGTGACAGTGAGATTTTTACATCGTTTGAGGTGAAGGTAGCTTATTCATTCATCCATGATGTATTATTTCAAACTTTTTGTTTCTTCTGCATTACTTTTATTAGAATGACTAGGAATCTAGAAATATATAAAAATGCTCCATGCGCGCCATTAGGGTATCTACAGGCAATGTCCCTTTGTCTACCCAAACAAAATATATATATTTATCTGGTCGCCATAGAAACCAGCAAACATAACATTGCAGAGAGAAACGAATTACGAACTTTAACAAGTACCTAATTTCTGCATTAATCGTTTCTGCATTTTAAACTTGATTTGTGTAAGTTTCCTTAGTCGAAGTGTAACTGTAAGTGGTAATATGTTCAGGGGAGATAATTCGCATTCTTTAAGTTATGAACAACAAGCGAAATTTATTCAAGATCGAATAACAACAGTAGAAAAAAACTTTGGTGACCTCTGTGTAGCTTTTGGGGACTACACTAGAAAGACAGCAAGGTATGTAACTACCTTACCCAATGTACCATCAACATAACTTGGTAGTAGGTAGATATATTTTTGAGATACCTAGGTAGGTTTAACGGATATAATATTTTTTTGAGGTTTGCTTCTATGTAGAGCTGCTAGACATTTCGATAAAATGCCACTCCACTTATTATCTATCACAAAACAAGACTTGATAAGAACAGCAGCGGTAGTACACGTCGAAGAGGTCGCCCGGTTCGATATCCGCATGTGTCGTGTCACTGTTTATAAAATGACATAAATATGTATACAATCACACGTTGTCGAACATTTTTAGATAAGTGTTATCATATATATCGATGTTTTCGAAGTAGAAAAACCTTCACAATTTCGAATATCGTTTACTTCACAAGGATTTAAAGTTAAACATTGTTTATTTTAGCTTGTGCTTACTCAATGTTAAGACCCTTTATTAAATACCTACGAAAAGATAGGAATTCCGTGATAATGGGTATTGCCAGGTATTGTCGCCGCGGTCGCTAGCAATCCAGTACTTTAGTACCTATAATTTCTCGACGCAAAGGAAGGTTGTTATTGACCCGATGGCAGAATTTCTGTGTTCTATAAACGCCCGCCGCCGAGCGTTAGGCGATATCGCCTACCAAGCACGCACAACGATAAATTAATAACTTCCTACAATCACCCCAATTATCTGTAGGATCCTTGTTTGGGGTTCGAATCCGCGAACTCTGTTGCAAATGCTGGTATAGATCTTTAACCAACTGATGATGATAATGTGTATAGTCACCAGCAAAAAGATAGGAATATTGTAATATTTTGTCATTCTAAGGTTTATAGAAATTCATTTGTTTTTGCGGCACTAAATTATTAGTGAAATAATATTACAAAGTACTAAAATAGTTGTTCATAAAATATCTTTTTGCTGGTGGTGGACTGTACAGTCACGTACAAAAAAATATAAACTTACACGTTTAAAAGGAAAAAAACTCTAACTAGAAGGAAATAAATATGTAGGTCTGGTGCCAGGACTGCACGTATCCTATTAGTGATATGTAACATCTGTCGGCTGTTAGAATTTGAATTTGAATTGTAGAATAGTTATGGAACTTATGAACCTTCTATAGTGCCCAGAGTAATGGTAATGGTAACGTTACTGAGACTAACGAATAAAGTGGCAAAATATGGGTATGTGATTCACCTCTGCTTACCCTTTCGGGGTTAAGCAGGAAATTTAATTATGTATATGTATAAATGTGTATACAATTTTTAGTCGTGCCTGTACCTACTTAAATGCAAATGATGTTGCCCTAGGTTACGAGATATGGGCGATGAGCTAACGAAGGTGTTGAAGGACTACTCAAATAATGAGATTGTTAATAAATCTTTGAGCACGGGTCTGGAGAATTTGTCCATTACACTTACTGCGATTGAAGAATACAGAAATTGCGAAGTCCAACGCTTGGAAGCTAAGGTTATTAAAAGTTATCTAAACTGGTTGTTCTAATCTTGGCGATTTAACGAAACTACTTTGGGTGTACTACAGTTACGGGCCTATGCAACATGGAACTTTCTCACATTGACATACATTCAACACAAAACTCTGTGTCCCAAAGTCACTCATTATTTCATTATTGTAATACTTAAGACATAGTGATATGTTGCTCGCATAACATTGCTCGTGTCATGACTGGTCCCAGTTTTTTAATTTACATTCTCACATGCCTTGCATGAGAAGGTACTTAAAGAATCTGCCATTTTTTCGGCAATCGGTTACAAGAGTATCGCGTCTCGCGCTCAATTTCAAAATTGTACCTATGTCTCGGAAACTGGGAAAGTAGGTACCTAATAAATGCTAATATTATTCCTTCACGCGTTTTTTATTTTTAACGTAAGTAGGTAGAATATGAAAAGCTAAAAAAGTTAAACCGTGAACATTCTCCATTATTCAAACACTAGGTATGTTCCAGTAGGATTTTGTATTCTGAATAGGTAGAACCATTTATTCTCTACGTATTTAATCACTTTGATTTTTATCTTCTAGGTAGTGGGCGAATTATGTCAATATGAAACGATTTGTAAGCATGCTCGCGAAGAATTGAAGCACACTATGAATGTAAGGGAAAAGGAGCTCGCGAGGAAGAAGGTTCTCGACAAAGCTCGCGAGAGGCAGCCGTTCAATCGACAACAAGTTGTAATATAATTTTCAAACTATTTAGTTATATATTACGGTTATAACTATCTTACTGCGACATATACACAACTAGACTTCGTTTACGTTTAATACTCGTCTAAATAGTACCTCCTACCTGTACCTAATAGTAACCTAGTAGGTAACTAATATTATCCTAGGGTAGGATCCAAGCAAAGCCTTAACTGGAAAATATATCAATATCATGTTATACGTTACCTATCCATACTTCCATCCTTCCATACAAATATTATAAATGTGAAAGTAGCTCTGTCTGTCCATCTGTCGGTCGTGGTTTCACGTCAAAACTACGAAATTTAGTAAAGGGCATAGGCTTCTTTTTATCCCGATATTACCATGGGAACGGGTACCGCGCGGGTGAAACCGCGTCAAGCCACTAGTAAATAATAATGTAACTTTTAGACTTACGCCGAGTCAGAATTACTGAAAGCTTCAGCGGAGATGTCTCGCACGGCAAAAGGGCTCAGCGAACAGACGGAATTTTTCGAGCGCCGCAAACTGGAACAACTAAAGACACTGCTCTCGAACTTCGTCATGATCGAGATGACTTTCCACGCGAAGACCGTTCAGCTCCTCACTGCCGCTTACCAGCAGATACAAAACATTAACGACAAGGCTGACTTGGAGGCAAGTAATGAAAATAGATCCCTTGACCACACAATCCTTGGCGGTTTGCAACTAATATACCGTTTATCTATCTAGGTATATGTTTACCTATAAAAACCAGTAGATATCTATTAAGTATTATTCAACTGAAATTATCTATAAGATTTATAAGTATATCTTATCAAACTATTAACTTTTTTGTATAGCATCTTAATACAGGTCTATCAGACTACGAGGACAATGGGGTAAATATACCTACCTACCTACACACCGAAGATTCATTCTCTTCATCAACTAAATTATACATTGTTTTATAGTTCATGCTGTTTCTAGAATTTCCGAAGAAAACTTCGTTCTCCCGAGAAGCCTGTCAGCACCGGCATATCGGCAAGATCGTCGTCGTTGGCGTCCCTCATGAACCAGCAATCACCCTCGCGAGACGACGAGGATGTAGAGGTACTTTCGGTTTATTGTCATTAACGAACAATTTTTCCTGTCCTCCACACGCTTACCAAACTTCAACAAGCCCGAGAAAATTCAAACGTGTTGTTAGAGAGTTTACCGTGGTTTGTGATTTGTTGCAAGCGCTTGCGGCCGATCCATGTAGTGTCGGTTTTATGGTCACAAATCAAAGAGATTTGCCGCAAGCGCTTGCGACGCGTCTACACAACGCGACAATATCGTACTTCGTCGCGATGCAAGCGCGATTCAGTATTGCACTTGCTCGGTTCTCCATTCACGGGGCCCCCTTCCTCTATTCTCTCCCTGATGTCCTTCGTCACGGTCGCGCATTTGCATCGATTCAGTCGCGATGCAGTAGCTCGTTGGTAGTGCGGTGGCATCGTAGCGCGTTACAAATGCAGCTAACACGCGTTGATAGCGACAGCAACATCGCTACAAAAAAGCCGGTCAAAAAAGGTCCTTTATATCTACGAAATAAGGTTGTTAATGCCATCATTCGCATCGGCTCGGCTCGGACGACGCAACCCGTCGTCGGCAAAAGTTTGTCGATCAGCTGCTCCATACGCCGCTGAATCTAGCGGAACGTTTCCGACAGCTGCCGAACCTGCGCCGGAGACGGTCGAAAGGCGTTAGGCGGCAGTTGAATGATCCGCTCGCATGCCTTCATCTCAGACGGTAGCCGAACGGCGCCTAAACTAAAAATGGAACGCCAAAAGTTCCGGAGCGCACATTAAATCTGTAATGAAAGCATTTCTGGATATTTTCGGGGTCACGACACGACTACCAGCTCCTTGCGGCGGCTATTCGGAAGATTCGACTGTCGAACGGATGTGAACAGCCGTCGCGATGGCCATCCGGAAGAGTCAACTGCCGAACGTAAGTGAACAGCCGTCGTGACGGCCGTTCGAAGGAATCGAATGTCGATCGCGTGTCTACAGTCATTAGCTGATCGGCGTTTAGCCGAGCAGTGTGGTGCAACCTGGGTGATACGCATTCGGCTTAAGCCGATTCTGGGTCGATAAGTTTGGGGAGACCCTGAACATTCGTCTGCTAGCTTTATTATTGCCTACTTACGCCTGAAAATAAACCATAGGCAATGACAGTTTTCAGTGATTAATTGTTGGATACCTTTTGTTTCAAATGGATCGATAATTTTGTTTACCTGTTGATGCTGCAGCTTAGTAATATGTAATATGTAACACAATATATGTAACACTGCTTAGTAATATGTAACACAATACAAATGATGAGCTACTTTAGATGTTGACCTACGTATTATAACTATAACGTCGTGTTAACGTATCCATGATTAATAAGTATTCTCAATAGCGGTCCGTACGTCGAATGAGGTCCCCCGATAAGAGTACTGCCGTCGCCAGATCCAGCTCCTTGGGTGCTCTCATGAATCAATCATCTTCAAGGGACGAAGAAGATACTACGGTATATTTTCTATTCTACTTATTGGTTTGTTTCATTATTTCTTATTGCAAATTATGTTTTATACTCAAGTTTATGTTTGGTAACGACCTCCGTCACTGAGTGCCTTGTGACCGTCCGGCCTAAAAATGCCCCTTTCCCAGACTACTAGCTAGAAGTGGTTTTTTTATTCGCGGAACTCAACTTTCGTGAAATTTAACATGATCCAGAAAGGCCGAGTGGCAAGCATGCCCGGTTTTAAAGTCGCTGGGGTCCCGGGTTCGAGTCTCGGTGGTGGTAGATATATAATACGAGCCTGAGGTGGCAGTGGGCAGGGCGCATTGCTCGCAGAATTGACGGCCATTGGGGCGGAAAAGTTCTTGAGTGGCGGCCACGTACTAGGAAGCGCAGCGTTGGTAGGCCCCACGAGGTGGACCGACGATCTGGTGAAGGTTGCGAGAAGCCGCTGGAAGTGGGCAGCGCAAGACCGATTGTTATGGAAATCTTTGGGGGAGGCCTATGACCAGCAGTGGACGTCTACAGCTGATGATGATTATGATTGTGCAGTATAAGGATTCAGATTTCATCAGCTTACACAACTGGTTATCTGTAAAATATCCCTAACACTTACATACACAATTCCTTTCTTTGGGCTAATGGAGTTGTGTTAGAAGTAATTTATGCAATGTTGGCATGGTATCAAGTTAAAAATAAAATAAATAGTTTGTAAACTCTTTATTGACACAACAGTCACAAGTTTCAGATGGTTTATTTTTACAAGTGTGGTAAGGTGTCACTACAGTTACAAAATAAATATAGGACAAATGCAACTATTCAGTGTTCTTTGATACTACATCTTTTTGCTTACATAAATATTCTTACCTACTGATATATTTACCTTTAAAATTAGTAATAACGACATGTTTTTCAACAGGAATCTGATGACTCTGGAGATGAAGATACATCAGAAAATACAGAATCACGCTAACATTCACAATACTATATATTTCATTATAAAAAATTGAGAAATTATCTTGTTTTTCATTAATTTAAACATTTTTTTTTTACTACAAATGTATGAGTTTGAAGAGGGATTTAGTCATTTTATATTATATTTAGTAAAGACATTGTTTCTTATTACAAAAATGACAAAATATTCATTATTATAATATGTTGAAAGATCAAGAAATTTGGATATTAAACAACTTGACCGTTATTAGAAGCTTACAATATTGAGATAGGCAGTAGTATTTCCCGTCATAGCTTGCCTCTTTTTCTCGCGTGTAGCGCCATCTCTCTCGCTCCTCCCTCCAGTCACCAGGCTGTTTTGGGGATGGAGACTCGCTGGTCTAGCGCCGACATTATTCATTGGCGTATTGTTTCCCGTCGGAGTAACAAGTCTTCATAAAGTTGTGTGATACTGTGATCATCACTCATGTAAGTGTTTGAAAAATATTTTATAATAGCCTCTTATTTCAACAGATATAAGTTGATTTTTTGCGTGTACATTTGTTGATGGTTCCTTTAATGTGCCTTTTAATACCAACATCTTATGGTATGTTTGATATTAAGCGTTATTTTTCTTCTACCTACCTACCAACATTTTATGAATTTTTTTATTTTCTATGTGTATGTATTGATGTACTTTTTTGTGATATATCACGTTTTATTTTAAATAACGAACAGCCTTTTGTTCGTCATAGGTACAGAGAATATTTTATTTTTAGATCGCGATGAATAACGAGATATCAGATAATATTCAATCTACCGTCGTTGCCGCCGGTACCCCCGGCTTAACTCGGACTAGTAAAAATAATGCTTATCCTCACAAACGAAGCTCAAGTTCGAATAGCACAAGCAGTTCTAGTCCGTCTTCTACATGTTCCTCTGCTGAATCCCCGCTGAATTCCAAAAAGAGAAAGAAATCGCGGCGGCATCATTCTAAAAAATATAGACGTGATAACAAAACTCTAGAAAAACTTTCGAAAGAAGTTAGCGATTTAAAAGCAAAGCTTTCTGATTTCAATAGGCCGTCTGACTACAAAAATTATTACTGCGACAATGAGGACGATATTTTGTCGATAGTTAGCGGCCAGTTATACAACGAACATTTTTATAACGATTCCCTTTCACAGACGCAACCGTTACCGGCGTTGGCGCCACAGATGCTGGCGCCCACGCCGCCGGTTGTTTCTGAAAGCACGGCGTCTGATATAAATTTAAATTTTGAATTTGAAACTAAAGTGAAAGAGCCCACAGTCCCGCATACTTCGTCAGAGTATTTGAAATTAATTAATGATATTCAAAAGTTCGATAACCCTGCATGGGCCGATATACGTTATTCTGAAACACAAAAAGAATACAATTATACACCTGGTTTTACCGAACTTGAAACAAACGAATTGGTAAAAGCTTACGATACTACACGTCATCTAGCTTATTCTGATAAAACCTTTGCTGCTTTAACATTTGCAATTTTGAAACAAAAAGAAATTTTTATTGGTTGTTTACGCAATTTGTTATCCTGGTCTCAGTCATCCGAGGCTTCTCTAGACAAAATCAATGAAAAAAATAAAAGAACTTTTGCTTAGTGGTCAATATCATAAAACATCGAGCGATATTTTACAAATGGTATGCGGGCATAGAGCAGAAACAATACAGATGAGACGAGATGGAATACTCAAACACGTTCGCGATCCGTTAGCGCCTGCTTCTTTAAATAAAATTCCACCCTCTAATTCTCATTTGTTTAATTCAGAGCAATTAACAAATTTCCTAGAAAAATCTGGGGGTATTAAGAAAACTTTTTGGCCATTTAATAAAGCAAGTAGCGGTACTTCACACCCTACTAAGGCAGTGCGGCCTCCCTCGCAGGGACAAGCCTCTCGTGGCATACCATCACATGGTATGATCAGCCACTGCTGTGATTCACATCACCAACCCTCGCAGGGTGGTTACCAATACCAATGTCCTACACAAAGAAATACTTACACATCACATCATGGGCATAAAAGTTATGATACAAATAACTATAATGTGAGAGGACATTCCTTTCGATCCCGCGGATCGAGGGCCCCGCAACCATCGCAAAGGGGACGCAAGCGTACCCATTCTCCCTCTGCCAATAGAGGAAACAATTTCAAGCAGAGAAGACAATGACTCACGCACGTTTCAAGCGGGTCAATTAACACATTTTTACAGCCACTGGGAGGAAATGCAAGCCCCGCCTTTCCTTCTTCAAATAATAAAAGGTTATCGCATTCCTTTTGTGAAAAGACCAACTCTTATGATTCCAAATGTATTAGGCGACCGTCGTCGCACAATAGAGTCAGAGGCGATGACTGCAATAATTACTCAAATGAAACAACAGGGTGTTGAGACTGTAACTGTCTCTCCAAGTTTCATTTCGCCCCTATTCCTAGTCCCAAAGAGCGACGGCACCCAGCGGCCAATATTCAATCTCAAAAGGTTAAACAACTATGTGCTAGTAGATCGCTTCAGACTTATGAATATGTTCCGCATTCCCGATTTCCTTTACGCCCAGGACTGGATGTGCAAAATCGATCTGTCCCAGGCCTATTTTCATTTGCCTATAGCAAAACCCCACAGAAGGTTTCTTCGTCTTCTGTACAATGCCGAAATCTTGGAGATGACGTGTCTCCCATTCGGACTAAGTTCGTCACCCAAAACTTTTGCTTGCCTCTCGAATTGGGTTGCTCAAATATTGCGAAAAAAGGGGCTACGGATAGTAGTTTACCTGGACGATTTCCTAGTGGTTCATCAAGACCCAGGCATACTGACCAGACATGTCACAATGGCCCTAGACACATTGACCTATCTGGGATTTCAAATCAATTACAAAAAATCTGTCATTGCTCCTCAAAAGACAATAAATTATCTGGGAATAGTTTGGGACCCATGGAGAAATCAAAAGTGTTTACCAAGAGAAAAGCATCTGACAGTAATTCAAAAATTGTCGGAGGTTTTAAAAAACGGCAAGGCGTCTCTGAGAGAGATTCAAAGTCTCGTGGGCTTACTCAATTTTCTCAGTTTCGTTGTGCCTCGAGGCAGGCTAAACCACAGAGCAACGCTCAGATTCCTGAACTCCTTGCCTCAGCACCAAGTGAAGTCAAGACAACACATTCTACCTCACGATGTCATTGTAGAGATGCGCTGGTGGCAGCAGCATTATTACCAAATAACACCATTACACATTCCTCCACCAACATTCTTTCTCACAACGGATGCTTCAGATGTTGCATGGGGAGCCCAGTTGAACAACTCTTCCCTGTCGGGCACGTGGACTACCGAAGAGCAGCTTCTACACTGCAACAGAAAGGAAATGCTATGCATCTTGAAGGTTTTACAACTCCAAGCACCGAATATGGAGCGTTCTACGGTCCTGATTCAATCGGACAACAGAACTACTGTCGCTTATCTCCGCCACGAGGGGGGCATGAAATCTCGATTTCTCATGGATCTAACTTATCAGATACTCAATGTCCTAGACAAGCATCAGATACGGTTCAAAATACATTACATACCCGGCAAATTCAACAATCATGCGGACCATTTATCGAGACATCGACAGCCTCCAGAGTGGCACCTATTGCCGGAATGTACGGACAAGATCTTCATGAAGTGGGGTATGCCAGTAATCGATTTGTTTGCATCCAAACAAGCCCGCGTAGTAGCAAATTATGCGACCTTAGACCTCAACGACCGCGAAGCCCTGTTTCACGATGCTTTCAGCGTGAATTGGGACTTCCCGCTGGCTTGGGTATTCCCACCACCCTTTCTAATACCTCGAATGTTGGGTCACCTAAATCAAGCCACAGGAATGTACTTGATTGTCGTACCTCGCTGGGACAAAGTGTTTTGGAGAGCGGAACTCAAAGCACGAGCCACTGCAGCCCCGTACACAGTAAGGAACTTGAAACGATACCTACTGGACACGTCGACAGGTCTTCCACCTCCCAAGGTAGCCGAAATGACTCTAGAAGTTTGGCGCTGTGGGGGTGGACAAATAAAGTAGAATCGTGGAATCCGTCTCAAATAGATCTTCTTAAAAGCTCATGGCGACCTTCCACTAGAAAAACGTATAACGTCGCTTGGAATCGCTGGTTAGAATGGGCGGATTTACACAAGATTAACGCTACCTCTCCCCAAGGATCGGAATTGGCCCAGTTTCTAGCAGACTTCGAAATCGAAATTTTCTGTAATGCACAAAAGCTTAAATAAATAAATAAATAAATAAATAATACTATCCTTTTGCATAAGTCTGTAATTTCTACCGTATGCAATGCTGATTCATCGGGAAAATTAAGTGAAGACGTACTTGTCAAACATATTCTTAAATCGATTTCACATAATCATTTAAAATTAGATAAATCACCTGTTTGGGATGTAAATATACTGATCACATTTTTAAGTAATTATACTATAGACATTGATAATACCTTTCAAGTAGTTCGTCATACTGCAACATTGTTGCTACTATGCTCTGGACGAAGGGTCCATGATTTGTCTTTACTTTGTGTTGATAGTCATCACTGTATTATTAATGACGAAAATGTGATTTTATGGCCTCGATTCGGTTCCAAGACTGACTGCAGGGAGTATAGACAGTCTGGTTGGAAATTGTTGCACAATGCTGAAGTCCCAAATCTCAGCCCATCGTACTGGGTTATTAAAACAATAAATATCCTTCGGGAGAGGCGGTCAAACAGCAATTCGTCTAATTTATTTGTTACATTTCGAGGAACTCCAAAGCCTGCTTCCCGTACGGTTATTGCAGGGTGGATAAAGTCTTTATTTAAGGAGGCAGGAATTAAGGCTCCACCGGGCAGTACACGTTCAGCAGTTGCTTCCAAGAACTGGGTGGATAATTGCCCAATCGATGATATCTTGGCACAAGGTAACTGGAGGTCAGAAAATACCTTCAAGAAATTTTACTGTCGCGAAGTAATTGTTTCCGGTACTAGCACTACCACAAAAGTTAAAAAGCTCTTCAATCCTGTTAACTAATAATTATTACCTATCACTATTCTAAGAATTATGCTTTCACCTATATAATCAACCTATATTTACTTAGCAAAGGCAACATGGTTTTCTTGATTAATGATTAATATGATTTTGTTTATTAAAAGTAATTTTCTCTCTCGCATTATCTTTCATTTTAAAATACCTATCACATTGGCGTTTTTAGTCACCAGGCGATAACAAACAGGTCTCAATATTGTAAGCTTCTAATAACGGTCAAGTTGTTTAATAGACGCGTTTTACCTGAAATAAAACGCATATTAAACTACTTACCTTATTAGAAGCTTAGTTTTTACATCTGCCTGGTCAATATTTCGACACAATGAATAATGTCGGCGCTAGACCAGCGAGTCTCCATCCCCAAAACAGCCTGGTGACTGGAGGGAGGAGCGAGAGAGATGGCGCTACACGCGAGAAAAAGAGGCAAGCTATGACGGGAAATACTACTGCCTATCTCAATATTGTAAGCTTCTAATAAGGTAAGTAGTTTAATATGCGTTTTATTTCAGGTAAAACGCGTCTAATATATACATAATAATAGGTAAACTCTCCAATTTGCCTTATTTTGTAAACATTTTTTGTATGTCTTTATTGAAATAATATGAAAAGGTTTCAGTCATATCAATATGATATCAATAATTTCTTTTTTATATTATTCTTAAAACAGTAATTTTGTTAAAAGACAAAGAGACTTAAGCTTACAATATAAGACAAGAAAGAAAAAATTGATTAATTTGAATATGGGTATAAAACCTGAAATAAATGATTTTTTTTTTTTAATTTATAAACATGCCGGATGGATGAACCCTGGGGTTGTTCACATGAATATTTCATAGGCAGCGAGTGGTGCCATGCTGTGCTTGGCACATGTAACAACCCATCAATTTTATTAATCAATATTCTGACCTGTTCCTGACATACAATGATACAATACAAAAGGGTAAAAAAATGTGTGGATAGACAAAGATATAAAATACAAATACTCTAAATTACATGCATTAAATTCTTACTCTTGTAAAAGTTACCTTACAATATTAATTACTTTGTTTTATTCTGCAAGGTCTGAATTTGCCAAAGTTCCAACACAAAAAAATTATGATATTAATTAATCAATAATTACTTTCCTTTTAAAACAAAAAAATTAACAATGTTAATGTTATATTGCTGGCAAACTAATGAATTAATTAGTTGGAATGTTTTAAATTAATCAAACTGACATTCTACATAAATGTGTAGACAAATCTAAATGTATTTCGATATATCATATATTATTACAGTGAATATAGCTTAAAACTATATTATTGTAATATGATTGTTCAATCATATTAAGTGGGACACTACATCTTTGGACAAACTATAGGTATCAATGCTGCAATGCATACATACACTTATTGTGGACATAATTACTTCTCATTTTCAATGCCAGCCTGCGTCATTAGGTCTGTAATATTTTTTTCAAGTTCATCAACTCTGGTGCCCATTTCATCTATTCGGCTTATAATCTGATCTGACATGCTTTGGAATTTATCCTGCATATTTTGTAAAAGTGATTGCACCTAAAATACAAAGTCACATAAAGTATTAAACAATCCAGTATTTTAAAATTATTTAATAATTAACATTATGATGATAAATTTTTGTTGCAATGCATAACTTACGTATTGTGTTACTTCCTGCATATTTTTTGGATCATTTGCAGGTGTAGAATAATCAGTATCAACTCCACTGGTGGATGATTCTGTATTTTGTTCCGCCATTGTAAGTTTTTTATGTAATGTTAGACTCAGGTCCAATACGCAAGTATTAAATTGGGTATATTCGAACCTAGCAACTCAAACAATGATCCCGCATTCAATCGCAAAAATATTTAAGGATGAACAAGCGCAAGCAAGCCAGAACGACTGACAATAGACTGACAGTGACAGCACAAACAGAAGTGACCACAGATTAGAGAGATATGTCTAAGTGACAGTGAGATACTGGTTGTTGGTGTTGTTGTTGTAAAATTCTCCCATATAGGGAAGGCAAGGGGAACTAAGCCCATACGGCCATGTCGGAGGTATATATATATATTTTTTTCTTCAGTATTTGCAATGAAATGCTAAGTGTAATGCATCTTGGGAGAGTTTGGCGTCAAACAATCGATGGCAGACAGTGTGGTGTTACCATGGTGTTACTTCAATGAGGTGGATTACCACGATAAATATCCCACTGAGATATCCCATCGTTTTTCACACCACTTGACGACTATTTCAGTGAAGGCTTAGTTGACTCATATCAAAAATAATGAAAATAATATGTAATTCACATAGTATTAAGTACAACATATAAATAAATATAAACAAGGGATTGATGTAGAAATTCAATTTAATGTTTTATTTTACTTTTTTTTTCATCCGCCTTACATTTCAGTCAAAGACATGGTTGTATTGTACTATGGCGGACGTGATTTTTATTTCAGTGATTGTAATATTGTTTCGGAGTAGATCTTGTTGCGTAAAATCAGTGTAGTTTTGTGTAATAAGTGTCAATAATGAAGAGCAATATGGACAATGAAATGGACAATCATTGAAATAATCGTCAAGCGGTGTGAAAAACGATGGGATTTTTATCGTGGTAATCCACCTCATCCAAGTAGCACCACAGTGTCTGCCATCGATCGTTTGACGCCAAACTCTCCCAAGATGCATTGAAATGCATTACACTAGCATTTCAATGCAAACTACTGAAGAAATATATACTAAAGACTTGGCTGTATGGGCTCCGTTCCCTTTGCCTTCCCTACATGGGAGAATTTTACAACAACAAAAATAAAGAAAAGAAAAGTAAAATAGGGGGTTTTTGGCGGCATTCAACTATGGCGGACGTGATTTTTATTTCAATGATTGTAATATTGTACGGAGTGGATATTGTTACGTAAAATCAGTGTAGTTTTGTGTAATAAGTGTCTGTGATGATGTGCAATGTCGAGGATTATCGAAATAAACGTCAAGTGGTGTGAAAAGTGATGAGTTTTTTATCGTGGTAATCCACCTCATCCAAGTAGCACCACAGTGTCTGCCATCGATCGTTTAACGCCAAACTCTCCCAAGATGCATTGAAATGCATTACACTAGCATTTCAATGCAAACTACTGAAGAAATTATATACTGAAGACTTGGCTGTATGGGCTCCGTTCCCTTTGCCTTCCCTACATGGGAGAATTTTACAACAACAAAAAAAAAAAATTGCCTGCCAGATAGGTACTAAAATATTTCTCACACAGTACAAAACAAAAAGCAAATAAAATGTGCGGAATTTTCTGCCGTATATGTTTTTCAGAACACAATGATTATGTCGTAAGTCTTAAATATTTAGGGTAACCAATCAAAACCTAACCTCGAGGAAACAGTGTTTCTCAGCTGATGTATGAATTTTATTTTAGGAACCTGAACTTCAACAGCGCATTGATAATAGAGGTCCGGATAATACAGGCACTCTATTTATCAAGAACCATGGTATTCATATCAAATTCTGTGGCTCTGTTATGTGGATGCAGGGCCATAAAGCGGTACCCCAACCTGTAGAGACTAATGAAGGCGTGTTTTTATATAATGGAGACATATTTGATCGAGATTGGGACAGTGAAAGAAGTGACACAGAACAGATTGTCCAAAGACTTAGCACTGTAATGAAATCTATCAGGTAAATGTATTTTTTTTATTGAGCATGTATAATAATTAAACTCTTCACTTTGCAGTGTATGTCTACAGCAGAAATAGTAAATCAAATAAATATGTTAAAAGGTCCATTTAGTTTGGTATATTATAGTAAAGTGACAAATGAATTAATATTCAGTAGGGACAGAGTTGGAAGAAATTCATTGTTATTTTGCAATGATAGTCAAGCCATCATAGTTAGTAGTGTTTTAGGTAAGTATGACAAAATAAATGTATTTTGACCTTAGCACTTTAAGTCATTTGAATAGTATAATTTAATAAATAAAACTGGTATCTAAGTAAGAGAATAAATTAAAAAAAGATATATACACGATTTGATTATGTGATGTTAGTGGTAAAAAGTGAACATGAAATATTTTTATCAGCTCAAATTTTTCAGGTAGAAATTATGACTGTATAGAAATTCCAGCATCACACATTTATGCACTAAATCTGATTGGTAAAAGAATCACCTTGTATCCGTGGAATCACAATAAAAATGTAGAAAATAAGCAAAAGGAGTACTGTGTTATGGACTGGTATAAATCAGTGAAGTTGACTCAAAGCTTACCTGATGAAGAGTTTTCTATAGAAAATATGGCTACTGTAGATTCTTATGAGGTAAGTTTTCTTTCCTAGGTTTGGTTTGGCTTTTTCCCAAATTTTACTATGAGCCACCACCTATTACATGGGGATATAACTTTTTGCGAAATTTGGGTGTAAACACCTCCGTCAACCCATTTGGTAAAGGAGGTGTTAAGATATGTTAAGTTACTTTAATAATATAAATTTTTCCATAGGAACCTGTCATACATTTTATTGAATCAACAGCATTACAAACATCTAACAAAGTTACATTAATGGAAACACTGCTGAACAATTTTACAATAAGAAATATAGTAACAAAATTAATAACTTTACTGAGTTCAAGTATAGAACTGAGGTTAACAAGACAGCCCAACAAATGCAAAGCATGTTTATACAGTTCTGTCCATTGCAGTCACTCATCAGTTGGTATATTATTCTCTGGGGGACTTGATTGCACAATATTGGCTTATTTAGCAGACAAATATGTGCCCAAAGAGCAGGGTATAGACCTTATAAATGTAGCTTTCAAGAAAGATGATAAGTCTTCTTATGATGTACCAGACAGGTTGACTGGCATGCAATCTTCAGAAGAGTTAAAGGAACTATGTCCAAATAGGTAGGTTGGCAAATAATGAGATGGACTGGCATGAATGAATATCTGAAAGAGAGATATCTGGAAGTGTTTACCACTTATATTTTACTACTAACTCTTGAGCATTAGAAATATTTTTAGTCCTTGTCTTGTAAAATAATAGCATTGAAAAAAAATGTTTTATTAATATTAACTGTGTATGTGTTTTACAGACAATGGATTTTTAAGGAAATTAATATACCTAAAGAACTACTTACAAAATGTCAGGAAAACACTATATCAGATTTAGTGTACCCAAGACAAACTATTTTAGATGAAAGCCTTGGGTCTGCTTTGTGGTTTGCATCACAAGGTGATGATGGCTGTATAAAATCTCCATGTAGGGTAAATATGTTTGTTGCTTGTACTTCTATACAGATGAGCAGACCATCAAAGTGAATTTGTTAATTTTATGATTTAGGTTTTAATATTAGGATCTGGTGCAGATGAATTATTTGGAGGATATACAAGACATAGAAATGCATTCAAGCGACATGGGTGGGTAGGTCTTGCAAATGAACTACAGTTAGATTGGAAAAGGATTTCCTTTAGGAATTTAGCCAGAGACAATAGAGTTATATGTGACCATGGAAGACAGCCAAGGATGCCTTACTTGGATGAAGATTTCACTGATTATGTTTTGAATTTAAAACCATGGTTCAAGTGGGTATTGCGAAACTAAACTCTTATTTCTTTTGTTTATTTTTTTTTGTTTAGACAAATTATTCCAACTTATTGTTGTTGATTAAAAAGCTACTTTAAAGACTTCTAGCTCTAAACTATTTCAAGTACATTCATTATTTCTTATATATTTCCGAATCTAGAGCTTGTTCTGTTGTATTAAGTGTTCTTTTGTATTTGATTTTAGATGCTTTCCAAGTGACCAGCTAGGAATTGGAATAGGCGATAAGCTATTCTTACGCCTTGTAGCATTTCACCTAGGATTAAGAAATGTTGCAGTATTCCCAAAACGCGCATTACAATTTGGTTCCAGAATAGCCAATAAAAAAGAAAAAGGTAATCATTTATCAATGAATTTATTAAGTACATGTGAAACATTAAATAATACATTATGAGACTTTGTACATTTTTCTTTATGATTTTCTTTCCTTTAAACTTCCCATCGCCATTAAATGGTACGAGTCAAAAGCACGTTTAAACAAGACAAAACAAAGACCTTTAAAACAAGTATACAAACCACTCTGCCACAGACGTTGTATGATGGTTTTAAAGGTCGAGTGGTCTAATAAATGGAAGGGCTATTGATTAGTAACCCACGATTTTCGTGGTGGAAGGGGGAGGGCTACCCCCCCGTACCACTCCCCCTCTCGGAAATGTATAGTTTTTGAGATATGACTTTTTGAAAATTTACTAAACCTAACCTCAAAATGTATGAAAAAGGGTGTTATTTAAACTGATCGTTTAAAATCTGCCAAATCATTTAATATATTATGTTTTGATGACACAAATATTGTTTTTATGGGTCTTAAAAAAATAACCTTAACCTAATATCTATCAGGATACATTTCCTATGAACACAAATTAGAGAGATATTTCCAACCTATGAATTGATCCATGAAGGTGACTGACGTGTTGATTGATTTGACAATGACAGTTGGCTGTCAATGTCACAAAATGGCCGCTGTAACAGAATTGCGTTTTATTTCCAACAGTACCAATTTGAAAATCATGTAAAAATATCGTTTGTGACTATCTAATTAGTTTATTTCCTAGAAATGATAAATAATATATACTTTTTAATTATTTAATGCTGTGAAAGTATGTAAATACTGCATAGTAAATACCACAATGCATTAACACAACGTAACAAAACGCAATACACATTAATTACGAAAAGGCAGCCGCAAAACGTCAAAAATCGATGAAATTTTTAAGATTTTCAATTGATCATTACAAATAAAACTATATGTTTCCGAGATCTGTCAATTAGTGTATTTGCGTAAAAAAAAATCTATGGGAATGACATATTATTTTTATTACTTTTGATATGAGTGTTAACTAGCCTATTGAAAGCATAGACGCATTTAAGTATAGACAGCCAAAGAAGATAAGTATTATAGTTTTGAGAGAACATCAGTAAAAAATGTTATTCAAAATTAAAAAGAGATAATTAAAAACACTATTTTTTACTTAGGTGTAACTGCAACTATCGATATTTTTTGTAAGAAGTATCGTCTCGCAAAAAGCGAATTACGGACCGCAAGAACTATGTTTCTTCGAAAAAAGCATTTGTCACTCTATCTGACGACAAAACAAACATTTCAAAAATGGCTGCAAATCGACGGAAGCAGGACGACAAAAATTTAGAAATCTTACGTGAACTTATTTCTTTAAATGGAAACAAATATTGTTTAGACTGCAATCAAAGAGGACCTACGTATGTAAATACAACAATAGGCTCCTTCGTGTGTTCAAAATGTTCGGGAATGCTGTAAGTAAAGATTATGCGTTATTGTTTCTATATAATGAGATCAACAAACAATAGTCATGTTGTATTATATTTCAGGCGTGGCTTGACACCACCTCATCGAGTAAAATCTATTTCTATGGCTACTTTCACTCTTGAGGAAATCGATTTCATAAAAACTAGGGGCAATGATTACTGCAGGCGTGTATGGTTAGGCCTTTACGAGGGTGAAAGTGTTAATTTTACTGAAGAACAAAGCGTTAAAGATTTTATGTCTGATAAATATGAAAAGAAGCGCTACTATTTGGAACCACAGGCCAACACTGTTGTAAATGGCTCATCTGTAAAGAACAAATCAAAAGTGAAAACAGCTACAGCAACTCCTTTGATATCAATATTGCCGCAGTCGACGAAAAGCTTAGTTAATAATAATGCGCCGGTGCACCCATCAAAGGCTACAAACAACATTCTGGGAAATATAACTGATAGCAGTAGTAAATTGGCCCGTCCAGTTGTGAACTTTCCGCAACCCATGCTTAGCAACTTAAGTGTACCAGCTCCAGCTCTCGCTCCACCAGTACCTGAGTGAGTTCTTAGAATTAAATTAATATATTTTGTACTATTTCTTAATCTACAACTTTAAAATTTTGTATCTAGATCTTATGTTTTACAAAAAAAAATTTATGGTTCGTTAGTTACTACATTTTTATTTCTAATTTTAGTTTCCATGCTGATTTCTCTACTGCAAATATCTACAACAGTAGTCAAGTAAACAATGTGAATAACAATTTTGTCTCTCAACCAACTGCATCTGTTCCAACATTCAATGCCTTCACCAATCCTGCTTCCTCTTCAAGTAAGTTTATTTGAAATTATATGCGTCCTCAGCTTATAACTATATGTTCCACTGCTGGGCACAGGCCTTCCTCATGGAGAAACACATGAGGAGTATGAAATGGGCTGTAACACCATAACACTCTAATGCAAGTGGGTTATGTTTATAATATTGAAATTGTAAATGTTTGAGTTACATTATACACTTCCTGATTTGTAGTACATTAAAGTGCTTAAGTAATGTTAATATCATCATTAGCCTATATTAGACCAATCCCTGCTAGTAAAACCTTGTCTTTGGTGTATAACAATTAATACTTTATGTTAACATTTCAGATGATAGATATGCTGCATTAGCAGATTTAGATTTGGCTCTGAGGCAACAGAATATGAAAAATATTGGTAAGTAAGGCAATAATGGTAATAATTATAGTACAAAGAATGAATGATAAATTAGATATTATATTTAAAGAGTTATAGATATCTTATTAACATTTGTAGTGGTATATTGATAAAATTCTGTATTTTTCAGAGGACAACAGTACTGTAAATACTAAAAATCCATTCCAAAGTCCAACAACCAATGACATGTTTGTTAATAAGAATCCATTTTTCAATGGTGGATGGAGTACTGTGACATCTGTTCCAGTCAATCCTTTTATGGTATGTATTTTCAATTATTTGGTAAACTTCTTGGGTAAGTGGATGTTTACTGGTGTCTGCTTTAAAGTTTGTTGCTGTCCCTGAGGTTTTGGGTTTGAGTACTGGCAGGTAGTACTTGAATTCTACATACAAACACCCACCGTGTTTGTATGATGTATTCAAGTACTTGTGCCTGACTCATAGTGGTTTACTTTTATCAAATATATACCTATCTATGCATGTATCATATTATTGATCTGGTTGTAAGAATAACAATTTTAATATAGACATATTTAGCTACAATAATAAAAAACATAATATTAAAGAAATAAGTTTTTCACACCCAACGCTTGTCTTAAATTTTACCTTCACATCACATTAGATTTATTAGCACCTACTTATTCATAGTAGTCATACATACTGGGATTAGTTGAATACATAAACAATAACAAATTTGTAAAACATGAATATTGTTATATAAAAAAATATGTTGCTGTTGTGTTTGAGTGTGCTATAACTAGAAGTTTTGGCATGGAGTCAGCATCATTTGTTCAACCTACTGGCTGTTCTAGAGTTATTCTATTTTTATCCATCTATGTCATTATGTCAATTGTACAAATGAATGCTAAATGAAACAGTTGTGCATTTTGAATGGTTCAACAGGAAATTATTTGAAGTATGTTCATCTAATATCAATTCCATCCATCTGCTCTTAATAATCCTTTCTTTGGGTAGATAAGAAATGTGTTTTCTTTTATCAATATAATACTTTTATTATTATTACTTTGCCTTTGTCTACTCTCGTTCTCAATGCTGATATGAATGTGTTATTATAATCCCTTACAACTGAATATCTAATCAAGAAAGGCATAGTTGTTTTTTATACTAGTACTTCCAAGTAAATATCTTTAATTTGAATCTGTGTGGTGTCAGAAATTTTTTTAATGAATTGTTGATATTAAATGAAGAGACTTTAGTTATATCTAATTGATAACTAGTGAGGTGGACTGAGTGCTAGGAAACACCAGTAGAGCTGTAAAATGGTATATCATTATATAAAGAAACTATAGATACAACCACTTAGTAACATCAACAGATCAGTAAGACAAAGAATGTCAATACAAAAACAAAGCCTTCAAAATCACGTAAAAACAAAGTATAAAAAGGAGGTTGATGACAGCCAGTCGCTCTAATCCTCAAAACCATGGGCAGCCTAATAATTGTTAATTTTATTTGTTACAGCCATCCACAAACAATGGAGGATTTGCAAAGTCAAATAATCCATTTCTGTAGATCATCTTGAAGATGCTGAAGAATTATTTCTATTAAAGAACAAATTAACGCAACTAAAAGCACAAACCAAGCTACAAAGTTAATTTTAATAAATTATTGAATAGTATGCTAATTTATAGTTGATTTTACCATAGCGGTAATCTCTATACGCCTATACTATTTTTAGCTGATAAAACTAATGTGCTTATTATGGTTGTAAATGTAAGTGCCTCAATCTGCCTTAATAGAATGTTGTCTAGGGTGTCATGTGCATATCATGTATTCTTGTTTCCATCATAATAAATCATTACCACTAATAAGTCCATAAAAAATTTTCTGTGTTTAAGTAATTTAAATACTGGTCTTAGCTTTATTCCAAATGAATTATTAGTACTTTTTAATCGTTAATTATTTCGTATTTTGCATGTCACATAATGTGAATTTTGGAATCCCTGATTTTTTTATAGTCCTGTAAAATAAAATGAGTCATTAGGTTTTTGATTGTTATAGTTTATACTCTTATCACAAAACAAATGTGGTACAAATTGACTTGACCAATATTTTAAGAAAAAACATTTAAAGGCCATAAACATATTTTAATAGTAATTATTGATAAAATAATACAAATGCAACTATTAGGTTGCATTTTGTAAACATTCTGGATAGTGTTATCTGCTGAATTTAGTACCTGTGTTGAAATATACATAGTTTAAAGCAGGTTTTTGTGATGTGCCTTATTTTTAAAATCAGGTTTTGTGAAACCACACATATGTTATTTTATTTAAATGGAGACTAATTGAGATCTGTTTTGATAACGACACCAATATCATTAACAGTAATATATTTTAATATAGATCATTGTATAAAATAATATTCATAATTATCAATCAATGAAATGAATTGACATACATAATATTTGTATTGAGCTCTCAAATTTTGTAGGTATTTCATCTGTGATTATAATCAGTAATTTTATTTTTAATTACAACGAGCTGAATTGAACAAACCTATTTTTTATTCAATGCACTTTGCTATTTATTTAGTTTTAATTGTTTTTTTACTACTTGAGCACTAAGATCTGTTAATTTGTATAAAAGGTGAAAAGTTTAATCACTATTAAATTTTTTAAAAGTTCTTGGGTTTTTTTTCATTCCCAATAACTCATCCACACATGGACTGATATCGGGCAAACAACTTAAACTAGTGTTGCCGAATTATCGATATTAAAACTTCCGATAGTTTACATCGAAAATCATGTAGGGTACATGATCGATCCTTGTTCCGATCTTCTTCTGTGCTCCGATCCGATCCTTGTTCTGTGCTATCGATAATATCGATAGTCTTACGATTGGTTGGCTATCGATTAATCATCGATAGTCGACTGATCGACAACATTCAATCAAACAATCCTTTGAAGTGTGATCAAATACCAACAAGTGGACGCATGTTTGCTACAAATACTCAAATAGACCGTCCACACGTGGCCGTTTTCGGACAAATATAGCAAATACGCCAAGTGCCGCCAAATTCAACGCCCGAACATAACCGACCACAGCGCGAGAACTCCCGAATGCAGTTACAGTTTCGGTCGTAGTTTCGGCAGGTTTTTTCCATGGAAACAAAACTTGAGCCGGTTTTTTGCCGACACTCGACCAAAACCGAATATTTGGTCGGACACCTCTTTCTATGGACGGACATTAGTTGATTCATAATTTCTTGAAATAGGTGGATTGTCATAATGAATCATAATAATTATCCTCGCGTTATTTTCAGCAGGACAATTTCCAATTTAAATAATAATAAATAAATAAATATCCTCAGGCATTCACACCTATCAACTGGCTCCATTTTAAACAACTAATGCTGCTTGTGTTACGGATACTAGATGACGGATAAATATATTTATATAAACATCCAAGACTGGTCTGAACAAATGTCTGTATTCATCACACAAAATCTGTCCCCAGCGGGGATCGAACACTGAACCTCTGCAGATGGCAACGCCTTGAAACCGTACAGATCACTCGACCACGGAGATCGTCATTTGTAGGTATTATAGTCATAAAAAGAGAAAGAAATATAATAATTACGATTTCAACGTATATTACTTATAGTACAATCGACATAATATTAAATATAACATAAATCTCTTATTTTACATTTTACACTTCCTAGACATTATATGTCACATTTTGTATTTGTTTTTTCTTGCAAATACAGGCGTGGAGAAATGCTCGGGCGCCGCAGAAGGGGTCGGCAGGGGCGTTTTTGGTGTTTCTGTCGATAGCGGCGTGGTGGCAGCGTCTTTTGCCTCCTCAGGCAAAGTCGTTGCTGGGGCCGATGACGCAGTGGCCAGCCTTTTTTCCGATATAGTCTTCAAAATGTTTTTTCCTGCTTCTTTCGTCTGGAAAAACAAAATTGGAAACAAATCATCACACCTATATTTGAGATTTTACGGACTCAACATTTTTCATAGGCACAACTGCAAGCATAGTCAAATATTTGCAAATATTTAAAAAATCAACGACGCGTCTAGACGGCGTCATTGTGTAGCCAGCCTTACATTCCTCTTTACTGAGGGTCGTGAGGTCTTGTTGCCAATTTTTGTCTCTAATATGTTCCGCTATTTAAGTCAATTCTTGTTGTCATGTAGAGCTTGGTGTTATTCTAAACTATCGGTTCACGGATTCGACCCAGAAAGTCACGTCCCATCTTGCTCCGATTGGCCCAACACAAAATGACATGTATAGAGGCCGCAAATCGTTTGTTTTCTGACAGTTGAGAATCGGGGCAGTAGTGGGGAGTTGATCGCCTCGTGTAAAAGCAAATCCTTACGATTTTTAGTGTGTAGAGTAGCAGCCGATGTTAGGGCCGATTTATCCCCACCCTTTAGCTTACCATTATCAAACACTATCTAAGTATTTATATGCATGCGCGGCGTGGTCGAGCAGTGGGAAGCGCTGGTACTAGGTAAGTACTGCGCACGCGTTATTGGTTGGTTAAAGGTCGACGTCATTACTGTGAAACCAGCCTTATACCAGCACTGTAACATACATATAATCACGACTATTATCCCCTAAGGGTCAGTCAGAGATAGGCAAAAGCACCGCAAAAGCAGTCAATTGCCATAGCAGTGACTGCACTCAGCGTGACAGGCGCCCGTATACCAGCACTTAAAAACGGAAAAACTTACAGTGTCGTGCTCCAGACACTTGTAGGCGTAGTGCGCGGCGTGGTCGAGCAGCGAGAAGCGCAGGTAGTACTGCGCGAGGTAGCGCAGCGCCGGCGGCAACTCGCGGCTGGCCGCCAGCGCCGGCTCCTGCACCGCCGCCGTGTACGCCGCCGCCGCGCTGTTCGGCATGTTTGACTTCTCGTACAACCTGAAACAATAGTACTTTGTTACTTGTCACCTGAGGGGGGATAGTTGGGAACAATTGAAACCACACGAGAACCTAGGGGAAGCGAAAGAAGCATAGTAATAACCATAAATTGCTTTTCAGTGCGGGTGTGATATAGAAAAATTACATTTCTCCAAAACAAAATTTTAATTTTTTTTTTATTCACTGATTAAGTTCAGTGTTTAACTAAATTAGCTGTATCTTATATCATTATGAAAATAAAACAAAAAAATTCACAGCTGTCAGTTGAAAATCGTCTTCCCTAGAGCTGAGAAGTACAGAACCTCCTTTCAAGATTTTCTTTGATTCACATCACTAAAATAATATAAATATGTCGATGGTTTTGCACAGTTAATTTTAATATAGTTACAATTGTTACTAAGCTTAGTAAATAAGCCCCTACAAGAAGCAGTGTATCAAGAAAAAAAATCCCCTATTTACCGTGTTAACACTTACTTTGCTAATTTAAATAGTGCCATTCCCTCAATATCGCCGGTACTGTGAGCTTTGTAATAGCATTTGAGTGCATTTGGTATTTTGTCCATTTTCTCATATGCCTCTCCGAGGGACACAAGCATTCTGGAATCATCCGGCTTTAGTTGAGCTGCTCTTGAGTAATAGTATATACAGTAACCATTTAAACCTAGTATTTCATATGCTTGTCCAAGACCATTCCATGCCCGGTAATCATTCCTATTCACATCTGTAATTAAAGAACAAAACTCTAAATACATTTCACAAGTATAAACGATTGTATACTTATGACAGGTAAATAACCATAAATTGTTTTTTAATGGGAGTGTGATAAGAAAAATTACTTTTCTCCAAAAGGAAATTTTACATTTTTTTTTATTCATTGATTATATTCCGTGTTCAACTAAAATAACTATTGTTTATGGTATAAATTGGAAATGTTTTACTTACAAATAGCTTGTCTATAACACTGAATAGCAGCATTAGAGTTCTGCAATTCAATAAATTCATGGCCTATGAGTATCCATGCAGACAGATACTGAGGGTCAAGGGAGAGAGCTCTTTGGAAGTACATCACTGCCTTTTGATGTTCACTCCGTAAACTGTAATAATTACCTGCAATTTTTTTTTAGTTCTAATCAATTATTACACATACAAATACATATACAAATTAATATGTTACAAAATAATTTCCTCTTACCTATAACACAACAAGTTTCTACTCTATACTTGTCAATAGAGACAGCCTTCTGAGCTAAATTTGCTAACTCCATCCTTTTTTCTTTTAAGTACAGTAAATGGGAATAAACATCCCAGTTATCTAACCTATAAGGATCACTCTGATATAACTCTCTGAACAACTCCAACGAAGCATCAACATCTGCAGGCAAAAAAAAATAATTATATTATTCTCAAATGTTAAATACAATAAATTGAGTACTTAATAAAAGCCTCCAGGATTACAAACTGCACTTTCAACATCACAAAGAAAATATTGAAAAAAAAAACAAGAAAAAGAAACATTTTTTTCACCTCTTCTATCATGGTGAGCTATTGCCATTTGAGCAGTGATGTAAGTACTCTTATGGAAACCTGCAGCAGCTAGGTTCATATACGTATCTAATGCTTGATCTGATAGCTTCAGCTCCACCAATGCATAACCAGCAAAGAAATGCATCATCCAATGGTCAGGCAGCTGTAACGAGTCTAATGCTTCATATTCATTGGCCAGCCCAGCCAGCTCCACCCAGGCTGCCCACAGTGTTGGGGCAGCAGCCACTGCAGTCTGTAGAACTGTTACAGCTTGACTCCTTAAATCTAGCTTCTTTAACACTACTCCCTCTAAATACATGAGGTATCCATCCAAATTGTTGCGATTTGCCTGAAATTTTTTTATTTAAATATTTATTTTGCCCTAAAACTAGACTTATCAAACTAATATGTTTATTGATTCAATTCATAAACTATTGTACCCATTAATACCTTAAAAAATGATAAGAGGTCTAATAACACTTGTGTTGATTCAGTATTCTCATAAGATCCTGAATCTCTGACAGTGTCCATTCTCTTCTTTTCACTGGACATATATTGAGAATATCTATGAAGAAATACACATTTTGGACTTGTAGTATTCTCTAAAAAATGAGCTGCTCTATCATATTCTTGACAGTCGAAGTAAGTCTTTGCCAATGTATACGCTTCTCTTTCTTCGGCAGCTATTCCACTTTCGTACACTTCAGGCAATTCTTCTTGTGCAATTTTGCGATCTTTTAGGGAATAGTCTAATTCAGCGAGCCACTTTGCAGTCTGTATCAAGCCGCGGTCAATAGCTTCTCTGATTCCGAGACGAATATCTATCCGCGCTTGATTTAAATCTACATTTATTTCGCCTTTGTTCATGTTCAAGGTTTGCATTTTATCTCAGTAATATTATATTTGAAACGACACTAAATGATATCCTATATTGCAAATGTTACAAACAGACAAACTCATATACTAAATATTTCTATCCCAAAACATTTCAATTTTGTACGTCTTTCAAATTTAACTGTCAATTTGACGTTTTATAATCTTTTTAAATCATTTATCGCTTATGAAAGCTAGGCCATACAGCCACTGTTGATATCGAAAATATCCTTTTGTTTTAAGCAATAAGTGTCTAATAGTAGTATAATTAACAAAATTGTTTTCATTATAAAATGATTGAAATATTGTTTCGGAGTGGATCTTGTTGCGTTAAATCAGTGTAATTTTGTATAATAAGTGGTCTGTGTTGACGAGCGTATACGAGAGAATATGGAGGATTATTTAAATATTCGACAAGTGGTGTAAAATTTGTTAGGTTTTTTATCGTAGTAATCCCTCAGAGTAAACAGAACTGGAGTAGCCTTTGTCTAACATTCCCCTCTGCCAAATGCACAAGCATCGGATGCTTGCACGTTTAATAAAACTAGTTGAGCCGCCATTTTGACAGCCATAACATTGTAAACGTTGCGGCGAACAGAGCTCCCGCAAAAATGCCTGCCTGTGCTGTTTTTTGTTGTAAAAATAAATAGAAAACATCGACTATGCTAAAAGATGGTGTCACCTTTTATTTGTAATTATAATTTTTATGATTTCATGATTATTTACTTCATTATTTCATGTTTTAGAATTTTACGATTTCAAATTTCGAGCGCTAGTCTCGTGGGGAGTGCGGCTGTGACGTTGTCAAAACGCACACCCCACGTGATTATTTTAAGCGTGTGTGTGCGTGAAATTTAAATTTGTGTGTCGAATTATGCATGTGTGCATTTGTAAAAACGTTGTGCGTTGTGCTGGCTTTGAGTGTAGAGGTAACCTCACCCCCCGCAAGAAATGGCAGAATAATATGTTTGAGAAATTGACTAATGGCTACTCCAGTTCTGTTTACTCTGAGTAGTAATCCACATCATCGAAGAAGTGCATTTCAATGCAAATATGAAAAATACTACGACATGGCTGTATGGGCTTAGTTCCCTTTGCTTTCTCTACATGGAAGAATTTTAGTTTTTTTTTATTGAGTTTGACAACCTACAATTTCGTAGGTACTGTCGCTGTCCAAACTACTAAAACAAATAAATCTGTGTTTTAGTTAGCGTGTTTGATTATATGTAATTGCCAATATGGAGAACGATAAAGAAAGCGATACTCCGACCGATAAAGAAAGCGATGAAGTGCCTGAAAATACAGAAGAAAATGATAAAGCCTCACTCTTAGAATACATAAGTAACCTAGAAGTTAGAATTAAACAAAAAACAGAATTGAGGCAACAAAACTTGAATTGTGTGCGGCCTCCAGATAACCACTTTTCGAAGCTAGATTCTGGCTTAAAGAAAAATACCACTTTCGTGAAGAAACTTAAGTCTTTCAGTGCTACACAGATGGATACACTTCTGAAAGACTTTAGTGCATTAAACTTAACTAAGTACATCTCTGAAGTAGCAGCTGCTATTGCAGAAGCTAAGCTGAAAATGTCAGATATCCCAGCTGCTATAAATTTATGTTCTGCTCTCCATCGCACATATTCAGAGTTTTCTTCAAATTTCTTTGAAAACTGGCAAAAAATATTAACCTTCAAAGCTACTGACAAAATAGCGAATTCGTCAAAATTGCGCGTTGATATCAGGTTCTATGCAGAACTTGTTGCTGTTGGAATATTTACAAATAAAACTGGCCTGCCTTTGTTAGGAAATGTCCTCACTGTTTTAATCAATATGGATAAGGAAGACCATAATAATATACCTATTTTATTATCTTTCTGTAAGCATTGTGGTGAAGATTATGCTGGTCTTATGCCTAAAAAGATAAGGGATACTGCAGAAGTAAGTTTGAATGTAATGAAGATATTATATTGATTATTTGGTAATTGCTTAAAGAGATGTCTTTTTAGCTTAATTGTTAAAGTTAATTTAAAATGTTTCTTTGTATTTAAAAATTCACTGGTATTTAAACATATTCATAAAGTTAAAATTATTGTCTCCTTTATACTCTCTATTTTGCAGCATTAACTAGCCTGTAAACTACAAATCTGTATTAGCTAGACTAAAATAGGATTTGAAAACTCCTATTTATATATATTAAAACATCCAAAAGCTAATAAGGAAATATAATTCTTTATTTACAGAAATTAAATATTATTGTACCCAGAAACACTTTCTTGCCAGCAGAAAAACAAACAGTAGTTAGGACATTACTGAGAGATTACTTTTTGTCTTTGACAAAACATTTATTAGCAGAAAGGGCACAGTTGCAGACCTTGCATGCAGCCAATCAGAGAACACTTCACACCCGCGGGGAGCTCTCTCAGGAGAGAAAAGACCAGTTGGAACAACACCAAGTATTTAACTTTTTAAATTATAAGCTTTTAATACTTACAAAATTAATATTGTTTTAATGTCACATAATGTTATTCTGATAAAGCTACAAACATTGTAATATCTGATAAAATTGTTGACAACTGATTCAAAAAAAGTTATTTTTGGATGTATACAAGCTGTATGTATACAATACATTGAGCTGAAAGTATTAATTAAACTAATTTAAAATTACAAAATTGATTGCAGGTTACATATGACAAGTTACTTTTGGGGGCCCAAAACTTTGCCGAAGTTTTAGGTGAAGAGTTAGGGGAAGCTGGGGAACCTCCCACATTATCCCTAACTGTGACTGAAACACAAGGCACAGTCACCATTGGTGGTGCTGAGGAGTTCAACATGCAAGTGGGCACAGACCCATGGCAGGATGAAGATACTAGAACATTCTACACTACTTTGCCAGATTTGAAAGTGTTTATGCCAAATTATCAGTTGAAAGAGGTATGCTCAGTACTAATGACTGTTTCATTATTATTTTTTAATTTTTCTTAAACTTAATTGGATTTAATTGTTTAAGACTGTAAAAAGTAAGACTGAAACTGTAACTGAAGAAATGTTAGATGAAGATCTGAAAGAAGATGAACTGAGCGACAGTGAGGAGCCTCCTACAGTTCCAGATGTTGAGCAAGAGGACACACAGCCATCGAACATTTCAAACAAGTTTGTTACTAATAGTTATTTTGTCTTTATAAAGATCTGACACTGTATGGTTAATATTATATAATTTTTGTATAATTTCAGATATGCCCTTGATGCATTTTTGAATGAATTACCTAATTGCATAAATCGGGAATTAATAGATAATGCTGCAGTAGATTTTGTTCTAAACCTCAACACTAAGAATAATCGTAAAAAACTGACTAGAGTACTATTCAGTGTAGCCAGGACAAGGTTAGACCTGCTGCCGTTCTACTCAAGATTTGCTGCAATACTCTACCCGGTTCTACCTGATGTTTGTATGGACTTATGCCAGATGCTGAAGCAAGATTTTAAGTACCATGTTAGGAAAAAAGATCAAATTAATATTGAATCAAAGGTTTGTACCATAACAATCCATATGCGAAGTTCATAATTTAAATTCCTCTTTAATGTTAAGCACAATTTCTTATAATTTTTGATAGGTGGACAAAAAAAAATATTTTTTATGTCTAAACTGTAGTCACCCTTAATATATTTCACAGATAAAAGTAGTCAGGTTTATTGGTGAACTAGTCAAATTCGGACTTTATTCCAAAATGGAAGCATTGTACTGCCTAAAAGTACTCCTACACGATTTCAAACACCATCACATTGAGATGGCTTGTAACCTATTGGAGACATGTGGCTGCTACCTGTATTGTAATCCAGACACTCATCAACGCACAATGATATATTTGCAGCAAATGATGCGGAAAAAAGTAAGTTGTGTGCTCTGTTACCTATTAATTTATATTCTTGTTCAAAATGTGCAATTACAAATAAAATGGTGAATTTTTACAGACAGTGTCTGCACTAGATTCCCGCTACGTGACGCAAATCGAAAATGCTTTTTACTATGTATGTCCACCAGAAGCCCCCTCGCAGCCTAAAGAAGAGGAGCCTCCTATGCACCAGTTTATCAGAAAAATCCTTCATGAAGACTTGCAGAAAAGCAACGAAGACAAAATCTTAAGGTTGATGCGAAAATTAAATTGGGATGATCCTGAAATATCGGCTGTAGCTATGCAGCATTTAGCTGGTGGTTGGAGGGTTAGAGCTAGTGCTCGAAGAGTCCTAGCACGCCTTACTGCGGAACTAGCAGCTTGGCAGGAAGCCGTAGCGCCAGCTGTCGTTGACACGATACTAGAAGAAATACGCGTAACAATGGAAGACCCCCATCCTAGATACAATCAAAGAAGAATAGCTACTGTTAGATACCTTGGAGAATTATATAATTACAAATTACTTGACTCTCGCGATGTCTTCACAGTTCTATACTCTTTTATAACTTTTGGTGTGACAAATGATCAAAGCGTTGTCTCACCTTATGACCCGCCAGATAATGTGTTCAGGATAAGGCTTGTCTGTGCATTACTAGAGACGTGTGGAGCCTACTTCAATAGTGGCTCAAGTAAAAAGCGATTAGATTACTTCCTTACTTTTTTTCAAAATTATTTCTGGTTCAAAAATTCCGATCCTTACTGGACAGATGAAAATAAATTTCCAATTTATGTTAAATATATTTACCAAGAGTGTCTGACGACTCTAAGGCCAAAGCTGACTTTATTTACAAGTTGGCAACAGTGTAAAGATGCAATTGAAGATTTAAGACAAATCTTATATCCTGAGTTAGGAGAAGATGACCAGTATGATAATGAAGATCAAGGAGATGACAGTGTTAATGATGGATTAGAACCCATCATAGAAACTGATGATGAGACTGATAATCCCCAACTACTGGATGAGAGTTCAGATGAAGAACCCATCACAGAAAATACTGGAAATGATGATAACGAGGTTCCTGCTGATTCTGATGATATAACAATTGAAGCTAGAAGACCTGCTCCTAAACCTGTAAGTAATGAGTTTCAGGTTATATCAAACTCAGATAATATCTTTTCTACTAGAAAAATAGAAATCTTCAGGAATAAACATAAAAAATACGTTGTTGTGTTTCAGGTTGAAGATATTGAATTTGAGTCAGCTTTTGATAAAATGGTGATGGAAAATATTGCAGAGAGGCAGCGTGAGAATAGACCACAACAGAGAGACATAGCGGTGCCTATGACATGTAGACAGACCACCAAGAAAACTTACGAACAATTACTGGTATTGTCAAGTATTATTGAATATTTTGCTTATAAAATAATTTTGTGCATATTATATTACATTTATGTTGTAATTTGTTTTTAAGCAGCAAGGAAAGGAAGGGGTGGAGTTTGTTTTAATGGTAAGGAAGGGTACCAAGCCACAGTATAAGTCGTTCAGTGCCCCTCCAGAGCTTGCGAGCAACTTACAACAACAGGCGTTGGCAGACAAGCAAGAGATGGAGAGAGTGAAACGGTACAAATTTTTTTAAAGTAATGTTTTATAATATAGTATTTAAGTATGTCAAAAGAGTATGGGCCGTAACACCATTAAACTGCGCGCTGGCCGCAGCATTGGTAGGTAAAAACGGTTGCAATATCTTCATTTTCTATTATATGGACCAGTATGACATGAAAACCTTCAAGAAAAGAGCGTTTTCCCACTTAAAAGGCCGGCAACGCACTTATGACCAGTGGTGTTGCGAGTGTCCGTGGGCGGCGGTAGTTGCTTAACATCAGGTGATCCGTCAGCTCGCTTGCCCTATCCCATGAAAAAAAAAACATCTTGAGCAATGGCTTAAAAAGCACGTAGTCAAGATCATAAAGTGTTAGTTACCCATCCAAGGACTTACTATAGTTGAAGAATTAGATCAAAAGTTGAAGCGTTGAACTAATACGCCACCGAACTCATAGCTAGTAGGCATATTATTCGTATGTGTTAAGCTAATCAAAAAAGTATTGATTTTCAGGCTGACCCTCAATATATCAGAGAGGCAAGAGGAGGAAGAATATAGTGCTGAAAGCGGAGGAGGTTCCGGCGGTAGCGGCAACCCCAACAGAGGGCAGCACGTGCGGCAAAAGTACCAACACCCCAAGGGGGCGCCAGATGCTGATCTCATATTTGGACCAAAAAAATTTAAATAAAATTGACTTAGAGACATTTGAGCCAAGTCTTGAGCAGTTGAGCACACTATCCTTCACCAAGTTAAAATTATTTTATATTATTTAAACCTTGTTACAATTTCTTAAGGTTAAAATTAAAGTGAACCACTGTGCTTTTATCGAGGACGGCATTTGCACGCCGAATTCTGAAGTTCTGAACGATGTTTTGTACATTAATATTATTATGTTTATGAATTTTTGTTAGTAATATTTCATATAATCTCAGTTTTCTTCTATAAATTAAAATCTTGCATTTTGTAGTTTGGTCAGTTGACTAACAACTATATAGATGTGGTTTTAGTTATAAGTTTACCCCGAACATAAATTGTAAAATCCCTTTCATATGTATTTATGTTCTTATTTAATCACTTTGCTGGACAACAGGCCTTACATAATTTTTTTTCGTACTGTCAGTACGTTCCTGTCATTGCCTCAAATACTTAATCAAATATCTGAAAAGCTATTTTCTTTGTCCTGCCCGGTTTCCAATTTTATTTGGGGTTGGCGCAATATGTCTTATTCTTCTATTCTCTCCTACCACCCGGCAAATCGACACACTCCCTCGCACAATCCATTCGTCTATTTCTCTGTCTTCCTCTCTCTACACGCCATTCTTGTCCATAACTTTCCTAGTGACATGATCTTTCTCCGCTTTACATACGAAAAGTTGTAAAGAATTAGATCTCTTTTTTGTTTAGTTTCAGGCCCCTGTTACATAGGGGTTACCCCTGTTATTTATTAGACGAAAATATGAGGGCGATATAATTTCTGGTTACCCATTAGGGGACATAAGGGTGATGATTTTTTTATTTTATTTTGGGTTTCCATGCTTTTATTTTGATATCATAAAAATAAAATTGTTTTTTTTTACATCATACAGTTGTTAAAAATTATCATCATAATAATTAATATACCTACATCTGAATAAATTATGATTTTTACTGTTAGTAATTGTTTTGTTATTTTTATGTATACCTAATCTTCCTGCCTGTTGATATGATAAATATCATTATCTGGCAAATTCTTTTGAACTTCGACAGTTAATTGTAATAAAATCCGATGTTTCATAAGATCTTGCCATTTGATGATAGAAACATGTGTAAGAGGATTAATAGACATTGTAGCTATAACTAAAGTAACAAAAACCAAATCGGCAAAAAGACAATATGAGACTCAAACGGCTGCATTGTACAATAAAGTAAATGGAAGTGTAGAAGTGTACCCATTAAAATTAAAGGATTGTTAAAATGTATTAAGCAACTGGCTGCAACCACTCACCTATGGAGAAGCGGAGGAGCTGCTTTAAATTGTTATCTGTAACTACTTTAGATTGTAATTGTGTCTGCTTTACATGTTCAAAAACTTTATTATATAGAATACAAAATTGTTAAGTTGTTAAGAAAGAGCGGAGTAACCTGCCACAAGCGTTACATTTATGCTTACTAGGTTACTCCTGCAATGTATAATTATTAATGTATTGTGTGTATAAAGAAATAAATATTTTTTGTTTTTTGATAGGCGCATCAAATTAGCTTGACCCGCACCAAATTCATAAACTCACTGTTTTTAATTTTTTTTCAGATATCGATTTCAAGTATCAACTATCAATTTATACCGAAAACTAAAAAATCTGCGGTGGCTATTCATTTCACAGAAATCACACGATTTCGTTATTTAGGTACAGTCAGCGTCAAAAATTAGTGACACTCAGGTGTTCAAATTAAATAGACACTGCCAAAAAGTCAATAATATCGCTACAAATTTCCATATTGTTGACAACACAAAAGAGTTTCCATATTATAATAAATGAAAATCGTTTTGTGTAGTCAACAATAAGGAAACTTTATTTGTACCGATATTATTGACTTTTTCAAATAAATAGACACTACCTGTCTATTTATTTGAACAGTTTGTTCCCAGTTTATTACTTTACTCTTTGACCCCGAGTGTCACTAACTATTTGACGCTGACTGTACCTACCTAACTTTTTCGTAAAAGTAAATTAAATAACCAAAAACCTTGTTAGTATAATTTAATACTATAGCTAATGCTCTAACCCTTTATCAAAATGAAACGAAAACAATTTTTTTTAACAGAATTAATTTCATTATAATAATGCAAAAATGATAACTATGATGATAAGTATCTGCTGTTGTTGTAAAATTCTCCCATGTAGGGAAGGCAAAGGGAACGAAGCCCATACAGCCAAGTCTTCAGTATTTATTTCTTCAGTAGTTTGCATTGAAATGCTAGTGTATTGCATTTCAATGCATCTTGGGAGAGTTTGGCGTCAAACGATCGATGGCAGACACTGTGGTGCTACTTGGATGAGGTGGATTACCACGATAAAAAACTCATCACTTTTCACACCACTTGACGCTTATTTCGATAATCCTCCACATTGCACATTATCACAAACACTTATTATACAAAACTACACTGATTTTACGTAACAATATCCACTCCGAAACAATATTACAATTATCGAAATAAAAATCACGTCCACCATTAGTCAAATGCCGCCAAAAAACAAAAATCGATAAGTATCTGCTTAGCTTTAAGATGACACATAACTTCTGTGCATATAACACTAAAATTAAACATTTTTTTTTCAAGTTAAAAATAGTTACTGAATTTTTTGTTAAATTGTAGGTTTTTATATAAATTATAAAGTTTAGTGTCCCGCTCGAAGAAATCGAATAAAATATATATCCAGTGACCTGTGGATTACCTCTGCATTTTGTTATAATATGAAACAACTCCAAAATTCACATTTAGTGAGTGTGTGATGCAGGCTGATGCTGTCATTTGTGCTGCGAAATTCCAAGATTTTGGTAAATTCACGCTAAATTATACATGGTGTTACTTTATTTAGCATGTTTGTTTAATGACAAATATTGAGATGATTGTATGGACTAGACTATTTGCTTTCCTTCATCGCTTGTCATGTCAATGTCAGCCAGTTGTCAAATTGTCAAGCTTTTATTTGAAATCGGGCCGGTTGTTTGTTTTGTCCAAATTTTCACTGGTTTTTGTTAATTTTACAGCCTTAGGTGTTTCATTAATGTGTAGTTTATTGTCGAAATTAATACTTCCGTTATATATTGTATTATCACTAGTAAGTAAATAAATTAAAAGCCTAACCTACAAAGTTCACAATCATGGCAGACGAAGATTTTAGCAAGTTATTACAGCAAGCTGAACAATTAACAACTGAAATTGAAGGAAATGAAGAGTTGCCTAGAGTAGAGCGGTCTCTGGGACAGGTTCTAGAAGCTTCGCAAGAGTTATATTCTAGAGTAATACAATCTGGCGCCAATGATATCCAAGCGTAAGTGTCTTGATTTGAACATTAAAACATTCACCTTCATGCTCATCTTGGTAGTGGTGATTTGAAATTTTTATTTATTTCTATGACAATTTTCCAGGCATCTTTTATTTGGCTCCAAAGGAATAGACTTACAACAAATTTCTCAAAAGTTAGAAACATTAAGCTCCAAACGCACCTTCGAACCATTACAGCCAATTGCAGACTCTGATATAGAAAGTTTCTTAAAGAATGAAAGAGAAAATGCAATCTTGTCTCTTATTGACGAAGTTAATAAAAACGTAAGTATGAAATAATTTTTTTATTAGCTATGAGCTAATTCAATTGCATTGTTAGAATATAGCTAGTAAAATCAATTACAAAATAATGTTTATTTGTTTATATCAAGTCTTTATTAGAGCACAAAGATAAAAGTTTGTATAAAAAGTGATGCTACTCATATAATATTATTATGTATTCATATATTTACGCAACTTGTTCTTGCCAAATGCAATATAAATAAAATTACATTAGAAGTTTGTTGTATAAAGAGTGAAGAAGTGACAATTTATAAAAATGTTGAGCTATTATGACATTTTTTGGTTGAGTGTATTCTATCCCCCTTACTAATGAACATGTTATAAGGAAGGAATAGTTATTCAGTGTTTAGTCACTTTCTGACAACTACTGTCTTCTGAATGACTGAAGAAGACAAAACACTGAATAGCCATTTCAACCTTATACCTCGTTTATTAGTAAGGGTCTATATGTTTATTTAAAACAACTAACTAAAACATTTCAACATAGCCTATCATAACATTAAAGTTTCTTCTGTATATTGTTTTACAATAGTGACTATTACTTATTGCATTAACCCCATGGTGGGCACTGCGAACACCGGTGTTCACAAACAATAGATGTATCTATTGTCTAGTTTTTGTCCGTTGACTATTAATAAATACTCTTTTATTTTAGTCTCTACAAACTACAGAAGATCAAAAGTGGGAGCATATGCTATCAGAATGGAATAAAGAGAAGATAAAATTAATGAATGCTATGATAGGCCCATCCCAGAACTGGTTAGATTTGAAGCGCACTCCTGAGCCTCCGAGCTTGGCAGATGCACCAAAGAAGTTTGGGCATTCCATGCTAGATAGCACTGAGTCTGCTTATGCTCGGGAAGTACACCAGTACAACAAGCTTGTGTTCCAAGGGTCCAAGTCTAGGACAGCACTGCACCAGAAGTTTGCACAAGTCGCAGAGGAGTTCAATGATCCAGTAAGTTAACAATCTGCTCTGAAATGTAATCTTGCTTAAGCACATGTTATTTACTAAAGGTGTTTCATGGTATTTTATAAAATTATTTTACTTGAATGAGTTATCTATCTACTTAAGTCAAATTATGACTGTAAACATTGGATTTTAATTTTAGATGATATTCTATTATTGCCTCTCATCTTCTTGTAAAGAGATTTTAGCTTCAATGAAAGCCAAAAACAAAATTGGACAGCTTTTTGCAGGTGTTATAAATATTTTGTTATTTGAGAACTTAACATATCTGACGATAAGTGGTTGTAACACCTCTGACTACCCCTTCAGGGAAAAAGGTGTGATGATATGTATTTTATGTTATCATTTCTTGGTTCTAATGTTGATTTGTTTTGGTTTTAGAAAGTAAAAGAAATGTGGGAAGTGATTAAAACTATGGCCAATATTCCTGCTCTGGTAAGAGATGAAGACCCTCTGAAGGCGAGGGGAAACCCTGTCATACAGCAGTGTCTTATAGGACAGGGGAAGAAATATTTGGAAAAAAGGTGATTGGATTTAAATAGTATCATATGTATATGAAATCATGCTACATGAAATCTGCAACGTCTGATCTGGATGTGACGGCGCCGAAGTGTATGGGGTTAGATTTATATGAATCTGTCCGAAACGCAAGTAACGCCTGCGCCAACCAATACCGTCCAGAATACTACCAAACAAGAAAATTTTCTTAAAATAATATTGGATCTTTACCTATGAAATTGGCGTTTTTTCTCTCTCTTAGTATTTTGTCTGTAACTATTAAGATTCAGAGTTTTCCTAAAAAATAATTACCTCGTCTAAAAATAGACTATATTTTTGAGCTCTTTTGATTTGTTTTGATAATTTGTTGTAAGTTTAATTGTGTTAAAATTGGACATGGAGACAACTCTTTTTAAGTGCCTCTCGAATACATCATTTTATTTGCATTCACTTAAAAACGATAAATAATTTTTATGAAGTTGGTATTACACATATTACTAAAGCTTGTCTAATGATAGATGCCAAATATTATTATCTTTGGATTTGTCGTTGTGAAGAAAACTGAAAAAATTTTTGTATGGAAAATGCAGAATTCCCCAAAATCTCCATACAAAACGCCAATTTCATATGTAAGGACCTAATATTAAATATTATTTTGTACAGTTATATAACACATCAGTATGTCTGATACAGATACAAACAGTACATGAGCGATGTAGTGCGTGCTAATCCGGCGGCGGCGATGCGCGGCGGTGAACCCGGTACCTATCCACTGGTTCGCGGCTTCGTGGGGCTCCGGTTGCACGGCCAGGGCACCCACGGCCTCACCGACGGCGTCATCGACGACCGCCCGCTCTGGCCCATGATCTACTATTGTCTGAGGAGTGGAGATGCTAACGCTGCCTTACATTGCTTGAGGAAGGCTGGGTAAATATTTTAAAGGCATCCTGTAATATTTTAAATGTAAAGATAAGTTCTTTTTTTCAATTAAAAATGTAAACCGTTTAACCGTTTTGGAATGCGCTCCCGCTGCAGCGTCATCAAGCGCCCAGCAAATGGGTTTGAATGGTAGAAACGCTTAGTTTGTCAGCACTTATTATCTGACATATCAAAAGCACATATTGTATCTTAATTATTTTTATTGAATTATTTATTATATTGTTATGTATTTTTTATTTCCATCGTGCATAAAGAATAAATTAATTAATAACCGCCTGAGTCGGATTAATCCGACAAATATTTTTGTGTCCATCTCTTTCAGTCGTATCTATACGACATTTAAGAAATGTATAAGGATCGGTTTGTTAAGGGTTAGAAGGTTGGTAAAATATAAATATATTTGTCTGTTTCTTTTAGGCGTGATCACGAGGAATTTATGGCAGCACTTGAGGAATACATCAAGTGTCCCGAGAAGCCATTGAGTGATAAACTGCAAACTGCCATTAATTTCCAGTATCGAATCCAAGTTCGCAACTCCACAGATCCCTATAAAAGAGTGGTAAGTCTAAGTAAAAAAAGTTATTTATTTATTAAGGTATGCACAACAGATTTCATACAATAATTTCAAACAACTATTTCAAACAACGTCGCATACAATAGTAGTTATTTCACACACTAGCATGTAACCCAAAAACGCACACACAGCATGATTATAATTTTAGCACACATAAACAAGTTGTCAGTTAAATAAATGAAAAGGTAAAAGTTATAAGTATATTTTATTGGGGCGGAAACAAACGATACAAATATAAAAATATCAGCACAAAATTGTCGGGCTTAAGCTATCCGAGGATCCTTGTTACTGAAAATTTTAATGTGGTATGCTTTCTGGTAAATACATCAAAATCATCGTAATTTTGCAATAGATCATTGTAAAGACGGCACATACGGACCAACGGATTGTAATATGAGGTGTTGTTTCTAAATGTTTGAAGAATAAATAAAGTAGGTACTTATCAACCGTATTATGAAAAGGTAACCTAAACCGCAAATAAGTAACATGTCCAGCTTGGACTTCTGTTAGGGGCAAATTATTCTACAGAACAGTTTATTGACCTTCCTTGTACTAGTGATGTGCGTTTTAATTCCTATCGTAATGTTTGTCTCAGGTGTATTGCGTGGTCGGTTGCTGCGATACCGCCGACGAGCACTCAGAAGTGGCTCGCACGGCCGACGACTATCTCTGGCTCAAGCTGTCTCTAATCAAAGCACGAGCAACCTCCGACACAGACGTCTTCTCCTACTCTGACTTACAGAAACTAATTTTAGAGGAATATGGTAAGTAGAGTAGTATAGTGTAGAATTTACAGATATTTTTTCATTTGATTCATCCAAAAAATACACAATGGGCTACTTCTCTAAAAGGCTCAGAGTAAACAGAACTAAAAGGTTGTATATATACGTGACAGGATTTGTCAGGAGATGAACAAGACAATATAATTCGTCGGATTTTTCCCACTCCGACCGATTAAAGTTTGAGTAGCGTTATTATGAATTTACAACAATTTAATTTAAATAATAATATTCATGTACAGGTGAAACCCACTACCACGCGTATGAAAAGCCTCTAGTATACTTCCAAGTGTTGACCTTGACTGGGCAATTTGAACCAGCTATTGAATTCTTATCCAGAATACCAAGGTTAGTATATATTTTTTAATGATTTCAATTGTGTCATTTTACTATTTATTGTATTTATTAGCAGCACAATGTCATAAATGTGACTTGTCTTTCAGATACCAAGTACATGGTGTCCACATGGCTTTAGCGCTCCACGATGTTTATATGTTAGGAACTCCAAGAAATGTACAAGCGCCATTATGTAAGTCCAATCATTTTACTATCAGTTTGTTTTGAAAGATACCGCCATCCTGTTTTAATTGTGTGAACAGATATATCCTTGTGTTTGATTCTGCTATACAACCTTAATCTATTTTCACAGGTTTATATGTATACTTTCTTGGTATGGACATGTAATGAGAAGGGAGAATGATCATGTCACCAGGAAAGTTATGGACTTGAAAGTGGATGGGCGTATGGGGAGAGGAAGACCAAAGAAAAGATGGATGGATTGTGTGAATGATGATTTGATGAGGATGGGCGTGAATGTTGACTTGACGAGTAATAGAGGAGAGTGGAAGAGGAAGACATGTTGCGCCGACCCCAAATAGAATTGGGAACAGGGCAGGAAAAAGAAGAGAAGACAGGTTTATATGTATAATTGCGCAAAGTTTAGACTTGTATATTTATTTTGTCTTAGTATCTGTGGACACTGATGACCCCACGCCTCTTCGTCGGTTGAACCTGGCTCGATTACTTCTTCTCTACGTCAGAAAATTTGAGCTCACAGACCCTTCAGATGCTTTGCACTATTATTTCTTTTTGAGGTAAGACTATTTTACTGTTTCACTATTGTGTCTCGTTTTCTGCCCCTTGACTAGTTGACAATTTTATCGGAAACAAAACTTATGAAAACCACCTTGATCTGTCTTGTTTCTCTCTTGGTGAGTACCTAAATACTTATTGAGTCAAAAAGTAATTATTATTGATTGTAGCCCTTTAATAAGCTCTACCACACGGCTTATTAAAGAGTCGTGTGGTAGCGGCTCATTAAAAGAACACTACTAACCCGTCTCTTCCCTTGGGTGTCGTAAAAGGCGACTAATGCACTTACAACTGCACAACCATCAACAGTCACTGCATGGTGATCGCGGACTATGGCTATGGCTTTTTTGCGGTGCTTTTGCCTAGTTTCTGACTAACCCTTAGGGGATAATAGTCGTTATTGTAGCCCTTTAAAGAGATCGTTTGTAAATGTCGATTTCTTAGGCCTTAAAATAAATTCTTTCATGTTCTGTTTGAGATGATGATCTTTATCGGTACTTTACGCTAAACCGATAATAAATAACATGCTCCATACAAATAGTCACTTTGAACTCAAGTTTGTTAAATCAAAGTTTTACCATCCCAAGCCATTCATGCACCAAGCTCAGGGTTAGAGATAATCAGAATAAAGCTATAGTCAACACAAAATAAGCGGCCCGTTTTGACATTTGACTTTATGACGTAACTAGTTATGTAACCATACGACTCTGTACTCGATTCTCACGATAAGTCGATTGTAGTTTGTGTGAGTATTTAATCGATTTGAATATAATTGTATAGCCTGACTAGGAAAATGAAAAACCTCCTCCGGGATTTTGCTTGTTATTGCCACACTATGAATACTTCTAAATCAAGTAAAATTTTTAAACAAGCTCTGATTAAAAAAGAAAAATACGAACCATGTCCCTGATGTTACTTTGACGTGTCTAGTAATGTGAAATATGTAATAAAAAAACTAATACAAAATATGTGACCCTAGATTTTGTATTACTTTTTTTAATATGCGAATCGGCCTTAAAAAATACTTATTTTCCCTTAATCCATTATGAATAATATATGGACATTATGAAAAAATCGTTATGCATATCACTTAGCCGAGGGGGCGGTTCCCGTCCATGAAAAATCCAATCACTGTGGAACATTTCCATAGGTAAAAAATAAAGAACTTTATGGACGTGAACTGTAAAAACGGGCCTCTTATTTTGTGTAGACTTCAACTATATTTATGAGCTCTTTTGATTTGTTGTAAGTTTAATTGTTAAAATTGGACACGGAGACAACTCTTTTTAAGTGCCTCCCGAATACATCATTTTATTTGCATTCACTTAAAAATGATAAATAATTTTTTATGAAGTGTAATATTACACATATTACTAAAGCTTGTCTAATGATAGATGCCAAATATTATTATCTTTGGATTTGTCGTTGTGAAGAAAACTGAAAAAATTTTAGTATGGAAAATGCAGAATTCCCCAAAATCTCCATACAAAACATCAATTACATAGGTAAGGACCTAATATTTGGACTTGATAGGAACCTAAAAGACCCCAGCGGCAAGAACCTGTTCATGTGCTGCTGCACCGACCTGGCGCTGGAGAGCCGCGACTACGAGCTGCTATTCGGCCGCGTGGACGGACTCTCGGGCCTGCGCAGCGCCGCCTTGCTGGACCAGTTCAACAACCCGCACATCGACACCAAGGTACGCTGGGTATAATGATGCTCACAGGGCTAAGATATTCAGACGTAAAATTTGTTTGATACATAATTTACTAGCTGTTGCCCGCGGCCCGCGACGTGCTCGGCAGTAATTATGGTTTCTTAACTATCCCACGGTTCCCTCAAATTTTCCGGTATAAAAAGTAGATATCTGGAAGATATCTCTCTAGGGGATAAGTTCGCCTTTGCCAACTATTGTTTCTTTTATGTATTGTGTTCTTTTTTTCTGTGTGCAATAAAGAGTATTTTTAAAGAATCTAAGGTGTTGACCAGGGATATAAGGTATCACCATGCAAAATTCCATTGAAATCGGTCCAGCCATTTCAGAGATTTGCCGTACAATCAGACAAACAGACGAACACAAAGAGAAACAATTTTTTTTTGTTTTTTTGCTGTTTTGACACCCCCTTGACTCGATTTTTAAGCATTTTTCTATGTACAGACATTCGATATCTACAGTTTTACTTTATTATATGTATATAGATTTTTGTATGAAAAAAATAAAGTATGGAATTCTAAGAATTCGTAGCTACATAGTCTATAGTCTTGCGAGGTTCTTGATGTATTAAAATGAACCCCGTGAAATTACTATTTTTATATTTCAGGTGATAGCTATCAATGTCGCGGAGCAACTGGTAAACAAAGGACTATTTGAAGATGCAATCACGATGTACGACATTGCTGGGGTGAGTTGATGCAAAGTTTTCATCACCGATGTTTTGTGGTCATGTGAACATGGCCTTGTGTTGCACTTTCATTTGAAGTTTTAAAAAGTGAATATTAAAATCGTTTATCGTATTTATCTACACTCATGTAATAATATTCGAATTATGAGCTCAGACTCGAACTCATAATGACATACTTTAAAAATGGAAACTGATACATAATGACCATTATGCAACACTTATTTCTCTTAAAAACGCACAAAACTATGGCAAACGTTTTCCAGACAGCCAACAATAACAAAATTATTTTTTATTTCTTTGAATAATGAGTGTAGATAAAGTAATGTATAAATAAATAAATATCTTCAGACATTCACACTTATCAACTAGCCCCATTTTAACCAACTAATGCTGCTTGTGTTACGGATACTAGATGACGGATAAATATATTTAATAGATTAACACATATAAATATTCTGAATATATATAAATATATATAAACATCCAAGACTGGAGAACAAATGCCTAAAAATTCATCACCCAAACATTTGCCCCCACCGGGGATCGAACCCAGAACCTCTCGAGATGGCGACGCCTTGAGACAGACCACTCGACCACGGAGGTCGTCTCGAGGAGGTTGTATGTAACTGCACATAACCTATATTATGTGATAGTTACATAAACTACAAAGTATAGAGCTAGAAGGAGGCTGTAATCTGCCTACCCCACCGAGATAAAAGCGTGTTATGTTCGTTGTGTATCTCCAGAACCTAGAGAAAGTCCTGGAGCTGTTCTGCGTGCTCCTAGCCCAAGTAGTGGGTAGCAGCGCGGGCGGCGCGGGGCTCCGGCAGCGGCTCGGGCTGCTGGCCGACCACGTGTCGCGGCGGCTGCGCGACTCCCACTCGCCGCTGCCGCAAGCGCTCGTGGAGGCCTACACCAAGCTCACCAAGCTCATGACCTTCTTCGACCGCTTTCACGCCGACAACTACGACGGGGCTATTGAGGTCAGTTGATCTTGCACCTATCACTGGGCAGTCAATTCATTGCTTTGTTGTGTTTATTTATTTCATGAGTTAGTACGAGCGAGCAGGACGCGCAACTGCGGCGAACTGCTGCGCTGCCTGCCATCATCTTGCACCTACCACATTTTTGTCAATATTGTGTCATCAGCTTATAATATAAAGAACAGGCCTTCTTCATGACGAAACACATGAGGAGTATGGGCTGTAACACCACCACGCTGGCCCAATGCGGGTTGGTGGGTAGAAACGGTCACAAATGCGACCGGGACCAACGGCTTAACGTGCCTTCCGAAGCACGGAGGAGCTCGAGATCACAAAGTCTTGGTCACCCATCTACGGCCTGACCATGGCAAAGGTAGCTTTGTTTTCGATCGAAGCCAAAGCGCACTGACCACTACGCCACCGAGCTCCTCAAGCTGAGCTGTCAATATTGCTTTGTTATAATCCACCGTCATCTTTCCCCTTCTTAGTCAATATTGCTCTGTTGTATCAAGTATTTTGCTTCCCCTGGTTCAGACGTTGCGGGAGTGCGAGCTCGTGCCGCTGAGAGCGGGCGAGCTGGTCCCCCGAGGCAGGCGCTCGACGAGTTATTACGCTGTCTACCACCGTCATCTTGCCACTTCTTAGTCAATATTGGTCTGTTGTATCAAGTAGTTCGCTTCCCCTGGTTCAGACGTTGCGGGAGTGCGAGCTCGTGCCGCTGAGCGCGGGCGAGCTGGAGCCGCGCGTGTCGGGCGCGCGTCAGGCGCGCGGCGAGCTGCTGCGGTGCCTGCCGCCGGTGCTGCGCGCACTCACCACCATCTTGCTGGCGCAGCGCAACCGACTGCGGTCCTCTGCGCACGCTACCAATAACAAGGTTACTGTTCTATTTAAACAAGCAAAACCGACTTTATTTCATAGGCCAAACCTGGCACTTAAAGTTGTCAATATTTTAAAATTTATATAGGTAATTAAATAAGTATATCATACAGGCGTCCCATGGCTATGCCACATGGAGGGAAAGTATCTTAAATAGTGAAGATGGAACATTTTACTGAAAGAAGACATTATTTGAATTTCAAAAATAATTTAAACGGCATTCATAGATATTTAAAGAATTACATGGTTGAACCGGGAATCGAACCCGTTACACGAAAAAGCCGTGGGTCGGCCTGTATAATAAGGTTCATTATCGCGACGCTTGAAGCAAGTACAACCACAGAGCTTTGACTGTGGTTGTAATCGATACAATATTATTAAACATTTTTGAGTGCGGTTTAGCTCGCGATTATGTAGTCTATCATTTTGATTTTGGTTATAACTTTTTTTTCCATACATTAAGGAAATTAGGTATATCTTGTTTACCCCAAATACAATAAGAGAGGTGTTTGTGTGTTTGTCTGTGGCAAGACTGCTCAATTTATTGACTGTATGATAAAAAAAAAATTACGTTCCCGAATAGTGGTGGCGCGTGAATCTGGTTTAGAGATTTAGTGATTTTTCTTTTTATTTCAGCAAATTGAGTGGCTACGAGAACAAGCTGAAGTGCTCAACACCTTTGCTGGAAATATTGCATACAGAATGCCCGGAGACACCTACAGCCAATTAGCGCAAATGCAAATTTTGATGCACTAGTTAAGAGTTAAGAATTAAACTTTTTTAGAATCAATAAAATATTTTTATTTCATAAATATTATAACTTAAAATTAATTTTTAATACAATTCAGTCTTCAGTTTCTAAAATTCATACACTATAGTAAATTCTTTCAGCAAGTTGCCTTCTTACTTCTATGCCTGTATACAAGTCATTAACATTATCATCTGATATTTCGGTGAGTTCATTAATTAATGGCATTGGGTCGTGTTCTATATAAGGCTCTGGATCAGGAAGATTGGCGTTGATACACAAGTTGTGCAGAACGGCACATGCATTTATAATTTTAGCAGCACGCTGAGGAGTGTAGTGTAGTGGTCTTTTATGGAGACATTGCCAACGGCCTTTTAGTTTTGATATACACCTGTCTATGCATGTTTTGGTGCGGCCAAGGAAGTGATTGTACTGGGACTCAGGGGTGCCCTGTGGTGCATGAGGGATCGGCGTCATAATCCATGCCCGTTGTGGATACTTGTTATCAGCTGAAAGCAAAGGTTTATTATAAAACTTTACTTGAAATATAGGTAAATAAAACATTGGCTAATTGAACACCAACCAACAAGCCACCCAGTCTCTCCTTGTCTATATATATGTTCCACATAAGGTTGAATATTCATTTTGTTCCAAATGTAGGCATTACTGATTGCACCACCAAATCTACAACAAACTGCTATTATTCTTGAATCAGCATCACTTATCTGAAAGATTTTACAGACATTTTAATTCTTTTACTAGTTTTAAATTTTATTAACACATGAAATAGTTTGTATACAACATACAATTTGAGCATGAATAGAATACTGTCCCTTTCTATCATAGAATGCTTCCTCATCATCTCTGGGACAAACTATTTCAATAAATGTTCCATCAATACATCCATATGTTTCAGGGAAATGATATTTTCTATAAAACCTGTAACAACAAAAGTGCTTGTGAAGAGTAAAATATATTCAATTTTATTATAATTCTATAAACATTTTATATGGAATAAAAATAATAGAGAAAATATATTTATGTTAAAAAGATGAAGATGATTGTAACTATAAGCAACACCATAACTAAGTAACTCATAATCAACAAAATAATAACTTTGATTTCATTTTACCCTTCTTTGATGACTTCTCTCTGGGCGGCCATGATTGGGAATACTATACAATCATCCAACACTATATTCAGTCCCTCTATAACTATTTTAATAACACGACTCACAGATTTTTGTGATATGTTAAAATTAAAGTCTTTTCCAACCCATTTTTGAAGAGAGCCATTAGCTAAAAATGAAAGAGTTACTAGTACCTGCAATAAGGAGCATAGTTTTATATAACAAATAAGTAAAATATAGGATAACAATTTATTAAAACTTCTACTTTTTAATACCTTTAAAGGAAATGGTATCCCGTTGGATCTCTGGGTTTTAGGCACCACTGGATCTAAAATCTGTAAAATTTGGTGAAATACTAATCTATTCACTCCACAATTCTTCAACAAGTAAGAATCAGGTAAATTAATACAATTCGAAAGATCCCTGATTTTTTCTCTTGGTATTTTTTGTTTATAGGAGCTGCCCCGGAGCATCTTCATTTTTAAAAGTGTATTCATAATGTGTTGCTGAAGTTTTATTTATAATACGTTGATAAATGTTGAAGGAATAAAAAGTAACAAGGCTTGCAAGAACATTTAAGTAAAATCTTATGGTGTATTAATTTGTTATTTTACTAATATCTTCTTTATAATGGTACTACACGTAATACTTAAAATGTTTTGAGATTTAACGTGTTGAAATTAAATCTTCAAAATCGAGAAATTCTTTGAACTTTTTATAATTTGATAAGTTGGCTGGTTTTTGTTGTTTTTTTTTTTTTTTTGTAAAATTCTCCCGTAGGGAAGGCAAAGGGAACAAAGCCCATACAGCCATGTCTGCAGTATATATACATATATATATCTTCAGTAGTTTGCATTGAAATGCTAGTGTAATGCATTTCAATGCATCTTGGGAGAGTTTGGCGTCAAACGATCGATGGCAGACACTGTGGTGCTACTTGGATGAGGTGGATTACCACGATAAAAAACTCATCAGTTTTCACACCACATGACGTTTATTTCGATAATCCTCCATATTGCACATCATCACTGACACTTATTACACAAAACTACACTGATTTTACGTAACAATATCCACTCCGTACAATATTACAATCATCGAAATAAAAATCACGTCCGCCATAGTTGAATGCCGCCAAAAAAACCCTGTTGTTTTTTTCTTTTTTTGTAAAATTCTCCCGTAGGGAAGGCAAAGGGAACAAAGCCCATACAGCCATGTCTGCAATATATATATCTTCAATAGTTTGCATTGAAATGCTAGTGTAATGCATTTCAATGCATCTTGGGAGAGTTTGGCGTTAAACGATCGATGGCAGACACTGTGGTGCTACTTGGATGAGGTGGATTACCACGATAAAAACTCATCACTTTTCACACCACTTGACGTTTATTTCGATAATCCTCCATATTGCACATCATCGCAGACACTTATTACACAAAACTACACTGATTTTACGTAACAATATCCACTCCGTACAATATTACAATCATCGAAATAAAAATCACATCCGCCATAGTTGAATGCCGCCAAAAGTCCCTTTTTTTTTTTTTGTAAAATTCTCCCGTAGGGAAGGCAAAGGGAACGAAGCCCATACAGCCATGTCTGCAATATATATATCTTCAGTAGTTTGCATTGAAATGCTAGTGTTATGCATTTCAATGCATCTTGGGAGAGTTTGGCGTCAATCAAACGATCGATGGCAGACACTGTGGTGCTACTTGGATGAGGTGGATTACCACGATAAAAAACTCATCACTTTTCACGTTGACGTTTATTTCGATTATCCTCCACATTGCACATCATCACAGACACTTATTGACATTTGACTAATAGCGGACTTGATTTTTATTTCGATAATTGTAATATTGTTTCGGAGCGGATATTGTTACGTAAAATCAGTGTCATCATCATCATCATCATCAGCCTATGGCAGTCCACTGCTGGACGTAGGCCTCCCCAAATTCACGCCACTTCGATCTATTTTCGGCTTCTCGCATCCAGCTCCTGCCAGCCACCTTGCGCAAATCGTCACTCCACCTGGCCTGAGGGCGCCCTACACTACGCTTGCCGAGGCGCGGTCTCCACTCCAGAACTCGTTTACCCCAACGGTTGTCGGTTCTGCGGCTAATGTGGCCAGCCCATTGCCACTTCAGCTTGCTTATTCGGTAGGCTATGTCGACAACTTTGGTTCTCTGTCGGATCACCTCATTTCTGATTTTATCCCTAAGAGAAACTCCGAGCATAGCCCTTTCCATAGCTCGCTGAGCGACTTTAAGCTTGTGGACCAGCCGTACCGTCAGTGTCCACGTTTCGGCTCCGTATGTCATAACGGGTAGGACGCACTGATTGAAGACTTTCGTCTTTAGGCATTGTGGGATCGACGATGAGAATACTCGATGTAATTTCCTAAACGCTGCCCAACCCAACTGGATTCTTCTGTTCACCTCGTCCTCGAAGTTGTTTCTACCTAACTGCAATGTCTGCCCGAGGTACACGTATTTTTGAACAACTTCGAGAGCGGCACCGTGTACTGCAATCGGTTCCGGTAGTACATGCTCATTGAACATGACCTTGGTTTTATCCAAGTTCATCCGTAGGCCGATGCGTCCAGAAGAGTTATCCAGGTCATTTAGCATTTTTTGTAGGTCCTGCAGCGTTTCTGCCATGAGAACGATGTCGTCCGCAAATCTCAAGTGAGATATGTATTCGCCATTAATGTTGATGCCTCGCCCTTTCCAGTGCAGCGTCTTAAACATGTCCTCCATTGCATTTGTAAACAATTTCGGGGAGATTACGTCCCCTTGCCTTACACCTCGATGCAATGGTATACATTTTGTTTGCTGATTTTGTACTTGGACGGACATAGTGGCAGCTTCGTAGAGACATCTCATCACTTGGACGTATCGCCAATCTACTTGGCATCGCTGCAGGGACTCCGAAACAGACCAGATCTCAATCGAGTCGAAGGCCTTCTCATAGTCCACGAATGCTAGACACAGGGGCTGATTATACTCTTCGGTCTTCTGTATAATCTGCCGCACTGTGTGGATGTGGTCTATGGTGCCGTATCCGCTCCGAAATCCAGCCTGTTCCGGTGTTTGAAATTCATCGAGTCTTCGCGCAAGGCGGTTCGTGATGACTCTTGAAAACAGCTTATAGACGTGGCTTAGAAGGGAAATGGGTCGATAGTTCTTCAGCCGAGTCTTGTCTCCCTTTTTGAAGAACAGGACGACCACACTCCTACACCACGCCTCCGGAGTTCTCCCTTCGAATAGGACAGCATTGAAAAGCTTTTGGAGCTCCCTCAGTACGGGTTTGCCTCCAGCTTTAAGTAGCTCTGTTGTAATGCCATCCTCTCCAGGGGCTTTTCCATTTTTCAACTGTTTAAGAGCCAACTCGATTTCATCAATGCTGATTTCTGGCAGGTCTTCAGTGTAGTGGCGTGTTAACATTGCTCTAGGGTCCTCATTTTCGGGGTTAGGTCTAGATGCGTGCGAGGCGTAGAGTCGGCTATAGAAGTCTTCGACTTCGGAAAGGACTGCCGGCTTTGAAACAACGACTTCTCCTCTTTCTGTGGTCAGCTTCGTCAGGTGGCTTCTTCCAAGAGATTGTACGAATACTTTCGACCCCCGGTTTTGCTCAATTGCTTTCTCAATCATAAAAGTATTGTGGCACCGGAGGTCGCGTCGTACGAGCTTCCTGATCTCTTGGTTTAGAGCGCGCTTTCCTTCCGAAGTGACGGGTGGGTTTTCACGTCGTTCCTTCATCAGCCCCAATGTCATTTCCGAAAGTTTTGACTTCCTGCCCTTACGCTGCATTTCACAAAATCTATTGCCTTCTTCCCTGAGGACTCGAGTTATATTTTTAAGGTTTTGGTTTACGTCTGTTGTGGTTTCCACGGCAGTAAATCGGTTCTCCAGGTTTGACTGAAATGTTTCGGATCCAATCATGGTTTGGAGCAAGGTAGGTCGGAGTCTTGACCTCATCAGACGGACGCGTTCAGCCTTAAAGTTGATATTCAGAGAGCCTCGGACAAGTCTGTGATCGCTACCCGTATTAAATCTGTTGATCACGGAGACATCTCTGAATATGTGCTTCTTGTCCGTCATGATGAAGTCGATCTCATTTTTCGTCATAGTGTCCGGGCTTTGCCACGTCCATTTCCTTTGCTGCTTCTTAAAGAAAGAGTTCATCAAGAACAGCCCCTCCCGCTCGAGGAAGTTGACGAGCATTTGCCCCCTATGGTTCCTACGTCCAAATCCATGAGATCCTACTACCGATTCGCTGCTATTCTGTACTCCCACTTTAGCGTTAAAGTCCCCCATAACAACGCTGTAGTGGGTCTTAGTAGTGGAGTGGAGGGCCGTCGATATGTCATCAAACATAACCTCCACATCTTCGTCCGAGTGTGCCGAGGTCGGTGCGTACACTTGCACCACCTTGAGGCTATACCTCTCGGTGAGCTTGACAATTAGGTACGCTACCCTGCTCGACACACTGGATATTTCCACAACGTTGTCACAAATGGACTTGTTAACCAAAAACCCAACGCCACCTTGGGATTGTCGGTCTCCCTCACGGAAGTACATTAGATGGCCAGATGGAAGAGTTATAGTGTCCTCCCCCTCTCTTCGGACTTCACATAACCCTAGGATATGCCACCTAATTTTCCCAAGTTCTACCTCGAGTTCTGCCAGATGAGAGTCTAGCCGTAGCGTGCGTCCGTTGTACGTCACCAGGAGTAGTCGGTTATGGTGGCCTTCCGTAACCCGGAGATTCTTAGCACCCCCCGCCCCGCCGTTACCGTGGCCGCCACCATGGCCAGGAATAGCGGGGCCGCCGGGAACTGGGGGCCGTCAAATCAGTGTAGTTTTGTGTAATAAGTGTCTGTGATGATGTGCAATGTTAAGGATTATCGAAATAAGTGTCAAGTGGTGTGAAAAGTGTTGAGTTTTTTATCGTGGTAATCCACCTCATCCAAGTAGCACCACAGTGTCTGCCATCAATCGTTTGACGTCAAACTCTCCCAAGATGCATTGAAATGCATTACACTACCATTTCAATGCAAACGACTGAAGAAATAGAACACTAAAGATTTGGCTGTATGGGCCGTAGTTCCCCTTGCCTTCCCTGCATATAGGGAAAATTAAAAAAAAAAAACAAAAAAAAAACAGTGACAGTAAGTCTTTGTCATCTGTGTGTCAGACAGGCAGGTAAAATTACAGGATAGACCATTAGACAGAGTTTTAAGTTAAATTCTACTACCCTAATGCAAGTCTAATAACAAACGTTCTTAGCCTAATTTAATCTGGGGTCGGTCGTCAGATTTATTGACTTGAATAAAAATTTAAAGCGCAGGAATTACAAGTTTTAGAGCGGATAAAAAATAAACATTTGAGAGGCTTTATTGTTACAAACAGGAAAGTTTACAACTTTGTTTCGGTCTGGAAGTTACAAACAAAGAGCGAAATTAGTCAACCAGTACAATGGAAAAGCAAAGGTAACACCACCAGATCGATCCTAATTTCTTTTGTTATGTGTTGTATATTTTATTATTGTAGTTATTATGGAAATGTTTTTCATAAACAGTGCTTTATTTACAGATTTTCCTTATTACTTTTGGAACCTGGAGAAGTGTATTTTGAAGATTTTTCTTGCACATTTAGTGATGAAAACAATATTAAAAAAGGCAACCCAAGAAATGGGCGATTGAAACTTTGCTCCAAATCTCTTGTGTTTGAACCAAGGCAATGGATATATCCACTTGTTAAGTTGTATTTCAAAGATTGTTCTTCTATTACCATTGTTGAAGACTCTGATAGTAATAATAATATAATAAGGGTGAAGATGAAACAATATGCTGAAATGCTAGAGGAAAATGTGTTAGCACCTTATAAATTTATGTACGAAAGCAAAGATTTTTTAATTTGTCTTGATTTTGCATCAGCGGATGAGTGCTTAAGCCAAATGGAGCAGCTACAGAGAGCTTCTACCTTGCATGCTCCAGAGCACAACAGTATGATTGCTACTATTTTGCATTCTCGGTATATGAGAATGATATTTGATCCAGTAATGATGGATGACTTCACTGAGGAAATACTTTGTGAGTTACAAGCTGAAAAAATATCACCATTGGTCAGGCACCAGGGGAAACTTGCCATCACCCCTACTTCCATCTACTTCCAGCCCTTCAGCAATGTTGAGAGTGTAATTATTGATTTATGATCACCCAGTTTAATTCTCTTTTTCTTCACAAATATTCTATTTGACTTACTAATTTTCTTTTCCAATACTAAAATGTAAATAATTGATTCACTTTCACAAGAATTATTTAAAAAAATCAATTGTTAGCTGTTTCAATCATTGTAACACCCAAATCAGAGTAATGTAACAAATATTTTCATGTCAATTCAGATGTACAATTCTACAATATACTTCTTGCTTTACTTCAACTCTGGTGGTTTTAAAGTATCATTATAATTTTTTATGATGAAACAACTTAAAATGTAACATTTAAAAAAACAAATGTAATACTTATTCAAAAGTTTTATTTGAGTACATTATTTAAATATGTATTAAGCTTTTTATATCTTACTTATTATTATTATTTTCAGAGTCCCATTTTGAAGCTGAAACTTAGTCATTTGAGGAGAATGTATAGAAGGAGATTTTTACTAAGGCAAGTTGTATGTATCATTGTTTTGTGGATCTTTTGATAATATTTGTCCTAATATTTAATAGATTCCATTGCCATGTTTTTTTCAGCATGTTTCTTGTTATAATAATATCTGATTAAGAATGATAACAATGAACATGTTCATGTGAAAAATGAGTGCTTATCTATGTTATTTTTTACAGGCACTCCTTATCAAAGGCTGCCTTTCTAATCACTAAAGCTTAGTAAATAAAAACACGAATATAGCTATGCGTCTGTTAATCAATACATAGTTCAATGGTATTATATATTTACAGGATGTTTAGCCAGAAAGTAAATAATGCAAATTATTTCAGGGTTTAGAATTATACAGCACAGAAGAAAGTTCTGTACCACACATATATTTAAGCTTTCAATGTGAAAATAATAGAGAAAAGGCATATTCTATGCTAAAAGAGTCACCCAATGTTAGTTTGGAAAAGGTTCATGTTGAAGAGATTACATTGCAGTGGCAAAATGGGGTTATATCTAATTATGACTATTTAATGTATTTAAATTGGTGAGCACTGTATTTTTATTCCTATGCTGTTAAGACATTGTAAAAAGCTATGAAGCTGTTTTTCACATTATGGATCCCATAAGAATTTACCTGTCATTTCACACACTCAATCCACCACTTTCTTGGTCTTCATTTCATTCTTGGTCTATCCACTTTCATACTTAGCCTTCTTCTACCTATGTTACATACATCCCTCCTCATATGCCCATACCACGCTAACCTATTCTTTATATTAACTACACTAACTATTTAACTCCTAATCTTTACAGTCACTGGCGATATTTTAAATGTCCTGACATATTCGTTTTTATTCTTAAAGTGGAATTGCCACTAAGAGAGTGTTATTTAATTAAGTCAAGAAAAATATTTTGTATTTCAGTAAATATTATTGAAATTTTAATCACTTAACTTAAATAGTAAAATTATGTATATTGTATGTCATATAAGTAATAATTTTTTTTTTCAGTCAAGCAGACAGAAGCGAAAATGATCTCACCCAGTATCCTGTATTTCCATGGGTTGTAGCAGATTATACGTCGGAAACATTAGACCTTAATAAAGCAGACACATTCAGAGACTTGTCCAAACCTATGGGTGCATTAAACCCTGACAGGCTTGAAAAATTGAAAGAAAGATATCATGAAATGAATGAACCAAAGTTTATGTATGGATCTCATTATTCAGCGCCTGGACTTGTATTGTTTTATTTAGTAAGTATTTCACGATTTCATATTACATGCTTACTTAAACAAGATTTCCCATACTACACTTGAAACAAAAAAAATGTACACAAGACAATATGTACCTACTTACTACTTGTACAAAACTGCATATGGATATTGTGTCCACCTGTGGATGTGTAAGTATTTTGCCAATCACAATTAATAAGGTTTTTGTCAATTGTGTCCCATATTTTTAGATAAGGGCCTTATTACAGAGTATGACATAAATTTTTTTAGGTTCGTAAACATCCGCAGTATATGTTATGTCTTCAAAATGGACGATTCGATCATCCTGACAGGATGTTCAATTGCGTCAAGGACGTCTACAACAATTGCTTGCGGAATATGTCGGACTTTAAGGTACGTTTTTAATTAGCTATAAGACATTCACTGTTTGTATAATAATTAAATAGCCTGGAAGATATTGCTATTAGCTATAAGGCCGCCTGTGTTGCATTGTATTTTTTTACTATATTTCTGTGTTTTTTATTAGTTGCAATAAGAATTTTAACTATCTATCTATTCTAGGAGTTAGTACCAGAATTCTATAACACAGAGACGAAAGGAGACTTTTTAGTAAATATACACGAGATAGACTTTGGGGAGCGTCACGACGGAACTAAAGTGAACGACGTAGAGCTGCCGCCGTGGGCGAGCTCCCCTTGTGACTTCGTGACCAAGCTCCGGCATGCGCTGGAGTCGGAGTACGTGTCGCGGCATCTGCACTTGTGGATAGATCTCATATTTGGGTACAAGCAGAGAGGCAAGGAAGCTGTGAAAGCTAATAACGGTGCGTATTGTAAATTAACTTGTTATTAGTAGGTCGGACGACCATGAAAACAAAATTTGCTGACTATTTTGCCCCCAACTGCTTGAACTTCAAAAGAAACAGTTTAAATATATTTATTTATTTATTTAGAAAACCAACAGCGATTACATAGTATCTTGACTTATAATATATAAATTACAATATGGCCAATAATAGGTTTCCCTTAAAATAACAATAATTTTGTTCTTTGTGGATAGATGGTATATGAATTAAATAACAGAATAACAATTAAAAGTTCACTAAAAGGTAGGCAACTTGTTGAGCAACGCATTGAATAAAATATTTGCAATGAAATATGTAAGGAATAAATCAATTCTTTCAGTTTTTCACCACGTTTGCTACGAAGGAGCAGTTGACCTCGAACTGGTTTATGACATGAATGATCGTCACGCGTTAGAAGTTCAAATAATGGAATTCGGTCAAATTCCCAAACAGCTCTTTACGAAACCTCACGTGAAGAAAGTGGAACACGTTATTGAAACACCACTCAGCCTTCCTGAACAAGCCTCGTCGTATAAGGTGGAATGTTTGGACGAAATCAGGTTACACAAAGAGGCTGTGACATGCGCGGTGAGACAAGGGACCAAGATTGTGTCTGTGGGAAAAGATGGCACCTTGAAAGTTTATGATGTGGGACAGAGGAAGCAAATAAGAAGCATTATTTTGTGCCAAACACCACTGAGCTCGTGTGTGATGATTGATGCCAATATTGTCGCTGTCGGGTCTTGGGATAATGAGATGTAAGTTCTTTGTCTAATATAACCTTGCTCTCTTACCTTTAAGAAATTTTATATTTTTATTCGTTTACTTTCGGTTTTTTTTCTAGATATTTATATGACGTGGAATATGGCAAAACACTGGAAAGTTTTCGGGCTCATGATGACTCAGTCACTTGCTTATTGTGGCTGCAAAAAGGTGAGTTGTAGGCTCCAGTCACGGTATTCATCATTAATGTCGTGACTTGTTACCTATTCTATTCGAAGTAGGTGCATTATGTATACAAATCTTTTCTATAATCGCAACTTTCTCGACTATTTCGTGTTGTATAAAAAACATCCTTATTTCTTTTGTTTTACTCGTTGGATGCACTCGTAGAAAATACTCAATTAATTTTACACTTTATGATTGACGTTTTTAGATTGAAAATGGCTGTTTTTCGTATATCCTAGTCCCATAGGTACCAATTAAGCAGTATAGATCGCTATTCCTACTATACTAGCGGAATTAGGGCTTCCAATCCCGATCCATTTTCCAATCCCGTTTGATGCGGGATTACGGGCTTTGCGGGTGCGGGATTTTACAAATAAACGGTGTAATTATATTGTTCTTATATTAATATGTACGTAAATAAATGTGGAGTTGATTAATTCATTGTTTTATTTGCCTTACATAAATGTGAATTTCTTCAATGTGCGGGATCCCGCAAATACCGAGATCCCGCGGGATTAAAATCGATTCCGCTAACGTAATAAGCCGAACGAAGGGGTACAAGCAACAATAATAAGTGTTGATATAAACTGCAGAGCGGCTGCTGATCTCGGGCGGCAGCGACGGCGTGGTGCGCGTGTGGGGCCACGTGGGGCAGGCGCAGGCGCTGCGCGGGCTGCGCGCAGAGTTCGACCACGACGGGCACATCACTACGCTCAACTACAGGTACATATTAGTCTCTATTCTTACATTCCTCTTTGACGACCTCCGTGGTCGAGTGGTCTGTATGCCGATCTCAAGGCGTCGCCATCTCGAGCGGTTCTTGGTTCGACGGCAGTGGTGTTGAGGAACCATTCCTCGCTATATCCGAGCCCCTCTGACGGGCGACTCCTGTATAGACCGAAACCCATTTCCCGGGTTCGGCTGCTCAACATTGGCTTTCTACTAGCCTTGCACAATGCATTTTGCACTTAGACGACACGGCGTCTGTTAGCAGTCACCCCGCACTATAAAGTGAACTGCCCTGAAATTCCACAATGGCTTTCCATCATAGCACATTGGGTCCACAGTGCAGTAGAATTAGCACAGCTCTACCACGAAACACTGTCACACTGCGTAGAGCCCGCAAAATATTCTTAAAAAACTGAACAACTTATTTTTTTCTTATTTATTAAGTTGTGTCCTTGCAGTCGTAGCGGACGCGAGGTGTTCATAATCAGCGGCAGCAGCGAGGGCGAGGTGTGCGTGTGGGCGCTGGCGGCGCGCACGCGCGTGAGCTCGGCGCGCGCGCACTCGTGCGCCGTGCGCGCCTGCGCCGTGCTGCCCGCCGCGCGCCTGCTCACCGCCGCCGACGACGCCCAGCTGCGGGTCACCGACCTCAGCGTCGCGCACACGGTCAGTACTTTGGTGACCAGGGGGAGCAGCGAGGGCGAGGTGTGCGTGTGGGCGCTGGCGGCGCGCACGCGCGTGAGCTCGGCGCGCGCGCACTCGTGCGCCGTGCGCGCCTGCGCCGTGCTGCCCGCCGCGCGCCTGCTCACCGCCGCCGACGACGCCCAGCTGCGGGTCACCGACCTCAGCGTCGCGCACACGGTCAGTACTTTGGTGACCAGGGGGAGCAGCGAGGGCGAGGTGTGCGTGTGGGCGCTGGCGGCGCGCACGCGCGTGAGCTCGGCGCGCGCGCACTCGTGCGCCGTGCGCGCCTGCGCCGTGCTGCCCGCCGCGCGCCTGCTCACCGCCGCCGACGACGCCCAGCTGCGGGTCACCGACCTCAGCGTCGCGCACACGTTCAGTACTTTGGTGACCAGGGGGAGTAGCGAGGGCGAGGTGTGCGTTTGTGCGTCTGCGCCGTGCTGCCCGCCGCGCGCCTGCTCACTTTGTAAAGGTGTCCAAATATAGGGCGGTGAGTGCACGGCATTTACAAGACACAATTCTGCCCTGCACTACTTTAGAATTTAACAACGAACGCTGATCATATTCTCCCGCCCGCCCTCTGGCATGTGGATTCCATACCGCTCTGGTCAGATTCGGAAACTCGCGAGCTTAAAGTTTTGGTCCCAAAACCATCCAAAACCAGGTCATCGCAATAGTTGCTTTGTTTTCAATATCAAAACAAAACCGTACGAACCACTATGCCACCAAGCGCAAGGTGTGACCCTCATATTACCCCATGTCAGGTGTACGAGACGCAGTTGCCGCGTGCGGCTCTGTGCTGCCGGTGGGACGGGCGCGGCGCGCTGTGGCTCGGGTGCGGCGGCGAGCTGCTGCAGTGGGACATGCGCGCCGTGCGCCAGGCGCACCAGCTGACCGCCCACCACGGTACACACACACACACACGCACACACACACACACACACACACACACACACACACACACACACACACACACACACACACACACACACACGCACGCACACGCACACACAATCACGCGAAAACACACACATTCGCACGCACGCGTGCACACGCACACGCGCATGCACACACACGCGCACGCACACACACACACACACCCACACCCACACACAAACACACACACACACACACATTCGCACGCACGCACTCACACGCGCACACAAACACACACGCAAACACACATACGCACGCGTGCGCGCACACACACACACCCACGCGTGCGAGCACACACACACACACCCACGCGTGCGCGCACACACACACACCCACACACGCACACACACATGCGGCTGAGTACGCACCAGCTTGCCGCTCACCTCGGTACACTCACGATACACATAAAGATGTTCAATGGGGCCGTTCATTGAACTATCGGCCGTTGGGGAAGAAAGCTTCTCGAGTGGCAGCTACGACTGGTACTGCCTAGCCAGCGGTAGGTAAGATCCGTTAATAGGATTTAGTCCCCGTAAACAAAAAAGGCTCCCCAAGAGGTTGACCGACGATCTTAAGAAGGCCGTGGGCAAATGTTGGATCCGAGCGGCGGAGGATCGGCTTTTGTTGAGTTTAGTTCGGGGTGACCTATGTCCAGCAGTGAACGTCTTTTGGCTGACTATGATGATGATCATGAAAGACGTTCATAGTTTAAATGTGAAGATATTACATTTTTGACTTACTCAAAAAAATCATAAAGTCCAACTCCTTTTCCACCTTTGACAGATTCCATCACAAGCATTTACTTTGACGAGAACACGAATACTCTGGTCACATCGAGCCTGGATAAATCAGTGAAGCTATGGCAACTCTCGCCCGACTCCTGACGACATTAGTACCAACGAAGAGGTGATGTCTTCATAGCAGTTACACAGGGTGTTATGATATTCCGAAATAAAAGAATAGGGGCTGTAAACATCACTTGGGGGGTGTTTCAGCAGTAGACATAATTTCGTTTACGACTTAAGTCAATATAAAACGGCAAATGTCAATTGAAATAAATTTTTCGTATTTTCACCAATTATCTCGAATGTTCTCATTGGATAAATACGAGCATTGTGTTTCAATGATAACCACCTTTTTATATCGACGTTTTTAACCGCCTCCTGGTCGAGTGGTTGACACTACCGGATGTAGATCGGGAGGTCCGGGGTTCGATTCCCCACGGGGGTAGGGGCTTCTAAGCCTGGCTAGCTACCACCGTCTTACCTAAATTGTAAAGTAACTGCGCTTATTACACAAGCACTCAAAAATCTTTTAGGTTTGTTACAAGCGGGTGTTAAATAATTATTAAAATTTTCGAGTACTGTGTATTTGTAGTTTTTTTTTTCTTACAAGAAAAGTTTGTTTAAAAGTTTTTATTTTGGAATTTTATAACACCTTCTACATAAGTATTGATCAAATATTGTGATACATTACGTTAATATGTACTAAAAAGGTTGTTTTCGAATATACAAAAGAAAATTCTTTATCTAATAGAGTTTGAAATCGAATACTTACATAAGTATTTATTTACTTTTGTTATGAAATGTGATATTGTTGCGTATTAATCATTGTGATATGGATTTTTATGGTGAATTCATTCTTATCGGTTCTTTCCTCTTGAAAAATGTGCAAAATCTGCTTATCTTAATCTATCTGATAAAAGTAACTATTTCTTTACTTTTTGTCAAATTAACAATTTGTTAGATAGATATAACTAAATATAATGTGATGCAATTTTATAATTGACATTAAGTAATAATTCTAATAACACGGATAGAAATATGTCGAAACCAAGTGACAATAAAGTTAATTTTCTTAAAAGTTTGTTTGAATGATAATTTTACCTTTTGTTGAATCCATTGATTCGGTACCTGCTTATAAATCGCATCATGATCTCTACTTTTGAAATACTTCAAATTCATTATAAGATATAAATTAATTTATTAATTATTTAATTTTTTAGAATTAATTTTATCTCTGGGTAACCATGATCCATGTAAAAATGAAAATGAAGCAAATTTCGCATGGGATTATTATCTCGTATAATTTATAATGGGCTTAATGGCGAAACCGACCCCTTTCATTATATAGTATTTATAGCTTCAATCAACAATTCTATCTAATACCTACTAGATGTAGGGTCGGAGTGTGTGATTTTTTTTTAAATAAGAGAAATATGAAAATTTTTGAAGAATATAAAATATTGAAACAAAAGTGTATTTAAAAATATTTTTTTAATATGTAGGTATTGGGTCCTTACCTATGAAATTGGTGTTTTTTCTCTCTCTTAGTATTTTGTCTGTAACTATTAAGATTCAGAGTATTTCTAAAAAATAATTACCTCGTCTAAAAATAGACTATATTTTTGAGCTCTTTTGATTTGTTTTGATAATTTGTTGTAAGTTTAATTGTGTTAAAATTGGACACGGAGACAACTCTTTTTAAGTGCCTCCCGAATACATCATTTTATTTATATTCACTTAAAAACGATAAATAATTTTTATGAAGTGTGATATTACACATATTACTAAAGCTTGTCTAATGATAGATGCCAAATATTATTATCTTTGGATTTGTCGTTGTGAAGGAAACTGAAAAAAATTTAGTATAGAAAATGCAGAATTCCCCAAAATCTCCATACAAAACACCAATTTCATAGGTAAGGACCTAATATTAAGAAAGTTATACCTAGTAATAAGTGTAAGTTGGATGGACAAAAAATGATTAAAGTTGATGGTATTGACTCGGTGCCATATTTTTTAGATTTTCTTTTGTGCGTGTGGTACCGACCTTGATGTTTTTTAAATTGTTGGGTAAAAACTTAGAGATGCAACCAACTGAGGTTAAGGAACAATTGGTGAGTATTATTTATTTTACCACGTCTTCTATCATGAATACAGTGTAAAGTCTAGGCTAGCGTTTCGGCGTAGTACGTCCTAGTGCCACAGAATAAGTATGACACCTGCCTCTTACACTATGAGATATGTTTTTCAGATATTATGTTTTTCTGTATTTTTTTTGTTTGTGTGTAATATAGCTATGCATGTATTCTCTTATGTTCGTACAATGTACCGTGTCCGTGTCGGAATAAATGTTTTTTCTTTCTTTCTTTGTACTTGTAACCTACTTGAAGCTGGTACCTTACACTGTGGTCTATGTAATAATTGCAGGCTAAAGTAACTCTTAACATCATTACATTATTGGACAAAGAAAAATAATATTAATTCCGAAACGAGATATTAAGTACTTAATTTCGAAACGAGGCGGTTGTAATTACATATAAAGGTGCACTCTTACATGAAACATTACATCATACTCGTAGTACCTATTTATTATTTTACCATTTAATGTATCGGTTTGTGGTATTTTATGTATCGGTTTGTGGTATTTAATGTATCGGTTTGTGGTATTTTTTTCTGGTTCGTTTCCTGGTTTGTTTTTGTTTGTCTTGAATATTGACAAAGCACTTGTTTCGTTTTGAAAATAAAATATTGTTTTCTTTATGTAAATGGAGCCTTAAATGGTGGTGGATTCTCTCCAGGGCCTGTAGATTTAACCATCCTATGTATTCTACTAGGTCTGTTGTTTTTGTGTCCCGTGTTGGTCTGGAACACAAAAAGAATGTGCCAACTGCTTTTCTTGCCTAGCATGTCGTAAAAGGCGACTAAGGGCGTATTGGGTACAGGGTCTGTGATTGTGTAGGCGATGAGCTAGCCACTTGTTACTACTCTCACGATTTTCCATCTAACCAAACCCAATTTTTGTATGGCTAAATGTGGTCTTAAGGAACACAGTATACTCCTTGGACCCTGCCGACCCCTTCGGGGATTGCAGACGTGATTGTTTGTATGTATGTACTAAAAACAGTATTTTTTTCTGGTAAACAGTAAAAAAGAATAATGGTTTCATTGTCATATCTAAATAAGTATTTCTAATCAGTGTTATGTGACAAAATCTGTATTAATTAGGTTGGACTTATCTATTTCTGAAATTGTGCCTAGGCTTGTGGTGTCCTATATACGACTCGCCGCGCGGTGCTCCGAGGGCGTGAGACGCAATGACGCAATATTTTTATACATTTCCTGTGTACGACTAAAGTTTGCGACCGAGGTTAGCGTGGGACGAACGGTAGAGGTGCGGTCCGTTATTGGATTTGTCCCAGTCAAGAAAAGGACTAATTCTTACCTGTATTAAAAACCCCTTGCAGCCAATCCGTGTAACGCATTTTTTTTATGGTGTAATGGTTAATACGCTTTGGCATTCGATATCTAAAATAAAGCTACCTTCGCCATGGTCAGACTTTGGATGGGTCACCAAAACTTTATGATTTCAAACTTTATGCTTCGGAAGCCACGTAAAGCCGTTAGTCCCGGTCGCTATTGCAACCGTTTTTACCCACCAACCCGCATTGGGCCAGAGTGGTGTTACGGCCCATATACTCCTCATGTGTTTCTCCATGAGGAAGGCCTGTGCCCAGCAGTGCGATGTATATAGGTTAAACAGGTGACCAACATTTCGCCTGAATAAGGATAGTTATGAGAAAAGATAAGAGTATAGCCCTAAGGCGACCACCACAATAACAATTACGTAATATATCATCACATCTCTTTCCCCGAAGGGGTAGGCAGAAGTGCTAACACCCACATTTCACCAGATATGTTAAGTCGTCATGTAACATGTGGTGAGCCTGTCACAATCACACATTTATAATAGCAAATACAAATAACAAGAAAGAAGATATATGTAATACTAGTGAGCATGTATTGTATGTAACAAATAAATGAAAATTCAATATCGTTGCAGCCTTCGTAGAAAAGTTTTTAATCTACGTGTGTAGCCACGATCAATAAAGAGTTATTAGATTACTATCTCAATGCATTTAAATAATCTTATGCTAACACATAAAGATATTAACATTATCATCTATACATATAATAAAACTGTAGTCGTCGAATGTCTGTACATAGAAAAAAAAACTTAAATCCAAGCCAAGTCAAGATGTAAAAAGAGGAAGAATACCTAAATAATTTTTTTTAAAATTTTTTGTTTCTCTGGCTGTATGAACCGAACGGGCTAATCTCCGAAATGTCTGGACCGATTTCAATGAAATTTTGGATAGTGATTCCTTATATCCCTGGTCAACATCTTAGATACTTTTAATTCCGGAAAATTAAAGGGTTCCCGTGGGATATTTATAAAACCATTGTAACCGCGGACGAAGTCGCGGGCAACAGCTAGTTATCAATATAATGCTTCTAAAATAATTTTTTTACTCCCCTGGGAAGGAGTGCCTACCGAAGAATACAATTTCAGTCAGAATTCAGGTAACTATGTTCTCTCTGAAACAATGTTGTATCTTTTACACCACCTGCACATAAAGCACGCTTTATTTGTCATGTATACGGGTAATAAAGCAAGATTTTATTCCCAAGTGAATAAAGTAATTTTAATTTAGCCCCACTTGCAGGAAATTTAAATCGAGATTTAAACTAGGTTTTAAATATCCTGCAAGTGAGAATGTCAAAGCATCAACAACAATAAACGTCAAATTTAAACGAAAAGCAGTTCAAGATTCAATTTATTTCAACTCCAGCCTGCTTAAATCTCAACTATTTTTGCCTTGAAAAGATTTGTACTGATTTTCCAAATTACAACCAATATGAACTGTATGGGTAGGTACCATTGACGATGAATATTAGGTCCTTACCTATGAAATTGGTGTTTTGTATGGAGATTTTAGGGAATTCTGCATTTTCCATACTAACATTTTATCAGTTTTCTTCACAACGACAAATCCAGAGATAATAATATTTGGCATGTATCATTAGACAAGCTTTAGTTATATGTGTAATATCACACTTCATTAAAATTATTTATCGTTTTTAAGTGAATTCAAATAAAATGATGTATTCGGAAGGCACTTAAAAAGAGTTGTCTCCGTGTCCAATTTTAACACAATTAAACTTACAACAAATTATCAAAACAAATCAAAAGAGCTCAAAAATATTGTCTATTTTTAGACGAGGTAATTATTTTTTAGGAATACTCTGAATCTTAATAGTTACAGACAAAATACTAAGGCAGAATAAAAACACCAATTTCATAGGTAAGGACCCAATATATTGATTTTTACTTTTACTTTTTAATTTTCTCTTTTTACGGCTTTGCAAAAAGTTAAGACTTGTTTACAAAGATATAAATACATGCTGCTGAATAAGCTAGTTCCCCATTAGGCTAGGTGACCCATTTTTTATTGGGCCCCAAATGATTTTTGGTGTACTCGGGCACGTAGACTCGGTGGAATAAAATTGTAAACTGCAGGGTAATTTATATGCATATATTTTCAGTAAAACACGATTACTCATTGGAACATAACTTAGCGCCGAGAGCGTTGACACCGAAGTTAGCAAAGATAATCAGATTTTTTTTTTTTTTTTTAATAATTTTTATTCATGACCATGGATACAAGTCCTTCAGTCGCATACATAGTTTTCTTTGGTTTTCTTATACTAAATCTGGCTAAATAAAGACATATCATTAAGTTTAGGCTACCTACCTATTTAAGTGATAATTTATGTAAATGTAATTGACAATAATAGGCTAATTATTAGACATCATTACATTAAGTTTAAGCTAAACAATAATTTATGCACACATAGAATCAAATAACAAATTATACAATAAACTTAAAGTTTTTGCACAGTATTTATAATATATTTAAATAGAGGAAGAAAATAATCGGAGTTGGAAAGTAGGTCTTGTAGGCGGCGGGGAACACTTTGAATATCGTTAGAACTGTCAATGTCACTGATGTCTGAGGCTAAAATTAAACGTTGCATGCTAAAGGCTACACAATTTTCTATAAGATGTTGAAGATCGGCATTCTCTTGATGACAATGGGGACAATTAGAATCGGGGAGTATATGGATCCTGTGGAGATGAGCTGGAACCAAACAATGACCAATTCGCATTCGTGAGATAATAGTATAAAAACTTCTCCCAAGGTACTGCTTACGTTTGTGATACCAAGGTTTGCTTGGTAAATCCTTTTGAATGCTAGCAAACCACTTGCCCTTTGTTTCTAAGGTTAATTTCCAGTAGTCCTTCCATAAATTATTTGCTTTTTCTCTAAAGTGACTATAGAAATCGGTGAAAGGAACTTTGAAACAATCGGTATGGTCTTCATCGTGTTCTGCCCGTGCCACTGAATCAGCAATTTCGTTCCCTAATATGCCACTGTGTGAGGGAACCCACACAAACTCTACATTTACACATTTCATGTTTAGTTCCTCTAATATCTCCTTAATATTATATAATATATAATTGTTTTTAAATGCTAGCAATGCACCTTTACTCAAAGCCATTAATACACTTTTAGAATCAGAAACTAACATTATATTTATATTATTTACACAATTGCTATTTACATAAGATAATGCTTGATATAATGCATAACACTCTGCTGTATATATGCTGCAAAAAGAACTTAATTTTATACATTTTGTGTAATTTGAATGAGAATCATAAAATGCAGATTTAACAGAACAAACATCCTTGGAACCATCTGTATAAATGAAATAATAATGAGACATCTTACTCTTGAATTCTAAAAAGTCATATTTGTTAGAAATTGTATCTACATGCAACTTTAAATGCCAATTTATTAAACTACTATATTTACAACTGTACATAGGTAAGCTTAGAGAATAACATATATTCTTAGAATTAAATTTCATACGTGCATAAATTCCACCTATTTCAGGAGGAGCAGATAAAGTTTGTACTGAAGAGTCAATAGATGCAATAGGCTGATAAATATGTGATGCTCTTTCAAACCTGTCATGGAGGAAGCTGCCAAATGACAAAATTTTAAGTGAAAATCTTTCTGCTAGCTGTATCCGTCTGAGGGACAATGGAGGTATACAATTTTCTATTTCTAAAGAGTTAATAGGTGAGGATCTCATTGCCCCACAAATTAACCTTAAACCAATGTTTTGTATCACATCTAGTTTTCTTAAAAGGGTGCTATGTGCATTTAAATATGCCAAAGCACTGTAATCAAAGTGGCTTCTCACTATGCTTTTGTATAGCATACTTACAATTTTAGGGTCAGATCCCCAAAATGTACCAACCAAATGCTTAAGTATATTAATGCCTCCCATGGCATTTTTACAGATATAATTGATGTGTTTATCAAATTTTAATTTATTATCTATGATAACACCTAAAAATTTATGCTCATTTACAACTGGAATCACAGAATTATTGTACTTAATTGAGATATTATTTGAGTTTTTACTAAATATCAATACAGAACTTTTCCCAGGGCTAACATCCAACTTAAGCTTTCCATAATAATAAGAATGTAATTGTTGTAAAGCATTATTAATCTTATTTACAGCAACTTCTATATTTTGATTTATGCTATACAAAAGCAAGTCATCAGCAAATTGTAATAGGTTAATATCTTCTATATTTACATATTTCAATATTTGAGAAGTGTATAAATTATATAATAAGGGGGATAATGTGGCACCTTGCATTGTACCTTTATTTACAGATTTTGGACCATGCAACTTATTATTATATTTTACATAAATTGTCCTATTGTTTAAAAATTTTAAGATCCACTGCAAAGTTTGCCCAGGTATCCCACATTCATGAAGCACCTGGATTAATTCTTCTATATTAACATTATCAAAAGCTCCCTTAATATCTAAGAAAACACAGATCATGTTTGAATGGCTGTTTTTCACATTTCTGATATCATCTATGAATGATACAAAGCTTTCAGAGCAACTTCTTCCCTTTCTAAACCCAAACTGTATTGATGGGATTAAATGATTAGTTTCAGCAAAATAATCTAGACGTAACTTAAGCATGTTTTCAAATAATTTTCCCAAGCAAGACGATAAAGAAATTGGTCTGTATGAAGTAGCTATATTGATAGGCTTATTAGGTTTCAAAACAGGAACTACACACTGTGTTTTCCAAGACTCTGGTATAATGAGATCTCTCCATAATCTATTATATATGAGGAGTAATATGTTCAGCGCATTAATATGTAGCTTTTTAATTAAGATGTATGGAATATTATCCAACCCTGGTGTAGTATCTTTCCTACTTTGTAAAGCTGTAAGCAACTCATCTAAAGTAAAATCTTGATTAAGAAACCTATTGATGTTATTTTCCTCTGAGCTTTGAAACAATAATGATAATCTACTATAATCTATTTCAGTATTGTCAGCTAGATTATTTAAAAAATCTGGTACCCAGTCGTCATCAAAAAATTTATTGTTGAGTTTCCCTATTCTTTTAAATCTTTTTATATGATTCCAAATTCTAGAAACAGGTGTTAATCTATTGAAACTGTTGCACAAATCATGCCATGAAGCAATTCGTTCTTCTCTGATTATTTTCTTCTTATGTGCATCCAATTTTTTGTAGTTAATAAAATTACCTATTGTTGGGTTTAATCTGTAGTCTTTCAATGCTTTTTTCGACGTAGCAACTGCATCCTCACATTTTTTGTTCCACCAAGGAGCTGGTTTTCTATGAATTGTAAAGTTAGGACTTGGTTTTATTTTTGGAATTGTTTGATCTCTAATTTTGTTCAAATTGGACACAAATTTATCATAGAATTCTAATGCACCCTCATTGATATCAATTTCAGAGAATTCTGTTGCAGATAAAGAGTTAAATTCATCCCAGTTTGCTTTACTGTATATATATTTTTCTTTTACAGATCTAATTTCGTACAATGAAGGCTGAACATTCAAATAGAGAAAAGTAGGAAAATGATAACTACCCATAGGATCGTCATGGACATGCCATTCACACAGATGAGCCAAAGAAGAACTAACTAAAGCCAAATCTATTGCAGAAGCTTGCCTATTTGGAGGAGGACATGTAGTTGGAGTACCATTATTTAATATGCATAGATCAAATTCATCAATTATATTATATAAATTATTTCCCCTATTATTATTACTATGGCATCCAAACACAACATGATGAGCATTAAAGTCTCCCATTATGATACACGGTTTTGGTATGGTTCTTATTAAAGATTTTAATTTACTAGTTTCGAAAATATTGTTAGGTGGACAGTAAATACAAAGGATTGATATATTACCAGATTGAAATTGAATAGAGATGGCAATATTCTGAAATGATTCATGAAATGCTGTGGGAATAATATTATAACTTAAACCATGCTTTATGTATATTCCAACCCCATTATGTTTATTTGTTGAATTTTTGAATAAAAAATTATAATTAGGGATATTTGGAATGCTTGAGTTATCATGTAACCATGTTTCATTTAATAAACAAATGTCAATGTGTTTTTCTAGTAATAAATTTTGTAGTAATACTTTCTTGCTCTGTAAACTTTGTATATTATACTGAAGTATATGTAAAAATGAGTCCATTAAACTAACTGTGATATGAAAACGTCTCTTATTTTCTTAGATGTCATTGGAGAATTGTCCTTATTATTACTTAGAGCTATGAGTGACTTAACTATTGCATTCATTATTATTTCATTATTTGTTATATTTTTTACATCAAAATCATCATCTTTCCTATATTTTCCTAGTTGAGGAAAAGAAGTATTGTTAATTGGTGGTGGACTACCAGTCACAGTGGCATATGGTTGCTTAACATACCTTTTTTTCTGTTCTTCATATTTCTGTTTTCTCACGGGACATTCTCTGGATATGGCCAAGTGGTTGCCGCTGCAGTTTACACAAGTAATCTCTTCTACATCGCACTCTTTGTATGAGTGATGACCGGAGCATGATGAGCATGTTTGTACTCCCCTGCAAACCTTTGCTGAATGGTTAAACTTCATGCATTTAAAGCACTGTAAAAGTGGAGGTATGTACTGGTGGACTCTGTAACGGAATAGTTGGATGTAAGCATAGTTTGGTAGAGTGTTAGTGGCAAAAGTGACTGCTACTGTAGTTAAGGGTACTAATTCATTGTCAATTTTCTTCATAAATCTCTTTACAGTAATTACTTCTGCGTCACAAGATATATTTTTGTAAATTTCTTCATTACTTAAATCCTTGGGGACAAATTTTAGCACCCCAATTTTTTCCGTTAAATAAGACGGAATAAACGCCTTCATCTTGTTTTTCATAAAGAAATCTTCCATTTTCAGAAAATAATTAGCAGAAGTTGGTTTTTTAAAAGTTACACCTATTTTGTATGCGTTAACTCTATGAACTCCAACGATTCCCTTTACATTTTCTGTGAATAAGTTAGTCAGAGTAATTGGGTTTTTATTACCAATCTTTTCTTGCTCCGTCGACTCAACATAAACTATATACTCTCCGGTACTGTTTTCAAGAAAAAGCCTTTTATAATTTGGCTTTGTGTACACCTTATATTTATCACTATTAGACTGGCTTTTACGGTGACTAAGGTCATTATATTTTCTTTTTTTCTTTACATCTGCCGGGTCCTCACCATCACTGTGAGGACCCATCTTTGCCCGCAAAAACTTTCTTTGCTTCTCAAGTCGGAAAACTTTACAATAAAACAGTTAAAATTAAGATTATCTCAGTAAAATTCGAAAGAGAAAAAAACTTTTCGCCCGCCCTATTTGACTTCCCGCCAAAAAGTCAAAGATAATCAGAAATGTCAAAAGAACATAGATACAAAATATTATACTTAACTCTAAAATACAAAGGCGTCGATGTCGTACGCCACACCACCCCCCCACGGAGAATCAAAGGGCTCATAAATTGAGTACGTTCTTAAAGCGGACTCTACGGCCTGATCGCGTTGTTATGGTAGGAAGCGGTGCGGAAGGCAAAGTTGTCGGAATCGGAACAGAAGGTGGGACAGAAGGTGTGGATGGATTCGGTGAGGAAAAAGACCGTGGAGAGATCACTGTTTGCTGATCGCAGCCTTCCAAGTGCGCCGGTTTTACGCGATCCACGCTGACTTCTGTAGCCTTTCCACCTATGTTTAAAGTAACCGTTTTTGCTGTCCTTGAGAGAACCTCATAAGGTCCTGTGTATGGCGGTTGTAAGGAGCGGCGAACAGTGTCGTCTCGTAAAAAGACGTGGGATGCTGTTGCCAAGTCCTTGAAAATAAACGACGCCGGTCTAGTGTGTCGTGACGAGGGTTGCGGACGAAGGCTTGCCATCTTGCTTCGCAACTGTGACACAAGATCGGACGCGTCTTCTACCTTGCTCGATAATACTGCAGGAGCAATAAACTCTCCGGGAAGCCGTAAGGGTTCCCCGTATACCAAGTCGGCAGCAGAGCAGTTAAGGTCCTCCTTTAAGGCTGAGCGAATACCGAGTAAAACAAGTGGCAAAGCTCCGGACCACGTGTCGTGGTGGCACATAAGAGCAGCTTTCAGTTGCCTGTGCAACCGTTCTACCATCCCGTTCGCTTGCGGATGATATGCCGTGGTTCGCGACCGTTTGGCAGCGCAGACTTCCATGAGCCGGGAAAAGAGCTGCGACTCAAACTGTCTGCCTTGGTCAGTAGTAACCACACTCGGCACGCCGAAGCGGGAAATCCAACCAGTTGTGAACTGTTCGGCTACTTCCTCTGCGGTAATACAGCTCATTGGCCAGGCTTCCGGCCATCGGGTGAACCGATCCACGGCTGTCAGGCAGTATGTGTAGCCATTCGAAGGAGGAAGAGGGCCAATTATGTCTAGGTGGATGTGCCTAAATCTACCTGACGGAGGACTGAAGTTGCCAAGAGGGGATGAGTTGTGACGCGTGACTTTAGCACGCTGACATTCTAAGCATGCGCGTGCCCATTCCCTGCAGTCTTTTTTTGCTGATGGCCATATGTAGCGCTCGGTCACTAGACGGGTGGTGGCTCGTGCTCCGGGATGACTTAGCCCGTGGAGTTTTGTGAAAGCAGCTCTTCTGAAGGGAAGGGTCAGATATGGGCGAGCTTTTCCTGTCGACACGTCGCAGGTGACAAATACGTTGGTACCAGGAATGTTGATGCGAGTCAACTGCAGACTAGAGCCTTGTTGTCGCAGGTCGGACAGTTCTTTATCCGACTCCTGCGAATTGGAAAGGGCCTCATAATCCTGGTCCAAGGAAATCGCCTCCACGCGCGACATAGCGTCAGCCACGACATTATCCTCTCCTTTAATGTACCGGATGTCAGTAGTGAATTGGCTTATAAAAGATAGTTGGTTAAGCTGAGCCGGTGGAAGTTTCTCGCGGCGCTGTACGAAAGCGTACAGCAATGGCTTGTGGTCCGTAAATATGGTCGCGCTTTGAACTTCTAAAATATGGCGGAAATACTGTACGCTTTCGTACACCGCCAACAGTTCGCGATAATATGCTGGCCACTGTGCTTGCTTACTGGACAATTTCTTGCTGAAGAAAGCTAATGGGAACCATTCACCATCCACTTTCTGTTGTAAGCAAGATCCAATATGGACACTTGACGCATCAGTAAACAGTCCAAGAGGTACATCGTAGGATGGGTGCTGAAGCAGGGTAGCGTTACTCAAGCTCCGTTTGCAGACGTCAAATTGTGCGAGCAGTTCGGGCGACCAAATAAATGGTTTGCTGCCTTTCCCATTAGTGGCGACCACAGCGTCTATCAGTGGAGCCTGGGATTGCGCTGCGCTTGGCACAAAGCGACGGTAGTAGTTCAGCATGCCTAGAAATCTACGTACACCTTGGACAGTTTTAGGAGGAGGAAAGTCCAATATAGCCTGCACCCTGTCGTGAGGAGGTCGAGTACCATGTTGGTTGACGACATAACCAAGGAAGGTGACTTCACTAACGCCTAGAACGCATTTTGATGGGTTGATTACGACACCATAATTTTGCAGGCGTTTGAACAGGATACGCAGATGTTCCCGGTGAAGCTCCTCGCTTGCAGAATAAACGAGGATGTCATCCACGTAAGGGAAACAAAAATCAAGACCCCGTGTGACCTCATCGATGAATCGTTGGAAGGTCTGACCAGCGTTCCGTAGACCAAAGGTCATAAACGGAAATTCGAAGAGGCCAAACGGGGTTATGATGGCCGTTTTCGGGATATCGCCTTCGAACACTGGTATCTGGTGGTAAGCCTTGATCAGGTCTAGGGTGCTAAACACCTTAGAACCTGCCAAGTTGTGTGCGTAGTCGTGGATGTGACGAACCGGATATTTGTCTGGGACGGTTCTAGCGTTCAAGGCGCGGTAATCGCCACAGGGACGCCAGGTGTTGTCCTTTTTGATGGTCATCTGTAGAGGGGAAGACCAGTCACTTTTGGAAGGCCTCACTATACCACACCGAACCATATCTTCAAACTCCTTCTTAGCGGCTGTGAGTTTCTGCGGTGCGAGACGGCGAGGACGGCATGACACTGGTGGGCCAGCAGTGGTCGTAATGTGGTGCACTGTATTGTGCTTGACCGTTCTTGGTACACCAGGGGGCCGTGTGATCTCGGGAAACTCAGCTAGGAGTGAAGTGAAGGTATTGTTGGCAGAAGCAATGGCTTTAATGCTTGGCTGGTTGGCACTGATTGAAGAGACGTTAGAGCGCAGACCGGTAGTATTGTCCAACAATTGCTTGCTGCGACAATCCGGTAGCAGATTGTAGTACGCTAAAAAATCTGCGCCAATGATCGCCTTCTGAACGTCGGCCACGGTGAAACGCCATTGAAACTCGCGGCGTAAACCCAAGTTGAGGTTCAGGTTGACCGTGCCAAACGTTTTAATACTGCTGCCATTAGCCGCGGTTAGGTTATAGTCCGAGGGTGCCCGCCGACCGGATAACCAGCTTGATGGGTAGCAACACAAGTCAGATCCGGTGTCAATAAGGAACTGACGCTTGCTGGTGCGGTCGGTGACGAAGAGACGGCGGCTGGAAGGAAGGCAATCAGTTGCCGCCGCTACTGACTGCGTCCCATGTTTTCCGGCTTGCTTTCGAAGCTACAGGGTTTGATACATTTGGTAGCCCGTTGCCTGAAGCGTTTGTGGTACCAGCAGATTCTGCCGGGGGAAGAAGACCGTGAAGAACGTCGGCTGGAAGTGGATCTAGAGCGGGGTGGTCTGCTGCGATGACCTTGGTTTTGGACTGACAGGGCATGAACTTGCCTGGTCAGCTCATCAACCCTTTGTATGAGACAGCTAAGAGGGTCTGCTGGAGCGGATGCGGCTGAACAACCCAGGTTGGATGTCGTAGAGAGCTCCATGATCTTGTCAGCCAACTCTGCAAGCTTCTCCGTGGCCAACTCAGGCTGTGAGGCGAGGATTGCCTGAATGTTTTGTGGCATGCGGCGCATCCACAGCTGCCTCAGGATATTCTGATCCGCCAGAGATGTACCAGCTAGCGACTTTAGGTGTCTGAGGAACTGGGTCGGCTTGCGGTCGCCTAACTCCTCGTCCCCGAGCAGTTGCCTCACTTTCTGAGCCTCGCTCATAGAAAGGCGGTTGATGAGCTCTGTTTTTAAGGTCTGGTATTGCTTGCCCTTATCCATTGGCTGGGTGATAATATCTTCGATCTCCCCTGCCAGCTTATGGTCTAGTTGGCCCACCACATAGTTATACATAGTGGTGTCGGACACAATTCCAGCAATTTGGAACTGCGCCTCCACCTGGGCGAACCATACTGCGGGCTTATCATGCCAGAATGGGGGCAACTTCACAGCCACTTTACAGATCTCTGGCTTCTTAGTAGCTCGCTCCAATTGCTTCTCAAGCTCTGCCTTCTCCGCCAGGATTTTAGCGAGCTGGTCTTGCGCTTCAGCCATGTTAGCTAATTACCCAAGGAAAACACAAGGAAAATATACAAAAAGAAAGCACAAAAATACAGACAGTGTAAAATGTGCCTGTTCATGTAAAAAAAAAGGAAGGAAAAAAAAAGGTTTAAAATATAACTTAAGAATTAAAATTGAAGAATGCCCATTAGTTAATTCTCCATGTGGGGTAACACAGTGGGATAAACTAAACTATACAAATAAGCATGTACCATGTAAGTACATTAATTAAAAATATTATGGGTACATAAACCTAGACCAAATTACACATTTACCAAATTACAGATTATTTATTATTTTTATTATTGTAGTTAACAATTAATAAAGATTATATATAATGCTCTCCAAGTTAACTATAGGTATAACTAATGTAAGAAAATTATTTCCAAAAGTAAACAATAGAGTGGTACTTGCGCGAACAAAACGCCACTGACACTTGTTGTTGAACTGGCAGTTCCGTAGTTTACACGGTGTGCGATGCCCGCGAGTCACCCGGAGAAACAAAACGCACAGGGGACGCGTGCGAGCCGCGTAAACCGGTTTGAACTGGTTCGCTGGACTCGACGCGGAGCTGTAAAATTGCAACTATGTCGCAATTTTGAGTCGACGCTGGATTGTAAATGTTTTTTGACACTGATCGCACTTTACACAACACCAAATTGCCCTTATTTCACGCACTTTCACATTTGTTGCAATACGCCGGCCGGGTACACCTCCTTGCTGCACGACGGACGAATTTATATTTTCGTGATCACGTCGGGGTCACCACTTTGGTGTACTCGGGCACGTAGACTCGGTGGAATAAAATTGTAAACTGCAGGGTAATTTATATGCATATATTTTCAGTAAAACACGATTACTCATTGGAACATAACTTAGCGCCGAGAGCGTTGACACCGAAGTTAGCAAAGATAATCAGAAATGTCAAAAGAACATAGATACAAAATATTATACTTAACTCTAAAATACAAAGGCGTCGATGTCGTACGCCACAGATTCATTACTGATACCCATCACCATAATAGTACATTATGGTACAAGTGTGTAATGTTGGTGATTACCGCTGAGGCGCATTGAGGCCCCAGCCGTCAGGCGAGGGTCTTAAGGAGCCGAGGACGGTAATCATCAATACACACGTGTATCATACAACGTTTTTCAACACACTTCTGAATAATAGATATTTTTCCTTTGAGTTTTCTGGTAGTAAACTTTCCATAACGTTCTGGGCTTCACATCTTATATCGGGCGGTGTACAACATAAATCATTTTCTTCATAAATTGTATTTGCAGACATCTTAATTAATAACTAACTAAATAACTTCAAAAGAGAAAACGAGACGAGTTGTGAAAAATGTTTCGTAATGGCGGGAAAAATTTATCAGTCTTCCTATGCGCGCGCATCGGCCATAGACTAATAAATTTCGTAATGGCGGGAATAATTAATTAGTTTTCCTATGCGCGCGCATCGGCCATAGACTAAAAAATGAGGTTTCTTTTTTTTGGGCTTTTCGCGGATAGCTTTTTAGCGCAAATGTAACCGTAACTCAACCAATAATATAAAAAAAAAACTATTACTCACTCGTGAATAATAGTAATGAAAAAGTCACAGTTTGATTATAGGTGTCATTATGTGCCTAATTGCCATGGGATTAGAGCCACTTTATAAGGAAGTGTGTTGAAAAAAATAATACAATATTTTTCTGAAGCCTTTAACACAATAAATTATAAATTATAAATTACGTTTTTGCTTAAATGTCAAAAACGCCTTTGGTCCTGATGTTCTATGAATTATCTGTGCCGTAGCGTCACGATTATTGTAAACAATTCAATACGCATGCGTGACATAGCCAACAGTTATGCTTGATTGGTTGCGTTGCGACTGACGTTTGACGGATTTTGACCATGCGTAGTAATTGTTTACATGAAGCGTTACTCAACTAATTTCACGAACATGGTGGATAGCGTTTTTGGCATAGGTAAAAATAAAACATATTTAAATTGAATTTTTACAGCAAAGCCTTATTTATATTTATCAAACATGGTATATTTCGGACCCTTGTACTAAATACTATGTGAATGACACATTATTTTCATTACTTTTGATATGAGTCAACTAGCCTATTTTTTTGGGCACATAATTTTTTGTGGCCTTTAACACAATAAATTAAGAAATTTTACGACGGTCTATGAATTATCTGTGCCATGAGGTCACGATTTTGACGGATTTTGGCAAAACAATCAATACGCATGCGTGACACAATATGTGTTTGTTTTTTTGTATATAATTAACATTCATAATTTTCCTTTTTTTTAATTTTGCGTTTATCGTATCATCATGTTTTTTTTGTTGTAGTTCTTAATTGTTTTTGGTTATTTCTGGTTGTTTTTCGGTCGTTTATGGTTGCTTTTGGTTGTTTTTGTCGCTTTTTGTTGTTTTTGGTCTCTTTTGGTCACTATTGATTGGTTTTTGGTTGCTTTTGACGCTTTTGTTCGTGTGGTCGCTTTTGGTCGTTTGGTAGCTTCTCGTTGATTTGATTGTTTTTTAAAAAAATTACACTTGCATGGCCAACGTAATTCGACCCACCTGATCATGAATTCTCTTCTTTTACTACTTTTTACTCTTGTTGCTACAGTTGGTGTATAAAGTATACTCTTATATAAGTATAAGTATACTCTGTACTTATCGGGGATAAAAGTGTTTTAATCTTGGGCGGCTTTAATCCTCAGCTTTAATCCGTCGCGTCTTTTAGAATATTAGAATTCTTCATTCCGCTCTGGATTCAATATGCCGCCTTCGATGCCGATAAAACGATGCTTTATCCCATTAATGTATAATCTACTATTTTCCTCTTCTCTAAAGTTTCATTAAAATAGACTGTTACATTTTCTTGCTTATTTTATTAAAAAAATGGTATTAAAGTATTAAAATAATAAATAAAGTAACAGTGTATAAGTCAAAATATATTTTGACTTATAATCAAGTTCTAATAAGACTCATACTCGTATTTGTGATTCCGGCATGAGTTTAAAAGAAAATAAATATTTACTTGAGAAAAACATATTTAATCGTTTTTTATCTATTATTTAATAGAATTCATGAAACTAATGTTCATTTTGTAGGAAGAACTATAGTAAAAGAAAATTGTGCTTCCGTCTTGAAATTGGGCCATATGGGTACAACAACCTATTTTTATTATTCATCGTAGCGGCTACGCGCAGCGCTACGCACTTTGCGTGTTGCACTACGTGCGGCCTCGCACGGCGCCACACGCCATTTGTAAACCCTAATACTAATTTGATGTAAACAACATCCTTATTAATAAAGCTGTATTTTAATAATTCAAATGCTAATGATTCGTAACTTTCACATGTTTAATAAGGCTAGATTCGTTTGCCGACGATTAATCAAACTTATGTTTTACTAATTTGGTGCTTTCAGTGTGATTTGTGTCATAATCCCTAAAAATAAGAATGGTTCATCAGAAAGCGATGTGTGACTCTACGAGTTATGTTTTTGTTTCATTGAACTTTCATTAATTTGGATTTCTAACCGATTCCCCACAGCTCTTCCTTTTTAATGTTTTACTTTTTGTATATCATTTTGAAAAACATTGTATATTCGCATTCATCACACACACAACCCTCACACATTAATTTAAGTGTTATAAATTAACGTCACACGTATTAACAAAAAAATCTAATTTGATAAGAAAAAAGTTTATTTACCTATATTTTTATAGGTATCAGTTGTGATAGAGTTTCGTTGGTAGGAAAAAATATATTTTACTGATAAAGACATCGAATAAAACATAATTTTGTCTCTACGTTTGACCCGTATCACGACAAATTAAGATTTCACCGATGTAATTACCATAGGCCATATTTTTGTTTTGTGACATTTGTTTTATACATAACAATTATGTAAAATGTAGTAAAGTACAGCTAATTATAAATATTACTTGCTTACGCTGTGCCCAGTGCATGTCAACAGACTTTCCTTCTTTTTCAAGGGGTCTAGAACAAGTCAGGCGTCTCGTAACTTTACTTACCCTATCGCAGATGTTATGTATATTTATGTTTTGATTGAGCAATGTCAATATTACTCGTATTTATTGCTGAGTTTTTTAGAGTATAAAATCTTAATAACTTATATCACAATAGGTACTTTACATTATTTTTCTTCCATTATATTATACAATGAAGATAGTGGTTTTCTTTTAAAAGCGCGCTCAATTTTAGTCGTAAAGAAATAATGGGTTGGGCATACCCGTCGTCATGTGAAGCTTGTATTTATACGTTGGAGTAATATCGATCACCATACTAGGTTAAGTTCGTCACTACCGGACTCCGTTTGGTGATCGTATGACCTTCGTGTGAATAATTAGAATGTTTATCATAACAATCAATGCAGATTTGTAAATATATGTTATTAATTATGTTTTTCATGATTGTGGCAGCCAGCATCACATACATTATGTAGGTTTGAAAACGAGCATAAATATATAACTATTACTTTGCCTTTTTGACATCACAAGTGTCTAGTACAGTCAGCGTTACATAGTTTGTGACACTCAGGGTGGATTTGAACACCCCGATTGTCACTATTTGACGCTGACTATTCAGAATAAAGCAAACATTTTAATGGTATTTATTTGCTCGTCACTGTACATGTTATCAAGCCTTCTTATATCAGAGGGAGGCCGAGGTGCATAGGTTATTTAATTCGCCTATATCTCCGAAGCAGTGTGCTGAGGTGTTGTCACCCACTAGTAGCTTGATATGCGTCAGTCTCCATGTAACAGGGGACGAGTCTGTTGCCATGAGCAAGTTGAACGCGGGGCATGTTGTATGGAAAAAAGTAAAGTATTGCAGTCTTGGTTGCTACATGCAGTGTTATTTGTGATCTTTATTATTATACATACATACATACATAAAATAACGCCTTTTCCTACTGGGGTAGCCAGAGATTACAGATCTCCACTTGCTACGATCCTGGCACATATTTTTCGCTTCCTCTACCTACTCTCATTACTAACTTCGTGTATAAAGTTAGTACGAGTATACCCCCTTCGATTCGAGGTGGATTTGAGAACCCTTTTTGAGAACAGCGCCGATTTGGTCAAATAACGGTATCATAATTATAAAGTGTTATGGTATTTTTAAGTTACATTCACCAGAATCAGATTCTATTTACCCGTTTGATAACTATTGTAGTTCAGGTTTTAATTTTATTCTAGAGCATGCGCGGGTTGACAATGTCGCATTTTTAGTGATTTTTTTAAATTATTTCGTCGATTTCGCTATTCGCTGTGTTGTTAGCTTATGGTTTTAATGTTTTATACGTAATATTTGTCATATTACAGGCATTTTAATCGTAAAATAGCGTAATCAGATTTTTAGGGCATTTTTAGTACATCAATTTCGAAATAAAATTGCATACAAAATATTAGCACAGCGCGTAGCGTAAGTAGTGGAAAAAAATGATAGTTACTTTCAATTGATATCAACGAAATAATTTTGAAAACCCTCTAAAAATAAGAAGTTGCTAATGCTCTTCACGCACCCTCTTAAATTGTCTGCAAAATAAGTTTTATTATATTCTTGTATATTTATTTATGTAATTCGTGTATGTAATATAGAAGGACAAAATATTACAAGGGAAATAGGACTAAAAATACAGAAATAAATGAGTATACATATAGAATTCCCAATCAATATAATTAAAAATTTAATAACATGATAATCATTATGACGATTAAAAGACAACAAGTAAAATCATCTACACAGTAACAGACTCTACCATAGTTTTTTTAATTAATTCCCCGAAGTTTTCTGTGGGTTCCGCTGTGTTGGTGTCCTGGGTGTTACTAGCAGGCTGGGGGGCGTCTGCGGCGTCTTGCGTGGCTTGGTCACCCTGTTCCAGGCCCTGCAGAGTGTTATGACTAAACCAGTTCTCATCATTCTCCACCGCCTGCAATTTATTGCTATTTTGATATGGCAACGTCATCAAAGTAGTATACTGTGATTCACTCTTGTTTTCAGTATTCACACACTCTGGAGCGTTATTTTTGTACGCCTCATATTGATTTGGTGGCATATTATGATACCGTACAGAGTTGTGCTCATTAATATTAGCGTTTTGTTTATGCATGTAGTCTGGCACATACATGTGCCCGTAATGACTGAACATGTTTATTTGGGAATTGTGTGCGAATTCTTCGAAGCTCGTGGCCGAGAAGCTTTGCAGTCCTTTGAAATGAACATTTTCTGTGTGCTGCTCATATGTGTAGTTGAGATCACTTTGGAATCTTTGCATATTATTTGACATAGATTCATAACCTATGGTGTTAACTAAATTGTAGGGCGGACCTTTTCCCTGAAGAATATTGGATGTGTAGGGGTCCGCATGGTTGTGGTGATTGCTAATATTTTCATAGTGCGTATTATTTTCATTCAAATTTCTAGAACTTACTGCGTCGTTTCGATATCCATATGACATGTCTGGTTGCATGCTGCTGTGCGCTCCTGTAGAATTACAGTGTAAGTTGTTAAAGTTCGCCGTGCTCACACATGTTTCGACTTCTACTCGTGGGCTTAAACTAACTTCACGCAGTAAGCCGTCTTCATGGTTATGGCAGCGGTCTCTATCATATGAAGTATTCGCTACACAGGCTGAAGTACTGGCATTGTGTGCTTCTGCCCATTGTCTTCTAGCAGCTTCTTGATTTTCTTCGTTTTTCTTCTCTAGTCCTAACCTCATAAGTGTATGGATAAAGTGTGTTCGAACTCGAACAGGATTGAACTCTATCCTTCCTGTGGTGTTGGCGCAACCATCTCTTGTACACCCGCATGGGAAATTTAGTCTATCAACTTGACATTTTATACCTGCTATACTGCATGAGCAAGTTTCCGGGTTGCATGACCCTTTACAAGAGCAGCCACAAAATTCTCGTGACGTCCTTATATCTCTACATTCATCTTTCTCATATCCTTCTATTTTCCTTACCCCTGCAGCTCGCAGTAAAACCCTTCTTTGTCGTGTGGGTATGGGTTGCAGAAAATAGTAGCTGTCTATGTCTAATTCAGATTCAGATATATCGCTTGCCTCTTCTTCGGTATCACTGTCTTCACTGGACGAAAGCGAGGCACCTTGTAAGGAATGGCGTTCGCTTTTTAACTGTTGTAAGATTTGACGATGTAACCTCCTTTGTTCTAAAGCATGTTCAGGTAAAGTAAAGTTTTGTGTGTGCGTGTGTTCCCATTCCATTCCCAAAGTAGAACCACCTTGCGAGGGCACGCAAGTAAAGCCTTGAGCCCTGGGAAAGTAATAAACTGTAACATTATCAAATTTTATACTTGGTTTTCTTCTCTTCGTTGGCAATTCAATTGCGTCATCTTCATTATGTTTTCTTTTAAGGCTACTTCTTGAGGGTTTTGTTTGTTGCTCTTTTAAAGAACTGCACCCTTTATTATCAGAGCTATTGCTAGCATCTGTTTTGTATTCAATCTGATTAGTCTCAATTAATTGATTATTATCTACACCACCAGCACAGGGTAGTGATAGATTAAAAGAAGGAGCTTTTGATTCTTCGTTAGTTTCGGATCCCAGTCCCGAATCACTGCCATCTGAACGATCTTGACCTTCTTCTTCTCTGTCGTTTGGGGCACTGTCCGGTGGTAAGCTCCCAAGTGCGGAATCTTCACTATCAGCTGAAGCTGTGTCCGTTTTTATATCTTCTATATCGCTTAATGTGTCACTATCATCTATTTTTACAGCGAAATCTATTTTACTATCACTGCTCTCATAGAACTGAGAGTTATTACTATTATTTACATTATTTTGATCCTCATTAGAACTTAAATCTTCACTATTAGCGTCACTATCACTGTTTTTTTCATCTTTAATAGAAATACGTTCATTCTCAATGTTTTCTTCCTGTGTATTCGCAGCATGATTACGATTGTTATTAGATGGTTCTCGTTTACCGTACGTTTCTTGTTCTACCGTAGAGTTCTCCATTATTATCTGAAATCAAATATAAGAAATCTGGTTATTTTTCATATAAAATCTATCTAGACGCCAATATCTATTGCAGACAAGAGCTGTCTCGAAAAGAGTGATTACATATTCACATATTCTCAGTGTTTTTCATAACGACCTTACTTGGGGATTACTACTTATAAATATGTAATGCAATGGTATGCTCGAAGCGACAGCTGAAATATAACACACACGTAGAATTCAAGAAAAAATGAGAAATTATTATTGATTACAATGAGCTTTTACAATTTTGATTATCTAATAAAGTTTGAATATGAATGTCAAATAAAATTAGAATAGGTACATTTATGGTACTTTATTATAATTATTCTTGTATATATATATATGGACTAATAATGTATCTGTTAGGTGCTTTTCATGTTTGAATATTCCCGCTCTTTGGGAATATTCCACGGGCCATTGCAAGCCACCTGCACTCGCTCAAAGAGTGTACTGTGTAATATAAATCAAACAAAATGATAGGCCAAAACCGGTACCTACCTATTTCAAAAGGCAGCGGCCTCGACGCTCTTCACCGGCATTTGTCAGCTAACTTCTGGGGTCTCCATTCCATGGTGAATACAATGATGTCTTTTGCTAACCAACTCTTTATCATTATCACAAATAACCAACCAGTGTAGTCATAATTTCTTACAACGAATCTGCCTATCACCACGTCAAACCGAATACAATTCAATAACTACACAATAGAGTCCACTTTCTATCGTCCACTGCAATGCACTATAGTATTTTAGCCCTATTTATTTATTTTTCGCCTTATTTTGACAGCGACATTCTTGACGTTTTATTTGGTCCATTTGATTATGTCCGGCCAGCACACTAAAAGTTTATCACAACGCCACAGGTAAACGACCTTCAAACGCAGATAGAATTTGATATACGAGCATAAAAATACACTAGTGCAGAGAGAGCCACTTTTACTACGCGACCTAACAGTTCTCACCTCGCGTAATCGCGTTGGACGACTCGAGACTCGAGCGACGACGCAGGCAAGTTTTAACGCGGTGCAATGCGAGGTCCGTTGGGCACGCGGGGTGGTTATGTGTTGTGGCGCCTTCTAAATTGAGTCGCGTATGAGCTGCGTTGTTCGACGTGACGTTGCCGCGCCCCGCGCGCCCCGCCCGTCCTTGCGACCCTCCCGCCATGCTCGCCCGCGGCCGCGCACGCGCGTTCCGTTTCTCGCAAACCCAGTAATACCATAAATAGACGACAAAATGCCCACAAAGAAATGTTAATAACATTGTGAAAAATATTGAGATAAACCGATTTTGTTAAATATTTAACCAATTGTTTAATTTACAAATGCAAAATAATACCACGTTGATACTTCATGGTATTTTATTAGAGACAATGGTAATATGCAGTGGTATTTTTTGTAAAGAATAATAGAATTAAGAAGATTTATGGATTGACTGAACTGTTACACATTTGGTTTAGGCATACAATAACCTTCAAATAATTTATTCCAATGCGTTAGGAATATGTATGATGGAATGGTTTATTTAATTAACATTCAAGCCGGCTAAGCAAACACTTTTAATAATTATAACAAATATGAATATACTCGTAGTTCATAAAATATATCCCTTGAATGTTGTTAAAACTTGCCTGGCAACACAGATTCACAACCTTTTGCTCTTGGGCCAGCTCGACAGGTCTCGACCGACATAAGCTGTACGTCTACGTCATGGCATGAGTGTATAGGTATATTCAGTTACCTATACTTATATTTTCTGAACATTCATGTGATTTTTCTTTACAGAAATCTCTAGGTATTTTGATTGGCAGAGTTCAATTACTGATCCATTTAAATACTTTGTATTTTTTCATGAAAAAAAAATCTAGTTTGTAAGATCCCTTACGAACTCAGTTTACATTTATACACCAAAATACAATGTAGACGAATTATAGTATACAAACATTTAACCGCTGCTCGTAAGGTAATCGTCCGGGAGAGCTATTTTGAATGGCGCTCTACGTATGAGTAGTGGCATTATTTTAAAGTAGAAGAGGTATGCGATCGTAGGTGGTGCGTCACTGGTTAGTAACAGCCCAAGAAGCCAACACTAGGGACTGTACTGTATATGTATAATTACTTGAAGCCAATAAATATAGCCTTGAATGACGTCACATATGTTTTTGTAAGAAGAAAATAAAGAGTGAATAATTAAACACTGTGCCCGGTGCATGGCAACAGGCTCACCCCTTACTATATGGGGACATAAACATAATAATTATAGGCGAAATGTGGGTAGGTAGAGGTGCTAAACTCTACCTACCCACCCTTTCGCGGATAGAACCGTGGTGATAATGTTTTTTTTATTCCTTCGGCCATATTAAGCTCGCAACTTGTTTCCAAATAAGAATAATGTTTCTTCTTTCGAAACTAGATTTTACAAAAATTAATTTTCTGTTCTCGAAATTTGTTTCGGCAAAAGAATTATATTTCCTGTTACGAAACTGACCAATAATATAACATAACATATCAATACGCCTCTTTCCCCGAAGGGGTAGGCAGATGTGTTAAACACTAACATTTCGCCAGATATGTTAGGACCCCATGTAACAGGTGGCGAGCCTATTGCCATGTATCGGGCACAATGTGAGGCAAGCGATATTCACAATGAACTGTACATATGTTTATATTCAAAACTCCGTGGTACAGGCGGTGGGATCGAACCCGCGTTTCCCGCAACCTCTCGAACGAGTAATGCCCCGTCCGTCCCAACTCGGCTACCGCTGCCTTCAATCAAATAAATGTGCACGGATTTTTTTTAATTAATTTTTTTTTAATGTGTTAATAAAATATTTTCATTTGTCAGTATCAAAAGAGGAAATATTATTTTGTCGAAATCAGTTTCGAAAAAAGAAATTTGATTTTTGTATCGAAAGTAGTTTCAAAACGAAGAAACATAATTCTTACTTGGAAACTAGTTTCGACCTTTGGTTTTGAATATGGCTGACGGGATTTTATGTTGATATGTTTGAAAGGAAAGAATAAAGAAAGAATCTTGAGTATGAAAGAAAAGAAAAAAACATACGTTTGTCTCTTTCTTTAGTACACAGACAAAAATATACATGACGTCATTCAAGGCCAAATTTTTGGCTTCAAGCTATTGTATGCTGTGCAATCTCCAGTATGTATAATCTTCTTGGTACAGCCGCTGTGCCACGAGCGTTCTTCAAATAAATTGGCACTCCACGGCAGCCGACATAATACGGGGCGAGGTGGTATACGTACCAACCGCTGTGTATACGATAATCAATAGATATTTACAGGAGGCTTTCGTGGAGGGCGAAAGCGACGCCTGCAGCTCGCATAGCGCCCTCTCACTCTGACATGTAATTTACGTAGAACACGCTAAGCTTTGCGAATGAACAGTACTAGTTGGTAATGACTTCGGATTTGCAAATGAATTTACTTCAAATTCACTCTTGACAAGGCTCCTAGCGAGCAGGCAAAAAAATATTGTGGTATCAATAATAATTTATATAGGATTTTTTTTGTAATGGTTTTTACTTGTATTAGGTGTAATGTGAATAAAGTTTTTTTTTTCTAAAAAGAATTATTACAATTATAAAAATGATTAATGTCTCGACAATAACTTATACAGACAAGTAAAACTCTACTTGTTTGATATAGTTTTTTTAGTTTCTATTAAGGTCTCTTGAAACCAAAAGCAATATCGTTTATTTAAACATCGTAAGTTTTGCCAACCATCTATGTTCTAACATCTTAATTCAATCTCTATATTAGTTGTGTAGAGTACGGAGATAAAGAAATAGTTAATCGTCTACACAATAGTAGGTAGGAGGAAAGTTCAAGCATTCTACAAAACTTTTTATTTTACTCGTACAAAGAAAAAAAACTTACTTTGTTCGATGTTACATGCTCTACGAAATCTGAGGAACTTGCCTATATCGACTTAGAATATTAATGTATTGAGTAAAAGAATCCCGTTTATTTATAAACCAGCAACCGTAAAGTATGCAGTGTATTTAGACTATTCATTAAAATTGTTCCAACAGATCCAACAACAATACATTTTTTGCTGGACCCTCCCGCCTTTATATATAGCCTTCATTATTACGGTGCGTTTTTATCTCATTTCTAACGGTGCTCTGTGGTCGGTTCCTCAACGTACCTAGGTACTAAGTCCAGGCCTACCAGTAGCTATATACGCAGCTGCTTGTTCTACGTCTAATCGTTCTCATGGTAACCTATGAAAAACAAACTTTCTAACAGACACGTCTACTCATCATAGCGTGGTAACATGAATAAATAATTTGCTCGAGCTGTATGTAGTATAGGGTGTACAGCCCACAGGGTGGCGGGTGGGCGGCAGACGGGGGTAGATTAAATTTCGTACCACACCGCTGGCTCAAGCTCGCCTGTATTCATCACCCTTAGGGATGCAATTGCTTCCCCATGTATTTTGTACTCGTATTTTGTTTTCAGCTCTTAATAGGTCTTGAATGCATGTTTTCCTGCTAAATAGTCCCCCTAATAGAAGGCTCTTGATGGCCGCTCAGGGATAATGAGAACATTTTTAAAAGGAAAATGAATGCACATTTTGTATACCTGGTAGAATCCGCTGATAGAGATGGTTTTGAAATATTATTGGCACTAATTTGTATTAAACATTAATATTATGGTTTGTTGTTTTGTGCGTACAAGAAAATTTCTTGCACAAGAATGTAAGTTGTTGTGAAAATTATTTACCTAAAAATTATCATTTATACTTCGAACTACTTCTTGTTATTTTTTGAGAAAATCATTTCGATATGTTCATACTACCTCGAATACGTAGGTAGGTATCCTTTGTTTACTCTGCTTTATTTTCCGTTATCCTGTATCTTGTACTTTGTTGGTAGATAATTATGTAAGTATATGTAGTTTAAGGATAACTGTATATATTGTAGATATATGTTCATATGTTACACGCAATGATTTACTTTTCTGAGAACACTACTCCTATCGCAGGAGGGTTGGAAGAAATTTCTTATAGAAATAGGCCCTACATATTATATCATATTTTCTTCCTTGTATAATCATGTGTATATAGTGTAGTCTCTTTTTCTTCCTTGCCTCTTCCCATGTTAGGTAGGGTCGGCTCTCCTTATCCTTCTGCGCCAGGACATTCTGTCCTGGGTTGTCGGGTCAGGCAGTTGGGACTTCCCAACTAGATTGGCCATACTAGTCCACCAAGTCAAGGGCGGCCGGCCTCTTCCTTTCTTGCCTTCTGGGATTGCCATTGCCTTCTGAACCACATGCTCGCTGTCTCTTCGCATGACGTATATTCGTATAATGTGTACAATAAATTATATAAAAGAAATAAGTATTCCAAAAATCTAATACTCTATCTATAAAATATTTACTGCATTGATATTGACTCAAGCTATAACTTCATTTCATTTAAGTTACCGTTGAATTAAAAGTTTATAATAATTACGGAGACAGACGGCCGTTACGTACAGCTTGCTGTTACATAACGGTATCGATGCCCGTAGCAGCCTCTATGAGAGCAACTTTGAGGCGTTATTATGAACCCTATCCTCATAGTAATAAATGACTATCGTAGATATGTCAGTCTAATGTGTCTCGTTTCATTACGGAGAGTGTATTTCACTTGGTTATGTTTGATTTTTTAACAAACTCTATAGTGTCAAGCCTTTTGTTTTCGTATACGCTTATGCCAAGTCAACTCTACTTCTTAGCAACTGTGTAGGAGGAATATAGGAGTACTTATTGCCTAGTACAAGCTAGTACAATCAGCATGTAAAGTCACTGAACAATTTAATACTCTGTCATAGCAACTTGTCCTATTAATAATAGTTTGGCATGTTTTACGAAATTTTCGAACTAGTGTCAAAGAGGCTTTCTTACTAGTTCGTTGCCTTTGTTCTCGAAATAAATTTCGACAACGTCTCGAAAGCGATATGTTGTGACGTTAAAGTTTCTGGAGTAAAGTCCTCACAGGGTTCCCATGCCGCTGAGAGTAGTAGGGACACCCTACCGCCCTTACCCCGCCCGGCCACCTCACAATTGTTTTGTATCGAACGTTTCGTAGAACTGTGTTACAGCTATATTGCGTTCTTTAAAAATATATTTTTAAATCTCTACAATAAGAAAGAACCACCACAAAAGCTCCATGGAAAGAAAAAAAAATCGACCTTATTAGATTTTTAGGTTAGGCTGGTCCTAATATAACAGAGGATTTGCTGCCATGCAACGGGAACTGTGAATACCAGCGATAGTCAGAATATAGCAGCAGCAGCAGTGGACTAATGTGGGTTGATGATTAAAATGTCTATTTTTGCTTATTTCATGCCTTTATTCTTTAGTTTTTTTTATACCTAACGGTACGAAAAACAACATAGGCGCTGTTATTATGAGATTGGTCAATCACCTCTGAAATAGGTGGATATAATATTTCACTGTGTTTCACATGGCTGAAAAAACTGTGCGTTCGAGATTCCAGACCACTTGTAAGCAGAATTCCGTTTGGACCCTTTTTTGTATCCTTCCCGTATATGAAAAATATATTGCTAGGTATTTCTCAGACACATAATCTTATGTGGGCACGCCTGAGTGAAAGGGCGAGGGATAAATATTTCCTTTATTCTGTTTTTCTATATATTGTCCTCCTTGGTTGTTGCAAATTGCAAACCTATGTTGCATTTTAAAATATATATATTTTTTAATTTGATAGACTGAAATTTCAATTATACTAGTATTCTATTTTAAAACCTTGCATCTTTTATGTAAGTCTCTTAAGTGATATAATGACTATGAAAAAATTGGTATACGGGTATACGTATAAATTTATTACACAAACTTATAGATGTGTACTGGCATTCTGAAAGTAAAAAAAAATATTGGGCCCCTACCTATGAAATTGGTGTTTTTATTCTGTCTTAGCAATTTGTCCGTAACTATTAAGTTTCAGAACATTCTTATAAAATAATTGCCTCTTCTAAAAATATACCATATATTTGAGCTCGTATTATTTAATTTGATAGTTTTTTGTAAGTTTAATTGTGTTAAAATTAGACACAAAGACAATTATTTTTAACTGTCTGCCGAATACATCATTTGATTTGCATTAACATAAAAACGATGAATAATTTTTATCAAGTGTGTTCACACACATATTGCTAAAGCTTGTCTAATGATACATGCCAAATATTGTTATCTCTGGATGTATCGTTGTGAAGAAAACTGATAAAATGTTAGTATGTAAAATGCAGACATCCCCAAAATCTCCATACAAAACACAAATTTCATAGGTAAGGACCTAATATATAACATAAATACAATCATTACATTTATATCCCCGAAGGTTAGATTTCGACAGATATGTTTAGCTTATTGCCATTTTCGAGGACAGTGTAAGGCTGTGTTATTTTTGTAGCGTAGTTTGCAATAAAATTTGCTTAAATGCAATGTATTTGTAATTTCTTTTTGATAAACATTTTCACTTATTTTACGTCAGTGTGATTATACTTTTTAGTGGTTTGTAGAAAACAGTAGATGAATACACGACACGGTAAATCTGTATCCTGTTAGAAAACTATATATTCAGGAAAGTAAAAATCAGCGACTTATTTACAAATCAAAATGTCAATGACACAATTACTGCTCATTGATGTATGTAATGGTATTTTTCCACTTTCTTATTGATTTTTTTGAACTTTTTATTTTGTTAGTCTAAGCTCCGGGCATAAATCTGATGATTAAAAGTTTTTTATTTTATTTTATTTACCGACATGAGTAGGCAAATTTAAGTATTTCTGAAAATGGGGCGATTTTTGCTAGGTGGTTGTTTTAGGAATAAAACAATGAGTAATTCTTAATGGGTGTTATTTAAACGGGTAGCGAAATATAATACTATAATATATGTTACCGATAAATATCAATCTGATAGATATTAGCTTAAGGTTATTTTTTTATGACCCTTTAAAATAATATTAATAATGTCTACTCAATTAACACCCAGTTGCAGAAACGAACTTTAAAATTTAATGTCAGCATTATCTCTAATGCTCCATTAAATTTATTTATTGAAGTGTCAAAAGAACACCTTAGCGTAGTTTTACGTTGCACAAAACGACATTAGCACCCTGTCAATGCTAAAGAGACATTAGCTAGAACTGTTTTGTGTTCCAAATTTAAATTTAATGAACTTTAAAGTTTTAATGTTTCATTAACATATGTCGTCCTTAAAAAATCTTTGTGCAACTGAGTGTAAGAGTCATAAAAAAAAAACAAAACATCTATCAGAATACATTTCCTAGTTATGACATGGTTTTCTTAACATTTACCGTGCCTTCAATGTAAATCCCAAGATTTACCTACTGAATGGTGGTAAAAGTTCAAATCGATTGGTAGAAATCTTAGGTTTATCTGGAAAATCTTTAAACTAAAACAAAATCTTAATTTACAAAAACATAAACATTTATATATCCTCTCTGCTACCTATTAACCGCCTCCCTGGGTAGTGGTTCACACCATCGGGTGATGATCGGGAGGTCCGGGTTCAATTCCCCACGGGGGCAGAAATTTTTCTGCTCGGTTTGGTTGGCGATAGGGCTTCTAAGCCCGCCTGGCTAGCTACCACCGTCTAACCTAAATTTGTCGCCATAATAACAATGATTTAAGCATTGTTGTGTTCCGGCAATCAGAGGTAAGATAGCCAGTTCCTCAGTTGTTGAGGATAACAGGTGAAGCTCGCTTCTACCTTCGGCTTCAGGTGAGATGAAGCTTACCTGTCAAATATGTAAAAAAAATCTGTAGTATCATTATGTTTTCTCAGATATTAAGCTAACCCAGATATTAAACTATCTAGGTAACCCAGGCTTCTAGAGCTAACTAGAGCTTGACTCAGTTTCATTCCTTGTCAATTTGGAACGTCCCACTTGGAGGCGCTAAGGGCGACGTGCGAGGGAACTTATGAAATCTTATATTATTAGGTCCTTATCTATGGTAACCCAATATAAATATTTCGTAGATTCCAGATCTTATCCTCGGCTTTGTAGACATTGACAAATAAATATATAAACATTATACCGAATCGCTATTACATTACTTAACTGATATTTTTTTAAGTGTGTTTAATACATTTCAACATTTACTTAGATCAACTTTTTTTAAAAACGATTTTCAACGATTTTTTAAAATTATTATTGTTTTACCTTAACTTATAATTTCGCTATAAAGTTGTTAAGTCGTGTGTGTCACGTACCAGATGTTTCACTTAATGATTTAATTAAATATTGAATTCTTATCTATGTATAAGATAGTGTTATAGATTATCTACAAATTTTAATGTATGACTTTTTTCTTTTCCACAATATTTTAATTGAATTGAACTAACCCATTAATGAAAGCTTGCCCTATAAATATTTGATGACAAGAATATTACCGGTAAACGTAAACTAAACAAACATAAGTTAATATCTACAACTGGTAACCTACATACCATAATATTTGATATTAAATTATATTTCTTATATGGGATCTACACTTTATATAAGCTTTCGTATAAATGTCGTTCCATAGAACAAGAATTAATTAGCAACTGGTTGCCTAGTGGGGGTCATGCAGACTTACGAAGAAGTAGAAAAGAAAGAAGTTGAAAGTATAAATATTATTTTTAATAATAAAAAAAGTGCGCCTGGAACAATTACGAATGTTTACGTGCTTTTTATTACTGTTATGTCATAAATGTTAAAGTATAAATTGTTCTATATCAATATGAATATTGAAAGGTAAAAATATACTAATTCAATGTTTACATAAACCCTTAATAGGAAATGCTATTTCTTCGTTTCGCTTAATTAAAAAGATATTGAAATTGATTACTTTCTATTATAATTTAGTATCGTGTTCGTGGAATACGTAATATTTACTTGATTCCAAATTTTTTTTTTCAGAGCTAGCCGTTTTTCTGAATAGGTATAGGTGCACCGGGTGGGTGCGACGGCAAAACAAAGTGGGGGGCGGCCCCCCTGACTCCCGCCCGCTCTATGTACCGCAGTACATAACCACTGACGATTTCTATGACAGCCTTTGTATACCTAGTATATGCATACATTCGTAATTCATTTTATGTAAGTTGCGGTTTGAGCTGATAATAGTTGAAATGTTATCGTGCTACAAATGTAATTGTGTCATTTTATTAAAGTATGTTTAGACGGATATTGTATAGTGTTGTTATCTCTATGTGAAGGTAAAAGAAAATCCATAACAATATGAAATACAAGTGGACTAAGATTTAGTTCAGGGTCAATTGTCAAATCACAAATTCCTAGTCTCAATTTTCGGAAATTCATTCGAGCCTCTCGTGTTAGGGTGCACAAGTTTTTAAATTCCGTAATAATCTTGTCCTAATTGCCCAATGTCCTTAGAAACCACTCTCCTAGTGATAAGATAAGACAGTCCGTATGTTTTGTATTTACGACACGCCCGGTGGCCGCCATGCTATTCAATCATGCTAAAATATTATTGTTCTCACGAAAGTGGATTGTGTGATCTTTTTTGAGGAAAAAATCTTTAAATCTAACCTTATCCTGTAGGTATACAGCGATAGAATACATATTCGCTGTATTCTGAGTAAGGCAGGTTTGTTTAAATTTATTTCAGTATGGGAAATGTGTACTAATTATCGAATATAGCATAAATTTACAGTTCCGAAGTGATTGTTGCATCATGTTGCGAGTTCGCCCGGCTCCCAGCACACACTCGCTATACCTACTTCGCTAGGTATGTCAAATTTTCTGAAGGTACATTACATTATGTGCTGGTAACCTAGAATCCACCGATCGTATGTGATTGAACCTTGTAACATGAAAGTTGCATTATTTCTTGTTAACGTACATAAACGAGCATTACACCTTATATTTACTCTCAAAAGATAACTGTGTGTGATAGCCTTGATGTTCATACAAGCTGCGAATATAATGAAATACAAAATCGTGTATATACTAAAATAAACATCTATGAAGAGGAAAAAAAACAATATTTTCCACCATAAAAATCTGCTTATCTGCTCATACCGGGACTTGAACGCGAGTATCTTGATTTGCCAGTCGGTTTCATTAAATATCCTATTGAGTGGGCCGTCTAAAATGAAACCACACAAAAGATCTAGGGGAATTAAAAATATATTAATTATTTATTAACTAGTCAAAGGGCACAAAACGAGACGCAACAGAAACATGTATCATTTGCGAATACCGGTGTTCGCGGTGCTCGCCAAAGGGTTAAAAGATTATTATGCAAAATGATTATTATGCAGTTTTAAATAAGTAGTATCTAATAAACAAAAAGTATTTATAGTTCACTGGATCGGTTTCTTGGTCTTTAGTCAGGTTGACCAGTAGGTTAAAATATGAGCCAATGGCTAAAAAGTATGATTTCGTGATATGACAGCTTATCCAATAGTCGAATATTCTAATATTATTAGAGTTAAATAATCATAGACAATTTAAGCACAACACGATGGTGGGATTAATTAAATGGCGCCTGGCGGCACAACTGATGTATATTGCAAATTTAACAATATGTCAAGCTGACGTCATACATTTTGACGTTTCCATTGATGCTATTGGTTCAGATTTAAACAATAGAGTTAACTTATTACAACGGATCACCCTAAGGAGAGAAAATTACCCATTACCAATGTTGCACACTCTTTGGTTTGTTTAGTTAGATTTATGTTTTAGAAGAATAATTTGGGATTTAAAGAGTGTGTCAGTATCAATTAATATTATTATTAATGTAAGAATCTGAAAAATATATGTATACAATTTAAGATATTGGTTTCTATAAAGGTTGTTGCAAGTGGTGTACACTTGATTTTTTTTTCACATTTTTGTTTAATTACCTATAATGCTTCCATTTATGGTATCAAAAGGTTCTTCATAGATTTTTAGATTTTTGTCAAAGTGTTGTCTAAATAAATATCCCTAGATTTTGTTGATGTGTGTATTAACGTTCATTGCTATTCCTTTCATACACATTTTCCATCTACAAATTTTTATGCATGAAAAGACGAAACTGGTTTATTCCCACTTATGTTAGAGCCTCAAGGAGTACCAAAATGTTCGTAGCACTGCCGAGGACATTCGCGGTCAATCGGTTTGTAAAAAATAATAACATAGACAATTGACGAGCCGTCATACGTATACGTTTACAAACGTTTTCGCCATTGGTCCATATTTTAACCTACTGGTCAACCTGACCACGGATCAAAGCACTGACCCTATGTTGAATAATATATTTTTAGTCAATTTATTTTAAGATATATGTAAACTATTTACTTTATTTTCTTATGAATTTCAATAATGATTTCAAAAACCCTACTATTTAGTCGAGCTTTCAGAAAAGTATTTACACAGAGAGACGAGCGAGTAAATAAATAACGGTTGTTGTGTTACGTAATTGCACGGTGATAGGTATAGGTATAGTTATCCGAGCTTTCATTAAATGGGAAGAATAATGTGTTGAAGCCATCGTGATCCCACCAACGTTCTAAATACAATAGAATATTGGATAATGTCCAATTAGGTTACCAAAGTAAAACGGTATTTACGAGTCTCATACTAAAATTTCCTGTCAACATAATTGTGTAGATGGAAAACAGATTTCATTTTGAGTTTTTAAACACACCCGTTCAATCCTTAAATGAATAGGGAAAGGAGGTATATGTAAGTGAAGCTTGGTGAATGGCGAAGTATCAGTGTGTCTTATATACTTCCTACATAGCGTATGATCAGACGGGTCAGACGACCAGTCGACCTGTGAGTTGACTCGGTGGTTAGGCTGTGTTCGACAACGACACTGCAAAATTAGACGAATACTGTATAATCCTTTGTAGAAGATATTGTTAGGATTTAGGATATTCTTATGTTAAACATAAATATCTTATTATATTTATCGCGCCTCTTTCCCCAAAGGGGTAGGCAGAGGTAAAAACACGCACATTTCGCCATACATGTTAGTCTGATGGTGTATGTCTGATGTTAAAAGTTGGTAATAAATAAATTTAATCTACGTTTTGGGATAATTATATTCAATTATCATTCATATTTTTTTGAAATTTTTATTTTATGTTATATAAACGAAGAAAAATAAGCAAGATTTTTTTACTGCTCGGAAACCTTCGCTATTCATTTTATCATTAAATAAAAACTTTTGAATGACATTCGGTTTTTTTATGTTATTTAATGAGCAAATTATATTAGATCTTTATCTGCAATAATGATTTGATAAAGACTGAAATATTGGAAAATCAAGATAACGCGGAAATGAAAAAACACCGATACCGGCGAGTGAGAGCACAAAACAAATACAATTAAGAAGAGGTCGTTTTCATTTTAAGCTGAGCATAAATATTATAATTAGACTAGATGAAGCGAAAGGTCTCCGTCAGGATGGAGAGAGCTGTAATGTTTCCGGAATTTTCCGGGATAAGGGCGTGAATATACGTTGCTATACATGCGAGTGTGTGGTGTTAGAAGTCCGTCAATTTGGTCAGGTTAAGATCTGCCTTGCTATAGTGGCTATGCCTGATTTTTCATTAGTTCAAAAGCCTTTGCTTCATTCAACTTTTCTTTACTTTTAAGTGAGATTATTTTTCCTCAAAATTATGCTGCTCTTCTCGTTTACAACGGTGAGCAAGGGATATAAAGGGAAGTATTATGAAGCCAATTTTTTAAATTATTACAAATCAAAAAGGACTCCGTTAAGTGCTCGTAGGTTTAGTATTACACTGTTAGGTTTTATCAAGCAACGCTTTTAGGGTGTTACCAGATCACACGATCGGTCGGCGATCGAAAGCTTCGATCGATTAATCGTATGGTAGAATCTATCGATCGGCGTCGACTAATCCATTTTACCATCGATCCATGTCATCGATCGAAGATCGATTAATTGGTCTGGTAACACCATAGAATAGATTAAGAAGCGAAGCGGCTGTCAGTGATCTGTGGGTAACACCTTTAGGTAGATTGTTGGTCGAATGATCCCATTAAATATAGGTACAAAAACGTGCTGTTCTTTTTCCTAATACCAAGTATGTTTTGTGTAAAAAAATACATGTGCATGTTTCATCCTAGGTGTCTCTATTTCTTATCACAAGGCGAGTAAGATAGTGTTCAAACACTTGTATTCATCACTCGAAAGGCCTGGGTTTCTCCTCATTTTTTTAAATATTGTTCATGACCAGAGTATACAGAGTATCCTTTAGTCGTATTCATTGTATGTAGCATAGTCTTTAGTAGTAATATATCTTCATTAATATTGAAATGCTAATGTCATACATTTCAATGCATCCTGGGAGAGTTTGGTGCTAAATGATCGACTGTAGACACTGTGGTGCTACTTCGATGAGGGCGATCACTGTAATAGAACTATTGAAATAAAGAGTCACGTCCGCCATAGTCAAATGCCGCCATACACTCCCGGTGTCTTCTCAAACAACTGTTTTTCTCGGATGATATAATATATTTTATATTTTAAATTTCAATGAATGAATAAAGTTTTTTGAGAGGTTATACGCTAAAAACGCTATCCACACAAATCTTAGCTCCTGTTGGAATGTTGGTAGCTTGTGCAAATAGCGTTTGTTATGAAAGCTCGCGATTGCTGGCTTATATTCTGGAGGCGGCAGGAACAGTGGATGGTTGATATAAGACTTAAATAAAATAAAACTTACACTAAATTCGAGTCATTTATTTAATACAATGTTAAAATTAATTTTAATGAAATTTATTGCTAACAATCACATGTACTTTGGCTTATCATTAAATATAAAATACAATATTACATTCCAGTCTATAAAAAAACATTTTTTGTATTAGTACTGTTATTAGGCAAGTTAGGCATTATACCACTAAATTTCTTTTTTTATTTTATATTCGGCGTAGGTTAGTAACAAAACAAATTCCCACTATGTATGGTTGCAAAAGATTTATATACCAATTAATAGTTTAAATAATGTCTCTTGTACAAGGACTTATATCATTGTTTTTTTTTACTTAACAAGAGGTTTAAAATGTTATCTTATTTGCATTGCTTACGAATATTTTGACTAGAGAACATAAATATATAACTAGGTTTTACCTTTAAATTAACTGGTTTCTTCCTTTCAATGTATACTTTAAAAAAATGTAATTGTTTAAAATTTTAAAATCAAATTACAAATTTTAAGGGAAAAGGATTTAAAATGACAATGGCAATGGTTGAATGGCTATTTCTAATGGACCAAACAAACAGTAGGTATTATATATAATAGTTGAGCAAGTTGCTAAGAGTTTTTACTATATTTACATCGCTAGGACAAAGGACAATTATTATGGCAGGAAACATGTAGTTAGATTTATGGGTACATAAGGAGTTGTAACATATTACATTTCCACGAACACTACTTATTAGAAAAAGTGCTGACCCGTCTGTCTCTACAATTTTTTTTTCTTATATAAACCTTATTTTTATTACCTATCGAAATTACTAACCTATGCTAAACGTACAAAACGAATAGAGCTTCCATTTTAGAGAAAAATGTAAGTTATATGGATGGATTGCTTAGACGTTAATGATGATACACGTTAATACATTTTTTCTAAATTTGTTTATTTGTTTCAAACTGGTATCTACACACAAAAAAAGTATTATAGTAAGTTATATTATTTGTTTATCTATTAAATTAATAATAATTAGATAATTGAAGGACTTTAAAAAAATAATAGAGACAAATTCATGGTAAAATTTTTAAGTGAAAATGTGAAAATCAATTTATCCTAAATAAAGAACGGTAGCATTTTCAAGGACAAGACCGGAATATAAAACAAAATATGATAAATAAATGTTTTGTCTTTTAATTGATACAGTATATATTACCTTATAATATGTAACTTATATATAAAGGTATTAATTAGTAAAAATCGCATTTTACGAATCCTAAAATCGGTAATATAGTTACTATTCTAGCTAATCGTTTGGCACGTTGATTCACAGTACTCTCTGTTTCTAATACAAGAGAGTTAAAGAGATCTAATTAGAAAGATATCTACATTACTTATCTAATGAGAATATATAAGTATATACCTACTACTCAAATATATAGCTTACTAGACTTGAAAAGAAAAGTTTCATTTCACAAAAATGATATCGATACATTTCATCTAGTAATTTTTGATAACAAAAAATGAAATCTATTTAAGTCGCCCTCAGTCTATATACTGTGTTTCAAAATTCACCCCTAAAAATCAATTTTAAGTGCCGCCTAGCACTAGCTACTAGGAGTAGGAACAGAGTTGATTTAGGAAGTAATTTCTATTAATAACTTTAACTAAACCTTTAATAGAGTAAGCTTTAATGTCGATAGTCTTAAATTTATGGCAAAAAAATTATAAATTTTTCGGCTATTAAAAATATTCAGCTACGCTTCTCATAATTGGGCAATGAGTTATGTATAAGGAACTTTTCAACCCCCTTTCGGCTTTTTTTTCTTTTTGGAACAACTTGTACATGTTCCAGTGCTCCTGTGCCCTTCCACATAGAGAAACATATGATGTGCCTTCCGAAGCATGGAGGAGTTAGATCACAAATAGCTTTTGTTAGGCAGCTTTGCTTTCGGTATCGAAAACCAAAGCGCACTAACCAGAACGCCACCGAATTTCTCCCCCCGATTTAATCACTAAAAATTTTCAATCATCCTGAAGTATTTCATGGAGGATACATGCAGTATATGATCGTGCACAACAAATGGTAATAGGACTGGGAAATAGTTCTTCGTATTTTTTTTTCTTATTGCGCCGCCGCGGCGTAACAATATGTTTTCACAGTCGCCAAGTTAAAGTGGGCTTCGCCCACGTGTGCAGACGACACGACGAGCGATGGAGTAAGCGCCTCCTAGAGTAGAGGCCTTGGCAGGTCAGAAGAAGTGTGGGAAGACCAGCCCGATGATTGTCCGATGACATAAAGGAGACAGTGGGACCGGTCTGGCAAAAGGTGACAAACAATCGGATTAGTTGGAGTTGCGTATGCCTAACGGTGGGCGAACACACATTGTTATAGAAGAAGGAGAAAAGACTTAAAATGACAAATTTTGAAATATGCGAAAATTTCCTGGTATTTTAAGTATTCATAAAAAGTTATAAAAAGTCATATCCCGCAAGGCTATCATGGGCAAGAATAATATAATGTATTTATACATCGGAGATGAAATTTAACAACTCCAAAGTCAAAAAGTTATTTGTAGTCTCTTATTTAATATTGCATTACGAAGATATTTTTAGTACCTACTCAACACTCAATATTTCTTTATTGCATAGTACCATAATGTAAGTACCAGTAAGGTGGTATTATACAAGATAATTATATTTAGTATTTTTATCAACTGCGATAAACGCTAAATATATGTATTAGAGGTACTGGCGTTGAAAAATTGCTCTAAGGTCTTTATCCCAAATAATATAGATATCAAACAAACTAGCCTGAACCACACCAACCCCCTTATTCTTAGCTGTCGGTTCATGGATTCGATTCGGAAAGTAACGTCCAGTCTCGTTCTAATCCGCCGCAATAAAAAGTGACAGCAATAGAGATTACGTAATTCGTTTAGTTTTCGACAGTTTAGAATAAGGGGCTGAACGGCCCAGATTTTTACGATTTTTTTATTAGTTAATATTATCATTTTGTAATGAATAGCAGTACCTCTGGTGATTAGTATAACCTTTTGAGGGTTAATAATCAATATTTCATAAGCTACTAGTGAGCTACTTACTTATTTAATTGCACAGTTTTCCTTAACTTCTAATTTAAATATGTTCTACAGTACCTTTGGTATACTATATTTGCCGAGGAAATTACGATCAATTGAAGATTGTTCGTTTATACCTCGGTGATCAGTCTACAATATAATATAATTTATTTAATTAAATATATAAAAAATCATAAATCTATTACTAAAATTTTTGAGCATTATTAAATTTGGCGTAGGAATTATAAAATTAAGCAGTTAATCATTAACTGTAGCACAGCTGAGTTCGTTATGTTCTATAACTGTATTTGATTGAAATTATACCCTTATCTATGAAAATTATTTAGTTATTTTACAAATTGGTATCCTTTTGTAACGATCCAGAAACAACATGACACCACAATAAGTTCTAGCAAAGATAAAAACAGTATCTTCACTATAACCTACTGAAAGTGGCTACATGCACATATAATTATTTTTTGGGTGGTTTCACCACCTCTGGATAGCTATAAAACTCAAACATTATTCAAAAATAGAGTAGAATTCGTTATGAACCATTAATTTGCCAATTATATTTTTTGGAACTTAATCAGTGTTGGCAGAACCAGCTCCTGAAATTGCAATGAGTTGTCAACTGCTTTAGTTTTGAATGAACATTATTTCTCAAGTAAAGCTGCCAGTCACTAAAATTTGTAAGAAATATTGATGAATCTTTGTTTTGATGTTTTAATTGGATGTTAGATGTTTTACTAAAGTTTGCATTAATTATGCGACGCGATTGAGATTACGGTAGTTTACATAAATATTGCTGTTCCGCTATAAGCATCTAGCGCCACAATATTTATGTGCAATGCTCGTAGTTGTAGCGTTTTCTATTAAATTAGATCGTAGTCTATGAAGCTTAGGTATATTATTCCATCTTACGTATGCATTAAACAAGACATCCATTACAATTACAATACGAGTTTCTTAACATTTATATTGAAATAAATTCTATCTGACCTATCCAATCATTGTTTATGTTCTACTGCAATTTTTTCTACTTTGGCAAATTTAAAAACGCAACTGACACTTGAATTGTGTCTATTGTTCTATTTTAATCTGTGGTTCTCAAGATGGCGGCTCGGGCGGTGGCGGCGGACCGGGCGCGGGTGGCTGCAGCAGCTTGGCGGCGGCCGGGAACCCGGCGAGATCGAACCCGGGCGGCGGCACTATGCCTGCTGCCGTCGCCGTGCCTTGAAGGTATGCAACCAACCTGGAATACCACATTAGATAATTTTAACAAAAATGATTCCCCGCTGCCTGTACCTCTGACATGAGGTACAGGCATTAAGTATAGCTGGTTGTGAAAATCGTGTACCTCACCCCAGTGCATGGCAACTCGGCCCCTGTTGCCATTACATAAGTACAATGGGTGGTTACACCTCAACCGACCAACTCACACTAGTTAGGGGTTGGCACGTATACATAATGGGGGATATTCTGGGCATATTCTTTAAATTCCCAAACGTGTCAGCTGGTGGAATGCGTGCGTGGAAGGTTTATGGCACTGGCTTTCTCCTGCCCACCCGTCTATGCGGCTACAGGATCCTTTTCCCGCTCCATCTCCTCTGCCTGCGAGAACGAACTCTCGCAGGCAGTGGAGGCGGCATCTACCTTAGGGAAAATACTGTTCAGCAATATTATGAACGAAATTGTAATTTTAAAGTTGTGTTTATTTTTACAAAATATTTTTTATCGTTAATTTAACGCTATACAATAAAAGTTAAATATATTCCTACATTTTTCCCTGGTTCTTATTAGATAACGAGTATTCTAATGGCCAGTCCACAATGCCGTAACAAAACACTGTAACCGTGACAAGTACGCGTGTCTACTGATAGTGTGGACGGCATTTGTTACGCATACAAATGTCACGATCAGTTTTCCATCTCAAACTTTCATACAAAATATTTCAATCAGTACGTTCGCCAAAAATTGTACGTATTGATTGTCTCAGAGTGGGATAAGTGGTCGATGGGTTTTTGTGACGGGCAAATGTCATGGCTCAAGGGCCGATCCATCTGAAGTGGGAAACTTTCAAAGGATGTTCGGTGTGCGACAGACGTCCGCACTGCCATTCTTGTTACGCGTACAAGTTCGCGTGACATCGCGTTTGAATTTAGAATGGATGATGGATCGGGCAAACAACATGTCATGCCATGCGAAGCATAATAATACTTCTATGGTCATGCCTCTCTGGAACCTACGTCATACGTTAAGGCCACGATCTTTCAAATGAACCTATTTTTGTTGAGGTGGAATCAAATAATGTTTTTCTTATTCAGAAAAAAGATATATTGTTATTCTTAAACAGTTTTTAATTATTCTTAGACTCGAAACACCATCGATCATAAAAAATGTAAAGATAGCTATGTTTATTAAAAATTTTCAAGTTTTATTTGAAACATTATAAATAAAGAAATACGCAAAAAAATTGGAAATTTCACTGTACATACATACATTGAGATAATTGAAAGCTATATATCCCAAGATGTAATAGCTGCCGTGTGCGACTTCTTCTTTACAATGTCTTCATAACAATGTTGGAAGAATTTGTTCTGATTTCATTAGAAAAAAATAATTATATAAAATTTTCCCACGTTTTTTCATTTTCTTTTTGCAAGCATAGAGTTTGTTTACACCTCTGTCTTCCCCAAATGTTTTTTTTTGTTGAAACATATCTAAATTATGTTTCTCCTAACTACCTTCTAAGCTCCTCGAGCGCGCTGGCCTGCATGAGGATGTAGTTCTTGGCGAGCAGCAGCGTGGCGATCTTGGACAGCTTGCGCACGGAGGGCGAGTGCGCGTACGGGATAACGCCTCGCAGTTCGTCCAGGGCGTCGTTCTGGAATTGCATTTATGAATTTATTTAAGAGGTATGTTTTCAAAATATTTCATACTATTACGTTTTTTTATGATAGACAAGCTTTGAAAAAATATGTATCATGATACCATTGTCAGTTTTACTGTACCACTAAGTTTGAATAAAGCGTACAGTATGCTATCATTGTAAAAAACTTCACTATTTTAATTGCGAAAAGAATTTCAATTTTTATGTGTACGTACGTACGTTTACTATGGAAATTGACATTCATAACGAAACTAAAAAAGTGATGTTTTTTACAATGAAATCTTACTCTAGGGGCTTAGATCAGCAACAGGCTCACCACCCGTATATAGGAGGATGATATGTAATGTAAACATCCTTATATTTTATTAATTAAGACTTATTATAATGAAGCGATAATTACCAAATCGTGCATTCTTCTTCGTTCTCTGGCATTTATATTCAGGCGTACAGTTTTCCCTTGTCGCATTTTCTGTTTAGACTTGCCTTCACCCAATGCTCTGAAAATGTAAAACAGGTAATCTTATTTATTTTTCAATCAGGCCTTTTTCCCGATGGGGTAGACATAGACACCCCCTTATTCTAAACTGTCTGTTCACGGATTCGATTCGGAAAGTCACGTCCCGTCTCGCTCTAATTGGTCGCAATAAAAAGTGACAGCAATAGAGATTCCGTGATTCGTTTAGTTTCCGACAGTTTAGAAAAGGGGGCAAATCTGCACTCGTAGCAAAGTCTGTCACACATATTTCGCTTCCTCTACTCTCATTACTGACTTCATACATTTATTACTTTTCTATAAATTAAATTATGATGAGGCTCTGAATCTTTTAAAAAATGAGAGGTATTTAATAGACAAGCTAAAAAAACAGGGTTTAGGATTTTACTGTTTATATTAGTTACATTTTTGTAAGCGCATCACTCAAAACTTCTTCAATGAACAGAATTCAGTTAACCTTTGTATTGCTTCAAGTCAGAGTTAAAATATAGGCTCTATTTTGGGTAGAAAAAAAAAGTTTTTCACTATAGACAGTCATATAAATGATTCTAATTTCCACTATTGCAATTGCTTTATTTGCTTTATTTGCAATTGCTTTATTTTGCAATTGCTATTGCTTTGGAGCTGGTGGTTGCGAATGGGATTTTAAGAATTGTAGTGCATTTTATTTCATGAGGTATACCTTTATTTAAATGTAGCTTTTCATATTCATGCAAATCATTATAAAATAATACTCTTCCTGAAAACATAAATATCTAGTATAGATGTAAACAAAATGAGAGGCGGTAGTCGGTTCCGCACCCCTTGTTTGGTTTCGTCCCGGTCCGGGGCGCCGCGGAGCGTGGCAAGTGCCAAATAACTCTTCGGCCGCTAACAATGGCCCGGATTGAATAACCGGTCGCTAACTAGGGACGAATGGGGTGTTGCCCGGCGTAGAGCTATGAATTTGATAGAGCCGGCAGGTTATCTTTTTATGTGATATTAGTTTCAGTTTTCAGGTATTCGAAATGGTGGGTGAAGAAGTTTGTAAAATGTAATTATATGTATGCCTAATAGTTTTATGTAAGCTTTAGCTTTAATTTAAGCTTAATTAGGTTTAAATTTGGATTTACAGTGAGGTTAAAACAATTTTTTTCTCCAAGTTATAAACAATTAAAAAATAATAACTGTAGAAGGCAAAAGCCTCTTTGGTTTTCATTTGGGTAAAAAATTCAACTGGCGGCAGCTCATTCCCAAGCGAGATACTTAAGTTTCATTGAATTATGTGGCAGAGTAATAATGAACAGAATTTACAAACTGTCAATAAATGTTAATAAATAATGGAGTATGCAGTGCCGTGTCTAAACTGCAATAGGTCTACATTAGAAATGGCAATAGAAATCATGGTCATCAGGAACAAAGCACTTGCTCGGGGGTGCCGGTTCGGGAGCCACTCGCACAGATGTGCACTCTACATTATAATATACACTAATCTAGGCAACATGTGTGCATGTTGGATTACTTACTATATTTGTTAATAATAATTTGCGGTAAAACATAAATATTTACTTTTTTATTGTTATTATGGTTTCGTATTGATGTGCCTAAGCAAGGAAACCAAATAGATATCAAGTTGTATTTATCTAAGAAAGCTTCTGTAATGCTGTAAAGTGACCACTATAACCGTCTAATTAGACCTATAAGTTTTAGTAGAGGTTATTTATCTGTGAAATAATAATATACTTAGGTTTTATGCAAACGAGTTCTAATAACATAAGACAGTTTAAGCGGCTTAATTATGTTCTGATTTCAATCATAATTAATGTTTATATAATTACTTATAACTTTCAAACAAGTAGGATTTATGAATAATCAAGTTTATTTCACCTTACCGTATTATATTGGTATACCATTACGAATTTCTTTTTCCTTGATCTTTCGTTTCAGTAAAATTTGCATGCATGTTAACGATTACAATTATATGAAAATTAAAGAAATTTTGTAAGAACTAACCTCTGTCCATAGCTGGTGCCCGGTTCAGGCTGGTTCTCATCGGTGGGGTAGCAATGCTGTGGCGGAGGTGGTGGTTGGCCTCCTTGCATGTAGAAACCTCCGAGGCCAACAGCACCCAAAGGAGTTCTTCTACCCGGCACCGATTGCGGCGGAGAGTGCGATTCGCCCAGCGGCATTCCATCCCACGACCTTCGCCCTTCCATTTTTGAAATCACATTCAAACTTTTTGGAGATTAATATTTTTTTAAATTAAAAAATATAGTAGACGCGGAGCTAATGCCGCGGTGATGGACAACACAGTTGTGAGAGTAGACGCGGTCCACAGATCGATTGGAGCACGCAGCTGGGGCGCGCACCCCTCATCTCGGCATTGTTGGAGATGCATTTGCGATATAATGCGCGTATGACTGACTGTCGAATGCGACCGATTGTTCTACGAATCGATTTTAATCAGCGTCAAATTTATGTGGTTCGAATTGTATAAATAATATACTTGCTTTGACTTAATATGTAGAGATAAGAATGTGTCTCTTACAGATGAAATGTACTGAAACATATCTTCCGACCGGAACCATTATTATTAAGTTTTGGAAAATAAACTCCTTATATATTGGCTTTATGCTAGTACATAGTAATGTTAAAATTAGTGACATTGAATTCCATTAAATTTAATTCGGTTTTTATTTGACAGATTAATGATGTTACTATTGTTGCATTACTAAACTAAAAATCACTATAAAATGACGTCAAACTTCTGTAGTAATGGAAATTCCATGTTTACGATTCGTTTTAAGGAAAAGTAAAAATAACATGAGATATTTTCGTTTTTCTGTCATGGTTTGTTTGTTTTGGTAGATCGCAGTTTATGCGTAGGACGCGTGCTTAATAATAGTAGGTGAATTTTTAACGGTAACAAGAATAACAATAATTATTATGGTTTTTCACAATATATAATTATTCTCGCTCTGGTACAGTCGAGTAAGTTAGTGGGCAAGCAGTGGAGTTTTGTTATTATGAATTAATACCAAATGTAATAAAGTTATGGTCTTTGATAATTTTAATGAAATATTTAATTTTGACTTCTTTTTTATGGAAAATACTTTTAACTTTCTTAAGTTTTCAAATATAGCTTCTTAAAAACTCTACAGGTCGACCGCGAAGTATCTCGATTGTGACGACCGCGAAGTTGAACATGTATGGAAAACCAAGTATCAGCCGCGCCACTTCAAATAAATCGTTGGACACAGGTGCACCAGTTAACTTCGCAGTGCAGCGGCTAGTTCACTCAGTTTCGCGGGCGCATATGATTATACCCTAATTATCAATCCGTTAGCTCTTGCCAACCGTGTTATTATTGTGTGTTTGTAGGTTTTCAAATTGCTAATAATTGTGTAGATTAGTATCTTCGATTGCTTGTATTTCAAAATAATGCCTAATGTCCATTTGTAATTTTTATCAGTGACACATAAAGCGTTTTTTCACTCCTTTCATTTTCGTGCAATTTTTTATTTGCTACATGGGTTGTACAGTCAGAGCAATAATATGTGTACACATCTGACAGTTAGTGAACCTTTTTCCTTAAATTATATTTTTTTAAGTCTGACTTGATTAATATGTTTGGTTCTAATTGTACCTATCTGTTGTACAAGCCTTTAAGGTAACATAAAATAATACCAATTTTTATTGTACTAAGAAATGTTTTATTTATTAATATTAATATTAAAGCTACTCAATTCAATTTATTTACAACTTATTTCAATCAGTTCCGACTTCCTTGTAGTCTCTTAACAATTTTTAAATTACTACAAATTATTACAATACCACGGAGAAAGTATCCGTGTTCAAATGCGTAGTAAATATTTAGCCATTATAAAGTAATTGCAATCGCAAATTATTTTCTTTGAAAATACATGCTGAATACAACGATATTCTTCCACGCCAACCGGCTGTATTTACTATTTAAATGATTTTCTTCTCTATATGGCTATATGAAAATCTTAGAAAATTCCAATAATAAGACATATTTTAGCAGATGTAGGGGCTCCACAACTTCGTTTGTCATTCTTTGGTCTGTGGTAATGCCGGTTGACATGATTTTTTTTATAATAAGACAATCCATTTTAAAACTGAATTGTTGCAAAACATTTGATAAAATCTCTTTGGTCACCTTTTTCAAACTTGTTACATATTCCCAAACTTTCAGTGTCTTTTCACAGCCCTTATTCTATGACTAGAAGACGACTAATGTTTAAACAGTTTGACAATTATGTGAAATATACAACCACTTTAAGTGTACAGAGATGGAGCATTTTGTTTAACTACACGTTAGATTTTTGGAACCACTGTAATATAGCGCGACGAACAATCATACATTTATAGCTTGACATGGTCTGGCATTGTCAATGAATCTACCAAAGAAACCTTTATACATAAAAAATATTGTGTATACACAAAAATTATTGACTTAGTATTAAAATATCAATTCTCACTAGAATTTTCACACTGATATATAATTTTTAAACATGGTAGATATAGCAGACCAGATATTTCAATACATAAAGAGCGTATCATTAAAGTTTAAATGTAATAGACTCTTATACAAGTATGTTTTATTTCGATATTATCGATGTAAAGTTCGTAGATTTTTATAGAAACAACAATAGTAAACTTTTAATACTCGTACATATGAATACTATTTCCATGCAACAATTAACCTAATTTGAGACTTAATTTAATAATACTGTGTAAAAGTAGAAAATCGACATTAGAAAAATATAAAAAGAACAGTAGGCCGTAAAATGAACAAATTTTCATTATAAAATTCCTTCAATATTGATTTTTCTGTCTTCGATCGTCCTGTAAAATCTCGACTTTAAAAATCAGAGGACGTATTTGGATTAATGTTGATTTTCTATGAAAGTATAACTAATAAGTATTCTTAGGAAGGTGAAAATTTTCTATATATTTTAAGAACTCTGTAACAATATTTACTAATTCTATATTTTAATTTGAATCAACAAATAGCTATCACCTACCTATTATTACACATAAAATTTGAATAACCATAAACACATAATATCTTTGGCACATTTATTTGAATAGATAGGTATAATTTTGACCATTTTTCCTGATAACTGAGGTTAAGGTATAAGCGATATAAGATAACTTTTTATTGTCAAATTTTGATCAAACACCTATTACATTTACCAAATAATCAATAATCACCAAGCACATTCAGGCAACATCAAGCTGGAATCATTAAATTATGACTTATCAACTAAAGAACTTTGAGTAAAACATTCATACAAAATTACTACACCAGCTGAACTAGTTTTAATACATTCGTATAGCACAGCAAGTATACCTAGATGACATACCGGTTGTAACGAAACAATTGATAATTTGATATTTTTTAAGAATAAAAACTTCAAGTTTTTGACAAACTTAAGGGCCGTTATACACCACGCTTTCTGAACGCGCTGCAAACGCGAGCAAGGGCTCTTACTCTTCATAATCTGCACATTGAATACCGGTGTTTAAAATATATTTTACGCGTAATGAAAGTGTCCTTTCACAGAGATCATTAGCAGTTCAAATGGCCGCCGAGAGGGGTGCGGGCGCAGTGAACTTGGCGGGCACGGGCAGGCAGGCGAGCCAGCCTCCGGCACGCGCGAGGCATCAGCGCGAGCGGTGCGCCGGCGCCGCCGGTCAGGGCGCCGCCGCCGCGAGCGCGCGCGCCGGCGCCGGCACGCGTGGGCACGCCACCATCGAGCCGCTGCGGCTTGCTTGGTTGCTGTTTGTGGTACCACCTGGAAGTTAATTTAAATGTAAGTTCACGTTTAGATAACTAATAACTAGATTTTCTTAGCCAAAAAGCTGCCCTTGACTTGGTAGCAGCTCAAATGCATTGTTCTATAGGCTTGCATTTTGAGATACGAGTATGTGAGAGCCTAAATTATTGTGTACCATTTCAATTTTATAATCTTTATTGTTCTGGGATTATATTTGATGTTCATTAGGTCTCAAAACACAATACGATCGTGTGACTCTATAGTCACATTTAGAAATGTGACACATAATATGCATTGTTAAGCTCCAAGTAAAAACGAAACATACCAATAAGCGATCCAAGCATTTTCGTGACGGAGAACTTCCGCGTGCGTTGCGGCGTGCGAACCTCGGCGAGCAAGCGGTCCACGCAGCGGTAAAGGTCGCCGGAGTTGTCCGCTACGCTCGCTTCGCTGAAAGAAGCGCCGTACGTTGCGCTTAGCGTCTGCCCCTCCTTTGTGCTCACCTGTAACAAATCAAACACAAAATATTAACATTGATGATATTTATTGAAATGAGAAATCGGCAACTGCTTAATTTAGTTGATTTTCCCTTTGTGAACGGACAATGATATTTAAAGTTGGCTTCTGAAATATGCCGTGTATTTCCTCAGTCGCGCTAAGTTCGTAAATAACTAACCATTTAGTTTGCTTATATTTTATATAATATCTCTAAAACTTAGTAGTTTACAATGAATTAATGAAGCCTAGACAACAAAACTTTTCGTTTGAAATTAATAATAAGCTAAGTGATTTCTATATAGGATTTACTATAAGCAAATGAAGTTTCCCGAAATGTCCTATTATTTATTCGCTAGGGAGTTAGATTTTAATACGGATACTTTCCTTTAAATTACCAACGGCACTACCTCTATTAATATTCGAATACATATTCATTATTTGGGATTCGAACAAATGCACCTCTCTCAGGATAGTTTGAAACTGTAGTCTGAAACATTCCCGCAATTTATACTCGTAAATTGTTCGCGTTCTTAGCTGTCTATTTCGTATTGAAACAAAACTGTCTCCAACGGGCGACCTTACATGTCTGTGTCTCTCTACACAAAGCTTGGCGTTTCATTGTTAGAAACTTCAATAGCACTAGTATTCAGGCTATGTAGGAACGGGTGTCGATTTTAATGGTGGATGACAATTTTGCAAATATATCAGTTGGTTTTCCTTTCGTACACCCGGATGCAAACCTCAATTGGAAAATTGCAATAAACACCATTATGTAACCGTCAGTCACACTAGCCCTGCCAAACGTGTTATTAAAGCTTTCAATCACTCGTGGTTGACGTAAAATTAGCTAATATTGCGTAATATTCCATGAAGGAGACGCCATTGAACATAAATTTGATATATTGATGAAAACGTTATCGATTGATGAATGAACGACCGACTGAAGGTTGTGTGTACTTATGAGTAACTCAGGTTATTTGAGCAAGCATTTCTGTTATTGCGTATTATTGTAGCGCGGTAAAAATGCAATCCACGACACCTACTGCATGTACTGGTGAATTTTGATTTCTGTGTAGCAGCTCATTAAAAGAATACTACCAACCCATCTCTTCCCTTGGGCGTAAAAGGCAACAAATGGACTTAGAACTTCTTAATCATCGAATAGCTTAAAGCCGCGACGGGCTCACCACCTGTCACGCTGAGTGCAGTCGCAGCTTGGTGAAGCGCGGACTATGGCAACGGACTGCTTTTGCCGTGCTTTTGTCTAATCTTTGACTAACCCTTAGGGGATAATGATCGTGATTATATGTATTGGTGTTAATACCTTCCCACGTCTTCGGAGATAAGGCGTGATGATGTGTATGGAGCTCCACAGCAGCGAAATATGCAGTAACATGTATACAGTATAAGACTGACCTTTCGCAGGTGATCCAGGTCCGTTTTGTTCCCCAGCAAGGCCAGGGGCATGGGCGCGGTGGTGCCAGCCTGCCCGTGCGCGGGGCTGCCGCCCGCCGGCCGCTTCAGTGCCGTCAGCACTTCCGTGGCGTACTCGAAGCTGCTGCGGTCAGTCACCGCGTATACCAGCAGGCACGCGTCAGCCCATTGGATCTGTAACAACGTATAACGTCTTGTAAGTAAAGTTGACAAATTTAATCCGAACTGTGTTCTGTGATATTTTTTACATACGCAATTTTTAATGAAACGAACAAAACTACATAATAGTAGTGATTTTGATCCACTTTTTTATCTATTCAATAAAATAAACTGTTTTTGCAACTTAAAAGTACGAAATTTCAGTCTGTCAGCTGCATGAATTTCCAAGAGTTTATTTAAAATTATCTAAGAATATTCAATTATGCTGAATAATAACGGGCGCGAAGTTACTTTTCAACGAATCCGAATGATTAAATAAAGCGGGTGTTTCGACGAGTGTATTTTCAATCCGTCTGGTTAGAAACGCGTTACTATTTTAGTATTTTAAATCAACTTTTAAATCATTCGCAAAATATTTGCCATTAAAAAGTTTAACGAATATAAACATTTTTATTAAGTCTTTATGTTTTATACATACTAAAATGTTACTTAAATTTCAAACTGCTGAATTAACTACATAAATAACTATATTTAGATATAAAAGAGGGAAATGACTGGTTTAATGTGTTGTTGTAATAATATCAAAAGCTACGTTGCAGCAGAAAATGAAAACAAAATATTTCCGCTGCGCAGTGTGCGACAACAAAGGAACAAGCTCTGAGAGATTTTAACTGTACAGTGGCGATTTCTTATGTCGATAAGCAGTAATTAGCAAGAGAATACTTGCATTATCATAGATACTGAGCAGGATGCTCATATGCGACTAGACAGCGGCGAAGAATGTGATTAATTGCGTGAAGCCAACATTCCGTGGTAAAATTAGCGGGCGATTCAACGCTCGCCCACGACTCGTCCCGAGACAAATTTTGATTTGCGAACCGTCATTGCTAGGTAATTGATTTTTGGGACAATGGAATGCGACAGTGACAAAGATGTAAGCGTATTATTTCTGGGTTTCTTTGACATACTCCTCCGAGTAATCAGGTCCAATTTGCGAATTGTAGATGTAGCTATATGGTAAATTGTTTACAGAACATCGAGGAGAGGCAACTGTTCTAGTACAGACGTAATTTCTTTGCAGCCGAGGTTGGTTTTCGGTTGAATTATGTTATGTAATCGACTATAGTGGATGCAAAAAAGTTCGAGATGTTTGGAGTAATATTAGTGGTTGGAACGCGCAAAATTATAGACTTTAAGATTTGATGCACTTTTTAAAATTCTCAATAGTTTCCGAAAACGATTGAGAAATAAATATAAATGAGATACACATATTTTACCGTAGTAACTTTCTTTCAAAAATACAATACATTGTTGAATACACAAAATGGTCGAGGGGTTTAATGAACGGAAGTTTAGTCAAAATGAGGGAATCATATTACAATTGGAATTATGTTTCAACCTAAGTGTAACCATTTGTAACTACGGGCACCTCGTGGTCTCGGAAGCATGTTTGGTAGTCTTGTAAACAGTATGAGTCACGAGTATACGGGTCACTGGGGCGGCTTCAGCAGGGTTGGCAATAATGCAAACATCTGAACCAATGTTTGAATTTAATATAAACAAAGATATTTAATAATGTTTCCTAAAATATGTAGTATAATTTTTTGCACACACGTTGTATCCTAGTCATAATATTATTACTTCTTGACATCGCTGTGTTGATTCAAAGGTACATTATTCCCATGTTACTAATTGCCGGTTGATAAACAAGATATATAACCCGAATAGTGGCACGTACATAAATTTTGTTTAGACTTCAACCTGACTTTCTATTTACGGAAAAAATCGTGTTGTAAATCACACGTTAAAAGACCTTATTAATAAATTATACAAATGAAAAAAAAATTTAATGATGTTGTTCTTACAAATGAGACTTTACGACTTCAGTATTATATTTATATGGATTCTTTTGATGAATTTTGTTTTCGTAAAACCCGTTTTTTATATAGATGATGATACCTACAAATTCTAATACTGTATGTAGAAAATTCTTAATCCTATTGTTATGTTTAAAAATTGTTTAATCTCAAGGGACCATAAAATGAAAAGTTGTGTGTGTGTGGTGAGAAAACTATAATCTAATAACCTCAGCTATTTTTATGTTATCCTTAAAGACCTATTTATTTCAGTTTATTGTTCGATCAAAGGTCGCGGTTGTGAAATTTTGTTGGATTTCGAGAAGGTGATAGCACAAGGCCTGAAACTGCCCTTGTGATTTTAAAAACACTCTTATATCATGTACTATTACTAGTTAGGTACACCGATTGAACTGTCAGTTTATAACTAGACTTATTTGTAAACTTTCGATACTGCTGTGGTCAAAGAGAAGGCCATGTGTTTATGACCGCATAAAATGAGCTGCCAGATAATGAAATTGTAAATAGTTCGGCTTTAATTATTTGTGCCAGACCTTTATACTAGACCGATACATTGTTTAAAATCTATTAATGGTGCTAAGAGTAACTTTCTATGCATGAAACTGTGACCGATGACATTAATATGTATAATTCTTATATGCCCACCTGTTCGGTAGGAAATTTGTCAGAGTTAGATCCGGAGACGTCAATGACTTCCAGTTCCACAGGAGTCCCATTGATGGGCACCGTCTGCTTGTAGAGGAGGTCTGTAAATGAGGACATTCCGTTAAATTTTCTAACTAACATTAGAAAAATTAGAGCATGTTTAATGTAATTGTTAACACTCAGTTAACCAACCGTTGTATGGGTCGTTAGCTGGAACTCAGCTTATGGTTGAAGGAACCGAATTCGCTAGACTGAATATTAAGTTATGTAAATATTCCTCGTAACCTATATTTCAATATGGAATTTATTACTCTATATTGGTTTAATTTAAATTTGACAAAGACAACCTTTAATATAGATTCCTTCAAGTAATAGAAAAAAAAGCTTTAACTATTAAGGTTCTTTGAAAAAAATATAATACCTTAAAAAATTTAAAACTATGAGGTCTACGATATTCATTATAGAAATAAGAGTTTCTTACCTGTGTTGGAATGGTATTCGCCGATATACCGCCTTGTCAAGTATCTGACGATTAAAGCTGCAACAATGAACAATTTATTGAAAATATTTTCAATACACTCTTGTAGAATTGTATGCGAACCTTGAATACTTGTGAACTAGATCGTTGGGAAAAGTAGAATAATTGCGACTTAGTGAAACACAACTTGGTGATTGATAGCATCAAATATGAAATTGTTATGAAATGTTTCTGAACGAGTTATATAACAGAACGTAACGGGTCAGCGGGAAATGATATTACATAACCCGTTGGATCTAAATTGGGAAACCCATAAAAAGGCTATTGATCGTGTTAATTTTGTGGAGAAACACTTTTCTGTCAGCGAGCAGGTTGCAAAGGGTTAATTTTATTAAACTATGGAAGAGCGGTTTTCTTAAATAGGGTATATGTATATAGTCAATATAATTTAAAAATAATCGATTGTTTCACTATGTTTTTGTTTGTTCAAATATGAAAGCTTTTAAAAACATGTGATATTTAAAAAAAATATACCAAGACATTTTAAAAATCAGTCCAGATGAAACTTATAACAATAGTGTTATGACAATAACTAACAAGAATTTGGGTCGAGTGTGTGAAATTATGTGTTTTTATTAGACAAGGAATTCTTTCTTGACAGCAATTTGCTTGATAATATTTTGCAATACAGTATAAAGTAGAGCAACTTTGTTGAATACCAAAGATTTAACAAATAGATGAAATTTTAATTTCATGAAGAATTGTTTTTTTTGACGTCATTTTCCAATTTTGACGGAATAATGTGATCAATTTATTGTATTGCAAGTGAACGAAGATAAAATAAAAATCGTACGTCGATTTTACAAAAAAATTATAAACCTTTAAACTAGACGAAGTTTTCAGAGGTAGAGCATATATTTGACGTCAATGAGAATGAATATTTATATTACATAAGTATATTTTTATAATCTTTAGGAGTGAATTAAATTTCTAATTTATTTGTAGCAAGTGAAAGAATCATAAAGTCGTTTGACGTTTTTCGCTGCTATTTTTGTTTGCGGTTTTTGTGTGTTTTTCTTGTACTTACCAGACTTGCCAACTCGCGAGCTGCCGATGACGGCGATGCGCACGCGCGGCGTGCTCGCTCGCTCGTCCCTCATAGTTATGAATGAATGCGAAATCTGAAAAAAAAATCAAGGCTGAGTTCCCAAGAAAGTGAGTAATATTATAAAACTGCTCAAGTTCAACTCTCGGTGACAAAACATCTTGTTTTAAAGGAACTAAATCGGGTGTCGTTGTTGATGTCGATTTCGGGGAAATTTTATGCGTGTGTACAGCGTAAAGCTTCTGATTGTTCAAACATTAGTCATATTATTAGGATGTCAATAAAGCTATTTTTGAAATTTTACTTTGGATAAATATTGCTGGGAAAACTGAGGCACCGAGCTTACTAGTAATAAGTATTCACGTGGGGTTTTGTTTTCTTATAACAACACTATTTATAATTCTTCTTTTGGCTTTTTTAGCTCGAATAAGTTTGTTATATTAGTGTTTTTAATATTTATACACTATTTATTGCACAGACTTTGATCTATTACAATTTTATTATGTGTATGATAACCAAAAAGCTAGTAAATATGTATCATATAATCTCATATTTGCGCGCTACACCGAATGTGTTATCGTTCTTACGGTAGCCACTTCTCTGACAGCTCTTTGTTTGCAAAGTATTTTCAATTGATGTTTTCAAAAAGGTTGATATTATGTATACAATATGAGTAATACTATAATGTTGGATACACATTTTTATACGCATTTGACGAGTTCAAAGTATACAAACAAAACATCAAATGGAATTCATATATACAATCCTGGGTTTATGAGTTCCTAAGATTTTAGATACGTCTCAGTGTCGAATGATGTATGTGGGTATTATTCACACCAATACCACAAATATTATCATAGTTATCTGCAATGATAAGGTTCAAAAGAATTTGCAATCCCGTAGTTGCGTCAGCAAGTCTGTTAGCGAATACAGTGTTATTTTCATCAACGGAATAGTTCTCCGGTGCCAATTCTAATCGCTCTCTATCTGAGCCAGATCGTTTAATTGCCGCTTAAGCAGTTTCATCTCGTTCTCCAATAGGGCTGCCAGTTTTCTGAGTTTCATTCAAGAGTAACATGAAATTGTCACCGTAATTTAATGGAAAAGATATGTTTAGTTTTAGGCGTATATAAAATTAATATAAGTATCTTATTCTAAAGCCAGTTCATTTCAATCCGAGTCTTGAACTCATATCGAAATTGGACACCTATTTGAAACTTGACAAATTATCATTATTGTTATACTGCCGTCGTAGCCGTGTGATAGCGGCTCATTAAAAGAATACTACTAACCCATCTCTTCCCTTGGGTGTCGTAAAAGACGACTAATGGACTTACAACTGCACAACCATCCAATAGCTTATGGGGGCGACGGGCTCAACACCTGTCACGCTGAGTGCAGTCACCGCTTGGTGAAGCGTGGACTATGGTAGTGGTCAGCTTCTGCAGTGCTTTTGCCTAGTCTCTGACTCACCCTTAGGGGATAATAGTCGTGATTGTATGTATGTGTATGTGTTATACTAACTATAATGGGAACTACGTTCTAATGCTGGTAGTACCATCCCATAGAATGAAACATAAGTATTCGACTTTATGGTCTACCAGGCTGGCCAAATAAGGAACAGTAAATAATTCTTATGTATTATGAATCTTTAACAGCAAGTGTTTTTTAGCTGTTGTTTTGCATTTGGAATTAGTAAGAACGAACCGAATAGGCGACCCTAACCCCTCGCCGATTGGCACATTCACGGGCGGGTGACGTCTGCTCATTGGAAGCGCGTCACGCCGCTATTAGCGAGTATCGGAGCATCCCCGAGCTTCAATGGTTTATCGGAAAATTTTTGTTTACCTCTCACAATCAAGTGCGCTGACGACCGACGCTTGCGCTAACTAATCACTTGGTGCCACAGATTTTTCCATTTCACATTTAAAGCACTTGAAATAGGTGGCAGATTTCAGTATTTATACAAATGCACAACTGTTTGCATATTGGGTAAGGTAATTTTTTGCATATTTATAAATATCGATACTACTTTTTTTTATATAGCAGGCCAGTTCTTTTTTTTACATTTTTGATAGGAAAGCTCTTGGCATTTATCTCACCTGATGGTAAGTGACGATAAGGCTGAAGGTGGAAGCGAGCTTCACCTGTAAATCCTCAACAACTGAGGAACTGGATCTCACCTCTGATTGCCGGAACACAACAAATGCTTATAACATTGTTATTATGGCGACAAATTTAGGTAAGACAGTTGGTAGCTAGCCAGGCCGCCTTAGAAGCCTTACTACCAACCAAACCGAGCCGATAACTTCTGCCCCCATGGGGAATCGAACCCGGATCTCCCGATAAACACCCGGTGGTGGTGTGAACAACTAGACCAGAGAGGCGGTTTACTTGCAAGTACGGAAGATAGGCCGACACTATAGCATTTTACATATAAACATTAATTACATAGACCACGGTTGTACAATCCAGTAATGAGGCATGTCTGAATATTTTTAGACTTCGACGTCACTAGGCGTTTATAGGCACTGTTGGTTGAATAACCCTTATGCGGACACCTACACGCAGACGGCGCGCGACCCTCGCCGGTCGAGGCACCCAATGGTAATTTCCTAGTTTCAAATTAATTAGTACACTTTGATGTATTCATATTTGACTTTTGTTAATAGGCTTAGTAAATAATTTATAATATACAAAAGAAAATTTAATTTTCGATTTCGACGCTATTACGTAAATTTTTAACGAAGTACTTACAGTTGATGAAAGTTGTATAGTAAGTTTAAATAAAATGTTGATGATGATGAATTAGAAGTTGCTATGAAACGTTTTCTTATAATATTTCATTAAGGAGCATATTTCTTTGTAGGTTGTAATAAATTAGTCTGAAGCAAAGAAAAATTGGATATCTCTTGGCACTCGAGTTGCGAATTCTCGTGTTAGCCGACAAAATCGTTATAGAAAAAAATTGTGACGGTCGTCGTTTAAAAATAATCAATGTACGCAAATAAACACCATAATCTGATCCCTAAATGATATTCAGCTGCTAAGTATATCTGACAGAGATGAAAGTAGTTTTCTTTAAAATATTAATATTGTTTATTTTAAAAATCTCTCATAATAATAATGTCATCCATTATATAGGTAGGTTATAAATGTTGCGATTGGAGTAGGTAGGCATCTTGATAAATATTACATTTTCTGTAACCATGATATAACATATTTAAGAAACATTAAATCCAAAAATAAACTTAGTATTTCCTGTATAAATTTTATTATGTGTCACAGATTATGGGTTGCGAGGATATACCTATCAACTCGTAATATAAAAAAATATCAAACTGAAATCTACTTTTCAACACTTCCTTAAACTATTTGTATTTTGTTTTCTACAATTTTTTTAAAAGCATAGAGATTTAAATGAAATTAAACTATTACAATTGACAAGAAACGGTACATTTTTGAATTCGTAAATACTCCGGAAATTTTTTACCATTAATTATTTGCACTGTAATTTGGCGTGTGTTTCAAATCATTCTTTGTATTCATGTTTGTTCCATTACATTCCTTTGGCGATTGACAAAGCTATGTCTGGACGTCTATTTATATCAAGCTTATTTTTGTAAGAAATATATCCCAATTAAAACATCGTGGCTTACAAAAACCATTTCAAAAGTTTACCGAACTCTTGGTGACCAAAATGTTTGTTTACTAAATGTTCAGATTCAACACTAAAATTATAAAAATAGTATTGAAACGATCTGATGCACTGCTGTGTGTATTTGACAAAATTTTGCGTCGTATATTGGTTGTATATTTATTGGTGTAATAATTTAGTGGCCGTCCGGCGACGCGAGCGCGGCGTCAGCGCACGAGCCTGCGTACACGCGATACGTCGCCGACGTTTATTTACATTTGGCGCCACATTATAATGTTTCCTCGGTTCGCGAAATAAAAAATATCCGTCCAAACGGGCGTAGGTGCGCGAGAAATAAATTCTTGATACTTCGGACGATTTATTATTAAATCTGTTGACATTATGAACATTGTATTTAAATTTAAAAAATACTGTGGATATTCCTAAGCTCGTATGTACTAAGTAGTGTTTAATTCAAATACGATATAGGCTTGATAATCGTTTTAGATACCCATCTAACTGCATCATCATCGCTAGCGATAAACACACTCGTAATGGCAGATGGTTATCGGTAAACGCGACTCAGCTTACCTCCTAAAGGATGAAGAATCTCAATAGTCTTCGAACCCTGGGAAACTTGCTATCAAAACTCAAATCGTCATCGTCATCAGCCTATGTACGTCCCACTGCTGGGACAGACTTCCTCATGGAGAAACACATGAGGAGTATGGGCCGTAACACTACCACGCTGGCCCAATGCGGGTTGGTGGGTAGAAACAGTCACAAATGCGACCAGGACCAACGGCTTAACGTGCCTTCCGAAGCACGGAGGAGCTCGAGATCACAAAGTCTTGGTCACCCATCCAAGGCCTGAACATGGCGAAGGTAGCTTTGTTTTCGATCGACGTCAAAGTGCACTGACCACTACGCCACCGAGGTCCTCAAATTCGTCACCCTAATACAAATGAATATTAGAGGTGTTTCATAATAACTACAAATGTTACAAACCCAGCGTAATCGCTCTTAGACAACATACGGCTGAAAGAAAACGAACTCACAGCATGTGGCTCACGAGAGTATGGCACGTGCTTGGAGACACAGTAGCTACAAACACACGCTATTCCCGGCCTGAAGTGAATTGTCATTGGCAGCATTGAAATATAGAAACATAGCTACATCGACTTTCTGACAGACTTTTCTTTGTCATAATTTCTTTTTGAAGCTTGCACCAGGAACCTTTAATATTTACAGTCACGTGTAAAAATAAGTATAAACATTTGACACGTGACGGTCTTTGCTTCATTCTAATAAGAGTCAATAACTGTCAAATACATGTTATGCACGTGACTGTACACCTCCATTGTAAAATATGAACCTCCTCCGTGCTTCGGAAGGCACGTTAAGCCTTTGGTCCCGGTCGCATTTCTGACCATTTGTACCCACCAACCCGCATTGGGCCAGCGTGGTGGTGCTACGGCCCATACTCCTCATGTGTTTCTCCATGAGGAAGGCCTGTCCCAGCAGTGGGACGTATATAGGCTGATGACGATACAGCTTTATATCTAATGACATAGATTATCTAATGTTATACAAAGCAAATTTTGAAAATCGTTATATGATGTTATCTATCACATTGCGATGTTTTCCACAAGTTTGATCTTACTTTCATAGCAGAGAGCCCACGCGCTGATTCTGTATTCCTAAATAAATACTTCAATGTCTAAGTTATCTCAGGCTTCTTGGAGAAATAATTAAATGCAGAGTCACAGAATATTCAAGCCAAAGGTCACAGTTCTGTATTATAAATTCTTCGTGTGGGCGACGCCGATGAAAAATTCTTAGCTGGTTGTTTACGAACACTAAGCATGTTTAGGTGTACTGTCTCTTTTATACACCTTAATCTGTTGATATGTCCTACTCCTTATATACAGAATGTATTAAGTTAACTACGAAAAATTGTCGTAATTAGGTATGTTAAACATAAAATAACTATTCACAACTAAAAGAAGCATTAAATTAATCCTATCACCGTCTTACATGTCTTTCTGCAATTACTTTCTATTACTTACTTAAAAATTCTAGAGTTAAAGTCAGCTTAACTAAAAATAGTTCAATTTAATCTCGTTTTATTAGGATAATACGATTAAACTTTAATTTTATAGCAGTGTCTGAGCAAAGCTCGTACGTGGGCCGCCGAGACATACGATCGGGGCGGTGAGGGCTGACGTGGGTGTGGAGGACTACTAATAGTCCTTTTCAATCTGTGGACCTATTTATAATATGGTCGTATTTGTTTGATTTAAATGTAAGGTATCAGGAATTACTTTGCGTGTTCTACCTTAGCTAATGGAGTTCTTGTAAGCCCTTTGTAGGACTTAGAATAACTGCCCCAAACTAAAGAAATTATAATACCAACTGGCCACAACATTGCTTTGAATCAGGCAAGTTTATGGTAAAAAACTCTCTAATTAATCTAAAATCCTTTTTGGTAATGCAGTAAACGTCCAACATAACTACCTAAATGTTACGCAACGATTCCTATTACGAAACAGGCGTTTTAAGCGGTTTTCCTTGTAATATCAATACATTTTGGATTACCTACTGCTGCGACCCCTAAAGCTTTAAATAGAAAGGACGAGGCCTTGACTGCTAACCGTCATATTTTATGATCTTCGAGACTCGAGGCCACTCGAGGCCTAGCCTTCACTGGCAATGATGTTCAAGGACCGAATGACGTCATTGTCCTCGGCCTTGATATTAAAATTCTAAGAACTCGTGAATGTTACATTTGTATCAATTGCTTTTATTCACAAAAGTCATTATTCTGATATTATTAATTGTACCCATTCAGATTTACGCAATGAAGCAGAAAGTTTAATAAAGGCTCCATAATATTGTCATAAAATTGGTATTATTATGTTTAATGGAATCCTTAATTCAATACCAATCATTCCTAAAAAGCAAGAATTATAGCTTTAACGTTACGTCAATTATATTAAACTTTTATTAGTACTTGTGGTTATTTATCTACCACGTAAAAAAATTATCAGACGGTATGATAATAACTTACTTCTAACTGTATGGCAATATGAACGATTCATAGAATTCATATAGAATTCTAGAGTATTATTGATAAGTATACCGCAGTGGCCGATTTGACACAGATATGTACTCGTATCGTAATTAATATTCTGTTTGCTTTGTTCTCCATTACGGAAGTAACTGAAAATACGGTTACGCCAATTCACATATAAGATACATTACAAAATAAGTGGGTAATATTGTAACAAGACATAAACGTAAAAGAGGGTATTGCGATGCAGGTTAATACAAGTTGTAATTATTACAGAAAGTTTGTTTGAAAGTGTGTAATAATAACAACACAGGAAGTAAACCTAGTGCTCTATTTCTAAAGCACTAGTACTCCTGTTTATATCTTAACATTTTGTTTATCTTCCTTAGTTTTTTTATCTTCATGTATTTGATAATAAATCGAAAACTGAGTTAGAACATACCATAAATATTTTTCTTGAGTCAGACGCCTTTGTTTAACAACAGTACTAAATTAATACACCTTTGTCGAGTAATCCAATGTTTTGTTGAAATCCCTTCTACAAATCTGATAATTTCTTTTCTCCTTATAAAATTTCCGCAGGTCAATGACTCTACCGGAGAAACATGTTAATGTTTGTTTTACTTTTCATGTCTAGTTTATAGACATAAAACTACAATTTTTCACCTACCACTTACCAGTTAGAAGTATGACAAATGCATAATAATACATTATTGCTCCAAAAAACTTTGAAATAGGTTATGAATGAGATCTTTATGTAATTAAACATAAGTTAAAAGAAGAGCAAAATTGATAAAGATTGTATTCAATAAGTTGAAGAAGAGTAAATATTGAAAACGTGCATTTTTCCATATTACTTGTACTTCCTAATTAATGATCAAGAATCTCATTTTGATGTTAAGTTATATTCCGTTGCGACCTTGCACTATGTCGAGTAATACAATGTCGGTTTTCATCATTCTTATGCTATAGACGTGAAATTGGAGGAAAATTGCCGCGCAAATGGAACTCCATCATAATGAGATTGTTAGTGCATCGCACGGTATATTGGCTTTGTTCCCAACTGGGTTATGCCATTAGGTGAAATGGAAAGTTTTCAGTTTAAGGTGTTGTTGTATATTCCACAGGCTTTTTCCTTGTAAATTATTATTGTCTATCTCTTTATACCTTTTACACGTTGATTGTGCCGAAATTATAACCTATTAACACGCAACCGCGCGCCTATTTTATTCGCTTCTATAATTTAACTGGGATACGCTTCCACTAGTCGACAAACAGTTCATTCACAGAACAAATTGTGATGGTGTAAGAATATATAATTGAGAATAAAAAAAACCCAAGTTTAGGTATTTGACTCCAGTTTCTTTATTTTCAATGCTATAAAATTATAACTCTTTGATATGTTTCGCTTAAGTTGTCAAGCTTAGAAAAGTTACTAACTGTTCAAACAAACATCTGAATTTCAATAAACAAATTGCTACTTCCGACATCAGTTAGATAAAGTTCGTTTTCTCTTAGAAAGGTTGTTGACTTCTGAAGTTTCTGGGATCAAGGAAGGGTGCCCATTAGGTGAACATAATCGTGGTAAAAATATAACTTTGAATTCAAATTTAACCCTTCAACAAAAGTCTGTGATTACCATCGTAATTCTCAGCTCTAATAAAAATTAAGTGCCGCGCAGGATAAAAATACTCGATCAACACATGTAATCCCATTTCTAATTACTTATTTCGAATGATTAAAAGGATAATCAAAGCAAGTATTAATATCGCGAGTACAATAACCCAATTAATTATAATTTACAGATATAATTAATTGTGTAATCTTAGGTGCTTAATCTCAAAGGCATCCAATCCAGCTCCAGTTTAATTAATGCTATTCGTATATAAAATGACATATCTAGTAAATACATAATGCGAAATGACCTGGCGTTACCTTCAGACGTGGGTCAACAAACTCAGTCATATGTTTGATGATTTAAAAGAGATTGAAATACTAAGAGCTTTTAATTATTTTATTGCTAAAATACAGAAATAGCCATATACATAATATCAATAATAACGATTACTTTATTATTTCGTGCCAGTACACATCATCTTGAAAAATTATTATTATTAGTAAAGGGAGGAAACAACTTGCTCAGTTTCTTGCCTGTTCATCCCAGAACAAGGATTCCTGGTAGCTGGCAAGTGGTTAGCGTATGTTGACGTTCAAAGTGTTTTAGGCGGTCACTATTTAGGTTCGATACGCAAAGGTGAATGTGTTTGTAAAAATCTAAATCGAATTTAAACTATTTGACTATGACATGATTCACACATTATAGTCTCTGTTATAATTATATCATATCTAAGGTGTAATGTTTTTGATGTCGATGTCCTGGGTTGCAGTGACCTGCTGACCGGGTCACCCAGTTGTCTCACCTGGGAGCAGGAATAGCTATCTGATGCTTACACCACTCACACAGTTACCAGGTGACCCATAAACAAACACATGAACATTTTGCAAAAACAGTCAAGACATTAAGAAATTGGAATTGTGTATACAAGGTTTTTTAAACTGAAATTGAGAATTAAGTTTTCTCAATCTTTAATGTAGCTACAGATTTATAAATTTGTTCAAACTAAGGCAGTGACCTAGTGTCTCTTACAATGGCAAGTAAACTATACTTTATAATCTGTTACGCATATTGCATATACCATCTTTGTTTAAAGTAACGATTGCTGAAGGTAAAATATCTCGGACCCTGAATACTAAAAATCTAGTTCATATAAAATATTCACTTGTTACAATGAAAACATCTTCATAGACACGTGCTATAAACATATCATTAAAGCGAAGGACTTTCGCGAGTTCACTACTAACATTTTATGAAACACACGTTGGAAAATATTATTATTTATTAATACAAGCTCACTTGACCTAATAATTTTTTAGAACGCTCACTGAATCAAGTACGTAGATTCAATGTTACTCTAATATTTACTTCCAGTATATAAGAGAGTCATTTAGATACAGTGGAGTACAAAAATATTTATACACATTTTTGAGGTGACAATCTTTAATAAATTATTTACTGTCAAACGTGGTCACAAGTTTTTGGTGTTGACTGTATAAACAATACGACAGCGAAATAAAGGACTATAATTAATTCGTGCTCTAGTTTTGTGAATCGGGCAAATATCTGCGAGAGGAGAAATTAAGCTTTAGGCTAATTCGTTTTGCATTAAGAAGAGGCCTCGTATAGTTTAAATTAAATGATATGATATCATTGAGTATAAATTTAGACGAAACGAACAATGAATTCATTAAGAATAGGCTCGTATAATTTTCATTGATTGACATGGTATCATTCAATGAAAACTCAGACGAAATGAATACTAAATTTTCCACGAAAATAATTATTTTTGAAGGTACTTTTAATAAAAACGAGTTTGTCTATGTTAGACACATTGGAATACTATTTTAGATAATAGTCTGTATGCTGTAACTCTTAACTATGTAGTTGTCGCCAGGTGTATTTAAGGACCCATACTGCATCTAGTCTTTCAAGATTCGGGTGGCGGTTATTTTATTAGCACCCTCGAATCATTCGCACCCTCTTTGTTAACTATAATATTAATAATTAAAGGTGGTAATCGTCTTAGGATTACATTTACTTTTAATATTATTGGGCCGGAAGAGTCGTATAAACTTGCTGTGCGCTCGAACTTGACCTGTTTAAGCGAACAATAATATTTCAACCCAGTTAAAATTGCACAACGTTCGCTGACTCATTCGCTGAGGTTCTAAAGTCATTTATATTTAACTCATAATTTGGCATTTATTCTAAATAAACACAGATTACAATAAACTATTTGCTTAGTAATTAATACATTGTTAAATATTCGAAAGTTACTCAACATAAAGTCTTTTTCAATTGTACTTTCTATACTAAAGGGTTGATCAAACCCAACAAATATATCTGGATTTATGAGTTGTTATTTGTTTGACAATATTATAATGATTACAAAGGGACACGTCGTGTTTACGATACATTCAAGGTATTGACAAACATCAACAGTACACACGTGGCACAGTAAATTGAGGCAATTTGTTATCGTAGCTGCGAACAGCGACATTTTTGAATAGCAAAGGTTGAATTCGATGGCTCAAAATACACGTGCCTGGCGAATATAATTATTTAAATAGTAAAATTACGCCGCGAGCCACGGGAAAATATAACCAGCGGGGGGTCTTGTGTGTTTGGGCTTCACTTTGCTTTGAAATCTGTTTAAAAAATAATAAAAATTCAGAGTTCAGAGTATTTAATTTTAAAAATGAAATCTTGAATGACCATAATTTCAAGAAGATTTCGTAATAAATAGGGTACTTAGTAAAGTAATTGTTTAAAAGAACTGCAGTAAATAACACTGTTATCATGATTTATTAGACTTTGTTTAACGATAAAAAGAATGTAGATTTGTTATCGGTCGAATATCGATAATGATGGACGCCGTAAGCAGACGTTATGGGTTCGATATTGGCTTCTTGTGGAATCGTTGAGATTTTCACGTAATTTTCTGCCGCGCACCATTAAAGTGTGGAACCAGTTGTCGCCAGTGGTAGTACGACATTCAAATTTTCAAGAAAAGAGCTTACAACTTTCTAAATGGACGGCAACGCATTTGTGACCCCTCCGATGCAAATGTTTATATGCGATAGTAATCACTTCTTATCAGGTGAACCGTCTGCTCGATTGCCCCTATTATAAATCCAGCCCTCTCAGCATGAACACTTAATATGATATCTATCGGGCTTTTATCACCTTCAACTGTGAAATCACTATGGAATTTGACAGTTGGGCGTGATAAAAACGCGATTATCATCATATCGCGGTGCTCATGCTTTTTAGGCAGATGCGGATATTGATATCGAAAGCAAATTTATAATTGTTTTCGCTCAAGATATGACTGTTGAAGCATAAGTTGAATAAAATAACGCAATTTTAGTTATATAAACATAACAACGATACCTACATACATATAACAGTTATATACCTAGCCTAAACATCATTAGTGTGTAATATTTTTATTTTTAAACGCCAATTTGAACGAATACGTAACATTTTGTTTTTAAAATTTTTGGATTGTTTCCCAAAGAAATAATAAGTACTTTCGATGGTTTGATCTTTATATGTATATCAAAATTTTCTCTGTAAACTATTTATTGACAGCAAATTATAAGGCTGAAACTGGGTCACGATGAATAATTTATCTTTACAGCTTTATAGCAAAGTGGTCTATGATTAGTATAACTTTTCTACTGAAAGGAAAGCTTGACCTTTCCTTGTAAGCCGATTTGTGTTATATTTTAGTCCGAGCTTAAATAATATATTTCCATAGTATACGCTAATTTTGATGCACTAAAATATGAATATGTTAATTGTACAAATTTTTATGTTCAAATATTTATGTTGTGAGACTATTAATTTTAAAATTTTTAATGTAAAAGGTAAAGTAAATCACAAACGCAATGGATTCAGAATATTTCTTATCTATTACTTAATAAAAAAAACATTGCGCAAGTGTTAAATTACACGCTCGTGTTAGACAGACAGGCTTATTTCTGCGCCCGCGTAAACCCGCGGCGAGACGGTAGCGTACGCGGATGCTTTGAATTCTTGGCAATGCATGGTGCAATGGACTCTGATCAATGTTACGACCGTTTTTAAGAGCGTTCCGTTGTTCCAGACACAAAAAAGCGTATTTGGATGTACGTTCTTTTCTTTTATTAATTTAAAGAGTCTTCGTATTCATATTGTGACAATTTTACAAAATAGAAAATTTGCTTTCAGAAAAGTTTCAAATTCAATTAAATTCCCTTCCATAAATTATTTAACATACAAAATTTGATAAGCCACACGCAAGGACAGTATTTGCCAATGATCCAGCCGCAAAATTACCATTTAAATTTATTCTCTATGTCACATACTTCTCTGCAGATTAGTGTAATTGCTCTGTGGAAAATGAGGATTTACGAGACTGGTGTTAATATGCCGGTTTGGCATGACCTTAGCAACAAAATGGTCCTTCAAAATTGTTTTAGACGAAATATGTGATGCTTGAAAACTATTAATGACAGCGAAACCTTTAAAGAGACAAAATATTTTATACTAGCGACTTCTTATGTCTGTAAACATGCAGGATCAATTGAAATTACAACTTATGTTGTTTTTTGGATTAAAAGATAAAAGTAAAGCAAATTATCGTAATTTTCAAGTATTTAGATATTAAAACGCAAATGAATATGACCGGAACAATGATTTAGCTTAAAATATGATTTTAGCGACATCTGCGACGCATTCCGCAATTCGTGTTCACTGGCAAGGTTCCATTCCTCGTAAATAATTTAGTATTCAAAGCGGTAACAATATCAAAATGTTATTACTTTGGTGTAGAAGACCAAGATAATTATATTGTACCAATTTTAACCAATTAGCGGCCATGATGTTTGAGAAACTTCGTCTGTTTCAACTCTGTATCATCAAATACCTAGTTATTTCTACATCTTTGTGTTGTCTTCCCTATGGTAATTTATTACTAAGGTTTCACTTATCTGTTGCGAATTTGCGATATAAATAATTACATTTGTGTAGATTGTTATAGAAGTTGAGTGAAACATCACCCTATTGGTTATAAATTGAATTAAGTAATTGTACCTACTCAGAAGAAATTCAACATGTTTCAAAAGCATCCAAAAATATTTTTGTCCTTAAACATTTCTGAAGCTAAAAAACTTTCCAAAGTTTCTATTGAAGAATTTTTAAAGAAAGGGTCGTTTGATGAATGTTTTTTAGATACAGAAAGAAATTGAAATCTAAAAGTTCGTAATTGACTTCTCAAATGACTGTTGCTACCTCGGCCAGCAATTAGCGCCCATCTGAAGGTGATTGTTCCTACTAATTGGCTGCTGCGTTATTACCTTCGTTAGAGGTCTAGTGCGCAACTTGAACTTCTTGCGTAATTCGAGGTCAGAAATAATTATGTACATTCCATAATACCCATATTATTTACTTCACTCTGAATTCAGCTGAAATGTCTGAACAAATCTCAAATTGCATTCTTTTTGGAGTATAATTCATATGAACATAAAATTTTTTTTTGAGTAAGGTACCTGGACATTGTTCTTGTTAGACATTTTCTCAGAAATCATGAAAAATAAATAAACTTTGATTTGATGATTCTATTTACATACACATAATTACATTAAATTTCTGTTAAGAGCGCTTCCAACGAAACGATGAATGGACAAACTTTAATAAACATGTCTCCTGTATTCGTCCTCAGCTTATATACGTCCCATTGATGGGCACAGCCCTTCCTCATCGAGAAACACATGAGGAGTATGGGCCGTAACACCAACACGCTGGCCCAATGCGGGTTGGTGGGTAGAAACGGTCGCAATAGCGACCGGGACCAACGGCTTAACGTGCCTTCCGAAGCACGGAGGAGCTCGAGACCACAAAGATTTGGTCACCCATCCACGGCCTGACCATGGCTAAGGTAGCTTTGTTTTCGATCGAAAGTCAAAGCGTGCTAACTACTACGCCACCGAGCTCCTCAAGTCTCGAGATCTTGAGTATATTATGAAATAATTGAACATTACATTTTATAAAATCTGTGTGTGAAAGAATGTTTTATTTGGTAGTTCTTTATGAAAAAATAATTTTAAATAGTTGGTATATTTGTTTCACCGTGTGTATGTACGATATTGCTAACACATGCATATTAATAAAATTTTTACTAATATGTGGCTAATTAATTGGGATACGTATTGATAATATTCTATTAAAATCTTTGCTATTACGGTTTGATAAAAAATGAAACTGGATGATATCATCCGTCATTGTCTTCTCTACTACCTGTAGCTGTATTCATTGAGATAGTACATGGAGACAGGCTCGTCCTTAGAAGACGTGGGCGTAAGCTCGATTCTAATTTGCCCTCTGTATGATAACTCTCATTTTCTGTTGTTAGGAGCTTTTCCAGTGAAGTAAAATTAATTTTATTGAATTTATTTGTAGAACCTTGCAGTATCCAACTTGTAACATTAGTGCAAAAATATTCGCCCTCAGGCCTGCGTATTTTGCCAATTTAATTGGCATATTCATGCTTTTTAACGGAAAGAACTTTTCCGTTTAAAATGATATTACTGTATTTTAATGTATGAAAAAAACCAAATACAAGATCATCCATGATCCTAGTGTTTCTATTTCTTCCATCTTCTAAGCACAAACGAGATGCAAACTCACCTGAATAAAGCGCGGCCGGGGGACCGCTACAGGTAGCCAAGCTCCGACCCGATGGGCTTTGAAGCACAAACGCAAAACAGTCTTAGCACAGCACGGATTTGCAAACAGTGTTAATGTCGCTGTATTCAGCAGGTATACTAGACAAACCGGTGCACAGAGCGACGTGGATCGACTCCGAGTGCCTGGGTATGACTGGGCGGCGCGCAGCCGTCCTATCCTATATATACGAACACCGCTAGCCGCCCGCCCTCCGGATGTTTTAATGCAAAAATATCGGGAAGAATTCAGAGCCCAATTTTTGCTGTCACTGTCTTCGCTGACACAATGAGAGCGTTGATCTCTCATCTGCATACACCAATGGTCACATTTTTTGGAAACCCAAGGGGGTTGGAATAATTTTCGTGATTAAATCCAGAACCGAACTATATTCTATGTGCGACTTATAACAGACATTTTGAGAGTTTTGATCTTATCTACATACATCAATGACTTTTTTTTGGAGCGTCCTTTTTGATTGAATCAACCCTTAGGCTATGCGAGCCATTTATGGGTCCAGCATTTTTATGTTTAACCTGTATTTTAATGTAAATTTATAACGAGTGTTACTATTGTCACAAGCGGCCATATGTTGCATGTTTGCTCCTTGTTGTTTTAAGAATGAGGCTATGATCGTTAGAAAGATTTATGTAACTTGTGATAGCTAGAAGTTTTAATTACATTTCTTACATAAATCTTTTGTGGAAGCGCTCTATTATAAATTGAGGTGGAAATACGACTTTCTATTAGACATTTTCCTTTGAATTATTGTTGAATCCTGTGGGTCGACGTTATAATTCTTTGAGTTTTTCAACTTAATTTAGATGATTAGGCCCTCGTCACCTCAGAATGGGGGCAGAAGGTTAATTGTATTATTCAAAGAAGTTCTATGGGAAATAAAATTTACGTGAAAATAACACATTATTTTAGAAATTGCCAGAATATTTTGAAAAACATTGAGTTATGCTATTCACGTTTCAAAGTAATCCTTTTGTTAATTCTAATCGGAGATCCGGGAAATTTTGCCGTCGCGTCGTCGGTACTGCGAAGTGGTTTCAATCCGATTACAATGTCGCAGAGTGACTTTCGCTATTTTGTTAGCTTTACTAGGAAAATGTTATAAAACTTTTAACCCAAACTGATACTGTAATGAAAAATCTTAATTGTGTTTGATGGTAATTTATGCCGCATTTTCATTTAGTCTAAAGCATAAAAATACATTAGTGATTAAACTTAGTAATTTGATGTAGTACAAATACAATAAAGACTGAAATAGGATAGAACTATTTGAAAATATAACAGAGTAATGTCAATAATTTTATTTATCGGTTTTCATCAATTCGGAATATCGCCTATTACAACACAATAGATATGCCGGCAACACAATAGATTTTGATATTGTGTTTGATTTGTTTATTAACACATTGCAACAAGTATTTCTTTGTTATAGTTACATAATCTATATGGACAAGATCATGAATGTGATTATTAGAGAAATTAGAGAAGCACGAGCAATATTACCATGGTTCGAACATGTAATGAGGAAGGATGGAATTCTTTGTTCTCTTGACAATGCATACTGTAAAATCTTTCAAAAACAATTATTATATTGTAAAGGGAGGAAACAACTTGCTGAGTTTCTTGCCCGTTCTTCTCAGAACAAGGCCTCCTGGTAGCTAGTGAACGGTTGGCATAATTTGACATTCATGAGAGTATGTAAATACCTACATTGAATAAATTTTTTGACTTTGACTTTGAAAGCCATAACAAAAATGCTAAGTATGGATATAGATAGGTCTAGAATGATAGGAAGACCAAGAAAGCGATGGATTGAAAGTGTGAGTTCTGATATGAGGAGAAAGGAAGTGGATGCTGCGCTGACTAGTGACAAAGGAGAATGGAGAAGGAGGACATGTTACGCCGACCCGAAGTGGGGAAAAGGGCAGAAAGAAGAAGAGTTACATCGTCCGTCCGTCCTCAGCCTATATACGTCCTACTGCTGGGCACAGACCTTCCTCATGGAAACAAGCACATGAGGATTATAAGCCGTAACACCACCACGCTGGCCCAATGCGGGTTAGCGGGTAGAAACGGTTGCAAATGCATCGTGCCTTCCGAAGCACGGAGGGATTCGAGATCGCAAAGTTTTGGTCATGGCCAAGGTAGCTTTGTTTTCGATATCGAAAGCCAAAACGTACTAACCATTACGCTTTCGAGCTCCGACATAATCCATATTATGGTTCATGGTGTTCTCTTCAGTTTGACCTTCCAGTTTAGCACTGAGAGCCCTAAGTATTTCTGTTTCAAAAGGTCGCTTCAAACCCCGATACTCTATGAATATTCAAAAGCCAATGCAATTAATTATGTTTGAATATGTAAACGTTTAAGTCCTTTTATAGAGACAGTTAACAAACAATCAATATTTAAAATAAAATGCTTAAAAGAATTAATCAAAATTGCAAAAGGTTATTGAACGATACAATGAATATTAGAAAACATATATAAGATTTATAAAATACATAGAAATAGATACATGGACTAAGGTAAGGTTTATCATGTAATGTCTTTTAAGGAGACACACAGACAATCGTGGAATTTCAGTATAGAAGAAAACATTACAAAACATAATTAAGCTGTATATCTTAGATATAAAAAGTATTATGTACCTGTGGTTTAAACTGCTATGAATATTTTTTTCTTAAGACGCACATTGTTGTCGTCATAAATGTCTATTATAAGTGGGCTAAAGGTAGAAACGAGTACCTATTTGTAAAAAGAACTATGTTTTTACCATCTCCGTGTCTAATTCGACAATCTTTTGGGTCTAGTATTGGGTCTGGTCTAGACAGGGAATTATACATACCGTGTCCTCTTTGAAGGACACTCTCTTATCGCCAAGCGATAAAACGAATCGAGCACTAAGTACTTTCATATCTATTTTTCTATTGAGTCGAATAGCAACAGACTTAATTGTAAGAGATTGAATAAACTGTCATACACATAACTTTTTTATATTATTGTGTAACAGAATTGCTAAGTTAGAGACACACATAAATAGATTTTTTGATAACCAAAAAATAAAATATTTTGAGGCGAGGGAGACCAAATTTGTAATATTTTATTGTTTTGTTTTAAATAATGTGTTGTGTGTACTAAGATTTTAATTGGTATTTGTAAATATAAATCGTAGAATTACAGTCCAATCAAATAAATTGGCATCGAATTTTCTATAACTTCACTAGACTATAAAAATTGTGAATATTTATGGAGCGCAAACATTTCCCGATGAGAAGTGGGTGTATTCATTGTTTTTGGTTCAAAAACTTATTATTTATAATAAATATTGATATCCGCCGATCATTGGCCAGTCGGTATATACTATGTTGTTTATAGCGTAATGATAATCACATAGGAACATGATTTAAACCAAAGAACACCTTCGCCTTGCCAACTGTGATAAGCTACACACACATTACACAACATAATAATTTTCACACAGTACTTCGTCACTACAACATCGTGTAGGACGAACATGATCATTTCATGTCCAGAGCTGTTTCTCACCCATGCTTCTATTTAACTGTCAAAATAAGCGATAATGTTTGCATTCCTATAGTACTAGTTACATCTGGTGCCAAACGCGGAAGGCATTTTCCAAAGTAATGTTTACAAAAGTTTTATAGTTTGACCTTCGATATCAGATTTTTTAATACATTTAAACACTTTTACGCTTTTCTTGGAAGTTATATTAATTCATTTACTGTTAGCGTACATCTGATGTTTACGGTAGTATAGAAGTAACACGGTACAGTTTTATTGATTTTGAGTTCTGTCCAATAATGATTGGTAGCGTCCAATGACTGGAAGCTTTCCTTATTTCTAAAAATTCGGTACATCGCATCCCTATAAAAATAAAAATGAAATCTAAATTTGAAGTTAACTTACTTGTAATCAATTTTATCATATAATACGAAGTACGTTTAGTCGTTTCATGGTTTTCAAGGCGTAAAAACTTTGTATAGGCGTAACTCTGATGGAATTATGGAGCTTGTTTTATTTATCACTTAATTTAAATTTATGTCTTCAAAACAAGGGAAAATAACCAATATGACAATATAATTTACTAACAAAAATATTTCATGGTTTTAGGCCTTGTTTCAAAGGCACTTATTATGTTCCACTGACTATTTCCGAATAATCGAACGTATTAACCGGTAGATTTAAACCAAAAACTTGTCAAATTGAAATTAATTATTGCATAATATTTAACAGCATGTAATTTTAAGCTCTCAGTAACTTTTACTGCGTTTTCTTGGAATCAATAGAATATTAACTGTTTTACTTCGTTTGTTGTGGGTTTTTCAATATTTTTGGTAAAACGTAGTAAGTAATTGTATGTACTTACGTTTTTTGAGAGATTTTGTTGTAAAATAAAAACTTGATTGATTTCTTTCGACGAAATCACAAAATTAAGTGTTACAAGTACGTAGCCTTCGTTTTTTTAAAATAAAATAAAGTAAATTATCCTGTAGTTCAACTCTCTGATTTGGTGGATTTTTTCAAGGGCCTCATTCGGTATCAAGCGCTCGGAAATCATACTCGCGTTCAGCACGTAATGCGAGTATTATTTCCGGTGCTAACATTTGCAAACGCGTATCGTAAAACGTCCTGCTGTTCAACAGGGCCGCGCACTGAATAGATGTATGGTTTCATAAGACGCGGCCACGGGCGCGCGCTTCCTACACTGAAATTTATTGCAATTATTAATTAGACATAAGAATAATATTTTTTTTAGTTTTCCCCAAAATAATAATAATAATACGAGTATCATCGATAAGCGCGCGAGTGTGGCCAGCGGCTATGAAACCACTCTTAATTTCTTAATCAACAACTAGTTCTAAGGAAATTGAGTTAGTATCCTACACGAATTTAATTTAAACTAAAATGGGTACCATTTGTAAATTTAAGCACCCACTCGTCGATAACAGACAATAGACGACGGTAACATTTATCTAATAGTGGGAAGACACCAGAAGACACAAGTCCGAGGGGGGGGGGGGGGAATACATTAGACATTCACATACAATTGACTTTAAAGGCTCTGCATGTGAAGTTTTTTATTTTAGAGTGTCTAATATTTCTAAAATTTTTAAGACAGCGGTAGCCGAATTGAGAAGGACGGACTACCTGTTCAAGAGGCCGCGGGGCTCGCGGGTCTATCCTACCGCCTGTACCTCAGAGTTTGATTAAAAATTTACGTACAGTTGATTGTGAATAACGCTTGCCTTACATGGTGCCCGGTGCATAGCAGCAAGCTCGCCACCTGTTACATGGGGACCTAACTATACTGACAAATGAAAATCTGTTAAGAAATATAAAAAATATTTTATTAACACATTAAAAACAAAATTATAAAAATCCGTGCACTTTTATTTGATTGAAGGCAGCGGTAGCCGAGTTGGGACGGACGGGGCATTACTCGCTCGAGAGGTTGCGGGAAACGCGGGTTCGTTCCCACCGCCTGTACCACGGAGTTTTGAATATAAACATATGTACAGTTCATTGTGAATATCGCTTGCCTCACATTGTGCCCGATACATGGCAATAGGCTCGCCACCTGTTACATAGGGACCTAACATATCTGGCGAAATGTTGGTGTTTAACACATCTGCCCACCCCTTCGGGGAAAGCGGCGTGATGATATGTTATGTTAAAATTATGTTTAAAATTAATAGGAAAATAACATCGTCAACATAATCATCCTGGCGCTATCCGCGAAGGGTCCACCTCTGATAACATTTATGTTGTCTTCGTCCGCTAATAAGGGGCTAGGCCTGTTGCCATGGTCTGGGCAAATGTGAGGCGAGTGATATTCACAATAAACTGCTAATGTTTTATTCAATCTCAGTGGTATGTCCATTGTCCAAGTGGCAGGGATTGATCCCTCAACCTCCTGAACGAATAGAGCCTTCTTTCCTGACTCGGCTACCGCTGCCCGCCTAAAAAAATAACTATCTTAAATTCCATGAAGTAATTCCTAGATTACACTTCATTTTAAACAAGCACTTCAGGACACCAGTCGGTCATGCGCGTACCACTCTACACTTGACCTTCTAAGCTTTCGTTCGATATGAAATGTAATATAAATGTGTGATCTATTATATCCTTCATAAATATACTATAAGGTTTTGCCGACAATGGCCTACGCGTGAATCAAGTACCTAGTTAAGCGGAAACTATACTTTTAGTTATATTTTTTTTTGCTTATGTTGCTCAAATTAAGGCCCTCAGATTGGTTTCTTTTTAAATATTTACATAAAATCTCAGACAACACAATTACAGATCTGTTACGGTTTTATTATAAGTATAGATAAAGCGATGTATGAGTTCACCTTGAATAAAACGATCAGCTTCGATCCATTAACATCAATATGATGAAATGTTTGGAAAACGTGGCGTTGAACTATGCACGGGACAGCCAAATGCAAGCAAAGATTTTTCTCTTTATGATTAAATAGTGAAAATAGTAATATGTTTAATCTTAATATTATGTTATTGAGGGACTCTACAACCACTACAACGTACAAAATTATAAAAAAATAAAAAATACCTATAAAAACATCTGATTTGTAATTCAACAAATCGTTTCGTTGGTTAATTTCTATTGGTTTCTTTACATGGGAAAATTCAACCAAATTTTGATTAGCTGCAGTGGTAGTAATACAAAAATGCTTTGGCTGATAGATGCGTACCCGGCCAAAAATCGGCCGTATATGCATGCAGTCTCCGTGACTAGAGTGGATTCGACCAATGAAATTTAAGCATTCATGTTACAAGCACCCCATGTAGTTATTAAAAGCGCAGTTTGGTCGAATTCGCCCACTAGGTTGACCTGATGGTTTTCTATAGAATTGAAATAAACCTTTAGGATCAATATGCTATAGGTTTATTTTAATTCTATGAATTACTAACTACAGGTCAATGGCCTGTAGTTCTTCTTTCATGTTAAGAAAATACTATAATAATAATATACATTAACGTCCACTTGCCGGAAAATGAATTTGTAATGTTTTGACATTTCAGTCATATTAGAATTGTCAAAAAATTATTGAATCTAGTTTTAAATATCGATTTTATTTTCCTACAAGACACTCTAAGAGAAATACTTTGGTTACTTTGGTCTTGCTTTGGTTTGATAATTTTAATCTGCATGGGCTGTAGTTACATAATGATTTAATATTGAGTACAAACTGTTGTAGATAATAAAACTTAATTGGTATTTGCGGTGTGAACTTTCATTTACGCCATGTGAATGTTTCAGCTAAAAGGGATTACTCCCACATTGCGCGTATCTGATGAACGAGCGTTTGTGTCCCGCAAGACGTCTGCCCTTTCGCAGTCAGTAGGCGATGTGACTACACCCACGCTTTTGTTTCTTTGAAACTTAAAAATAACGAGAAACATATTGTAGGAGTTTTCTTGGTCCACGTAAGCGTTACAAAGCAAGTAAGCGTGTGACGAGGTGGATGCTTGATGATGTCACTTATATTAAAGAACATATTTTAACACAACTAGAACAATTTATGAAAAGGTAAAACATAAAAACTTAAAGATTATTATAAAAGGTAGGGCTAGTTACTTACTTAATAACTTTTCCAATGCATATTGCATTGGAAAAGTTATTTCAACGTTAAAGTAAATTAAATTAAATTAAAGTTAATAAAACTATAACGGTTTATCGTTATAGTTTTATTAACTTTAATATATATCATTATTTTACTATCAAAAATTAAATTTATTAACATTATTTATTGGCGTCGAGATAACCGCTCCAGACGCTGACTCTGATTGGAATGAAATTGGAGATAAAAGAGAAAAAAGAGACAGATGGTTAGTTTAAAAGAGACAAATAAAGAGAATATATGGGCACAGAAGAGCGCAATAACAGCAAAGAGTCGCTAATATTGATATAGCGCCTCGTTACAAGTCAGGCCTTGGATGGGTGACCAAAACAGTGATCTCCAGCTCCTCCGTCCGAAGGCACGTTAAGCCGTTGTTCCCGGTCGCAATTGCAACCGTTTCTACCCAACCCGCGTTGGGCCAGCGTGGTGGTATTACGGCCCATACTCCTCATGCGTTTCTCCGTTAGGAGAGGCCTGTGCCCAGCAGTGGACATATATAGGCTGAAGACGACGTAAGCGTCACTTTAATATTATATAAGTTTTGCGACTTAGAATGTTTAAGGGTATATTGATTCATGTCAGTATTATTTCAATTCTATAATCACATCCAGGTTAAACTGGTAAGTAAAGCACGCAAGTTGTATTCATTTAACAAGCGTTCATTAAAAATGCTAAAAAATAACAGAGTTTACGACTTTATAGAATCTATCTATCTATCAGCCTATTGTCGTCCACTGCTGGACATTGGCCTCCCCCAATGAACGCCACACCTCGCGGTCCTGAACCGCCTGCATACTTTCTAAAATAGTTATAAAATAGTAAATATACTTTATAAAACAGATAGATAAAATCTAAATAGACTAATATTATGTACTAATTCTCGCAAATATGTAGACTTAGCTTTTATGTAAACAGGGGACAAACGAGCAGACGGCTCACCTGATGGTGATTACCGCCGCCCATAGACATCTAAAAACGCTATCTTTTTAAAACTTTGAAGGTCGTCTTGGTCCGAAAGTTTTTCTAGTGACAGTTGATTCCATAGCTTGGATGTACACGACAAAAAATGACGTGAAAAACGAAGACTCGTGCACAGCCAACCATCCAAACATGTATGGTGTATTCGTGCAATGTTTATCCTAGTCCTGTGTCTTTGTAACAAAATGGTTCCTTGGGCGCTTTGAGGACATCATAATAGAGGCTATTACAGTAGTTTACCGTCGCTTGCCTCACGGACATTGAGAACATTGATCGCTTTCAGTGTCCCTTGGGTCCTCGTCCTCGAGTGTAATAAGGCTACATTTATATAAGTAATATCGTAATAAATTTTATAAGTTACACGTATTGGTATAATAGTAGTTTATATAACTGTCACACAATATAGTTTATTAAAACACGAGCGTGGTTATCACGCGCTTGTTTTTTTGATACCGAGTAAAGCAGTGTTTGTAACTTACTTTATCTACACTCATTATTCAAAGAAATAAAACAAAAAATTTAATTAATGATATTTATTGTTGGCTGTCTGGAAAACATTTGCCATGGTTTTGTGCGTTTTTAAGAAAAATAAGTGTTGTGTGGCGTTTTTAAGAAAAATAATGAGTCCAACCTGTTGCATAATGGTCATTATGTTACAGTTTCCATTAAAATTTTTTTTTAAAGTTTCTTTCATCTGTTTTAAAAAGTATGTCATTACGAGTTCGAGCCTAAGTTCATATTTTGAAGATTAAAACGTGAGTGTGGATAAAATATATATAAAACATAACATATCATAACGCCTTTTTCCCCGAAGGGGAAGGCCGAGTTGTTAACATCTACGTTTCGCCAGATATGTTAAGTCCCCACGTAACAGGTGGTGTATCCATAAGATATATTTATGTCTATTAGGTTCGGCTGTTGATAAGTTTATAAGGATTATTTTGTATTCATATCATTGACAATTTGTGAAATAAAGTTGTACAGATACATATATTATTTCTTACAAATTTGACACTCGTGTAGAATATAGTTTACAATTCTTGTTTTCTCGTCTCTGTATCACTGTACTTTGACTTTGACAATAGGGACAGACTTCACACGGACTACGAAAACGAGGGTTAATGACATCTACGAGGCAAAGTAAATACTGCTACGGCTACGAAAGGCTCTCGGCGCTACGAAATTCGTAGAAAGCACCGTAGACGAACGAAACATTTGTTCATTATTATTTTGTGTTATTAATTTACCTACAGGGAGGGCGAGGAGTTTGAGACAATAATTTTTTGTCGTTATTTAATGCTATATTTTTCGATACTATAATATATAGTTCATATTCATTTGTATTTATTTTTGCTTTTTTTCCTTACTAAAATATGCAAACAAAATTTCTGATTACTTAGGTCTGTGAAATAGAACACCACTCAATGCTTTTATCAGCTTCGAGAGGAGATGATTCGATTACACGAGGCGAAATTGAATTGCAATAAACCTTGTAGGTAACCATCGAAGTGGGGCAATGATGTCTAGAACGGTGATTTATAAGGGATACTAAACAAGGTATGTAGGGCGTGTAAGAGGGCCTTATTGCACGCGACTTCTTAATTTAGATCTTGATCGTGTCGCTAGGGATATCCCGTATCCCGGTTTTGGGTATTACACAAAGAAATTGAACATGCCTTATATAATTTATTCTAACCTTCGATTTAGGTTAGCTGACCAGCTCTCTGGTATAGTGGTTGACACCACCGGATGTTGATCGGGAGTTCCGGGATTCGATTCCCCACGGGGGCAGTGATGTTTCTGCTTGGTTTGGTTGTTGGTAGGTCTCCTAAGCCCGTCTGGCTAGCTTACTACCGTCTTACCTAAATCTGCCGCCATAATAACAATGTTATAGCATTGTTGTGTTCCGGCAATTAGAGGTATGATAGCCAGTTCTTCAGTTGTTGAGGAATACAGGTGTGGCTCGCTTCCACCTTCCGTTTTATTGTCACTTATCATCGGGTGAGATAACGGCCAAAAGTTAGTAATATTCATCAGCACTCAAATATTATCCAAATTGTAATCAGTTATGAATTCATTGTGCTAGTTGTTTGTACGAGAATTTTATTGAAACATGGTGATTATGGTGGGATTTAAAAATATTATTGTTAAAAACTCACACAATGTATTTGGTTTTGAAAAAATTATAAAGCAGTTCATCATCATTATATCTAATAGATTTTGTATTTTTGATTGTTTTGAATATTTTTTTTTCCTTTGTCTTGAACAGCCAAGTATTAAGAGAGTAAACATATTTCACTGTTTGATTTTACACATATATATCATCACATACACATACTTTCCCCGAAGGGGTAAGCAGAGGTGGTAAACACCCACATTTCGCCAGATTTGTTTGGTTTCACCTATATAATATTTACAAAAAAGCGTTAAAAGTAGCTTTATTCCAACTTTTTTACGGTACTTTGACTTCTGTTTAGTGTCTACAATTATCATAACCCTAATAATTAAAAGGACATTGGGACTGTTCTGATTCGTTTAGCCCTCTAGGTATTTCGATTTTCGTCGTATCAAATCTCAACACTAAATCTATAATTTGAAATGGTTAAATTGCCCATGACATTGTTATTAACGCAATAAATCTTAAACCAAAGTTGTTAAAAGACGCCAATTTCGCAATGGTAGCGGTCTACTGATAAAATAATGAGCTTTGTTCAGTAAGTAGGTCAGCGTGGGTTCAGATAATAGTCCCAGTCTCATATAATTAAACACTCAAATGTCATAATGTTCGTTCTCTGCAAAATAGACTGAAAATAAAAAGGAATATATTGCCACGTCCGGCTTATTCTGACTAATGATCTTAATATATAAAACATACAATCACGTACATACATCACGACGTCTCCCTGGAGGGGTAGAGAATACAGATCTTTACTTCATGCTTTTCGGATTGAGGTGTATTTGATCTGGTACTTGTTTAGCCGTTCACCTCTTATTATTCCATTCACACCTGTCCTATTTACTTGGACATCAGTTTGCGTACATTTGGTTCGTAATTCTAATTGCATTCGTCTTCTCTCACAGTACAACCCCTTTCTCTATTTTCATATAAAGTATTATCCGTGCGTAGCATAAGGTGTGCGTTTCTGTTGATCAGACACGAGTGATGACGATTTTTTTTATATATGACAGGCAAGCTCTTGACTTTCATCTCACCTGATGGTAAGTAACGATAAGGCTGAAGGTGTAAGCTAGCTTCACTGTATTCCTCAATTCCTGAGGAACTGGCTATCTTCCCTCTAATTGCCGCAACACAACAATGCTTGTTACATTGTTATTATGGTGACAAATTTAGGTAAGACGGTAGTTGCTAGCCAGACGGGCTTAAAACCCACCAAACTGAGCAGAAAAACCCCTGCCCCCGTGGGGAATCGAACTCCGGACCTCCCGATGGACACCCAGTGGTGTGAACCACTGGACCAGAGGCGGTTAAAACATTTTTAAAGCATCGTTCAGGTTTACGGTTGGTCAAAAAAATTATCCATTAAGTTTACTATCTGTTTGAGCACTTTTTTCAATATTGGACAAAGGCCTCCACCAAAAAGGATAATACGAGTAAAATAAAAAATAACATAAGTAAATTCACTAAAAAAGTGAATGTTTTACTTTGTAACAAATATTTTTTTTTAAATATGGTAATGACCTCCAAGTCTATTGTTAGCTACTGAAATAGAATCTTGAAAGTTTCGCCCCAAGCAAAGTCACGAGCCCTCAGCTTCGCAAAGTCGAGGTTACGCTGGGGGTTTCAATGACCACTCGAGATATTTCAGATGCTGCTTAAAGATATTTCTGAACTTAATTGTTATCTATTTTCGAATTTACCGTATAATATGGTTTGTTTATTAAATAAAAGATCATTAAATTTAAGTTTCGAATCGAAAAAACCTATTTAATACAGTAATATGATAAAGGTTCGAAGCTGAGTCTCGTTTAACGATTACAGTTATTTGTTTTCCAGTCACGGTATTTACAATTTCGAATGTATTTATAATTCTAATGGTTTTATATTTTATGATTATTAAATAAATAAACATACATATAAAAGAAAAGCGTCACTAAAAAATTTGTCGATATGTTGAATTTTTAAGGAGTGCTTTCAAAACATTTTGCATCTGCTCAGTCTTCATTCGGAACAAAGAAATTATAACAGGAAGCCAGGACTGAGACAAATTAAACTATAAATATGTGGTGAATTCAATTAAATTTCGATTCCACTGAAAATATTTCGATATATTTCATTCACGTGTAAACAAACATGCAGTTTTGAAAATAATAATAAGCGCCTGAATCTGGCTAATACACACTGGACAAATATACTTAGTACTCTCAGATCTTTCGATAACTTAAAATGAATTATATGGCGACATTAGTGAGTAATGCCAACATATTTTGAATAGCTCATTCAACAGAAAGTTAACCACCTCAATGCGATGACTGGATGGCTCAAAGAATGTGCCAAGAATACCTAAATGATTGCTAAGTCTGTTTTTCAAATTCCAAATCTTGAGTTAAATCGACTTCGATTTTCCTAAACTACTTCTTTCAGTAGTTATGATTATTGTTACTATCTCTAATCTCGAATTTGATAAAATTGTTTGGTTTGCGGCGAGTTACAAAACATAATTTAAGTTGGAATTATACCAGTCCACATGACAAGTCCAAAGTTTGGAGATAATAAATAAAACAAAAAAAACTTTACACAAATATTTCTTTAATTTCTTTATCCAGCATACTAAATCCGCAGCATTTCGTCATAAATATAACAATAAACATTTCAGAAGTATTACCAATATACAAGATCTTGGCCTTTTAAAGACGTCAAAATAAATTCAGTGTTTATCCCAATGAGGCATAAAACCATTAAGATAAATAATAATTATGTGTATACGATGTTTATATGAAAACCCTTTTAAGAAATCTTCAAGCGGCACATTTTTCCATAAAATATCAAAATCAAAAATGTTTATTCAGTTTAAATTCGTCTTAGCGTGCTTGAATATCAAAAATATTTTTTCAATTTTACAAAGATACACTGCTGAGCACAATAAAAATCATAGACAATACATAAAATGTACCTAAATATTAATAATGTTCACGCTTTTATACCGACCGGTGGAGTGTACAGAGATTTATACTACCATATGGTAACATTGTAATAAACCTAATATTTGTAGTTACTTATTTAGTAGAAGCTCACTTTCTATAGGAAACATGAAAAGCGTCTGGAAAGTAGCTTAAATCACGTTTCCAATAAAAATTTAGCGTTATAACGCACCTAAAAAAGTAAAGTATTTTGACAATGATAACTTAGCAGCTTAGGCCCACTCGCACGGTCGAGAGTTAGCGCTTAACCCGGGTTTTGCCTTTATATTTTCCCCAGGGTTAGGTGCTAACTCTCGACCGCGCAAGTGGACCTTAGCATATCAAATAACTGTCAAAAGAAGTATTAGTAGGTAGTTACTATTCCACTACTATTGCTTTATTAATTTAAATAAATAAATAAATATCCTAAGACATTCCCACCTATCAACTAGTCCCATTTTAAGCAACTAAATGCTGCTTGTGTTACGGATACTAGATGACGGACAAATATATTTAATAGATAAATACATTTAAATATCCTAAATATATATAAATATTTATAAACATCCAAGACTGGAGAACAAATGTCTGAAAATTCATCACCCAAACACTTGCCTCCACTGGGGATCGAACCCAGGACCTTAAAGGAATTTAAAGCTAATCTTATACAATATTCATTAAAACTACATAAAAAATATGTCCCGCATTGTAGAAAATACAACACGTGTCGCAACACACATTTTCTCGAATTTATACAATCAATCAATGTTGGCAATCGGTTTTGTTGCCTCATGTTGACAGAAAAACATAGCATATTGAAGCTCACCGTGTAAAGGGAGTTGTATTCATGTGTATAGCATGTAAAAAGGAAAATATTTTTACATACTTACATTTTCTTTATCGAAGGAATTTTATTTTCGGCGAGCACGAAAAGTTTCCGTTACATTTAAGATTTAGTGCGTAACAAAATTCTTTTGAAATTCATAAGTGCGTTTAATGATATTTGCTAGTATAAACATTTTTTTTTATATTTGCGCTCGGTAGCCTAGTCGCAGATTTTAGTTTCTACGTGCTGAAGGCACTATAGCTTGAATGTTTTTAACCAACTTCAAAAAAGGCGGAGTTTCTTTTTTACATTTTTTTCTGTATGCTTCCATACAGATCGAACCTGTACCTAACAGTGATCCTAGTTAACCTATTAAATATTTATTTTAAATTTCAGTGCCGTAGTGCGCTTTGGCTTCGATCGAAAACAAAGCTTCCTTCGCCATGGTCTCGAGTGCTTCGGAAAGGACGTTAAGCCGTTGGTCCCGGTCGAATTTGTGACCGTTTCTACCCACCAACCCGCATTGGGCCAGCGTGGTGGTGCTATGGTCCATACTCCTCATGTGTTTCTCCATGAGGAAGGCCTGTCCCAGCAATGGGCCATATATAGGCTGATGACGAACGAAAGCAATAAATGTAATCAAGCTGTCTAATTAAGTTGAAAGTCACCGTAGTATGTTAAGTATATATAGTATTTAATGTATTTATAGTGTACACGCGACAATTATGTTTCATGCCATACTGTCTCCTATCGCAGGTGGGCTGGTAGAGATTTCTTTAGGAATAAGCCACACCCTTTGTACTTTCTATTTTATTTATGTGTTGTTTCTGTTTAATTGTTGTGTACAATAAACTATTAAATAAATAAATAAATAAATAAGTCATTTGATTTAGCTTCATATTATCTACATGTATAGATGAAACATTTATCCCCTCGTCTGTGAGGTGACTTATTAGAGGTTGCTAGTATGTAGGAGTGGATGGGCGTCCACGTGGCGCCTACGTTTTGGGCTTAAGCTCGCAAATCTGGATCTGTCCTGCCCACGGGAGAGCCGCGTGCATGATTCACGTGTATTAATTGGGGACATACACTATAAACGAGTACGTTTCTATTATAATCTGTCGCGATACTAAATATTTTATAGCATTGTTGTGTTCTGGCAATCAGAGGAAAGATAGCCAGTTCCTCAGTTGTCGAGGAAAACAGATGAAGATCGCTTCCACCTTAGACCTTTCGCGTCGTGAGATGAAGGCGAAACTTGACTGTCATATGTAAAAAAATACCCTAATTATAATCAAGGGTTAAGGTCGTAAATTAATTAAAGTGAACCTATTGAGTCGTAATGATTTTCACCACATTAATAAATATTTACATATTTAAAATATATTTAATTTTATTTCTCGCCTCAGTAAGGTGAGTTATCGCTTTTATATGAGACATACTTTATGGCTGGAAAGTAATTAAAGGTTCAAGTGTGGCCCGCCCCAGTCATTAGGTCTTTGGCCGCGATCGGCGCCGGCGCACGTCGCGCCCGCCCGCCCAATTCCGGACTGACAGCATAATCCTTGATCACATACCTAAGGGTGCATGCGAGCGGTTGGAATATTTTTATAAAGAGATGCAGGCTATTTTTTATAAAGACTGAGAACCTTCTTTTTTAACGATTATATAAACACTATTATTTCATTTCAAGGGTTCATTTTATCAATTATGTACTTAATAAGTGTCATGGCATTTGATTAAGAAATAAAAGCTTATACTTATAGAATTATAACAAAGACTCTCTTACATATTAGGTAGTAAACAGATTATATCTTTCTTTAGTTACTACTGAAAAATCGGATCCTAATACTTGTTTAATTTTCATTCGCTGTCTCGGTAATTTCGACAAATTTTTACATTACATTTTAGTATCTCTGTTAAAACGTGGTTAAAACATAATAGTAGATTAGTAGCCAAGGGCTGTAAGGTATCAATTGCAGCCCGAGATATTTAGGCGCACGAGCGCAGCGAGGGCGCTTATAGTGCGAGGGTGCAATTGATGCTTACACCCGAGCTAACTACTCTGCTTTACATCTCGATTGTGAGGTAAGTGGAAAAAAAGGCATTACAAGAATAAATCAATTTATTTTCAAGAACTAAATTTAGCTTCGCCGTTCGATATTCAAAATTGATGAAAAAGCGAAGCGACCTCTTTTGTCATTGGGCTGAATGCATGATGTCTAGTGCCAGTAAGATGGTTAGATGTACGCGAACTTTTTGAAAGAGTGTTTTTTTAAATTACTTACCGCCCTAGGGCGTTTCTAGCTACATTATTAACCTAGGGCGGTAATTGATCACTTACAACCCGCATCTGGGGGTATTAAGGACCTACTTACCGAACATGAGAGATGTAAAAGATTTTTACATCGTCTGAGTTCAACCTAACATATTTGTGTCAGTTCTGAATCCGCGGAACGTCAAGTGCTCGGTCAAGAACCTCACCTGAGGCTCTACAGTCGTCGCCGCATGTTAATTGTGACCCAAATCCTTTTAGGGCTTCTCTTTGAATTCTTTTGATATTTTCCGAGATTCCTGTTGTAAAAGGATTTAAAATATTACTCACTTAACTTTATGTCTGGTGTTTTTTTAAAGATTATTTTATCGTCTGTTTGAATGTATATTGTGAAATACTTTTCCTCTTTTTGGTTCTAGAGTCGATTAGAAATGCGAAATGTTTCTAAGAAGAAATGCAAGAAACGTTTAATATGGGTAATAATCTGGATTTTGGTATGAGTAAATACAAAATAATATAAAAAACTGTTAAGTTTCTTTGAGCATTGTTTCTATTATGGATGACTGATTATTAGTAATGAAACTAAGTTACCGATTTTTGACATTAAACATGAATTTATTGACACACATAGATGTTTAAAAAGTTAACACATATCGGGAGTTTAATGGAATGGAGACGAAGAAGAAACTATAATATGACTCTAATGTACTTCTTGACTTAAACCCTTTTAAAACGAGACTAAAGTATCCTAAGTTCGCAGGAGTACAAAGTAGGTCAGCGTTTTTGAGGAGAAAAGCCTCTACATACCGTACGATTTTTCCAGACGATTTTACTGCATGCATTGTACAGAACTTTTCAAGCGTTTTATCAGCATTCTTACGTTGCAATTTTATACGCTTTTATGTGTCGCTCTTCAGACTTGAATTTTATTATCCATTTGATTCCCATATAAGATAACTAAAGAAGTGCTGAAATCCTTTTTATCTTTTAGATGAAAAATATCTCGAGGAGTCATTTTGTCACTTCATATTTGAAGTGTGCAAGAAATTTAATTTTTCTGTTCGGACAAACGAAATCGAATGGTGTATACCGTGCCCACGCGGCAAGAATAAATTTCACCGGTGTCATTGCTCTTCAAATTTAATCACGTTGAGATAGAGGTGAACAGCCAGTTTTTGCTTCGTTACCTTTGAGTGAATGACATGATATCAATGTTTGATTTCGTTACCATTTCTTAAATATTCATCATTCTTTTGACGAGATGAAAGAATGAGGATCAATATGTTGGTAACGTTACACTCGCTATTCATTTTAGAACATAATCAATTTTTATAAGATGGAACATAACGTAATGTTACATACAGACAGCATCAAACCATTTCATTAAAAGTCAGATATCAGATCCAAGAGTAGGTATGATGCTAAAATATGGTGAATCTAACTTTTCCGTTCACTAAGTATTAAATAAAATAATTCAACGACTTCAGTAGCCTGCTTTCCGCCTGTAGAAATATCATCGCGCACCGTAAAATGTAACAAAAGTAACACAATGCGTGTACACACGAGTGAGTCACGCGGCGGTCAGGGCGGCCTCCGGAGAGGCCGTGGTCGCGGGGTATTTGTAAATATGAAACTAACCATCAGCCAACACAAACATTGACTACACTACTACGCAAGCTCATATCCACTACAAGAACACAAGGACTATAAATAATAGATATTGTTGCGTGCCACTCTACTGCGTTATACTTTTATGAAAGGTTAATACAAACTTTCGACACTATTTTGATTTGGTCTATTTAATTAAGGTGTTTGGTAGTTTAATTCTAATAATACGCAAGTTATTTATAATTTTTATTTTGTTTGATAAATACTTACTAAATACATTTAAAAATAAAATATAAAATACAGGACTTATCTAAAAAACAAACTAAAAAAGTAATATTTCCGTGTTAGATACATTACAACGGCAACAATAAACCGAATAAACTATTTATTACGTACCGTACGTAATACATAAAACTCCTTTGATAAAAAATACGTTTGATCGAGAAGTTTCCAATGATAACAATGTGTTTTAGCTTCCCGACGACGACGTAGAAAAACGTATTTAAGTTCAACAACTAAAAACACATTACACATTTTTGTGAGATACCCTGACATGTCTGTTCGTAAAAAGAATAACATCTGTTTTAACACGTAGATTCTTTAATAAAGATAATTAGCTCGTAAAGTGCCGTTGTTATCATTCCTGGTGTTATTAAGAAGGAATGCGAGATAATAAACTGTGGAACGGTGTTTCACAAAGATACCCAAGTTTCATCGGCATTAGTAGCGGACATCTTGGACTGTGACACTGGGAATCTATCAATTTTTTTAGGGTTCCGCAGTCAGCTTATAGTTTCGCCAAGTCCGTCTGTTTGTCTGTCCGTTCGCGGATAATCTCAGTGACCATTAGCACTAGAAAGCTGAAATTTAGTGCCAATATATATATTAATCACGCCGACAAAGTGGTGGTAAAATAAAAAGCAGATTTTTTAAATTAGGGTACCTACACTACACGTTAAGCGGAGAGTGATTTTCTTTCATTTCAACCCGTTAGGGTTGAAATGGGTTATATCACACGTTAGTGTGATATGTTTAAAAATAAATAGAGGTTTACTAAAATATTTTTTTGGTAAAGTTAATATTTTTGGAAATAATCGCTCCAAAAGTAAAAAAAATGTCCTTTTTAACTTTTGAACCATATGTTAATAAAATATGAAAAAAACAAAAGTAGAACTTTATAAAGACTTTTTAGGAAATTTTTTTGGAACTTGATGGGTTGAACAATTTTTGAAACAAATTACAAAATAATTTCTGACGTAAGTTTGTAATTTAACCGTTTTTGCAAGAATTTTTTCTGTGTTCGTCCTCAGCCTATATACGTCCCACTGCTGGGCACAGGCCTTCCTCATGGAGAACAACTAACAAATTTTTGTGTTAGTTTAAATTTTTTTTATATTTTTGTGTTATTAAAGGGAACGTATTTTCATTCAAATAAAAAAAATATTAAAATCGGTACAAGCAATCCAAAATTACCACTGAAAACAAACATACATTTAAGAACCGGGACGCGGGTTTAAGAATTTTATCTATCTATCTATCTATACATTAACCGTCTAGTTTGTATCGAGAGATGGCGCTGTACTTTGGGCTATTTTAAATGTGACGGACGGGAAACTACGGAACCCTACACTGAACTTGGCCCGACATGCTCTTGGCCGGTTTTTTTTGCATTAAAATTATATGACCATTTGTTTTAGAATATAAGAATATATGTACATACTATGGGTATTAAGGTAGGCTAGGTTTAAACTAGGTCTTAAGATATCATGGCTAGGACCTGCCATTTCTGTGGCAGAGTTTTGGGCAGACACGATGTAGGTGCCATCGACATGAAAAGAAGATGGGCAGGACCAAATTCTGAGGATAGTAGAAATCTTGTTAGAGAGACAACATTTACAGCTTAACTAAGGGCACAAAATCGAGACACAAGAGAAACATTCACTGTCTTACCACAAAAAACTTAAAGATCTGTTAAGCATGTGTTTTAAAACAACGTTACCACAACACCGTGTTTTACGATTGCCTACAGCTTAAACGACGATGTTTTAGTCGCGTCCAGCTCTAGACAATCGTCTACAAAAATTAAACAGGCGTTGAACGCGTACTTAAACTTTAAATAGTGTTTAGTTAAACAAGTGATAGACAACTGTTCTATTTGTCTTTTGTGGTAAGACGGCTATTGTTTACGAACCTATTGGATCGCAGTGCCCGACAAGGAGTTGAAGAAAAAAAAATTGTTTTTATTTCTTTTTTGAGAAAATCTCGATTTTAATTGGAATTGTTTTGAGTGAATTATGACACAATCCAAAAGTTATAACCGCTAGAAGTTACACAAGACCTTACTACAAAACATCGTATTCGTAACCATAGCCAGGCTGAGCGAGGCTTCTAGCCTATTATACATTTATAATAGCCTAGAAGCCTCGCTCGGCCTGACTATTATTATTATGAATCCTGTTACCTAACGTTGTCTTATCATAATATTACCGATTTTATATAAGTTTGCGCCGCAGTTATCAGTCATAACAGATTGAAAAAGCGTAATTTCGGCATGAATTATATTTATTTATTTCTTCGATTATTGACTTAAAAACCAATTGGCTCACGGAATAACCCAACAGCCAGCCGATTTTAATTAATGTAAAAACAATAGATATAATTTAAATTACAATTACAAAAAATGTGAATTAAAATTTTGCTAAATGTCAATTAAAATTATTATGAGGACTCAAGTCTTCATTATGTCCTCATTTATTTGTAAAGCTAAAGAGCTAAATCTTTTTCTGTTATACGGTTTCGTAAACTGTATACAATAATTACAATTGAAATTCTAGCTCTATAATCGATAGTTCCCACTCAATTAGGTTATTATTATTCTAGAGTTAATTGGCCCTGTTATGGGAAATATATAATGAACATATTTTCGAACAGCAATATTTATTTTTATATATTTTTTGCCCACATAGTGGGTGGCGTGCATAGTGGGAGACCTATGTCCAACAGTAGACGAGCATCGGTTGGTAATGATGATGATGATGATAATGATTTTTTGCGGAATTATTGTCTCATATTACATCTAGAACACAGATCACTGACAGCCGCTTCGCTTCTTAACATCTATTCTGTGATCTAGAAGCACAATACTTTAGTGTTTTAATACTTGGTTATTTAAATCAAAGATTAGTCCAGGAATTAACAACCAGAAACAGCTCGGTTTTGACCTTAAAACTATTTTAAAGATTTTATTATAATACAAAGTCGCTTCTTGCTGTCTATCTGTTCTTACGTATGCTTAAAACAGATTTTAATGCCGTTTTTTTAATAGATAAGAGTGATTTAAGATAAAGGTTTGTATGTATTATTGTTTGTATGTATGGTAAATATATTGCACCCGTGCGAAGCCTGGGTGGGTGTCAAGTAATAGAACAAAAATGTTTTTGGAGGCCAAACTAACACGTTACCAATACTATTATATGGATCGTTTACTTCATTCATTACGTAGAAGCAATAAAACAGTTATATTGGGTCCTTACCTATGAAATTGGTGTTTTTATTCTGTCTTAGTACTTTGTCTGTAACTATTAAGATTCAGAGTATTCCTAAAAATAATTACCTCGTCTAAAAATAGACTATATTTTTGAGCTCTTTTGATTTGTTTTGATAATTTGTTGTAAGTTTAATTGTGTTCAAATTGGACACGGAGACAACTCTTTTTAAGTGTCTCCCGAATACATAATTTTATTTGCATTCACTTAAAAACGATAAATACTTTTTATGAAGTGTGATATTACACATATTACTAAAGCTTGTCTAATGATACATGCCAAATATTATTATCTCTGGATTTGTCGTTGTGAAGAAAATTGATAAAATGTTAGTATGGAAAATGCAGAATTCCCCAAAATCTCGATACAAAAACCCCAATTTCATAGGTAAGGACCTAATATTATTGTTCGTCGTAGTGCTCGTAAACAACTTAATATTTGAGCGAAGTTCCTAGGAATATCATAGACTTGAACTAAGGCAATTTAAGTTATACAAGGTCGAACTAGCAACTCGTGTTGACTCCTTTAATGTAGCTTTTACGTAACAAGATTAGTGAACATTGCAGTTTAAAGTATGACGCAATTTTTACACTGAAATTACACTACCTTACACAGGAATTATGCAATTTTATGATTTATTTGTTACAGTTAAATTTTTTCTTTGTAATAGAAATATGTAAACCAGTGTCCAGTCAAATAAAATTTTGTGTAAGGATCATAAAATATCACTATTAAACATGGATATAAAATTTGTTGCTACAGGCATTGTATTCGTAAAGACAGATTGCTGAAAAATTCCTAAAGTTTATTTATTTATTACACAAACATGTGGTAGTTACAGAGGTGTTACAATTTAATTAGCACATGCAAGGGGCACAGCAATACAAAAGAGTTATGCTTTTTAAACAGGATGTTTTAACCACCTCTCTGGTCTAGTGGTTCACACCACTGGGTGTTGATCGGGAGGTCCGGGTTCGATATCCCAGGGGGACAAAAGTTCTTCTGCTCGGTTTGGTTGGTGGTACGGCTTCCAAGCCCGCCTGGCTAGCTACCACCGTCTTACCTGAATTTGTCACCATAATAACAATGTTACTCGTAAAAGCATTTGTTGTGTTCCGGCAATCAGAGGTAAGATAGCCAGTTCCTCAGTTGTTGAGGATTTATAGGTGAAGCTCCCTTCCACCTTCGGCCTTATTGTCACTTATCATAAGGTGATATGAAGGCCAAAGAGTTTACCTATCATTAAAAAAAAATCCTTATACTTGACTTTAAAAAAATCTTCTATACATGTACTTATAAGAACAAAATTCACTCAAGAAACTCTTTCAATGCCAACAGATCGTTGTGTAAGCCGGCAGATGTTCCTGGCCCGGCTAATTGTTCGTAAAGAAATACGAACATGTGTAGCTGTACTTCCCGACCTTTATGGCCCATTTGTTTAGAATAATAGGTGATCACAGGACATTTACAGCAATGTAATTGCTAGAAGAGCGTATTCTATATACCGTTAGTGGAGATTCCTTAGTAGTTATTTTACCTAATACAGGTAGTTAGACTGTACTAAATATAAACAAAATTCTAGCTTTATTTATATGTATAAGTGTTATCTTTGCAAGCCTACTCTTAGGGAGGGCATCATAGGTTAATTTTTGAAATTCTAACTTACATATTTTGACAACCCAACCTCTGTCTGTACGACTGTTACAATGGGAATCTCATAGGACCTCATTTAATATTATTTTCTTCCCACAATAATAAAATGGAGGATAAATTGAGTGGTGCAGTATTGGACAGCTGACAACTGTAAATGCATCGTTCAGTCAGCCGAGGGCGCGGGCCTCGACATGACAGGTACTTCACCTCTGTACGTCTTTGGATGAACCTACCACGTTAGTGCCCTTGTTCATGGCTACATTATCCTCGCTTGCTGATGATGAATATGAGTGCTTAAAATGGGACAATTTCGTGTGACACATTTTTTGTTATTGCCAATAATAATGATTAAGTACGCTTTATTGAATTACATATTATATCAAGAGAAAAAATGATTACTAGTTGATTTTTCAGTTTTGTACCTGTACTGAATGAATCGCTATTAGTAGTGTTTTGTAGTCCACTTGTCGTTTGATCCTGGAGGATGATCTGATATTTTATATACGTATAAAATAACAATTGTTAAATAAACAAACCTTCTTCATGTTCTCCAGATGAATTGTTAAGATTTTACTTCAAATACAATTGATCAATTTAAACTTTTATACATAAAGAACCATCCATTTTGGCAAAGGTTCTAAACGCCTACCATTTCATGTTACTTATTGAGTCTGTAATAAACGTTTAAGAAAGATACAATTTAATACACATTACGAACGCTTATGATATAATGGGTATTTAATATTAAAATGTACCTTTTTTAAACATCTTTTACGAATAAAAAAGGTCGTTGAACTGCAAACGTTTCTTACGAAAAAACAGTAATAAAATTAACTTTCTCGAGAAAATGTCTTTATATCCAATAATACCATTTCCATCTCAGATGAAAAGTGGAATTTAGATACAATTCTGTTTTATGAGCAATTGTGAATTGGTGAACTCAAATATTATGAGAGAAATGAACGTTTAATTTACGTATTGAAAATGCTCAGCATGAGAATAATTAAAACAATGTCTTTGATTCTGAATATAAACAAATTCATTCGCTTTAGGTACTTGATTTAGATTACAGAATCAAAATTAAAGTCACTATAATTCAAGACGCACAGAAATAGCTGAAATAATATTTTGATAAAATATTCTCTCTTCGCTTCGGATTCAGCATAGCAGGATTGCATCCTGTTTATCATTACTCGCCTGAATAACCAAATAAAGGTCCTGTTTGTCAATAAAGCAACCTTGGCCTACTGGTGAGCAAGGCACATGCTTTTAGACGTATGAAAGATATACGAGATATTTAACTCGTGTTTGTTAAAACTGCTGAATTCCAGAGACCGGCGATGTCAGTCGACGGCTTGGAGCTGTCATTGAGGTCGTTTAAATGCATTCTAGCAAAATTTCCTTCCATTTTGTAAAGATAAACGGCAGCATCATATCAGAAGGGGAAACGTCCACTGCTAGACATAGGCCAGCACCCAGGTTTTTCTGGGTGCTGGCCTATGTCTAGCAGTGGACAACAAAACATGTAAATTCAAATAAATTTATAAGAAACGCCACGAGTTTCATCAACGAAGAAACTTGAAACCAATAAATAAAAGTGAATTTGTCTTTATAATCATACCTTTTAGAATTAGGCCTTTTAGACTACACGATAAATCAATGCAATGCAATGCAATTTTCTGAATTGGTGTAGTAACAAATTTAGTAAGTAATAAGGCTATGTACGAGAGACTGTCAGAAAATCGCGCGCGGTCTATAGTGTAGTCTATACGCACTGTAATGCTTCCTTTGGTAGGTAATAGCTTATAGTACCAAAAGTTTTTTTGAATCTTCAAATTTGTAACATGTCTCAAACGCCTCCTTACATGGCTACACCTAAATAATGAACTAACTTAATCCAGAATCTATTATAAATTTCAAAAAACTAATAGTTTAGTCATCGGTAATCATTCATTGAACCGTGTTACACAACGAGAGGAATTTGGATAATGAACTTACGTGGGCGATTCCCGGGAATTTTATTATGCTTTGTGTTATACACGTTTGCTCTTATTAGTTTTTTTTTCATAAAATAGTCTCTATCTTTCATTGTGAAACTGAATGAATATCACATTGGAAAGATTATGAATAGAGAAGCTAAAACTCGGCATCCGGCGCAGTGCATCTGGCTCGCTGCCAAGTATGCGTACGCGCAGCCGCAGGGCTACCGGCGTTGTTAGCAGTTATTAGTGGAATAAACTATTAATCCATAAAACAATTTTAATTAAAATTCCTTACATTGTTTGAAATTAGGTTGCATGTTGAAATTTATTGTTGGTGAACCAGAAATGTATCTTATTTCAAGATAAAACTAAATATGCCGTCCCTTAGTCGCTTCCTTCAAACCATACTTCTATACTCTGTGCTTTTAGTCTTAAAACTCGTTTTATTATTATAATCGTACATACATGCATATAATCGACTATTATCCCCTAAGGCTAGACAAAAACTCCGCAGAAGTAGTCCATTGCCATAGTCCGCGCTTCACCAAGCAGTGACTGCACTCAGCGTTACAGGTGGTGAGCCCATAGTCGCTATAAGCTTTTGGATAGTTGTGCAGTCGCTTTTTACGACACCCAAGGGAATAGATGGGTTGATAGTATTCCTTTAATGAGCCGCTACCACACGGCTTTATAATAATCCTTTTATAATCGTATTTAGGCCAAAATAACATTGAACTGAATAAATTTTTAATTTTATGCTTAAATCCTTATGAGTATGATTAATACCTCTACCCCCTGCTCTGCCTCTGAAAGGGTCATCGGATATAAATGCTATAAAACCTTGAGCAGTTTTGTACCTATATGCATTTCTAGATTTCTTTCCGAATTATTTTCTTGTTTTGTCGGGTTATAGACTGATTTTGAGATTTTATTTTTTCGTTATAAAGCCAACCCTACGTCAACACCACGTGGAATCTCCTAAGAAATTATCATTTTATAGCTACGAGTGTGTCACAAAAGTTTCCAGAATCGAGGGCTTTTGGTGACTTAGTAATTGTTATGGTATCCCTCGTATTGTGTTCTAAGAATTGTTTAAACATCGATTCACATTAGTAAGCAAAAATTTAAAATATGGCTGTTAACGACATACTTTATGCAGGGAAATGTTTCGATGACATGAGTTCATATTGATTAAGGAATCATTTTACTTATAATACAGAACTTTTAGTATGACATTGAATTATAGTACGTCTATGCTTAAGGCACTAGAAGAGAAAACACATGAGATATTTATTTAATATAATAATAATCAGCCCCTTTATTTCCAAATCACAAGATTACATTTAAATTTTTAAAGATAGTATAACTATTTATGTCCATAAACATCTACACCATATTTCATTAACTGGATTCTAATTTATGTCATAAAATAAATTTCATTAAATGTCAAATACATTAACAAATAAATTTATTAATAAGTTAATTGATAAATAAATAGAGTTATACAATGTTAGAACGATATTATTATTAATTTTATAAAGGAATGAATATTTTACAGTAAACAATTTTATGCAAAACTTATTCATAGTTTAATGTAGTTGTTTTGAGAGTAAAGCCAGGTATAAATTCCCATCTGGGCCTTGATGCGTCAGGAATAACGATCACTCTGGAAACTGTCACCGCGTTTAAACCTCGACGCGGCCTTCACCGAAGATTTCTTTATAATTGCTTAATTTATAAACGAGAATCATTTCCGTGAAATTAATTACCGAGCAAAAATTATGGAAGTATGAATGAACGCAGCAGATGAAACTACCAATGAAAAATTACAATCCCCGAATTGTTTGTTCGGGAAATGGATGTCGACGGTTACTCGTGTAAAATAAATGTTTATCCGAAGGTGCAATGTCTTGATTCAAAAATGACTTGCTTTAGTGTGAGTATATGTTTAATGCGTGTTGTCTCGAAATTATATTTATTTTACATAAAACAGTATGACACTTATAATAAAAACTCAACACTTTTGCTATTACAACAAATAGATGAAGCTGTGCATAGTTCATATTTTTCATTTGTAATATTATAGTTTTTATTGAATAAAAATAAAATAAGCGTGTGTTATTTTTAAGAAACGGTCGCGTTGATTTCGGGTCTCTTTGGCAACAATCAGCCCTTGGTCAGTGCTCGAGTCCCATTCAGAAACGATGTTGAAATCCACGCGCATGGATTTGTGACCTGCGCCTTTATGACTATAACAACAGAGAACATTATTGAATGTTTAGCAATATAAGCGCCCGAAACTGAATGCCTTGCACAATCATCGGCAGTCTCCATTAGAACCCGCTTCCGGATTTATTTGGGTTGCATCGTATTTTTGACTGTCGCGTGAAATACACCGTTAATGATTTGTGATTTACGGACAATCTATTGCTGGTGTTTGCTGTAAAAAAGATCAATTTAAGAGCTTGTTTGCTGGTTAACGCTCTATAGACACGTGGAATTGTTAAAATTACTCTACTTGTGTATGATAACAAACTTTTTTAGATTGTTTTGCTCGCAAGTTTGTAAGAGTCAGATTTAAAAGCCACTAGGCAATTTAATTGCATTTAATTGCGTGTAGCAGTATGGCATCATGCTTTTACAAGCAAATAGATAGACAGACAATAATTTGGCACCTGTTGCTAAAAAAAGACCCTCTTATAAATTTAACATCCTTCGGGTAATACAAAAGCGCGCGTAACAACCCACTGATTGTGCAGATTTTATTCGATATTATACAATGAAGGTGTTTTTCTATTAAGATAAAATTTTTAATGCTCTATTAACAAGAGATATGTAAAAGTAAGAAACTCTATACTGGTGTATGTCGCTACTTAGCTGGTTGGCAATGTTCCGGGTGTCATATATATCCCGCGCGACCTTCCGAGTGACCGATACCAACGCTACCCGAGGATTGCTCGCTGACTCACTCGACTCGCGCTTTCCACTCCAGATGACATATTGCTCTTAAAAACAAGAAGAGCCAATATTATTATAATAATATTATGCAACCTTCTTGTTGTGAGGTATTACTATGACTCAAACCTCATGGCGGAAAGTTTGAAATGGTTTGTAAGAAAGAAAGAAAAATCTTTTATTTTGTGACAAAAAATAGTTATAAAACAATTCCGTTTTCCATACTAACTCTGTCTGTTTGTCTATCGGTCTAGCTTTCACGTTAAAACTACTGAACCGATTTAATTGAAATTTGGTACACATACAGTCTAGAGCCTGAGAAAGGACATAGGCTACTTTTTATCCCGATAATACCAAGGGAATGGGTACCGCGCGGGTGAAACCGTGGAAAGCCATTAGTATTAAAAAAAACGTAATCGAGTCACTGAAAAAGCACTTGCATAGCATGTGATAGTATGTCTCAGATCGGTTAGTAAGAGGTTTTGCTTTAGAAATTTTATTGATTGTTCATTCATCGACAAAAATATTTATTCGAGAAATAAAGTAACATAAAATCAAGTTTATAACTCATCGAGGGAGCCTTAGAACGATTCCATTCAAACTTTACATTCACGTTCAGTCAAGAATCTCGAAGTGTCGAAATAGGTCGGCCCTTTTCCTTTGGCGCTTCCGCGTTACGACGGCCAAGGAATGCTCATCGAATATCGAAAACAGCAAGAATGAGACCAGCGCCGGCTGATTTACAACTCACCCAACACGCTTTATGTATTATTCGATTTATTGCAATTAATTCTTTACCTAATAAAAACGAAGTGGAATGGCATATAAAAGACTCAAAAATTAGATGCAAGATTTTTTATACAAGAACAGTAAACGTGATAGCCCATCCAGACTCACGGGGAGAACCCCCGAGAAGCGTGAATGTGAGGAGTTTCTCACCGATTCGTTTTCGCGAGGGGTGTTGCTATTTAAAAAAAAAAATGAAAACTAAACTTTATTATACACCATTTAAAGTGAAAATTTCTTATCAAGAGTACAATTTGGCCGTTTCAAAGGATTTCTTCTAAACTTCTCGCCGAGTCTTCTCGCCATGAATATGGATTTAATATGATACTCGTAAATTGTCCGTGCCTTAGAAATCGCTAGTCTGATAGTGGTGCATTTGCATCTATTGCTGGCCTAGAATAGAACTGTTAACAATACAGTTGCATTGCCGGCCTTGCAAAGGTAGTGGTGGGTAGAATGAAAGGGGTGTAGGTAGATGGCAATAACAAATCAATCAACAGCCGCAGCATTTCGTCTACAGAAATGCAGGTGCTTGTTAAACGCAACAGCCAAGCTGTTATTTTACACTGAGCTCCTCTAGAGTGTTTGCCATTATATATCTCAACCAAGACCTTCACAATGACTGGTCCTGCTGCGCTGCCCATATCCAGCGAATTCATGCCACCTTCTTCAGATCACCGTGCCGGTTCGCCTCGTGGGGCATTCCAACTTTGCGTTTCCCAGTATAACAATAAAATAGGTTCTCCTATGTTTGTTCGAACAACGTTTTATATAATTCAATTTCGTCTAATGTCAGTTCATCTTAAATCAATAGCGTTAATTACGTTAATTATTCAGTTCATCTAATATTCATTTAGTCTAATATTGTTAAACGTAAATATTCAATTCATATAAATACATTTCACCTAATTTCTATTAAGACAAATTTTTTTGATCTAATTATCATTTCACACCATAGACATTGCAGAATGCAATTAGTTTTGCGTGTGCTCCGGCGCCACGGGAAGGCAGCCCCTCCACCCTGGCGTAACAAGGCACAAGCGCCCACGCTCTCCTTCACAGCTTCGGCTTGCTGGTCGCCTTCGGCTCTAGAGATATGGCAGACAAGTGCCACGTGGCAGGAGAGATTGACTGAGTTGGATTCGCCCTAAAGTAGATACAAAGCCCAACTTTTATAGCAAATAATATTCGATCAAAAAAAGATCAAACAATGATTATACCAAATTAATATTATTCTAATCAAACATTAGTCCTATCGTTATTATATCAATCGAAAATTAGACAAACTGAAATTATGCTACATTAATATTATACCACAAGTTGTTGGGTAAACTAAAATTAAATGAACCATTAAATCAATATTGATTTGTCAAAATTACATTAGAAAGTAGGAGCATAATATTAAATACTTCTATGAGGGCAGCTGTTCTGTATTTGTTGTTTATTTCTTATGATTAAAACTAGTACCTATATTCTATACCTTAGGTCAAAACGCAATGCAATTCGTAGCGTTGCAGACACTGACCTACATACAATTTACAAAATAACACTTTAAATAAACATTACGCACTTGCAGCAACAATCTGTTATGAATGAAATTATACAAAGCATTCCTGTTTACCTACCGCTTAAAGCTATGGTATACCTAAGTATTTATATATAAATTCTACCTCGTTTTCTCGTGTCCATTACATCATATCATAGAAACATATCGAGTCGTTCCAGTTTCTAACATGCAAAATTATAAATAATTACATCGACGAATGAAGGCTTATAATAAAATAACATAAAATAATATTTTGAATAACAAATGTCCGCTCCATTAATAAAACAGAGACTCAGTTATGTAATCAATTCAGAGCGAAATAGGGCGCAGATGGGGCGTATATGAAATAGTAGGAGTGACCTGGAATTTACTTTTATATTGAAGAAAATTAGGTTTACTCTAGCGGTTTAGTGGTTAGTTATTGATTTTGTTTATTTTGTTACGCAGTCGCTCGTAACAAGCCATTCAATTAATGTGATTTTCCGGCGAAATCCTGTGAGGTTTTCGCGTAGTAAAATTGTTTCATTACTGTTTGTTTGGATGAAGCAATTTCGCTTGTGTCCTGTCGTCATATAAAATGAATTGTGTACGTTTCTGTTGAATTCATTCAGACTGAAGGTGTTTGGCGTTCGTTGCCCTGTTAGTAATATTTCAGGAAAACTTTGTTAATTGGAAGATATAATTTTCAAGAAAATCATATCATAGTTTGTTTTTTTTATCCGTGCGTAAATATCAATGCTCGGTAGCGTAATTGTTGGAACGCTTTGTTTGATTTCAAGTTTAAAATGTAATTGATGTAAAGGCTAGTTAGAAATCTACCATTCGATTATTAGATTTCTAACTACTAAAACCACAGACGTGCACACTTCCCTATTACAAAGAAGTAAGAATAATTATTGATGATGAAGTGAAGAACAATACCTAGAAATTTAAAAGTTGAAATAAAAGTTATTTATTAGTATTCAAGTTTTATAACTTGAACTTGACTACTCATGTTGGATGTAAGGTATTTTTATCAATTGATGCGTGATGTATGCTACTGCATAGCTTGGACTTAACGACTGACAAGTAAACACGAAACCAATTATTTCCGTAGTAACCCTAGTAAGGTGCAATATCCGTACACAAAAGAACAATTAGAACTTGTAATTTATACAGTCTGGAACTACGTTACAAATAGTCCAATATACTAATTGCCTGAATCTATCCTGTGTGTACTTACTCCGCTAGTCCGATGTCAATATTTACGGGAGCGCTCGGGCCCTTTGATCTGACACGAAAAGGCATTCATGCGAAAATCCCAAATTGCTTTAGAATCAAAATGAACTTGTAAGTATAAAACTTGTATTATACGTGAATAGTTTACGCAGAAATAATTATACTTATTTACTTTTCGCAGAAAGTAATATTTATTTATTATTAATCAATTCATTATATTTAGACTTTACAAAAGCGTCCATATTCATTATCACATATCGTCATCCGTTCCCGTGAATTTGCAGTTACTTCTAAGTAGATCTTTCTGAGGAAAATTATTTTCGGTTATTTCGCTCAATTATCGTTAAGCAGTTAAAATGCATTTTCAACACATTTCCTTATAAAGTAGCTCTAATTTCACCGCAACCAGGCACATAACGATACCCGTTATTCACACTTGTTTTTTTCATTACTATTATTCATCTATTTTTTATTTTTTTATTTGTGATTTTTATGTTGATTGAGTTGCTTTTTCTTAAAAAAAAAATATTTTAATAAGCTATTTGACACTTTTTTTATAGGGCCCCAAATGATTAATTATTGATAGCTATCACCATAAAAAATAATACATTTTTCCGGAAGCTTATAACATAATAAATATTAAATTACGATTTTGCTTAAATGTCAAAAACGCGTTCGGTCCCGATGGTCTATGAATTATTTGTGCCGTAGCGTCACGATTATTGTAAATAATTCAATACGCATGCGTAACATAGCCGGCAGTTATAATATGCTTGATTGGTTGCGACTGGCGTTTGACGAATTTTGACAATGCGTAGTACCTAATTGTTTACATGAATCGTTACTCAACTAATTTCATGAACATGGTGGATAGTGTTTTAGGCAGATGAAAATAAAAGTAAAAATAAAACACATTATAATTGAATTTCTACAGTCATCCCTTATTTATATTTATCTAACTTGGTATATTTCGGACCCTTGTACTAAATACTATGTGAAACATTATTTTCATTACTTTCGTTAAGAGTCAACTAGCCTATTATCAATTATTATCTTACTTTTGGCTAATTTAGGATACATATGGATATTTTCGGATACTTTTGGATAAATTTGGATACTTTCGGATTCTTTTGGATACTTTTAGAAGCTTTCGGATACTTTCAGAAACTTTCGAATACATTCGTACATTTCATCCACTTTTCAAGAGGGGGTACTATTATTTAATTTTTATTCGCAAGTGCGTTGAAAAACGTCGTACGTTATGTACTATTGTTTCCATCAGACTTATTCCATATTCCTCAAGATTTCTCATAGGAGGTGAATGTTTATTTGTACTTCATCGATTTTCTTACTAAATCTTTAGAACAACAGCGAGTTTGTGTGCACTGGAATGTTTATTTCTCAAACATGTGCGATGTTATCACGTTTTCATATTGCGTACACTATTGGTAGTCCTTACCGTTTTATTCTATAGTACGAGTATTTTTTAATCAACAGGTCCCGCTTTTGACGGTAACATGATCACATACCAGGACAGGAGACATAAGACTGGAATGGAATTCCAAAGGAAAGCGCAAGCGAGGCTGCCCTTCCCTACCTTGCGAGTCGTGAACGCTCATCGCAGAGGCGAAGAAAATTGTGAAGAGATAATATGGCGCGAAGCTCAAGACCGATGAGATGGCGCCGCACTGTGGACACCATTTATCCTATCTAGGTCCAGCTTTTGTAGGGGCAGATGATGTGCGTATGAAATGTTTCCACAAATCTGATGGAAACCACCAAACTTACATAGTCATTAGTTTTTGCTGTTAACCAGTACCAGTACCATTTTTACCAGTATAACGGTGAAAATTCATAAATCATTGTTTATTTCTGTCTCTTGATTACAATAGAAGTGTACGTTTGGACATCATTGTTTAAAGGCTTTATGATAGTTGTGCATGTAAAACAGAGAGGTTAGAGGAGAGGTTATACATTTATGTTGTATTCAATTAAAAAAAAAACAAACAATTCAGTACACGGAGTAGGAACCTTGAGTATGAGGGGTATTAAATTTATATTTAATTAAACTTTTCTATGAGCAGTAAATAATACTATAGGTATCAAATATGATTTTTTTTTACTATTTATGTATTTCACGACATAAAAAAATTTGTTTGATTCATTTATGCAACACGATTGACTGCAAAATAATAAAAGTTTATGGACAGATGTAACTGTTCAGTCATGAAAATTTATTTACTAAAAATGAAACTTTCAAGAAAATCTTAATTTATTTATTTTTATTAAGTAACTGCGGGCACTCCTCTCGCTTTCCGCCCTCGGACAAACCCTCAGAAGCAGTCGCGACGTCTCGGTCCCAGCGGGTCCCACCCACGCTACAAAACAATGCACTATCATAAAAGTCCAGAGCATAATATCAGTAAAAAGAAACGTAATAAAACTTGAATAATATTTGCTTCGTTCATTCTATACAAAGGAACTTAGGTAATGAAATAAATATAGAGCTAAAAGATTGGATTGAAAAACATTGCTTACGATAGAAAAAGGGCAAAATAAAGTCACAAATTGAAATATACTTTTTCTTAATGGATAATGGACCAAACGTTCACGTTGAACCCAGCAACGGATTTTTGAGCTTTTGTTGGTTTGTATTAAGTAGGTAATGTGTATGTTTATCAGTTACATATCTATAAATATACATATAATAAGACTGTAAGATCGAATATTTGTACGTAGAAAAATAATGCTCAAAATCAAGTAAAAAAAGAGGAAATTACCAAAAAAACAATTTGTTTTGTTTCTCTGTCTGCTAGCTAGTATCCTATATCGCAAGCCTAGAACAACTGTGAGAAAAATGTATTATTCATTCACTCATTCATTTTATGATGCAGTATAATACAGATCACTATTTTAATCAATACGATACCGGTTGCTATGCCCTTACATGCCGTCACTATGTATATGTTCTCATCGCGTAACAGAAAAACGGTTCTCATATTACTAAAATTGAATTTTATTTCTACGGAAAATATATTTGTCATGGAAAGTAAGCCGTGCATATAACAAACGATAGGTAAGTGGGTTTGAGTTGTCTGCGGCTGACAATTTATGTACAATTACGCTTTTATAAAGCCGAGTCATACCGTCTGGTCATAGTAAAATTTGTTTCGGACTTAACCATTTCGAGAGATGGACTTCAACTAAATGGTATGCTATGTAATGGGTGATGTAGCCAACCTACACACCGTTGACATAATTTTAGGCAATGGAAGCAGGAAGGCGGAACACAAGAACTACTATTGGGGATCTTCATCTGCCCAAAATCCAAACGAATATTTGCGAAAGTAACTTTGTCTGTCTATCTATCTGTCGGTCTCGCTTTAACTTGAAAACTACAGAACCGATTTAATCGAAAATTGATACACAGATAGTTTAGAGCCTGAGAAAAGACATAGGCTACTTTTCATCCCGTTGTTCCCATAGGAACGGCTTCCGTCGCGGAAACCGCAGGAAGCCACTAGTCAGAAATATAAGTATTTTATAGTATTTGTGTGTTGTGAAGTATAGCAAAATCGTACTATCATCAGATGTTGGTATCATCAGGACAGCAGTCGACGAGGATGGTAGCGAGCTGGAGCAACAAAAAAAAAGCTACACTTTAGAATTATCATTTTCTTATTCCAAAGCTAAAACAAATTCTTTCTTTTGTTATAATTTCCTTAGTAAACTCTTGGGATATTCATTGACATATCTCTGTTTGCTCTCACTCCTCAGGGGTCGTTTATCCGGAGTTATTTGCGAAATAGGTTAATCTTCCGAGTTTTGTACAGGTCGCTTTTTGTGACAACAAAAGTAATGACCTCTCGCACAATGACCTTTGCTGTTATTATTTTGTCAAGACTCAAGACATTTAACTAACTGTGTTTATGAATTTGGTGTAATAATGAGTTAGGAGTTGTTCCTTCTTTTAAGGACTCTTAATTACCCTCACAATACCTCAACAATTCATACTTTTGTTCAACAATAGTTCACCTAAAAATAAGCACTCACCAAAAATGATCACCCTTCCTCAAAACATGTCATCGTCGTCATGATTGCTTTTTTAATATCGCAATCGCTTTGCCGCTGAGCTCATTGTAATGAATTCCAAATTAGTTTTACACATCTTCTATTTCATCCGTTTTTATACACGTGTCTGAAATGTTTCAATGGCGACAAGATAATAATATAATGACAAGTTCAAATATATTTACACTCCGAAACATAATGGAACACGTGTAAAACACTAGAAAAGGCAAAGTTAAAGGCAAATTACTATATATATATATATATATATATATATGTGTGTGTGTGTATTTTTTTGTATTACATTTAGTGGCTGGTAGATATTTCTTTTAGGAATAATCCACACCCTCTGTACTGATTTTTGTTATTTGTCTTTCAATGTATTTTTTTTGTGTGAAATAAACTATTAAATAAAGAAATAAATAAAAACTTTACAATTTAATACATAAATAAAAAAAACGTACTCACATACAAATTTAAACATAATTTCAATACAGATCATATTACCACGTCTTTTCAAAAATGATGAAAAATGAGTAGTAAATAGAACCGCGTTAAAAGAAGTAATAATATAATGCTCGTAAAAAAATAATAACCTACAGTTAAGCTTCTCGTTAATCTGTTAACGCTATACAATTGCTAACGCTATTTTTACGCGTTTCATGTAATACGAATGTTTTCACTTCAACTTCGATGCGCAGGTTTGTTTCGTAACTGCGTTGCCGCCAGTCCTCGGTTGTGATCACAAGTTCAAATACACTATTATTGCTCGTTGAACGATTTTGTACATACACATCAAAAGACTTACCTGTGTTTTATGTATTGTCACGTGGATTTCGGCGTGGGCATTGCGCTCATGACATGTATTTCGGTAAAATAGATTCAGCGGCTTGAAGGCATCATTAAACGGATATTTTCACTGGCTCTTTTAGACAGTGTAAAAAGGAGGTGAAGTGCTGAGTAAATAGTGGGATTTTCTTTTAGTTTTGTGTTTTTCGTGGTTTTAAGGTATCAGTTCCGTTTTCTGTTTAAAATGGAAACCTGATATTTAGGTTACCTTTTACTGAGATCTTATATTTAATCATTTTGCCTACTTAATATGAGAATTGATTGTGTTTCCTAATAGGCAAATACAAATAAAATACCATAGCTACAGGAATTTTAGGATGGAAAAGCCTAGGCTCGGTGTTGTCGGTGGTGTCGGTAGTAGAGTAGCAGCTCGTATGTTTTAACTTTTATATTGGAAACAAAGCAACATTCATTATAGTTGCCCATGGATGGGTGACCAAAACTTTGTAATCTCGAGTCCGTCCATATGGCCGTTGGTCAATTCGCATGAGCCAGGCGTGGTGTACTTCTCCATGTTGAAAGCCCTAGTTCACAATCATGTGGTAACGTATATACAAAGTTAATAACCTATATAAATTTTACAATGGCAAATACAATGGAAAGCAGAGTTGGTACATGTACCAACTTAATTTGCCTTAAGCTTATACACATTCGCACTCCGAAAAACATATTTATAATGAAGCACGTGTAGGATTCCGGAGAAAAGACGGAGTCAAAGGGTAAATTACTTATTTGGGTTAATATGAGTTAATTTCTATTTATTACCTGCCTTTGTGATGATCATAATATTTTTCCTCAATTATGTTGTTAGTATATGAAATTCATAAAATGGAAATAAAGGGATTAATTTACCTAAATTTTAGATTTTCTTGTAAAATAAAGTCTTTTAATATAAGTTTAATTATCATTATTCTAGTTATAAATCATCACAAAATTGCTAAAAAAAAATAAACGTCATCATATTTCGTTAAATATTGTTTAAAGTCTTTATTTTATGAACAAGGGAGAAAATATATAATTATGAAAATGAGAATTAAATTATTTTATTCATATCGTTTGATTAAGCAATTAAACATTTAAATTATTAATGATTATTCATCATATACCAAGTGGAGTTAGAACAGATAATTACACAAGTACGATTTATTTTTTCGTAAACACATATTCTGACTCGATAGTGAGTCCCTGTGAATAAAAAAAAATCTATAACATCTATAATATAGGCATATATAAAGGGCATAAAAACGTTTTACTATTACGTAAGCACGTTTCAAACCAGACAAAAAAGTTTTATATTTGCAAAAAAAGACCTGTAAGGATTGAATATTTATAGACTTTTAAAGTTAAACTTATTGCTTGAAATCTAAAGAGTTATTATTAGCTTCGATCCTAAATAGACCGTTTAGTAACGTCACGGAGATTTATTTCAATAAGACGTAGGTATTATATTATTATATGTATAATTATGTTTTTAGGTACGTAGTTAGATCCCACGCGGCTCTAAATATTGTACTGGAAGTGCCTTTCTTTATAGCATAATTATGTGAAGTTTTCAGTAAATATATTATATTATTTATCTGTTGTTAATAAATTAAAGCAATGTTGCTGTTGTTTGTGCATGTCAGAATAATTTAATGTAATTTATTTAATAAATCCTTTTACGTCTTGTAAGTTCAATGATAATTATCTTCTTTAATGATGGTGAAATTAGGTAGATATTTTTTCTTCTGTAAAATGGTGCTTTTTATTGCCTCTTATTTTGATTTAAATTTTAAGCATAATTTTAAGCACTTTAAGCACCGATGTGGTGCATTCCATTCCATTCAAAATAAGTATGAGTGCATTTTAGTGATACATCTTAATCTATTATGTGGCTTCTGTTTTCAATAAAGTTTTTGCAATTACCTTCATCATCAATGCTCTCGATTTCGGCCGATCTTATATCACCCATCCCAGCGAACTGACGAATATCGTCACTCCATCTTGTAGTAGGGCGTCCACACTTCATGCCGAGACCCGTCCTCGACTCGCAGTCTCCACTCCACAGTTACAATATGCGTGAAGTTAACAACGCCTCCGCCTTTAAATCCATTACGCCAACATCTATCTTCTTATTCTTAATTGTGTGAAAGTGTGAACGATTTTAAAACATGTGAAATTCAAATAATCTCACTCAAAACATGTCTATAATAAACTTATCAAAATATGCTAATACAATATCAATGACCGTCTCCCGAAGGAGAATCTTACATTAAAGAATGCAAAACAAGGATCCAATTCTAAACCAAATTTGTATCTGTTCTGCAAACAGGGGTAAATATATGGTTCTATAAATATTTTATACTAGTGGCTTCCCACGGTTTCACCCGCGTGGTGCCCGTTCCCATGGGAATATCGGGATAAAAAGTAGCCTATATCCATTCTTAGGCTCTAGAATATCTGTGTACCAAATTTAGATTAAATCGGTTCAGTGGTTTTGACGTGAAAGCAACCTGACCGACAGACAGATAGACAGACAGAATTAGCATTTGTAATATTAGTATTTCTTTTTTATAATCAGCCCAGCAAATGACTCAACATCACCAGATGGTAAGCAGTAGATAAGTCCATATGCGAAGGATGCTAGGGCAGCACCAGGTCTAGCGACCTTCACCTTGCTGGCTCATAAAATGTGCGGAAGGCTCTATAAATAAATAAACATCTTCTAACATTCACACCTATCAACTAGCCCCATTTTAAGAAACTAATGCTGCTTGTGTTACGGACACTAGATGACGGATAAATATATTATATTTAATAGATAAATACATATAAATATCCTGAATGTATATAAATATATATAAATATCCAAGACTGGAGAACAAATGCCTGAAAATTCATCACCCAAACATTTACCCCCACCGGGGATCGAACCCAGAACCTCTCGAGATGGCGACGCCTTGAGACTGGCATACAGACCACTTGACCACAGAGGTCGTCTATGAAGGTACGGAGCGTAGTCGAATTAGTATGGATAAATTCGATTGCACTCCGCACCTTCATAGAGTAACTATTGCGATCCCATATTGTCGCTTTGAAATAATTTCTCCGTATCCTTCTCCTTCCGTTATAAAAAATCTGATAAAAAAGGTTTCGTGAATGATAAGTACTTTTAATTATTATTTCTCCCTCCGCAATATTGTACCAAGAATATTCGATTTCTCTTGATTTTACAGGTTAGCTGCAGCAACTCGTGAGTAGTGTTCAAGATGTCTCGAGCATATATATGCTACGGTTACCGCCTATCAGTGTACAGCATGCTTGTTTGGCGCCCTTGTCGTATGTAAATAAATAAATAATATGAAAATAAGCATTTTCCTTTCTCTGCATTATTGTATCATATAAATAGTTCTTTGGATTATATCTGATATTAAAAGGTATAAATGTAAATAACGTCAATCTTATTCGATTCCTTGCTATTATCATGGCTATTACTATTATTCGCAACAGTGATACTTTATACACGTTTTCAACCTTTAACGGTTACTACATTGGGTGTGTTCTTACTTTATGGCAAAAAACGCAGCTATCTTCAAATTTTTAAGACGTACTGGTGGTTAGACAATCAATTTTTAAGCGTAACGATCGAATAATTTTGTTAGTGGCAGCAGACGTCTTTCCGAGTTTAATTCTAACAGAACAGTAAAAGAGTTATCTGACGGCCATTCCCAAACTGTCAATGAAATTGTTTGAGTTCCTCGTAATGCTTTCTAAAAGATTTTCCAGACGAAACTGAAAACGAAAACAATGATTCAATCCAGCCATGCAAGGTCTTGACCTCGGCGGTTTTACAATATTGGCAATGACAGTTGAAATGTCACTACATCGTCGAAAACAAATTGTTAACGATCGCTGTCACTCCGAATAGTTTACGCAAAATTTTGATGTATTTATTTGTTGGCAATAAAAGTGAGGAATACGGGATCGATCTGATATCATAACTAATATTGTAAAAATCTGGTAGAGGGAGATTTGTATTTCTGTTGTCTTTCAGGTTATAAGTAGGAAATGAAAAAGTATTGATATAAAATCAACATTTATTTTATGAAATAAATAGTTCTGTTCGAAGATGTAGACAGGCGTAGCACGGTTGCAATAGCCTAAGCACGAGCGAGCACGAGTACGATATGATATTTATCACGTTTTTATCTCGCCTAGTTGGGAAATTCCATAGTAATTTGGTAGTTGTTCGTGATATAACCCGATGTATATCAAAATGCGGTGTCCATGCTAAGAGAGCCCTAACGAGAGAGAGAGAGAGAGAACTAACGGCGAAACGTGCTTTATTACAAGTTGTCAATATTTTTTCAGGAAAAGTAAACATTATAGTAAAAAAAGAAACGAAAACCGTTTCAGAAAAATATCTCAATTTCTTTCAGTGTCAAGGATTCCAAGTATCTTTGGTGTATTAATTCCAAACACGACTGTAACAGATAACTTTTGCTAAAAACTTATAATGGATTCGGTTACGTGATTTGAGGTCGACCCGGATTGGGTCTGGCATGTACTACGTGCCCGGGATCTTGTCGGAGGTACATTATCTACTCATAATTTACTTTCTTTAGGTCACGGCTAAAGATCCTTTTTTCTTCAGAAGGTAAATGGATACTTCTTGTTATTTTCAAATAGGTAATTTGATTCGTGCTTGATTTTGTCTGTTGTGATTTTGTATATATGAAATATAATATTATTGTTTTATTTACACGTGTAAACTGTACCGATTATGTTCGTAGATAGGTTATGGATGTCCCTTCATTATCAGTGTTTATGATTGTTGTACCGTCGAGTTTAAATATGTATGTAGATTGGACAGGTGACAGTCTTTATTCCCTTCTAATTAGAGTCATTTACAATCAAACGTGTATACACATTGTTGAACTCGATTGTACTCAATTGAATTCCAGACTAAATATAGGTGAATTCTACCAGCTATTAAAATGAAGCTGTTACAAAAGCACATTAAGATTATGCCTCTTAAATAAGCTCCGTTTGGAGTGGCCTATATTGAATGAACGGTAACGAAGCATCTCCACATACTGTTACAGATATACAAATCAACGTAACCAACACACGATCCTCGAAAACTAGATGCGTTTGTAGATTAAGAATAATTAGTCATAGTCATTCAAATGTGGAGCAATCTCGCTTCCTAAAACATTATATTGATTTATCGTTGACCTCTGCTTAAAGAACTGCGCTGTAATGAGGATTATATCGGCGCCAACTAAGATTAGAGCATACTAATTTAAGGTCACAAAACCATGACTAATTGAGCCAATGTAATCAGCTTTGCCATTTATAGCCCAGTAGGTAAATATTATTACACTTATCCAGGTGACTTCAAAAGAAGAATATAACAAACATATTAGTCGCTATTTTGGGCTGTAAGTTTGTAAATCTGTCACTTCCAAGGGTGTGTAAACATTCATAGTGGAAATATGAAAATGAACCTTAGATTTCTGGAATAAAAATAGTGTTGTAAATGTATTGGTATGTTCCATGTCAAAGATTGTTTATTCTTAATGTATTTAAAACGAATTTTAAGACGTTTTTATATCTCATCATTTATTTAGAATAAAACTAATCAAGCTTATATCAAAGTAAAAGTTGTTCTTGAATAGGATATTATTAAATTAATTAAGATACTGCAAGCAAATGATACAGGGTTATAATTATGGTTTAAAATCTTCAAAGGTTAGATTCTGCGGTATTTACTTTTCAAATAGATGCATTTTTCATCATCAGCCACTGAAATAATAGTCTAAAACGATCAAGGCAAGTGTTTCGTCGTGGCCTTCTTATGACCTAGAGACGTCAGGAGCTTATATTAGGTTGAAAGCGATATGTGATGATTTAATATCCTATATTTAATAGTCTAGTCTTGGCTTACTAATGTCGATTGTGATATCGACAGCGCAGCAGCAGCTAAAGCACTAGGCTAAAGATGTAACTGAAAACGGCTTCTCTTTATATGTATAGACGTACAATCGTACATACCGTGGCCTTATTAACTCTTTTGTTACATTTTGGTATTAATAATCTAGTTATTATTAGCACAAGATATTTTCTAAGCAAGGCTAAACAAAGTTCATTAGCATATCTAAACAAAACGTCACGTAAAATTACAATCTTCATAAGATTTACGCAAACAGAATACGTGCAAATAAATTGACACAAACAAACTTAATTTGTTTAAGAATAACCTAGATTTAGATAGGGATTATACAAAAGTAGTTAACCGACATCACAAATACGAAAACCAAATCGTTATTAAATAAAATATAATGACCGAGATTTGAATTATTGGTAAATAAAAATTTATATTGAAAAAAAAAAAAATTTTTTTTTCATGTCGACAATGATTAGGTACTAAGATGAGTTTCTTATCGTCTAGTGACGTAAAAACTTTAAACATTCTTAATGTGATCATGATATGTATGATGATTGAATTAATTTGGATTCCATCTACTCCCATCTATTTTTGAAACGTTGCAAGAGATACATACAGTCTAACATTTAATGAATCTTATCAGTATTTGTGTAAATAATTTTGACAAAGCACGCTTTATTTGACATGTAACTTTTGATTTTATACCCACGGAATTTTATTTCATTTTGCATTTTTTGTTGATGTTTGTGTTGTTTGTAGTTTTTAATTAGTTTTGGTTGTGGTGGTAGTTTTTGGTTGTCTTTGTTAGTTTATGAAAGAAAAAAAACCATCAATTCCATGGTCAACGCGATTTGAATTCGAGCACAACCAACCTGATTATCATGAATGAATCCTCTTCTTTTTACTACTTTTTTTTACACGCGTAACCCGAGCGCCCCACGCTTTTATTTTTAGTCATAAAAATTTTGGATCGCATTTTGGGGTAAAGAAAAAAATTATTTTCTACTTTTTGGTGCACTTTCATACGCATAAATAAAAGCGTGCTTTTTTAAAAAAGTTTTTTTTTTTTAAATTGTAGTAACAAGTAAAAATAACATGTTACTACAGTAGGTGTATTTAAGTGTTTTATTCACGGTGCCGCTCTTGACACAAAACACTGCTTTATCTTCTATTATTTTCTCGCCACCTGTTACATGGGGACTTAACATATCTGGCGAAATATGGGTGTTTACACCTTTGCCTACCCCTACCCGGGGAAAAAGGCGTGATAATATGTTTGTGTGTGTGTATCAATATTTCATGTTAAACTTTGAAGAGTCACCCCTAAAGAAGCAATAGTGAAACAGTATTTAAACTAAAATTAACGTAATTTTACCTTTATCTTATCTTACCCTTGTTGGTGAAAATCGTTAGTATGAGGTTCATTACATTATGTCACGTTTATGTAATGAACACGTTCACGTCTATACTAGTGTATAAAAATTTGTTACTAAAATTAGTTTTTTTTGATAGCTTAAAAATGACAGTGAATATAAGGAATTTATTTCAAAAAGGAGGCAGCAAAGCTGGTCACACATTTGTGCAATGGATGTTTGCAGTGTTAGGTAACAATCGTTTTTGGAACTATATCGTTGTAAAAATTATTTAGCGTTACTTAGGAAAACAGTATTTTAGTTGGATTGAGATAAGTGCGCATGGGTTGCTTTTCCAGCTGCTTCGACTTTGGTCAGTTACGGCCTCCAAGGAGGATGGATATCACCGATGGCAAAAGTTCTCCAATCTGATCTCTCCCCTAATGGTGTGGCATTGTCAAGTATTGAGGTATCTTGGATAGCGAGCACTTTGTCTATAGCGGCTGTATTTGGAGTTACATTTTACGCTTACATAGCAGATACTTATGGAAGGAAAGTGGGCGTGATTGCAATGGCCGTGCCGCAAGCGGTAAGATACCTTTTTCTCTAGACTTATGTAAAATATTATTCATTACATGCCTATCTTCGTCGTAATTGTTTTCTGATATGGTTGTTGCTATCAGACAGCATTATATAAATGTCTGGTAGTCATCACTGATGTTAATAAATCTTCAGTGTTATGTGATAGTGATAGGTAAAGGAAAAAATATTTTGACGGTGATGTAAATATTGGTTGAGATGAAAATAAAATATCTGCAATAAAGGACTTCACAGACTGCAGCTATAATGTATATATTTGTTCTAAATATCCGTTATCTAATAATCATGACAAGAGCGAAAGTTCTTTAATTTGTCTACTTACTAGGTGTAAGAGTAAAAAGAATAACTAAAGTTGTTTCACTAGTAGTAAAAATACTGCAAGAATGCTCATTGAATTTCTCTTTTCAGATGTGTTGGATAATAAAATTGTCATCAACGAACACAGTAGCTCTAATTATAGCGAGGGTATGTGCCGGTATACCTGCAGGAGGTTGTTTTAATTTGATCCCGATGTACATCAAAGAGATAGGGCAGGACAACATAAGAGGAGCGCTGGTATCGACTACAATGATGTTCCAGAATATAGGCTTACTGGCGATGTATGCTATGGGAGGGTACCTACCCTACTATGCCATATTAGGCATAGCATTATGTGTTCCTGTAGTAACAATACCTTTAATGATTTTTGCTCCAGAGTCGCCTTCTTTCCTTGTTAAGAAAGATAAAATTGAAGTAAGTTTGCATGATGTCATAATATATATATTATCCTATCCTTACCTATGAAATTGGTGTTTTTTTTCTCTCTTAGTATTTTGTCTGTAACTATTGAGATTCAGAGTATTCCTAAAAAATAATTACCTCGTCTAAAAATAGACTATATTTTTGAGCTCCTTTGATTTGTTTTTATAATTTGTTGTAAGTTTAATTGTGTTAAAATTGGACACAGAGACAATACAAATATTAATCTTTGGATTTGTCGTTGTGAAGAAAACTGAAAAATTTTTAGTATGGAAAATGCAGAATTCCCCAAAATCTCCATACAAAACACCAATTTCATAGGTAAGGACCTAAAATTAAGGAATTTACAGGATGCTGCCAAAACAATAGCCAAGCTTAGAGGGTTGGATGTTGATAACGAAGTGGTACTAAAAGAAATTGAATTCATGAAAAATGAAGAGATGTATTTTAAGGAACAAGAACGTATTACGTTTGTCCGAATATGTATGTTATTATACTTACTATATTATTTCGTAAAGTAAGGATTGATTCCTCCGATTTCACAAACTTTTCGCCTGACTGCTGATTAGATTTTTCTTAGTGTTATATTAAAATGTAATCGGTAATTCTATAATTTCATCGGCACTTTTTTTAAGCCTAGTTAAATTTATTTTAATATACCTTAATCACACTTATTACCGGCAAATATCTAAAAATATTCGTTTCCAAATTAATCCTTTTCAAAAAAATACCGAGTACAGCCGAATTCTGTGAAAGATTTTATGATCTGCGAACGTTTTTTTAATGTACTCCATTTACTCTGATCTAAAATCGTTTTTTATTCAGTTTTCATAAGCTTGATATAATATATTTTAATAATATGATTTGAAATGCTCTTGTAGGATAATTCACGTTTTATAATCCATTAAGAAAACGACTGACTGAATAAGATTAATTTGAATGTTTTAAATGCAGTTAAAAATGAGGCATGGTGCCGTGCCTTCATCCTCGGCATGCTGTTGCTGACTGCTCTGGACTTGAATGGGTACTTCACCATCCTGACGTACGCGTGGACCATTATGGCGCAGTCTGGGGTCTCAGCAAACCCGGATCTCCAGACCCTCAGCATCCCGGCCGTCATGATACTGGGCTCGTTGTTCGCCATGAGCAGCGTTGAGAAATTGGGCAGGAAGGCGCGTATGGTTTCCATTATGTATAACTGGTCGCACCGGTTATCTTTGTATCTGAACTCCAATGTCGGGTATGGGAGAAGAGACACGAAAGTAGAATACGAGTAAATGCGGTAGAAATGAGAGCTTTGAGAAGCATGATGTGAAAAGAAGGAAGTGTGGTTTGAAAGAGTGTGACAAGAATAGATAAAGGAATGCGAAGATGGTTTGCACATGTGGAAAGGATGGATGAAAATAGATTGACTAAAGGGACATATGAATCGGGTGTCAGTGGAGATACGGGACAGAGACAGAGACAGAGGCAGACCTAGGCGAACGTTTCTCGATCAAATTACGACGTTCTAGAGAAGGGCCAGGTCAAAAGTACCCAAAATCGCCGAGCATGTATAATAACTGAATAGAGTTGATGAAGCGAAAGAAATATGCAGGGATCGTAGCAAGTGGAAGGATGTAATCTTTGCCTACCCCTGTGGAAAAAAGGCGTGACTTAGGTATATATGTATGTATGTATGAACTCCATTCTTACCTAACATCAGGTGAGATAGTGGCATGTGTCTGGTACACCACAAAAAAACTTAAGGAGGAAATAAATTGTCTTTTGCCTTTATAAGTTAATACATCGCCTTGCGGATATTACGCCACTATTCTTGCATCAGAGCAGTATTAGGGTGATACTCCACTGAAGTGGAGCAGTGCAGAGTGAAACAGAGCTGTTGTTACTGTGTGGAAATCAAGTAAAAAAAATCTCTCAATTTACCAAAATGTAATAAATTTCTATCACTCCAAATGAATCCCTTCCGCTCCACTCCAGCGATGATGGCATTAAGAGTCGTGTTTCATAGATAATCTTGCTCGAAGTGAAGCTGTGCGAGTTAATAATGTTCATCATCCCAGTATCAATCTGTAAGGAATTCGTAAAGAGAAAATATAATAAATAATTTTTACAATACTTATTGAATTTGTAAAATTCATACTCCAATGACAAGACGTCTTAAACTGCTTCGCTTAGCGCAGCACCGCTACAGTGGAGAGTCACCCTTACGACCCTATGGATTCGCCATTATAACTGGATCTGTTTTAATTAATCAATCCAATTATCTTCAATTTGTTCACAGCCTTTGCTCGCCGGGGCGTATATAGTATCGACGATATCTAGCGCCTGCCTAGCGAGCGTGTTGCTGGCCCAGCGGCAAGGCGTCGAAGTGCCCGGTTGGCTCGCAGTGATGGCTATCGTAACTTTCGTCTGGGCGTATGCAGCTGGGATATTACCTGTTACATATGTTGTTTTGTCAGAGATATTCAATTTCCAAGTAAGTGAGAATTTTATGAGACTAGACGTCATAGTAATCTGAGCATACCTTATACATGTTTTGAAGTTTTTATCACAGAGTTACTGGATCTATCTGCCGCAAAGCAAAAATGCTTGCGCTGAAAGGTGATACTGCCAATCTTATGTTTAATGTACAATCTTGTATCTTATCTTAGTCATAGGTACACAATCCTGCAGAAGTTGCAGGAGAATCCAACTCTTATAAGTAACACACGCAACTTGTTACACATGTTGAATAAAAAATAACTTGGCTTGTACTCTGTAGTTCCTGTATTATAGGGTAGCAGATACCATCATCTTCATGTAGCATATACATATGTATTAGAACACAATATCAGATAGCCAGTATCCTTTTCCCCTTTGAAAGAAAAACTAAAATGTTACTATTTATATTTACTGCAATCATTCCTTTTGTGTGTTTAACACGTGTTATGATGATCTTTTATAAACTTACTTAAGTCTGTGTATACGAAAATGGTTAAAGGTTAACAAACAAACAAAGCCGAGGCAAATTAAATTGCTTTCTGCAGCTTGACGATTGGATGAATTATATTTATTTTATTGTAATCATTTATTATAAATGTACATATTTTTTAAAAGAATGTACCAACTGCTTTTCTTGCCTAGCATGTCGTAAAAGGCGACTTATGGCGTATTGGGTACTGGGTCTGTGATTGTGTAGGCGATGAGCTAGCCACTTGTTACTACTCTTTCACGATTTTTTCATCTGACCAATCCTACTTTTGTATGGCTAAATGTGGTCCTAATGAACCCAGTGCTCCTTGGACTCTGCATACCCCTTCGGAGATTACAAGCGTGATTGTATGTATGTATGTATATTTTTAAAAGGAAATAAAATGTTCTATAGCGAAATCGTATTAAAAACTCTGTAAATAAAGCATGTGGAAATCGTTCCTCTGTCCACTTAAGGTCTAAGTTAAAGTAAATATATAACGGTAGTAAGCACATTTATTTGAGGAACTACGTTACAACAATAAAATCATAAAATTATTCACTTCGTAACATTTGAGTTGTCAAAACCCTTTTTAATAACAGCCTCCCGTCGCCTAGTTACGCGTGCACATGCGCGTAGCGATGTCGACCGTAAGGCGCGTTCGGGTCTTATGGGTGCGTTACAAATATACATAATTTTCTGTTTCTCCCCCAGGTAAGAGCGCGCCTCATCGGCTGCATTGTCACCTACGGGTGGTTTGTGTCGTTCGTCCAGCTAGCGCTGTACGGACCTATATCCGATCAGTTTGGCATGCACACCATGTTTTATGTGTTTGCTGGTGTCAACGTGTTTGGCTCGCTTGTTTCCCTTATAATGTTACCTGAAACAAAAGGTAAAACTGTCGAAGAAATTGAACACCTGTTAATTGAGAACAAAATGAAAACGCCCAATATTTAAAAAGTAAGAATTAACTGGGGTTATAGTCACCCTAATTACAACTACAATAAAACAAATGAATACTCACAAAATGTGAATCAATTGATGTAAAATAAATATATATTTTTGCAAATTTTTATTGTTGAGTTTCAGGAATTTCTAAATCGTAATAGCTATGTTACCAAGTCGCTATTAACTTTCGTCATATTTTATGCCTGTATTTTTAACTTTATTCACAAACTCAGAGCTTTTACTCTTAAATAAAAGACATTTGCCTCGTTGTAAGCAAATCCTTAAAAATTTTAAAAAGAGAGTGTATTCCACCTTATTGGTCGGCAACGCATCTGCAACTCCTCCGGTGTTGTAGATGTCTATGGGCTGCGGTAATCACTGATGATGGTCAGTGATTGGTCAGTGATGGTCACTGATGATGATCAGTGATGGTGAGCTGTCTTCCCGTTTGCCCCCTGTTTTGATACCAAAAAAAATCCAAGCCACAGGCGAGGGTAACGACACATTTTTAGCTTAAACTTTACGAGGTGATGCACTTGCAACAGAAATTACAAGCTTTTATTGAATTAAATGAAATAAAATGAAAATATACTTTATTGTCCACCATTAAAATGACAGATATAATATATACACAACAGTACAATTAGCGGCCTTATCGCTAAGAGTGATGTCTTCCAGACAACCATTGGATGGATCGGTAGTGGAATGTGATTATTGAATTATTGAAGGCATAAACAAATAAAATTAATATAATTAATTTAAACTTTTGTGAGTTTTAATTCAAACGGCAGACTCAATGTATGTACCTCCAAATGAAAGCGTATAACATTATACTTGAAGAAATGAGTGCATTACTATTACGAATATAATATGCTAATAGGGATGTTGACAGGTTATTTAACCATCATAGGAACCCCTGTGTTATGTGGAGTTTTTCTGCCTAATAAATTCGATCAATTTCTTAGTGCGAAACTTTTAACTACAAGGAACTGTAATTATTGTTGTAAGAGAACGAGCTAATTAATGTTTAAATGACATGGTTTTTTTGTATACGGAAAAAATGTCCTTATTTTTGGAAGAACGTTTTTGTCAGTTTTTCGACTGGCAAATAATAAACAAACCTCAGTTACAATAAACCTACATAATAATTTTATTGCTTTATAAAGCTATCGGCGAGAACTAGAGAAAATATTTTATGGGGAAAATCATATCATCAGATATTCAAAACAAACAGGATAAAAACGACCAACTTCCTAGTACTAAGACAATAAAATCCTGCAACATATTGATATCTTTGCGTCTAATAAAGAAATTATATTTTTAGAGATGGAGCGATAGACGGTTGGGAAAAACGGTTCTACAAGTAGTACGGTTATTTCGAAATAAACAACTGAAAGAATTTTTTTATAATCAATCATTTCTAAAAATTGAGTATCGTTTGCTTTTCCGTCAAAGCACGATGTGATACATAAATCATGATATTATATAGGATTCAGGTATCATGAAAACAATAAAATATAACTATATCATCAAGTCTCTCTCCCTGAAGCGGTAGGCAGAGGTGCTAACACCCACGTTTCGCCAGATATGTTAAGTTCCCATGTACCAGGTGGCGAGCCTGTTGCCATGCACCGGGCACAATTGGAGGCAAGTGATATCATGATTAAATGAGGTGACGTATCATGAATTATATATAACACCTATCTCTATATTCATTTTATATTTATATCTCCATATTGTAATACTCGTAACGACAATCTCCCCGTGGGTGGGGATTACTACTATTATTACTATTAACTATATTACTATTTATATCCTCGTTTAACTGACCAAATTCTCACTCATATCGGTATTTAGATGAAGCTACAATTGAGAAAACGCTTAATATAGCCTGTGGTATTTATAAATTTCTGATCTCCGAATTCTAGAAACGAAAGAAAATATGGAATGAATCACATTTAAAGTAAGTCTATCACAATATCATTAATTATTTAATGATATTGTGACTATTAAATATTTATAAATTTGTATTCAAAAGCCCCATTAAATATTTATTATTTAAATACAACTCTTTAGGCTTTGTTGCGCAATTTTAAACATAAATTTTGATTACTGTTTTTTTTATCACGAAATTAGTCACAAAGGATGTCATGCAAAGTGGGCCTTTTTTGTACTACCTACTGTTGTTTCGTGACGATATAAAAAGATGATAAATTATTAGTTTATCTATTTTCGATGTCATTAATGTAAGTTTTATGAATTTATTCAGCTATGAAACTGATTATTTGTCGATTTACAAAGTACTAAAGTAAACCACAGAGTAAATAAACATTAGTTAAAGACATCAGTAAAAAGTCATTTTAATAAAAACCTGTTGCTTGAATGTTCTTTATTTTAAGAATGCGTTTAATGCAGTTTCCTATATTAGGAAGGTAAAGAGAACTGATATAGTTTTCTTCACCTACATTGATGACATACTTATCCAAGTTTCACATTTAAACTACTGACGTTAATTTAATTTTTAAATTTTGGATTGTTTTAGAAAACCAAAGTACATTTGAAGAGCACATGCACTAGAAGTTTGAGCCAGGCCAGCGTTCCATAGAAATATGGTTGATGTCATTTTGTGGTTTAATTATTTCAAAACATGTAACCTGCCGTTTGTTCTAGTTTAATTAACAGTACTCACCTAGTGATACAGTTAACTCGTTAATCTTAATTACCACAATACCTTAGGGGCCCATTTGTTCCAGAGTTTCATTAACTAATCTCAAAGTCATTATCGAAACTAATTCTAACTAGTTTCTACTAGTTTACTAGTATGAACGCAAATTCCAACTGTAATGACTTTGGAAAAATTCACGCAAACGCCAGTAGCGGCTGCGTGTAAAGAAAAATTAACATTACCTATGTAATTTAAGATTTATTTTCCTTTAACTGGTCAGAAAACGAGACACAATAGAATCTTCTATTGCTTGCGAACACCGGTGTTCGCGGTCACCGCCAAGGGGTTAAAAACAAACCCACTTTAGTACCTTTGAGTGGGTTAAAAAAATTGTGATCTTGAATTCTTTAATGTTTTACGTATGGCCTTTTGCTCAGTTGCTCCTTAATATGTAAAAGAAACAGCTGATGTTTAAAATTTATTCGTAAATAAATATAGTTCTCTTTTATTTTTATTGCTAAAACTTATAAAACGTGACTGTAGTAAATAACAGATAATCATAAAATTTGATGAAAACGTGAGCTCATAAGTCCCTAGCATTAGCCGACACTATCTCTTATTCACTTTTAGTTAACGTTTGTTTTTCTGTAAATTTTGTATTAATATCAATAAAGTTTTTCCATTTCTCTGTTCTATCTCCAACTAAGGTACTGTATCTAAAAAATACCGAATTTTAAAGACACGTTAAAGATTTCATAGTTATAATATTTGGGTATATTCTAACTACAAAACAATGAAATAATTTCAAACGGACATATAAAATTAATAAAAATATCTTCAGGAAATGTAGGTAAAAAATTTTGAACATTTTCTACTATCTACATTAATATAATAATAAATTTTAGATTGCCATTGGAAATAAACTTTATGTCAAGAGACAGTTTCAATTTGAGTCTCCATATAATATGTTTACATACATACATGTACTGTTACTCTATTATTATTTATATGTATTATATCGCAACAGCTTCTATATGTTAACTTAATTTTTATATTAAAACTGAAATTTATATTTCTTAATTTGTACACGCCATGCTTGTACTGTGGCAACCATATCTGTTTTATATACTTTGTGATAAGCGCCTTTGGCTACATTATTGTTAACACAATTGAGTAACTTTAATATTAAGATTTTTAATGTAACTGTTCGCTTTACCCAATAAATAAAATAAAAAAAATAAAATACATACAATCACGCCTGTAATCCCCGAAGGGAAGGCAGAGTCCAAGATGCACTGTGTTCATTAAGACCACATTTAGCCATACAAAAATTGGGTTGGGTCATATATGTTTTCTGTTAATTATTTGGATTTAATTGTAGATATTGTGATAAAGTTAATAGTTTATATTACTTGGATTTTAATGTTTTACTTGAGGCACAAAACAATAGATAACACAGTACACGAGCACAAGAATTATATAGAAATACAATAGCTTTAGCGTACCCGACTAATTTCCGGCTGCCTAATTTTGAATCTGAACAAAGCATGTTTAGCCAACTTTGATTTATTAACAATCAGCGAAATATTTCGTATTGTATTTAATGTAAAGTTATTTGTCGTCAGCTCTTAATAAGGTCGTCGGCCGTTGCCCCTGTGAAATTAAGTTTTAATAAATTCCTGTGCGACAACTTCAGCTTAATTTTATACATCTCTGTTTAGAAATAGTATAAAAAAAATTATTCCAGTAGTGAACTAAGATAGGAAGAAAATTTAAATGTACAAAACATAATACATAATAATATTTCTTTCGGAGATAAGTCCGCCCTTGCAAACTGTGTATTCTAACATAAGTTTTAATGTGTTTTGAAGTGCAATATGACATAAGTATGTACAATTACTGTATACAAATTGTAATAACAGCCTGTGGAATCGGCATTTCATAACAATATGCCAAATTATCGTACTTTCGATGTTGTTTGTCCTTCACGTACATTAGGAACTTCTATGAAATCATTAGTCCTCTCTGAAGCACCTTGCGAAATTGAATCGAAGCTAAGGTCGTTGCCCTTCCCGGGCCTTTTCCTTTTCCTTTTGCAGACAATGAAGTAGATAGCAAATAATTTATGTCTTACAATGTATTAAGAGTTCGCAACAAATAAAATATAGCGTGCTTACATTTCACTCTTGTCAATTTTCAAAGCAGAGTGCTACGACTGTTCAATAAATTGTTATTTTATTCCATTTTCTTATGATCCTATTTACGGAATAATATATTTTGTGTCACAACATCTCCGCTCAATGAATAATGGGAATAAGTAACTCATTATTTCCATAGTTTCGAATCTTAGTTATTAATTCATACGAAGATGTCAGTCATAATATCGATGCGTGCTGTAGGGTAATTAATTGTCAAAAACAATTTTGTAGCCATTGTAGCTAAATAAACTACAAATTAAATTAGAATCAAAAAGTTCCTTTGACAATTTCCTTTTACAAATATTCTTGATAGATATACGTTTATTCACTAGGAGAGCCAACAAGTAATTGCTTCCTGAGAGTGCTTCCGACCTACATCGAGCCATTTCCCTCGTATCGTACTGTTTGAATTGTTTGCGTTTAGAACGCAATTTCACACAGGGTCGGTAAACAGTGCTTGAATACTTTATATTTCAATTTGTCTAATAAGCAAGATCACAAACATTTAACAAGGTTCTTAATCTTCAAGTGCCTTATTCTGAAAGATACGAGGGATTCAAGTCGACCGCGATTATGAAACTTTTATCCCCGAAAAGTATCCTCTTTTTTTTCCACCTACTGTATTAACAAGTAAAAATAAGAGGAGTGGTAATAATTTTGTTGGCGCGTGCTCGAATCCGAAACGCGTTGGCTATGGAATTGTTTTTGTTTTTACACAATCAAAAACCAGTCAAAGTGGAGATATGTAACCTCTGCCTATCCCATTGGGGAAAAGGCGTGAATTTATGTTACTATACTACTATTATAAAGCTGAAGAGTTTGTTTGCTTGTTTGGTTGAACGCGCTAATCTTTTTCTTTAACTTTTACTGATCCAATTTTAAAAATTCTTTAACTGTCAGAAAGCCCATTTATTGATCACGCTATATAACAGCACGCTAAGTAATACTATTCCATGCGCACGTACGTTACGACCAAAAGCTAATGTATGTATATAGGTAAAGATGGGATTTGAATCAGCTGTGTAGTGTCACATATCTAACTCGGCTATCAGCTGCCTTATAATACAAACATATAATCCTCTTAGGGTTAGTCATAGACTAGGCAAAAGCACCGCAAAAATAATCCGCTACCACAGTCCATGTTTCACCAAGCAGTGACTGCTCATGTGCTCAGCGTGACAGGTGGTGAGCCCGCCGTCGCTATAAGTTATTAGATGGTTGTGCAGTTCTAAGTCCATTAGTCGCCCTTAACGACACCCAAGGGAAGAGACGCGTTGGTAGTATTTTTTTAGTGGGCCGGTACCATCTAATATTTAAACGCTATTATAATTAAAATGGCACATGCTGAACGCGACAGGTGAAATGGCATTGACAGAGGTATATGTATTTTGACATTTACCCATTAACAACCCACACTAGCTGAGCCCACACTAGTTCACAGCTGCAGTAGTTCAGTGTGGGCTGTAAATATCCATAAAAAAATAATTACGTAAAATTTTGCAGCGACCAATATTTACCTATATTACAATTCCATATGGACTTATACATTTCATTTCCTCATACCAAACAATACCCACCTCTGCCGAACAGAGGTGGGTATTGTTTGAGGGAGGGAGGGATGGCATCCGGTGTACAGCCACAGTACAGCTATGACGTCAAGGACTGTCACTTCCATACTCATCGCAATTTCGATTTATCAATTTCCAGTTATTGTTCTCAAATGAAATTAAACAATAGAAGGTTTCGATAGAAATAAATATATGTGGAGGTACATAATTGAACGATTTCTGCGAATCAAAAAATTATTAAAGATATTCTAGAAACTCGTGCTTCTTTAATAAAATGGTACAATTTTTCATGTCTCAGTACAATGCTGTCGGATTTACTTCGAGGGCCTTGCCCTTATCCTGGGTTCACTTTAGTACACATTAAAAATTCAGCTCTAAGTATATTCTATGCTAAGTCCACGTCCCTTCTAACTGTAATATTTCAATTCGGAAATTCGACAGGATATGTCGATTTTCATTATTCTATTTCATTGTGAAATTTATTTTCAAGATTGTTTACAGTTTTAAGATGCATAAGTTCGATGGAGGAAGCCCTACAGGTTTTTTATACGTCTAAAGTTTACGTCTAAAATGTATATGATGTTGTAATCCGGACTATAATTATTTGCTATGAATATTTTTAGATGTTAAAGAATATGATAATTTTACGCGCATACTTCTGCAGGGCGCTGTTTTTGACTATAAAATTAAAGACTGCGTATGCTGGCATGTTGATCTAAATAATTGTACAGTAACAAATAAAGAATTTCAACACAAGGAGTCCGTAAAGTACATATTGTAGATTAACTTCCTGATTATACAAAGTAAATTTTAACAAACCTTAAACAAAGTAAATTTTAACAAATTATACACAAGTGAATTTACCGAACATTGACTGGTGAGCTTATTTTACACTGTACAATCATAATGATCGAGAGGCTTATCATTCCAATGGTTAAAATAATTGAACTTACATACAAAAATAGGAGCTCGGTGGCGTAGCGGTTAGTACGCTTTAGCTTTCGATCGAAGACAAAGCTACCTTCGGCATGGTCAGGCCGTGGACGGGTGACCAAAACTTTGTGATCTCGAGTTCCTCTGTGCTTCGGAGGACACGTTAAACCGTTGGTCCCGGTCGCTATTGCGACCGTTTCTACCCACAACCCCGCATTGGGCCAGGGCGGTGGTGTTACGGCCCATACTCCTCATGTGTTTCTCCATGAGGAAGGCCTGTGCCCAGCAGTGGGACGTATATAGGTTGAGGACGGACGGACGACAAAAGTAGGCCCAAAATGTATTTGTGTTTCAGAGAAAAAATAATCGAGGAAATTCATGAAATTTTATAAGTGTTAGATAACGGCTCAGATCCTAACCTAAATCCGGTTTACCTAAAGTTGCATAAAGGGTAAGACATACAAGCTATACAGGCGGTAACCACCAAGCGTCTTTCCTAGAAGGACACAAGGATAACTGCGGAGTATACGGAGAGTTTTGTGGGAATAACTGGGAGTTCTCAGAAATAAAGCGCTGGACCCACGTCTATCCCCATCAGTGGAAGCATAGGTCTGTAAGAAGATTTCTTACTGTCACAAAAAGAAAATGGACTCTCCTACTTACCATCTAGTTGTGTTGAGTCATTCTTTTGTAGTGTTTTCGATTTAAAGAAAAGGTTAGGCACCTTTCTTACTAAAAGAGCACACGTGCATTAACATTGTTTTTTCAAAAGATCGTTATAAACTATGATAACAAGTATAAAGAACAATTAACAAAAAATTAACAAGTTAGAGGAACAATTGAGAAATTTACTTCTGAGTCAGTTAGATGCAGTATTAGGAATGTTAAAGTTCTCGGGGTCGATGCCCAGTAGGCCAATTCACGTAAATACGATCGTTTTAAAACTCGCCGTAGTTTAGAAGTCGTCCTATTGTCGCCCTATTCAATTTAGGTATTCACGTTTCTTTCAACCAAACTTCGATATGGCGATATCTCAATAGGATCGGAACTAAACTATATTTGAACGACTTGTCACTTATTAGCCGAAAAGGATACAAGTTATAAACTAGTGTTTTCTACCAAACGCTATTAACATGTTTTTGACTCTAAATATAATGTTTTACGATTTTTTTTGAAATTCAATAAAACAAACTTGGTTTTAATCAACAGCTACTAGAAAGGAAATTAATAAAATAGAAAGGAAACAAATAGGTTTCCGTTAAAATTTAGTCTATGACAAAAAATGCTATTATCTATGGATATTAAAAAACTGTTTTGTCATGTTTGAAAGTTTTCAACATTGATGTTTAGTTTTCAAGGTTAACAAAAGATTTGATTTTGCTCAAAATTATTAAAAACTCTGTCTGTAGAGCAAATTACTACAATACTAGAATTCATGGAGCGCCACAGGGACCTTGCTTTAGGTCGCGTACGCTCTAAAAAGGAGCGAGTGCTAGCTCAAATGTTGTGGTTGGAGCTCGCTCAACTTTTAAATGCCCAAACAATGGGGATTGTCTAATATTTTCGACATGCTGTTTTTATAGTTGAAATGTATAAAATAGATCAATTTGAGAAACTAATTTCAATATTTTCGTTATTTTTAAAGTAATAAATTTTATACGGAATTTTGATAAAACGTGATCGTTTTATTACGATGACGTCACTGTTGGCGTTTATTTTTTGAATTACTTGGTTGTGTTAAAAAATAAACATATTTTAAAATATTTTCTATCTAGAAAGAGAAAAAAGAAAGTGTGTTAATAAAAACATTTTTACTCAATAACTTTTTATTATTTCTCCTTGTAAATTGATTAATCCACTTACTATCATGACTATTTCGTCCAAATATGGTACAAACTGATAGTTCACCACAGAGCGAGGTTTAAATAAAGCATACTCTCTTACATGTCTAATAACTCTCTACATGAACATCCTAAATACATTTTTGGTTTCTTAAATACTGTGTCTAACATAATTTTTCTAAACGGGAAGATACTCTTATTTGATTCATGCACTGTAGATAGATTCTTCAGTCTCTGTTGTACATCCAAACAAAGGAGTGGTCACAGATGATGTGTCTTGTGAAGATATCACTTCCTCTGTAGCAATATTAGTTAGCGGTTTTCTACTTATATAGTTAGTGCTCTTATTTCTATTTCATACTGTGTTGCAACGTTCATCTGTAAAACAAACGTTAATGTTATTTATCAATAATATAGAGATTTAAAAAAATATCTTCGCGACTATTAATTATACTGTTTCTTAAGCATTGTTTCTACTAGAAGTACTGGGCTACGTAGAAGTACTGGGCTTTACTATTTCCTCACGTTTTCTTTTCAATGGTCTGCTACTGCTTGTAGGTTGTTCAAGTAACTTGTTCAATTCTGAACAGTCTTCGCTTGCATCTTGAGCAATTTTACGAAGTGAAGCCGACGCTATGAGTTTGAGTTCTTGGTTCATTAACTTACATTGGTAATAATTACCTTACTGGTAGGAACAAAGCACTTTCTATATTCCATAATTATTAAACGTTTGTTCATTAAAACAATGAGAACAAATCGTATTTACCTTACAATGTAAGGTTATAATTTGTTGTTTGTGACTTATGACACTTGTGTTTGTAAATGTCATTTCATTCAATAAATTATTTTCTTTCTTCCTTTTTAGTATACTTTATTTCATTTTCTGCTTCATCTAGCATTATATATGCTAAGCCAAGGCTCATATTAATTAATATCTTAAAATTTTCTATTTTTTTAACACTAACAAACACTACTCACGCACCATAAAATGAACTTATCTTCAACGACATATAAATCGCAACATTTGACGTTTAATCGTTGGCATCCGATTGAAATAAATGTCATTTATTTAGCAGAATACCTTTATGTAAACGTTTTAGATGTAGTTTTACAACGATTGTTTAGCTGAATACGGTTCGACGACATTGCGATAGAGCGACTTCTAAATCGGTTTGTGTTACGTACGTGAATTCGAAAAAGGCTTCAATGACTAAGTCGCTGCGATATCGCTACGGTTTTCATTACGTGAATTGGCCTACTGGCCTTTATATTCGACGTTTGATCATAATTCACAAATTTTCATATTACCGCTCCGGAATATAACTGGTAGCGCCATTTGTTTCAACTTATTTGTGATTAAAACACGTGACGAAAACAATGAATCCATTAACTTTAATAATACAAGCATGAGACGGTTATATTAAGTAGGTACTTTTGATGTTTTATTTTTAAATGTTGTTGATTAGGTTCATCAATTGATCATAATTGTTTTATATATTTAAACAAACAGTATGCATTAACGTTGTGAGCTTAACTTAACTTTTTGATGTAGATATGGATATATGGATCTGCCTCTCGTGTATAATTGTCCTCTAGAAAACTAGATGTCTAAGAAAAAGTCGAAACCTGTAAGCAGGTCTGGTTTTACATTAACTATTGGTTATGAAGCTTATAAAGCTCTCAATTCCTTTCATTTATTGCAGCAAATGAATATAATGAATAAGAGGGACTACGGTTCTGTACTAATAATGAAAGCTGATACGTAGGTACCTGCAGCTTTCGCGTAAGTCATTCATAGACTTTGTTATGAAATGAGAATACAATAGTATTGCGCTCTACATTAGTAAGAAGGTATTTTAATTTTCGGTTATTTGTCGCCACACTTCGTTTGATTAGAGGTCCTCTGACTGCTCGCGGGGTTCGCCACACCAAAACACACCAGACCATACCCAAATTAGGATACAGGGCTGTCTTCATTCTTAAGTTTCATAAGATAATCTATGAAGGTGTTTGGGTTTTTTTAACATGGCAACGGACTGGCCCTAATAAACTTGTGGATTTAACACATCAGGCCAAATATAGGCGTAAACACCTCGACCTACCTCACCGGAAACATTATTATTGTGGGATATTTATTATTTGCGATTATTATGTAATTTGTTTGCTGGTTAACAAATTAATAACGAGCTGGTTAAGATGTTTAATGTTAATACCATAAGTGTAGGTATAATTATATACAAATGTGCTACAATTTTTTGACGTACGTTATGTTTTTTAAAAGGTTATGTATTCTCAGACTGTTTAGCTACTAATTATGTGATTTTTCAAAGCTCCATAAAATTAATCTTGTGATAAACTCATTAAATATAAAAATAACTATGCTGTTGTAGAAAAAAGTTGGTATTTATTACCATTAGCAAATAAATCGTTCTGAATTCCAAATAGAACCAAATAGAGGAGGTTTGATGAAGTCTAAAAATACATTTAAGCTGATAACCCTAACAAGGGTTGAGGTCTGCTCCCCTTTCGAAGTTCATTGTGACTTCGAATTTAAGTGCTCCAAGGGTCACTGACCGAAGACATATTCCATTTACTTACATTTAAATTGAATATGAATAATTTTACAAAGAATTATTAGGAGTAAATTTTTAATGCCTTAGAATTGATGATAGCAGTCTAATCTTTTATCTTCACACTTTAGCATAATAGTGTAAAATTTTCAGTAAACTTCCGGTAATTGGGACATAGTTCACATGAAACGATGCTGAACACCGATTTATGCAAGTGTTTATATAATATTTGTACCGTGTGTGTCTGTATCTGTACAATTAAAATTGATTTGATTGAAATAAATAATTACTTTCATTTTTAGACGACCGCCGTGGTCTGTACGCCGTTTTTAAAGCGTCTCGCCATGGCGAGAGTTTCTGGGTTGCATCCCCGATGGGGGCAGATGTTTGTGTGAAAACAAAAAATAATCACTATATTCATATAGTCATTATATTGTTCTCCAATCTTGCATGTTAATTTAAGTATTGTGTATATTCTGCATTATTGTATGTATTTATCTATTAAATATATTTATCCGTCATCTAGTATCCGAAACACAAGCAGTAATAGTTGCCTAAAAAGGGATTACTTGATAGATGTACATTTTTGAATATATTTGTTTATATAATATATTTCATTTTCAATTAATTCATAATGACTATACTAGTAATGTGCCATGATTTACTATGGTTCCGTTCAAAGCAAATGAAAATTAAAAAAAATCATCGATCATCATCATCGGTCATCTAGTATCCGTAACACAAGAGCATTAGTTGTTTTTGGAGCTAATTGATAAGTGTGAATGTCTGAGGATATTTATTTATTTTATTTGTCGATTCCTATAATGTGTTCGACGTTATCCTTTAGGATGAGTGTTTCAATCAACACACCCGGCGCCCCCTGGCGATACGCGTTGATTATGGCTCCCCTGGTCGTCTACCTACGTAAATCCACGTTTGCATAACTTCTCATAAGCATTGCCACGTGATTTTTGTTTATTTACTCGTAAACCTTACGAATGCTTATGTTGGATAAAATACAGTATTGTTTTTTAAATAACCAGTTCACGTAACTACAAATGTGTGTGTATGTTGAATAGTTTTTTTCTTATTACCTAAGCACCTGAGCAAAAATATTTTGATTTCGAGTACTACATACATACGTGATTATATATCACGACTAGTATCCCTAGGGTTTAGTCAGAGACTAAGCAAAAGCACCGCAAAAGCAGTCCATTGCCATAGTCCGCGCTTCAACAAGCAGTGACTACTCTCGGCGTGGCAGGTGGTTAGCCCGTAGCCGCTTTATGCTATTTGGATGGTTATGTAGTTCTAAGTCCATTAGTCGCCCTTTACGACACCCAAGGTAGGAGATGGATTGGTAGTATTCTTTTAATGAGCCGCTACCACACGAGTACGAGTACTAATCGATATTTATTCATTCTTTGTTACAGACAAGCTCATCCTTAAGCAGCAATAGTTGCAATGGTTTTACATTTAGTGCAAAAATTGCATTGCTGAGCCCAATGGTAAGGGCCTTAGGTACTTATCGAACGCAATTGGTAAACAATCCCGAGTCTCCATCACACCAAAAATAAACTAAAACTCTAAAATATTATTATATTCCTAAATATGAGATGCGGGATACACTATTTGTAGAATAATATATCAAACCCACATAAACAACTGTCTTATTCGTCCGTTTGTAGGTGTATGTGACAAACATTTATTAAATTACTCGACCGTCCTTTATGTCCCCTGTCATTTCTTATAAGGTAAATTTACCTTTTGTAGCAAAATATTTTTAGGCGATTTTGTTCTCAAAAATATATTAAAGTTCATTGGCCTTTGCCTACGTGATCTGAATGCGTGGCTTTTATATTTGAGGATATCACAAAAATACGTGGTTGAGCTTTAAAAAAACGTTTCTTGAAAGTGTACATGTTTTAATAACATAATGTCCGCAAAAATACACTTATGCCCATTTGCACTACAGAGAAGATATGAAAAGAGAGAAGATGGTTGGGATTTTTTATGTATATAATAACTATTTGGGAGTTTTCTTCGTTAGTTCAATACAGACGTGAATATTGAAAATCAATTGATTATTCGCTCATGATTCGCACAAATATTAGCAATCATTTTAATAGAGATGTAACAAGAACTATTTTAAGATTACTTTTAACAAATAAGTATGCATATGCAATCGATCAAGTAATTGACAGATGGTTGACAGTTTGGGTCAGTTTAGTATTGACAAATCAGTATCTAAATTTTAATGAATTTATTTTTATTATCAACAATTTTGTGCCAATCAATGCTTCAATGAAAATGTGTGGTGTTCTTCGCTTGCTGACTCGTAATTTCAAGGCATGCAACGCCAAAACCCGATAACATCGGGCTCCAAACATTCTGATACGGAACCTCCGGCTGTAGAAGCACCTTCACAGGGTCCAGAAAACGACGAATTCTATACGGCCAGCTTGCAGTTTCTTAAGAAAAGACTGCAAGAAAAATCTCAGAGACATAGATCTGATGATTGTGGTAGCTCCCATAGTTGCTGTAATCTCAATAGAACATCAGATCAAAGTAAGAAGTTAAGTGTAACGGCAGAAACAAAAGGATTAAATAACTCTGAATCAGGTAGGGCAATTCCTATTGGCTCTTCCTTGTCAATGCATCAAGTGCTTCCATTTCCAAAGTCCAATAAGGACAGCTTCTTCAGTCGTTTTAAGAACACATTTAAAAAGTATTGCCAACCACTTTCTTTACAAGAGCCTAGCAATTCAGAGGATCAGGATGATTCGAAGTCCATATCCAATTTTAAGTTTCACAATTGCAAGAAGCTTAGTTTAGAGCATCCGTCAAGTTTAGTGAAAATAAACGAAGAAACTTCGAAGGACCGGTTAAATGACACGAGTTCAAGGGTGAGCGCGTCGACCAGTAGAGGTGATACTTTAGAGAATAAAATCAAATATCGAATTACTAGGTAGCTCTTAGCATAGCTTGTTATTTTATATTATATATAATCCAACTTAATTTAAAAGAGAGTAAACATTTATTGCAGTTTTATTTTTGTTACACATTGACTTTCATTCTTTTTCCCTCGAGATTTTTGCTGTCGAAATTAATAAGACTTAAACGATTCCTGAATGAGTAGTAATATCAATTGGCGAGTTCCCAACTTTGTCCATATTGCATATTAATCATTTGTAGCAGTGGTTAATTTACAATGATCTTATTAGTACTCCTCGTGTGTTTCTCCAAACCAGGGAGGCCTTGTGCCCAGAGACGCTTACTTATAGGCTGCTGACGAGTTACCTCTATAGTATTAGTTATTAGTGGGTTAAGTAGGTACTATTTTAGGGATTTTTATCCCTGATACGATAGTGTATTTCTATTTTAAGGTTTTAAAGTCTTAATGGACGATGCATGGGAAACGATAGTTTTGTCAAATAAGCAATCAATCTTTTTAATCAGGGTAAGGCGATTCCCACACAGCAATACAACACAACGGAGTGATGTACGTGGATGCATTTTCGACGCACCGAAACACTAGGTTGCGTCAATCGCATCATCGTGCATGTTTAAACGCACCTACGCGCGTATCGGTCGCTTTTGCGTCTGTTTCTACCCACCAACCCGCATTGGGCCAGCGTGGTGGTGTTACAGACCATACTCCTGTGTTTCTCCATTTGGAAGGCCTGTGCCCAGCAATGGGACGTATATAGGCTAAGGGCCAAGGTCGTGCGTATTGATGGCTTGAGAGATAGCTTTCATTTCATACAAGCTGTTCGAAAATCAGAAAATCACGCACGATTCGGTGTGCCATACTTACCTTGTGCCATGCTTACCTTGCATTTGCCGTACTCAAGCGCGTAGGCGTTTTTCTCCGCATAGGCGCGTGAACAGCACGAGTGGGCGTGGAAGCGTTTTTATTGTGTTGAATTGTGCGTTTGTCATTGCAAAGGAGATGCATAGAACGTTAGAACACACATCAACGCACGACGCTCCATCGTGTGTTTCAGTGTGAGAACCGCCTAAGTCCTTACCAACCTGTAACAAGTCACAGTATTCAGCTTTCGCTACAAGTCAAAATCTTACAGCAAGTCACAATCAAACTAGGATTTACATGAATAGTCCTCCGTGACGTGTCATCTCAACTTATGTCTACATCACTTAAGTCACAGAATCTTAACGTATAGAATGACGCCATGAAGCCATAAAATTGTCCCGAGGGATGCCTACACAGTATCCGGGGGACGACGGAGGCTGAGGCAGATAAGGTTTCAGGGTCAATAAACTTGATGAACTAGGTCGACATAATAACGACTATTGGTAAGGTATATGTCACTTTTATAACGCCTTACCCGAACTGTAGACAGAAGTTTGACTAGATGGCCTAGGTAGTCTAAAGGTCTTACTACCAAAGTAGTGATTAAATACATTAACCTTTATGTAGGTACTTTGTAAAACTGATATAATTTAGAAAATTAATACAGGAACAATAAAGACAAGTTAATTCTTGAAAATTTATTTACCAATGTTAACAATTTTATACAAACATATCGTAACATGTTATATTGGACCCAATTGTTTCATATATTTAAAATAATTACATTTAAATTAACAATTTTTCCGCCAATAATAATTAAAAGAGCGCGTATTTCTATAGTAAAATTACTTTTTGGATAAAGAGCTAGAAACTTATTAGTACATTGTAATAATTAATTAGGCAAGAAGGAAATTAAGACTTAAAAAAAATTCAATTCATGTATATGTACAACATAAAATACCTATCATTAAAATAAAAATAATAATGCATGTACGAAGAACACAATATCAGCACAAAATAAGCAAATTATTCAATATTTTTTTAGTTAAACAGATTAAATTATTATTTCAATAATAATCCTTAGCATACAACGTTCTGTATTCGCTTATGCGAATGCAATATTTTATCACAGGTTTCTGACGAATCGTTTGAATCAAACATGACTTATGAATAGCCTAAACCTAATTTAACATTAATTACCATTAATTAAAATATATTAAAAAAAGCAATTTAAAGTAAGATACTTCTAAATATAAAAATAACGTGTATCTTTATTTATAGCCGGTGCTGGATAAGCGAAATAGTGTCTTAAAAAGCAATAGGTAGTTAACGGTATAAGTTATAATAATAGAAATATAATTAAACTTTAACGGTGCACTGATTTTACGATAGTTTTATACCTTCCTGATTTAACTGTCTTAAAACTTCCGGAGCTACCTCATGTTCTCGAAACTTGTAGCCGCACGATATTAACTCCTTTGCCACGTGAAGGTTCTTTCTCAGGGATTCCAGCCATATCGTGTAAGAGTAGTCTGGCCAAATACCTCCGTACCTCTCCGGTAAGTGTTCGGGCAATATGTGTTTGTGCAGGGAAGTATTGTCGTAGCCGTGAAAGTGAATTCTTTCGCGCATTTGCGCATTCAGCAGCGGCTTGAAGATGCTGTAGATTTTGTCGAAGAGCCAGGAGTGGTTGATGACGTGGATGGCTTGGGTGGTCGCCGGGAAACTTGACTGGAATAACAAATACATTATTAATTAATCTATACGTATAATAGAACTGTAGAAACCGAATGTATGTACTTAAAAAATGTTTGAAACCAAGTCAGGGGTTGTAAAAAGAGGGAATATTCCAAAAAAATGTTTTTTTTATTTTTGTTTTGTTTCTCTATCTGTTTATCTGTTTGTACGGGCAAATCTCCGAAATGGCTGGACCGATTTCATTGACATTTTGCATGGTGATACCTTACATCTCTGGTCAACATCTTAGATACTTTTTATTCCGAAAAAATAAAGGGTTCTCATGGGATAGTTAAGAAACCATAGTAACCGCGGACGAAGTCGCGGGCAACAGCTTGTATATTATAAACTTTTAATAAAGAATGTTTAAGATAAGATAAGACCCCGATAAATATAAGTAGATGAATGGAAAAGAAAAGCTTTCCATTTTAGCGAAATATTTTTTTAGTAAAATGATTTTTATTTTTGACTACAGGAACCATTCGCAAACAAACAAAATAACAAAATAACCAGAAAGTCAACTAACGACTAATAATTTGACAATCCTCGAGGCGACCGACGGCGTGATCTGCCAGGCTTGCTGCGTGCTGATGTCCCCCAGGTCGAACAGAGCCACTCCCCCCAGGATCTGGGTCCGCTGCTCCATCAGGCCGAGCTCCAACGCCATGATGGTAGCTTTGAATAAATCGTCCACTGATATCGCCTTTGGGTCCCAGCAACCTGAAACGAGAATTTAAACGATTAAAATTATGCAGCAAAGAGGCCAATGAGGCAAAATCAATTTAAATATTTTTAAATTCCTTTACTGTTTAGTTTTCTAGCGTAAACTAGTGTGAGCGCGGTATTAGTTTAGTAGATGTTCTTTATTAGTTTAGAATATAAAATACGCTACGAATCATTGCGAGACTTATATAATACTTGGTTAGCTTAATTTATGTCTGATTCTCTTTCATCTTCTTATGTTTAAGATTTTATGTCAAATTTGGATAAAAAAATTAAGAGGTTATTTTAATGAGATGTAAAAATCTTATAAGGTTTCGAGAAGTCTTTTCATCGACTTTCTCTCTTTTAAATGTTTTCATGCTAATCCGTTATTTTCCTACAAACTTAAGTAAATAACTGACCAAATTACACAGAACAGAATCAGCCGCCAACCGCCCTGATCGCGGTAGTGTGGCACCGCATGACGCTAGCGTCCCCGATCGTGCGCAGGTAATACATAATAGGGAACATGTTCTTGAACAGCTCCGGGTTTTCTTCCTTACCAATCCTAAACAGGAGCAGCCGTCGCCCGTCCTGGTCGCGGTAGGGCGGCACGGCGATGACGCTGGCGTCCCCGATCGTGCTCAGGTCCATGGGGAACACGTTCTCGAAGAGCTCCGGGTTGTCATCTTTGAACTGGTAGTAGTTTACCATCTGAAATTTTCAAAAACACCAAAATACAATCTATACCAACAAAAATTTATGAAAAGTCACCAGAATATTGAAAACTCTTTTTCTATAAACATAAATCATCATACTTCTATCTCCGAAGGGGTAGGCAGAGCCGCTTTTGTAACAGTAACATGTAACAGTGGGGGGGATGAAAAACATCTTAAAAATCTTCAGATTGGGACAATTAGTGCCGGTTGCACCACCTCGGAATAATCAATATCCAACAGATACATAAAAAAATTGAACTATTTTAAGTACTTTATTAACTTTGATTCATCGCAGCGATAAAAATCCCGAAATTTTACCTGAATATTTTCCACATTCCAGGCCCTCATTTTAGCAATTTATTTTAGGCAAAGATATTTTAGTCATACGGGTTTGCCCTGATCACACACATTAAACATCGCTCCCTCAAAATACCACAATGTGAGTTATTTTTAGCGTCCTTTGTAAAAAAGGACGAAAAGAATAAAATTGTCGATGTTACATTTTCTTAACCGGTTTGAGCGCCGCTGTCCTTTCATCGTTCGCGGCCAGCCCGACCTTTGGGAACAATGGCATGAGGACCTCGCAGATGACAACACGTGGCATATGTTTGAGGTGAAAAAATTTCCCTTGACTGTTGAAACTCATTACGCTATTGTTGTTATTCAGAAATATTTTGTTCGTATGTTGTGTTGATTCAGTATTGATTGCGATTACCTGATTATTCTTTTGTTTATCGTAGCTTCTAACTTATCTTAAATATTTACCTTTAAACATAATCTGTTTTTATTCATCAAATCAATTATAGATTACAAAACTATCTTGAGATACAATTACAAAAATCTTTAAATTTATTTTTATTCATTATATAACATTCTTAGATAAAATCAAGTAGATGCTACTGCTTAATTCGATTAGTCAAGGCGTAAGGCGTCCTGGTAGGTAGTTTTGTGAACGGAAGGCGTAGTTTTCTGTTTAGAAAAAATTTAAATTTTGTAAAATGGTTTTGATTTTCATAAGCATGCGCTAAGACGTATCTAAACTGAATATATATTTTTAATTGAATCATAAAAACCCGCTGTTGAAAGAGTACTCCATAACCCGTATTTGCAATCGTCGCAAAAAATCGTAGTTGATTAAAAAAGAATAACATTAATTAGTGAATCATGGAACATAGAGAGTCGTGGTTTACTCAATAATAATCATAATGAACTAATGAGACACATGTGGGTACTGAGTGCGAGTTAGTACGAATAATTCTTCAAAAGTGTTGTATTTTGCAACTGCAGTGAATCATAACGTAATTACTCACCAGTCGGTGCGCTCTCTGCGGAATAAAGTTGCGCGCACGCAGAAATCTTATCAGAAATTCGTCATCCATTCGATGCGGCGTACACTCGCCGCGCTCTGCAATATTGAAATATTTTGTTTAGCTGCTGTTTTTTTAATATTTATTACAATAATCTAATACACGCTCTAACACCGAAAAATATTACGGATTGGCAGTTACATTTGCAGGTCTAAATAAGGCCTAGAAGAAATACCAATACCAAGTTCAGGCTAGTAAAACATACTCACCTAAGTTATATTCTGATCACATTTTATCAAATATAAATAATTTTACGATTTTCTAAGGAAAAGACTCCAAACGGGCAAAAATATTGATAAAATGGCTTCCTCTGGGTGTGCATAATATAACATACATAACATAATAATTTCACGCCTCATTCCCCGAAGGGGTTGGTAGATGTGTTTACACCAACAATTTGCCAGATATGCGATTGCAAATATTATAATTAATCACAGTATAATTTGCTATATCTAAATTGATAATACATATTACAATCAAAGCATACTAAATTGATAATACATATTACAATAATGGCACAGACGCCGCCGCCGGCAGGCTACAGCTCCCCTTCACTATAGCAACACAGTTGAATGTAACATGTATAAATTTCAATATTACAACCATGAATGTACGATTTTGACTATTTCTATGTATGTTGTGTACTATGCAAGTACAGCATTCAATTCAGGAAACAGCCGCAACTGACCCCTGTTCAGGGGATCGTTCGGGACTTATGATCACGACCCGCTATTCATTCGTATTTACATCTATCAAGTAATATTAGGAGATTTTGGGGAATTCTGCATTTTCCATACTAAAATTTTATCAGTTTTCTTCACAACGACAAATCCAAAGATAATAATATTTGGCATCTATCATTAGACAAGCTTTAGTAATATGTGTAATATCACACTTCATAAAAATTATTTATCGTTTTTAAGTGAATGCAAATAAAATGATGTATTCGGGAGTCACTTAAAAAGAGTTGTCTCCGTGTCCAATTTTAACACAATTAAACTTACAACAAATTATCAAAACAAATCAAAAGAGCTCAAAAATATAGTCTTTTTTTAGACGAGGTAATTATTCTTTAGGAATACTCTGAATCTTAATAGTTACAGACAAAATACTAAGAGAGAAAAAAAAACACCAATTTCATAGGTAACCCAATATTTTAGAAGAAACATAGAATAAAAATTTTGCTAAATATTTTTCAAATAATTTTTAGTACTTGTCCTATCAATTTTGAATAAGGAATAAGGAAAGGAATGAGGATAAGGAGGATTTTGATAAGTAAGAGGAATAAGTGAAAATAGCAAATTAGTAATATAATATAAAAAGTATAATAAAATTGTATAAAGTAACCAGCTGCTTTTATTAAGATGCGTAAAGTTTTTGTTACAAAGTTATGTAACGTGTTATTATTTTTAGGTAAAGCCTTAAATACAGCTAAGCTAAATACAGCTTAGAAGGATAGGATCATTAATGGTTGCATACATAAAAAATATCTTCTCTGTTTAACTGTTATGAAATTAATATTTGTGTGTATACTTATTACATGTAACGATAATTTTACACAATTTTAAACGACACAATTTACACAATTTTACTGTTATTTGAGAATAGAATACAGCTTAAAGAAATTGCTTTGACGTTGTCCATAATATCGAAAGGTTCTACCGGAAATTAAGTTTCCAGTCGGGAACATATAAACACCACTCAGTGCTTCCTATTACAAATTGAAACCGATTAAACGTCACATAATAATAAATGTAGGCACATGAATTTCCTTAGAACTACTACTATTAAATAAGGATTATATTATCAATTCTTTATTTTTGCCATCCTATGATTAATGAGGTTCATTGAGTAAAAACAAAAGCATATAGTCTAAAGTCCCATAAATCGTAGGCAATGTCTGGGCAACATCGGGTTAGGTGAGGAGAGCACCCTAAATCGCCTCCTAGATCGCCTCGTGATTAAGCAAGTCGTTACGATTTTTAGTGTGTAAAGTAACGGCCGATTTAAGGAGCCTATTTAAGGGCTGATTTAAAGGACGCGTCTATTCACTCACCGCCCAAGAAACATGCGTTTAATGTTCCAAGTCATTATTTCAAAATATCATTACAGAAAATGGCACTCATCATTTTTCTATTCACACAAATACCAATACTTACATTTCATAAATAAATGGAAATACGAGAGTGTAAAGGTGATTTGTGAGTGTACCAACGTAATACATAATATTTTATACAGGTATAGTGTTTAGTAGGAAACGAATCCAACAAACAAATCTTATTTTAACAGGAAATCTTACTCAGTTAAATACAATCCATATCAAAAGTCACGTCGACCATGTATTGCGTCAATAAATTCGTAATAAGCTTTCGACTTTATGCAAACTTGTAAAATTTAATCACATTTGTGTATGGTAGTATCTAAACATAAACTACGTGCAATAAAATACAGAAAACGTATGCGTTTGTGAGCTATTGATGTGGCTAAAGGTTTATGCCCACTACACCGGAGGGTCCGTACCCTCTCATAACTAGAGATCGGGGGTATTCGAATTATATATAACACCATTTTACATACAGTTATTTTACGCTAATTAAATATGCATCTGATTGGTTATGCAATCCCGAAATTCCTTGATTTTATTTTTAATAAAAATATTTTAATAAGCCGCTTCTATAATATGTCAGCCAAAAATGTACATAATATAAGGTAAATATGCACCCGAATATCCATTCTCTACTCATAACCGAAAACTCATAACTGGAATATAGTTTTCGGTTATGAGTGGGTAGGAGACTCACCGGAGAATGCAGTGAAACGGTTGATAAGTGTAAAAACTAATTGCAGAATTTTAGGTGAAATAGTTTATTAGTTATAAATTTTATAATTATACGGTTTCTACGGCATAGTAGCAGGTCAAATGTGAATATTCAGTATTAGAGATTTGATGATATACAGTTGCGTCTACGGCACCATAGTATCCTGATAAAGTCGTCGTCCTCAGCCTATATACGTCCCACTGCTGGGCACAGGCCTTCCTCATGAGGAATCACATGGGCCGTTGGTTGGTCACTCACCATATATCAAGTCCCGAAGCTCGTAAATGGCCTGCAGGCGCGTGCTGGGGTCTTCCCCGCAGTGTGTCCGCGCGTACTCCTGCAGCTGCGGCGGGGGTTCCCCCAGTTCCAGCTCCACGCTGTAGTCCGGCGTCGGCATCGTCTGCAAGACAAACGGCAACTACATATACTCTGATTCCTTAGTGCGGCTCACTCATCTCAATATAGGCTTTACTCTGCTGTAATAAGAGTGTGGCCAACCGCAGTCATAAAATGCAACAATTATACCAATCGATCCGCCTGTGCAAGCCTTCGAAACCGATACTGAATAACGCATTTCTACGAAGGACTTTATGTAAGTGCAACTGTTAATTTAAATAGATTTTACCATGGCTTCGTTATTCGTGTTTTATTCAGTAATCTAAATGTGTTCGTTATTGTAAAGCATTTCTGACTTTTCGTACTAAACATTAGTTGAATAATAAAAAGTTATATGATACAACTAAGATAATGGTAGTTTTTAACAAAGTTATGTACAAGTTAAGCACTTTAACCTCTACTATAGGGAAAGGCGACCGACAAACCTCTCAGAGCTCTTTTATTCAACTAGTCTCTATTTTCATTACAAATTATAATGTTTAATGAATTTAATAACTGCTTATTATTAAATTATTAATTAAAAAGCAATTGAATACATACATAATACTATAAATAATGGTAGGTATAAATAATGTTTATTTTTTATAATTAAACTTATTGCTCTTAATTATTTTGGAAGAAAAAGTGTATTAATAACTTTAAGTCGAATCCATTAAGACCGATTTATTATCAAGAGAACAGTGTGAAATATTGTGGGAATAGGAAAAGACCCCCGACATTCATACAACAATACGACAGTATTGTTGTATGAATGTCGGACTAACTATATCATTGTATGAGAATATGTCGACACAACGAAATACAAAGGCTACATAATATGAGTACTATTAATATTTTGGTAATATTGCACATGAAAATTATGGAATATTTTTCACAATATATGTCCTAGAGTGAGAGGAAGACCGAAGAAGCGATGGATTGAATGCGTGAAGAATGATTATGAGATTAAAAGAATTGGATGCTGAGCTGACGAGTGACAGAGAAAAATAGAAGATATGCCGATCCGACCTAGAATGGAAAAAAGGCAAGAAGAAGAGAGATGTAATTTTTTTCTAGTTTTATATACTTTTTAGAGTTTCTTTGTTGGTTTTGTAATGTCACAGTATAATAAATGGTTACTACTTGTACTTAGCATGCTTATCTTTTATCGATATAAGTAACCAGTACAAAATGCAGTCCCTTTAGCGGCAATAGAATTACCTACTGAGTAATTAAATACATTTAAATGCAACATTGAATAAGAAAAATAAGAATCGAAACATTCTTAAATGCTTGATTTTAGACGGATAGAATAAATATTTAATTCCTATCCCAGTTTTACTTAATTTACAACTATAAAAGTACTTCAATAGTAGTTGACTTTGAACAAGATGCAATTATAGGCTTCGTAACTATTTAATAAATAACATGTGTAATTGTAGAATGATCCGTTTCGAGTAGAAGTAAAAACAAAGTAGTAGTAGTTGTAGTTTTACGTATTTGTTACATAAAAATGTTTTACGTATTTGTTACATAAAAATGTTTTACGTATTTGTTTGTAACTAAAATCCAAAACATCATTTTCAACAAACATACTTGAAAAAAATTGTGTGAACATATTATGCAATTATTTTTAGATTAGATTTTTAATCTACGTATTCAAGTACATTCAACAAATTGTAGTTTTTGCGATGTATTTTTAAGTGGGTTGGGAACATTCCAAATTAACTTTATTAAGAAACACTTATTTCTGCCCGTGCTCCGCGAAGTGTAACGACACTAAGATTCCAGAATGCATTCTGAGAAATAGTGATTACTTTTGAAGATAATAATATTTAGTTTTATCATATAAATAGTTGATAGGTAATATTTACTTATTACTTATGTAAATTACATCATACTTTATGACTATTATTAGTTTGTTTTTTGACTCAACAAAAGATTGTACCGTATGTAATTTCAAACCAAAGCTGATTTTATCACATTTAGTTATAGTTTATTCAAAATAGAGAGATGGAGATTTGAAGAAGTAAGGAATACGTAAGGATCGTAGCAAGTGAAAAGTAATATACTTTGCTTATCCCTACAGGAAGAAGGCGTATCTATGTATTCAAAATAAATATTTTTTTATTCGGAATTAAACCTTACACGCCAAAAGATTTTTATGACTACTTGTTCCTCTATTTTCATATTTTAATTTGCATTCAAAAACGCATGTTGTAAGTTATATTACAAACAACTTTTAACAATATAACCAGGTCAGATTTCAAAAATATTAGACTTGAACAAACACATTACTAACTCGATAAGTTACGAAAAATTTTCGTAATTTATCGGGTAAGTAATGTGGTAAGTAATGATTTTTAAAGTAATAGATATTATGAAAATAGTATATCGAATAGTGAATATTAACTTTCTTTTAAAAAGCAAAGACAAAGTGTATCTATAAAATTATTATGTTGACAAGGATCTTGTCTTAACGTAATGATTTATATTTTATATGCCAAAAAGACTAACCTACTAAAAATTATATGGGCAACCTAAACATAAAAGCTTTAGTGCTTAATAATGTAAGGAATATCTAGAACCAACCAATTCACTAGAAACCTTTCGCTTAATTTCATACTTATAAGTACTAAACTGAACGAGGACTGCTTGTTAGTGGGTAATGGGAAAAACACAGCTCACGACTGGTCTATTAGACACAATCGGTGCTTTTATCGCTGTAGGGAGCCGGGCGGGGTAGTGGAGAAAGTGCAGAGAAATTTCTAAAACAGGGACCGGTACAATGAGCAGCATATGAGCCATGACTACTCCTGTAACAAATCAAGCCACTAAACATAGCAATTTTTAATCCATCATAGTACCATGCGATCCGACTACATCTAATTAAAAATAAAATCACTTTGACTGCATTGCTCGATCTCGCATAACTAAAAAACTAGCCCGCGATTGCATGTATACCAAAAAAAGCACAGTCATCTTCACCTTGAACAGTATGTGAAAGCATTCGTGTAACATTATTTATCACAAACAATGGCTTTAATAACTTTAACTTACCCAATGCAAGATGTACAAAAGGTTATTAGGTGTTATTATATTGACATGTATTTTTAAATTGGTAAATCATTTATTAAAAAAATATATAGATATGTCTGGATCTGTAGCATATAAAGACTAAATATGTTTATATTATAGTAGACGTAGTATAAAACATTTTTTAAAACGTATGACTGGAGCTTCTTGTGTGCTTCTTGCTGTTACGGGCTGCTTGCTGTTAATCTTCCAAACATCCTTTGGACGTACATTAGATAGAATAAAGATTTCAACCAAATAAATTAGCCTCGATATTTTGCCAACTGTACAACCAGTAATCTAGGAACAGGCTAAGAACTGGTCACGAGCGTCTGTTTCCACGTGGGAATAGCTTTCCTATGTCATGCGTGAGCGCAGCGAAAGGAAACGTTTAATTACGTATGCCGACGTTTTATCACTAACATCTGGAGTTCAACACCTACCTACTTCGAGAAAACATAAGTAATTAGGGCTTTTAAACTAAAAGATCGAAATACATCGTGTTAGACTTAGACATTCTGTAATTACAAGAAGCTACATCTTGGTTTATAACAGGACATAGAGGTGAAGTTATGGCACCTTATGGGTGTAAATGCGGGCAAATGAAATTATTTGTGTAAAACTTCCCTCATCTTTAAAATTTTATGATTGCTCATAGCGATTTTCTAATGATTTCATATATTGAATGCAACTTTGAAACTCACCATCTCTAACCTTGTTAAATGATTGGTTTAATCTTCGTGTGTGAATATTACGTACATTGATGATGATTTTCACAATATAATTGAAAGAAATGTGTTTTCAGATTGATCGACATAAAAACATGTTAAAAAATTTATGGATTATCAACAAAACTGAGAAAAGAGTTTCTACGAAACACGAATATTGAATATTAACTACATTTATATTGACTTTTTGAAAAGCAAGGAGATCATTTGCATTTTTATAAAAATTTATAGAGATAGAGAATACGTTTGCAAGTACGATAACTGGCGATAACAATGGGTCCTTAAGTTTATATTGATGCTCATTGTTAAAATTATCAAATTAATAAAACATTTAGTATTCCAGCTATTCACTTTAAAAATACTAGGAATTTCCTTATAAAGTCAAAATTGCTAGAAAAAACATGTTTTTGTAAAAAGCATAAAACTCTTTACCTATGAAGATTGGATTAAATGCATATTCTTCTTCTTCTTTGTGTGCCATGTCCTCATCGGACGTCAGCGACCATCTCTCGGAACTTATCCCTATCCTGTGCCATCCTGCTCAGGTTGGCAGCGTCATTAATGTTTGTCCAGCTTTTAATATTGTCCATCCAGGCCATCTTCCTTCTCCCCCTACTCCTTTGGCCCATAAATGCATATTGCTGCAGCTATTTTTGTTTTTGAGTTCAGCATAAACACTAGTGCATAATATAACTATCGGTCGGTTAAATATGTGCCTAGTTAATTTTCTGCTAAACAAACTGGTAATAATCAATAGGTTCCTCCTTGATAATAGGGTCATTGTGTAACGCGATGTAAGCAGTGCATAATACGTATTACACGCGTATTGCTTTACTCTGATAGGATTTCTAAGTATCTCATATAGTGTTGCATATTTATACAAATGAAATTACCTTTCTGTAGTACTGGAAATTATCTCATTTTAAATTTTAATTTTTTTAAATCGTAAAATTCCTCAAAAGCAATTTGTGGATTGTTTTTATATTTTGGTTGTTCATGATCATTGAACTTTTCTTTCGTGTCAACATGGTTTTAAAAAACCTACGTGGTTATGAATATGCGTGGATATGTTAATAATTGAATATCATGGGATACCTATGTATGAGATAAGTTCCTTAGTGGTAGCAATGCGATGCAAACTTATTACTATTTTATATGCTTGGAAATCGCAGATCTCTAGGCAAGGAAGGAATTAGAATTTTTTGTAATTTGGTTTTTGTCTTTTAGATAGCAAAGGTCATGCAAAACACGTTTCAAGAGTTTCTAGACATCAATCGTATTGCTTATAGAGTAATAAATAACGTTAACTCAAATAGTGCTGACTTTATTTCCATTCGTCCATATAAAACTTTCAATGCAATATGTACTATGCAATCTTACTATAATAGGACTTTAACCTCAGGGTTACGGCTTTATCTATCTTAATGTAACATAGCTTTAATATATTTTATAATGATTAATGTTCGCAATGCAATAAAACTGAACAATAATGAATCAGCTCGAATATATTTCATTACATTTTTTTAATTTATTGCCTTTCAACACTTTCCAATTACATTCAAAAGTTTAAAGCGTGCTGTTTGACATTTGGAAATACAGAAAAGGCAAATCGAACTTTAACATTTTACGAGTAATGATAAGAATTACTCAAGAACATTTTTATTGATGATATTATATTGATGACTGTTTCTGATATTTGTTGCCGATTGTTACGGTTGCTTAATGTAATAAATACATAATATATTCAATTTTAAATTTCCAATGAACGCTTTAACTGTATGGTCTTTGTCGGTATAACTCCCATTAAATTAATTTTCAATGGACTTTAAACTTAAAAGTTTATTTTATATTGAGCAAGGAATTTTGAGTTATTCCCATATCATCCACACAGAGACCAAGTGCCAAAGAAAAAGTAGACTTATTTCGCACGTGCCTAGAGGGTTTATTTGCGCTGTCTAACTGTAAGGGCTCGTTTAAGGACACGCGGGGCGTCGAGCAGCGCGTGCTAAACGAGCCCTAAATGAAATGGTCACTATTCGGTGGCAAAAATAATCCGTTTAATATTTATTGCGTTACAAAGTTTCCTTAAAAAATCAAATACTCAATGTTCCAACATTTGTAAATAACAATTAACACAATCATATCCTTGTAATATTTTTGTCAGTACACAAAAACTACATACAATCATTAAAGTGTTGGGTCATCCAGTAAATGGTCACTTCTTTTTATCTAGGCGGCCATTGCTAAGTATAATTACATGAGATTTACTCTAAAAATAAACAACCTTGATTTTGATTTCAAGTCAAGATTTTGGTTCGTTGCTGCAAGTTTGGGCAAATATGTTAGATCGGTAGCAAAAATAAGTGACTGAACAAACATATTATTTTTACAAGCTTTTATTTAACTTGCAATGTATGCGTGTGTATGTAACTATGTTTGGGTGAAATCTTGCAAGTCAATTTTAAAGCGGATATTTTTCCAAGCTGTGCTGAACTCGAGATCCTCCTCATCTACGAGGAAGATGTCGTCCTCAAACAGCATGCACCAGGTTGTCCCTTCCTGTACTAGGAGAAAGAGGTAAGGTCTCAACGCTGATCCCTCGCGCAAACCAACTGTCACGCCGGATCTCTTGAAATACATTGGTCGGAATAGCTCTCTTTCAAACTCCACCACAAAACCTCTCGGGGGACACGATTGTACGCATACGTGTATAAATATGACATCCGTAGTTAAATTAAAATTAAACCTATGTGTCACAAAAACCAGAAAAAATAAAGGAAGGAAGGAAGGAAGAAATTTAAAAAAAACAAAGAAAGAAATTATATTACGACTAACATAATTGTGAACAAAAGGGACCCCAAGCAGTCACGCGAGCATCAAACGCGGACATGTCCGCAGACTGACCTTGGCTTAGGCATCGCATTTTTTACCACGGTCTGCTGGCCACTCGCACAACGCGATATAATAATATATTGAATACTGGCCATGTTGTGTGTTAGAAAAACAATAATAAAAACCAATAAGGGGAATTTTTCTCCTTTATTTATAAATCTAAAAAAATATATAAGGAATATATATTATAAGAAACGGCCAGCACCAATACGCAATACTTATGCTCTTTTCTCATCAAAAGCATACTCGTATTATGTTGAATTTACCTGTTGAACATTGACTTCCAAAATTTTATACGTATAGGTCAATGTTTGCTAAATATAAATAGTCATATTTAATAATAATATAGTGATTTATGAACCGGTAAACCGGTTTTGAGGTTCAAAATAAAATGAAATGCAATAAACGACTGTTTTATTTTAGTCTTATACTTATTTGATTGAAAGGTTTAAGATATATTCACATTTAAAATGAGTAAATGCCAAAAAAATTTACCTGCAACGTCTCTGCTACTTGAGACTCTTTAAAGCCGAAGTAGAAATTAAAAAAAATGGAATTCAAATACCCTTCTAGAAAATTCGCAGCCAGTTTAATTTTACTCCATCATTACAGTACATAATATGAATATAATATTAATACCAACATAAAATAACATATCATCACACTTTTTCCTCGAAGGGGTAGGTAGAGTTCATTTCTACATTTTTACAGGTATAAGAAGGAATGATAAATGGAAGAATGTAAGGAAATTATATTAAAATAGCCGTGTCCAAAGTTTTCAATAAATCTGTTGGTCGTGATCAAACCTATGAGTTCAAGGGCTAACCTCTTCAGGCTGTGCCGGGAGCGAGCCGTCTCCCGAGATCTAGAACCCGTTCTGACGCAAAAAGATAACACAAAGCCTGGAGCAGACACTACAATCTGGGCGAGTTATTTTTATCGGCCTTTCTTACTGCCTTTATCGTGCTTACAAGATTCTGCTTACTCTTCAATACTAGAAATTATGGTAAAGCTAAATTGTACACAAGGGCGTAAGTCATTTAATCTTTTTTTCTAGGTCATAAATAAGATGATCCTTCGTTTACTCGATTTCAAGGATGGTCACTGATTTATTTACTAGCCTATTTTCTTGGATAGTTGATTAATATTCAAGCTTTTACTGTTGTTTTTATTAAGAACTCAAAACTGGTTTCATAAAAATAGCCGCGGATGATCGAAAAAGAAGGGAAAAAATGCGTATTTTGTAGCAGTTTTGCAATAGTGTTACATAAAAAGAGGAGTATAGGTAATTGTCATAATTGTAATTTTATCATTTGTACAGGCACGCTAATTACCTTTGGTTTGACATTGATGATGCGTGTAGTAACATAAATGCTGATTTTTCATTATTATCATGTGCTTTGTATGCGTTTTAATTATACATATAATACAAATACATCTCAAATTAATTTTGTATGCAAGTTTATTGCTCTATTGTCTGGCTAACGTAATAAGCGAATCTTCCATTGACTGTAAGAATTTATATAAATTATTACGCTTTGTTTACACATTTTATTTTGTTTCTTGTTCATCTATTAGTGAGTCAAATGCCATTATCATATACATGCCTTTACCAGCATAATACTGACATTATATACTAAAATAATGTGCTATAGACAAAACACTCAAAAATGTTCAAATAAACTTCAATAGATTCCTGTTGAGCCCTGATAGATTTATAATTGTACAGTTCGTTAGAGAAATGAGACCGCTTTAATGTGCTCTATCGATACTAATTCAATTAATTGGGCAACTGTATCAGTTGAGATAGTCTCGATCTAACTAGTACATGCATGGAGCGCCAACTGACTGATAGCGTGGCCTCGATCCAGTTACCGCACAGACTGATACGTCCTACGATGTCATTGCTTCACCAACAATACATTGTGATTGTATAGAGCATTGCTTTGTTTCTAAATTTCTATTGTTGCATACTTTTATTCAGATGGTGCTGGTCATTTACACCGAACCCAGCGAGATACCAACATAGTTTTGTTCAATATTTAGAGTTATCTCACATGGTTTTTCACCAGTAATTAATTTATCTATTATTTTCATATCTGATAATTTTTCGTTTAATAACATTGTATTAATTTTGCGAAACAATTCAAGTCAAAAAAGGTGGCTTAATTCAAAATGTGTCTGGAAAAAGTTCCAAGCTTTAACTAACAATGATTAAAAATCAAATAATAACAAGAAAAGTACAAAGGCTATTATGTAAATAGCCGTTAATATTATACATAACATTTAACAACCTTCTATATGCCAATGCTATAATACTGACTCATCTCTAGTTTTCCCAGACTGTAGGACGTTGAACAAACTCAATAAGATTACATTACAGTCCGGAACTGTATACACGAACGAAGTAAAAGTAACTATACCTATATTATAAAATAATTAGACATCAAAATACTAACAGAACCTATTACCTACGAGTGTTTAAAATGAATATGTAATATTGGGTACTTACCTATGAAATTGGTGTTTTTTTTCTCTCTTAGTATTTTGTCTGTAACTATTAAGATTCAGAGTATTCCTAAAAAATAATTACCTCGTCTAAAAATAGACTATATTTTTGAGCTCTTTTGATTTGTTTTGATAATTTATTGTAAGTTTAATTGTGTTAAAATTGGACACGGAGACAACTCTTTTTAAGTGCCTCCCGACATCATTTAATTTGCATTCACTTAAAAACCATAAATAATTTTTATGAAGTGTGATATTACACATATTACTAAAGCTTGTCTAATGATAGATGCCAAATATTATTTATCTTTGTATTTGTCGTTGTGAAGAAAACTGAAAAAAATTTTGTGTGGAAAATGCAGAATTCCCCAAAATCTCCATACAAAACACCAATTTCATAGGTAAGGACCTAATATGACTACATCAAACTCATATTGTTTCATAAAAGTTGTAACGAAAGTGAAAATTTCCGAATTAAGAATTTTGTGGGTTGTTTACAAATTATGTTTAAGTGAAGAATAAAATTCTAGGAAACTACGTGTCATGTCCGCGCATATTTTCGACAACAATTTAAATATGTAAATTTTTTTATTTCACAAGTCATATTAAAGTTTGAATTTTATTTTGAAGTAGCTTTTCCCACGACTGCGACTGAGTGTCATATTATCTATTTTTAAAAATAAAATGTACAGCAAATGATACAGTACTCCCTGATAGTAATCAGTAGAAAAACAGGCGTAATCATGTATAGTTTTTGCATGATACACACACATGCAGACTTGTTAAGTAATTTCTTTTTAGTTAAATGTAGAAATCAATCTATTTTTTTATGTATTGAAAGATAAATTGAGTTTTGCTTACCGTGGCAGCACACATGTTGTTATTCACACTATCGATTTTTTACTGACGATTAACATAATAAGTACGTGATAAACTTATCTAATTCAAATATAGTCTTTTAAAATGGGCACGTACATACATTGTAATTAATAGATTGTAATATTTTCTTCAACAGGCACCATCTTCGTAATTCTCTTAAATAGGAAGACGTTATTCAAATACAAATATTTTGTTTCATTGCCCATGTGTGAAGTCACTGTGAAGGTTATACTAAGTGTTAAATACACAAGTCTTAGTGACTAACCAAAAGTCGAGTAGGCTGTGAGTACTTCTGTTATTGGTAAATAATACCTACGTATTTTTTCTCTATTTATAGCTTATTAGTCAGTACGGTAAGCATTTTGTCTGCTATTCATAAACAGTTTCAAAATAATATTAGTCTAAAAAAATATTAGCCTAAAAGAATATTAGTCGCAAAATGACTCTATTAGAATCTTTAAAATAATAGCATTTATGACAAAACCGTGATAATTATTATCGTATTGGTAACAATCTTTGGCATATAATATGTCTTTATACCTATGTTTCACATAGTCGTGTACCGGCGGATAGGTATGATGAGTGGTGGCATGGTCAGTAGTTCAGTCAGTTATTTGGTAATTAAATAGAGACTAAACTCGTTTTGGTATATAAATATTTATAAAATCTATCCGTAAAAAATTTATTGACAACGTGCTTTTTTAGAACAATAAACAATTGTTTTTTCCACAATAATTTAAGCCTAAAATCTAGTCATTTTCCATACTAAAATTTTTGCAGTTTTCTTCACAACGTCAAATCCAAAGATAATAATATTTGGCATCTATCATTAGACAAGCTATAGTAATATGTGTAATATCGCACTTCATAAAAATTATTTATCGTTTTTAAGTGAATGTAAATAAAATGATGTATTCGGGAGGCACTTAAAAAGAGTTGTCTCCGTGTCCAATTTTAACACAAACTTACAACAAATTATCAAAACAAATCAAAAGAGCTCAAAAATATAGTCTATTTTTAGACGAGGTAATTAATTTTTAGGAATACTCTGAATCTTAATAGTTACAGACAAAATACTAAGAGAGAAAAAAAACACCAATTTCATAGGTAAGGACCCAATATTTAAATTTTTTTAATAATATCACGTGAATGGATCTGTTCCACTGACACGTGCATCTCGCCGGAGCTGCGGCTTCGGCGAAGGTCGAGCGGCAACCACACGGTTAATTAATATTTATTCTATTACTTAACATTACGAAAAGCTTACCACTAAAACACTTCCTTATAATTCTTAGATTTTGAATACCTACATACTTCTACACAAATATAATAAACGGAAATGTTATGAGGACTGTTGAGGAAATTCACGCTGAACCATGAGATTTTAGCAAGCGTTTTACACATATACAAATGGTAAGTAGTTTTTCTTGTAGCCTCCGAACCCGGCTCGAGCGCCCTGGAGCCTCTCCCAGGAAGCGGAACCCCCTAAGGGGGATGCCTTTCAGAGAGAAATCCTCCAGTGGTGGTTCTCCACTACAAGCTTGAGGACCCACTAAAGTTCTCGCTTTCTTTAAAACAATCCGTTAATAGCTGAATAGCCGTCAAAGACATCAGTTAAGGCAATTCAAAACAATTTTTTTGTCTGTGACGACAGGCATAGATTACTTCTTCGTTTTTTTTAATGTTATTATATGTACTTAGTAGTTAGTATCAAATAAATAGATCAAATAGGTTTTTATTGTAATTATTAATGGTGGTTTTATTTTTACTACTTTTTTAAATAAGACATCCTAATAAGCTCTGGATAATTATGCTCTAAGTAACTATAGATTCAATTTCCTCAAATTTACTGAACATAAACACTTAAATTACACGTGTCAGTTATATTGGGTCATTACCTTTGAATTTGGGTGTTTTTTCTCTCTTAGTATTTTGTTTGTAACTATTAAGATTCAGAGTATTCCTAAAAAATAATCACCTCGTCTAAAAATAGACTATATTTTTGAGCTCTTTTGATTTGTTTTGATAATTTGTTGTAAGTTTAATTGTGTTAAAATTGGACACGGAGGCAACTCTTTTTAAGTGCCTCCCGAATACATCATTTTATTTGCATTCACTTAAAAACGATAAATAATTTTTATGAAGTGTGATATTACACATATTACTATAGCTTGTCTAATGATACAAGCGAAATATTATTATCTTTGGATTTGTCGTTGTGAAGAAAACTGATAAAATGTTAGTATGTAAAATGCAGACATCCCCAAAATCTCCATACAAAACACCAATTTCATAGGTAAGGACCTAATATTTGGAATATGTTTTGCTGTTTAATTCTTTAAACAACTATCGTCGAAAAAAATTAAGAAAAAATTCATTACTCGTACCTACCTTTAAAAATTTTGATGTGTCGTCAGCAATCAAGTTCATAATAATAATACGAAACATAAATATACTTAACAGAGATATGTGGAGTCTGTGTTATCTAGTTAATATGCTAGACATTATTGAGATTGCACTTGGAGCAGATTGTTTGTACAGGGTCAATGCGTCTCTGTACCATGGCTACGGCATGGATGCAATATTAACTACTTGTATTGAGACTGTCAACATTACTGTAGCTCTGATCAACCCTATGTTAAATAATTGATATTTATCTAAAAATTGCGTTTCATTTGACAAAGCGATCAAGACATGATTTTTATCAATTAAAGCAACACGTTCTTAGTACGAGTAACTTGCTTTAATACTAAAAAATTATACTTATTTCATGACATCATATAAATTATTATAAATTTTATTTTATTATAAGCATTGTTCAAATTATTTTTCTATATGTAAGAATAATTAATTGTATGTACATATGACGATCATTTATGAAATAAAGGTATCGAATCTAAATCTAATTACACAAAAAAATATTATTGACTATGTTATTATTGAATTGGATAATATGCCATATGCTTTGATACCACACAAGAAATAGGAAATACTGATACAATCTAGATTTTTATCGAATGATGAAATTAGCCTTTAGCATATTTTTTCGAATATTTTTTTTTTAGTTTTAATTCAAAATCAAACAAAACAAAGCCTTACCGTCTGCCGCCGCGCCGGTCTGAGCGCAAAACAGAAGGCGCGATATTTTATGTCCACGCGCGCTCGTTCGCGCGTTACCGCGAGGACTGCCCGTGCGCCGATCTGCGCCTGCGACGAAAACACGCGCAACAACACAAGCTTAACCTTCAACCAATTTGCTTTATATCGTTTTGAAGGCTAATTATTATACCATATTAAAGTGCATGTATACATAACTCTTTACACGGAAGGTTTTTTACCATAACTCTTGAATATCGGTTTAAAGTGTTTTTTTTATCTTTGATCTCGTTTTAAGTACCTTTACTCGTAAAGAAGTAAAATAGATCATTTTATAGATTGTTGTTTTTTAAAGGTATTTAAGTGTTATAAGTTCAAATCTGTGCAACTGCGTTTGACTTTTAATGCGCATGTCTAAAATGTGACTAAAATATTTATAGTTAGTGAATAATAACAGTAAATAATGCGTCACTTGGAAAGATAACATCTTGTATATCAGCTACATACTCTATTTCAAAGTTAATTTATCATCTGATGAATTAATTGTTAACTGTTTAAAACTCATATTACCCACTTTTTTTTCTATTTTTAGTGCTCAAATGACTAATTAAAACACTTCTTTCAGTATTAATCTTCGTTTAACATAGGTTTTTTTAAGGTTTCCACCGAAAGTTGTTGGGTTTTACTGCATTCCTACTCAATGACCTGAAATGAAGTTTTAATTGCCAACACCATTTAATATTACGAGATGAAATGTAATTATGTAATATTTCTTTATTATGGATAATGAAGATCCACAATATTTTTTCATGCTTACCAAACTAGTAACTACTTCGAAAAATTTTCTACGGTATTATAAAAAAATATTATATAAGAGCTAGATATTATAAATATATCTATTACAACTAAATACCAAAAAACCCTTATTCAAAGAGTAGAATTTTCGTAAGTGTTCATCAAAGTGTTCCTAAGAATCTAAAAATTGGGTCATTACTCATTATACCTACTACATTGAACATACATGCGTACGAAGAAAACTATTCAATAAATTAATAAATATCAAATGATATTGGCCAAATCATATAGAAAATAATAAACCTCAAGAAATGTTATTTCTCCATGAATTTTCGTTACCTTTTTTTCCATGTAGGTATCATTGTATAAGTTTGAAGCTTCGTGCGATTTTATACTACATGACCTCGTTAAATTTTATAGGCTCTTTCATCTTGAGATAAACACGATGACCTTTGTAGATCTTTATATTAAAATAAAGAAATGTTTTGGAAAGTAAAAAATGTGCAATCCATATTTCCTTCTTTGGTAATATATACTGTTGCAGTTATTTTGTTGTCAGAGAATTGCGCTTCAGCCGACAAGATTTTACGACAAGCAGTTAGATGCTGAAAGTAGTATAAAAGTTCGTTTTTAAAAGGTGATTCAATCTTAAAAATTGTAATGGGCAGGTTCCTGAATACCAACTAAGTAATAAGGGATGGTAGCTAAATACATTTCATGAGACAACTAAAAAAAAATTACATCTGACAGTCACTTATCAACTAGTCCAATGTATACGCGCTTATTTATTATCATTTCAAAACTTCTTTTAGCAAAAAAGTCAACATCACGCGGTGTTCCCAGGCGGTCACCCATCCAAGTACCAACCGCGCCCGACGTTGTTTAACTTCGGTGGTCAGACGAGAACCGGTGTTTTCAACGTGGTATGGACGTTGGCAATTACGTTGGCCAAATTTGATCACATATCAAAGGATTGTTGGAGTTGTATGCCCGATTACAGGCCAAGGTTGGATGGGTTATTTGGAATGATTTTTTATTTGTGCAAAATCGGGGAAACACAACGATAACGCTACACGTGAACGCAAAGACAAGCGAAGTGCTGCCATGATATAGGTATATATAGCACGGTCTAGATTTTTTTTTGTAATATAGTAAATATAAAACTAAACAGAACAGCTTTGTTGCTAACTGTTATTATAAATTATATGTCCATCATAAATAATTTCAAAAGGAATTTTATTTATATTGGTTCAATTAAGTTTTATCTATCAAAAGTTTGAAAAGATTTTATAATAAGCATAAGACTTATAAAAAATGGTTTCAGGACAGTTTTATAGGTAGTTGACCTAAAATACTGCAATATAGTTGAATCACTGTTATGAGCGCCATCTATGGGCTAATACTAAAATTACGACAGAAAGTGGTATTAAAGTACTGAAAATACACGAATCAGCACTTCAGCACACACAACTGTTGTTGTAGTTTTAATAGTAATGTAAAGATGGCGTTTGCAAATAGTATCAAAAGCCCGTCGTGCCTGAACATATCTTTGAGTTTATCTTACGCTTGAGCACATCATGTCTGGCACCGTCTAAGGCCGAATATGATCAAAAAGATTTTTCTTTCAAAATTTTAAAAAGAGTTTTCACTAAGCAATATTATTGATTTAAATTTAAATATGCTTTGTAATGTTATTTTAGTTACAATAACCATCCAAATTTCAATATACATCATCTCATCTCATATAGATCTTTTTAAAAAATACACATGTTTTTAAGAAACATCTATATGAGACCTGAAACTCGCATTTATATCATTGTATCTCTTTGCCGTTTAATTTTATAATAGTAATCTCGTCGGGGATAGTGCAAATCCGAGATTCTACCATACGTTAAGTCCGCTTAACTGCAATAGTCATATCAAATTTTACAGGGGAAGGTTAATAAGTTGCTTATTAAGCGTGGATTGCACTCGAAAACTCAAATTGGCTAAATTTGTCAGATACGCGGCAAAATCCAATGCTATGAATTTATTTAAAAAGATTACCTACCTCATACGAAAAATTCTTACTTACAAAATATGAATTTCAATCCATATTCGTAAAACCTAGGATTTTTAAAATATATTATGAAAGACCAAAACTAACTAACAATAATTTAACACATTTCACACACAACATAAACTTAATTTAGTATTATTATTATTAAATGACGTTATTCGTTAGCTTATTTAAAATTAATCCTTCTTTCTGTATTATGTGTGCTAAAATATTGTTATAAAATTCTATAATAACACCATTCTGTAGATATATTAACCGCAAGAGCTTGTACGTAACTGTAGATATAGTGAATTGTTTATTGCGGTTTAAGCACAAAGAAAAGCACTAATGAATTAAATGTAAATGATTGTGTTGATACTAAGCCTTGCATTCAAATGTATCAGGATCTCTCCTACGCATGATAGCATTGTTTGTTGTATGAGTACACCAGACTATTTCCCTCAAACACTGAACAGTCTCCGTACCGCATTGCTGAGAGGCGCACGCCTATGTCGGACGGGAAAAGCTGTCATTGACCGTATCAAAACAAATTTGTAAAGAATAAAAATATTTTTACAGAAACCTAGTTTAAGATTAAAAGAGTGTTGTGAAAAGTTTCTTTAGTGTAGAAGAAAAAACAGCAACCATGCCGGCGCAAATGGAAACTAGAATCGTGAAGCGGCAAGTGACTCCGGAGAGTAAGTTGGTGACACAATTTCACCTTTTTATTATATTTATCTCCTCTAATGCCACAATAACGCAATTGTTAAAATTCTTTGGCGTCAAAATTCTCGTCACTAGTAGAGCCCTTTGATTACCGAAAATTTTTTAAAAATTCACACCTAGAATTTTTTTACTGGTTTACTACATTTTTGTAAAGCTAAAAAAATATAAGGAGATCCCACAAGTAGGTATTTAACGTTGATGCCAAACGTTCTGGAAATAGGAAAATGTTTGATATATTTTTATTTATAAAAAATGTAATGAAATTATTTATTTGCAATTTTTCCTAACAAAAACTAGAAATCAAAAGTGATTTCTATTTTGGTACAAATGGAAAGAGAACGAATTTTCAAAACTTTTATGAATACATGAAACATTAAATAAAAGAATTAGGATACTTATTTATAAAAAACCCTTTGGTAATATTTCAAAGGATAGCGCCAGTAGTATTTAAAAATAAAGATATATAATATATAATATAAAGATAAAGATATATAATATAAAGATATAGAATAATACTATTACTACTACAACATTGTACACCAAAGTTCGTCGAAAGTAAACAAAACAAAAATCATATTATTATAGGCAGGTCAATTACATAACCAATGGTTTATTATGTTATGCGTAGACCAGTCGTAGACTGTTTAAAAATATTTGACTGTCGTAAATGTTTGTATTACTTATTATGGTTTAGTGGGCTTGTGGGCTTACACTTGACCTACTTTTGAACTGACAGTTATGAGTCTTATTGTTTCGAGAAGAAGGCTGACAATACAGCGTGCTCGTCTCGGAGAAAGCCTAGTCGAGCCATGAATATTGCTGAGCTCACACAAATAAAGTTTCAGATGCATCATAAAAACTAATAATTATAATATTCTTTTTTCAATCAAGATATATTGTTTAACCATGGTTTTTGTGGTACCTACCTATCAAAAAAGTTTGTTTCACTTTTATAACATTATAAGCCTTGAAATTTAAGATCCCAATGAAAATACGACGGTTTATAAATTTATTTGCATTTAAATTTAATTAAATTAATTAAAATTAATAGATAAACAATTTTTTCATCAATCATTCTGCATTGTCTGTCCTTAGAGCTATTACTTATTAAGAGATTTCCTGTTAAAACAATGGTAATTGTTTAATTCGTTGAGAAAATAAAACAATGTGGAGTTACGACACTTTATTTCGGAATTGATTAGGATTTTTATCTATTTCTGTAAAATCCTTTAACGGGCTTACTTCTTAATTTTTTTTTATTGAGGAAGACGTCGAATTATAAAGCTACAAGTTTACCTAAAGTAAGAAAGTGAATAGTTATTGTCCTTAGATGTGAATGAGGCCGAGGTCTATACAGCCTTAGAAAAAAAAGTTCTACTGACTTTGAAAAACTTAATTGAGCTTTTCTTGAGCATTTCTTGCTACCTATTCACCTATCGTCGTTTGACATTATAGATATACCATACTTGCCTTTTTATCATACCTGTATTTTTTTCAATTCTTTTAACTTCACTGTCGTTCAACCAACTTTCTAACACCGCCGTTACCTTGTATGTAAGCATTACACAAAAACAATATCTACTTATTTTGACATCGAAAACCAGTATGAAAACAGTAAAATTAAAATTCCGTTTATTTACCACCTACTTGCATGTAAAACTGTTCTAAGGCCAATGCCGATCGTGTTGTGCGATGATGCGGTGAATCATGAGCAATAGTTGGTCATACGAACCTTAACACGCAGGTAATGGCAGCAAAAGGGTTTTTTTTTTATATTTTTTTTTTATACTACCAGAGTGGCAAACAAGCATACGGCCCACACAGATGGGCAGTGGTCACCGTAGCCTATGGACGCCTGCAACACCGAGGGTATCACCAGCGCGTTGCCGACCCTTAAAAAACCTTTTCACGCCCTTTTTGAAGGACTCCACTTGCTGTAGGTTTTAATACTTATAAAATATCGTATTTGAATCAACCAAAGTTTAAAAATTCAAATTAATTTTATCTTCATCACAGGTAGAAGACGAGATCGCAGAATAAAGGTATTTGTACCTTCATGATGCGCCTGGTATGGCATACGAATTAATTTCCTTTGAAAAAAAAAAGTAAATCAAAGAGACTATTCATTTAATATTACTACATTATTGTTAACAATGCGGGTATCAATGCGGGTATTGTTTCGTAGAGTACGTTACTGAATATAGTTTACATATCTCTACATATTAATTTATTAGCTTGTAATACTGAGCAGTAATAACAGCTGTTATATACTTAGCGCAATACGTAGGACAATTTATTCTTAAATAAGTGATGCATAATTAAATCTGACGTGTTAGTGTAATTAGTTGTTGTTTTGTTCGTATTTTGTGTTATCAAGTCCTAATTTATAATTAAAGAGTAGTAAGTAAATGTTTATTAATAATAAAATAATTATTAATTGTTATTAAGTATCCGATAAGTTTTAATTTTATAATCCTAACTGTAATGTATCTGAATGCGAAATAGAGTCCTCGTGTTTGTTACTTATTTAGACTTCTACTTTTCTATACAGATGACCTAGAGACGAATTCTACATCATAATTCACTCAGAATAATTACTGTACCAAAAGGAAAACATTATTGATAACGTAGAGTTATCCAGAGCGCAGTCATGAAAGCAAATAGTTAGCAATATTAAAATAAAATACTAAAAAAATAAACAGTAAATCAATATTTTTAAACAATATATCTCTACTGTAATTCAAATTCTAGTTAAATACACAAATGCATTTAGAAAAATATGATTATTATAATAATAAATGAAAAAAATACAGAATAAAAAACTAACATTGCATAATAAAAAAAATATTATATAAATATAAGTCAAGTACAAACAGTAAAATATTTATATGTTACAGCGCGCCCGTGGGACGAAACCGCGCGTAACAATACTTATTATGATATTGATATGAGTAACAAAGTTCATCGTATCACGTGACAAGTTCACAGCTGTGCAAGTACCTCAAACACTCAATTGACGTGCAGCTGCATCATGTATGAGTGTTTCGCTTTGGATTTACCTAACCAATTACAACCTAACTGTTCCGGGGAAATAAATCCCGGTTTGTGTTCCAAGGAAAGAAACCAATTGATATTATGTTAATCATAAGGTATCGTTGATCATCCTGTTTAATTTTTACGTATCCAGATGTATCCTTGATACAAAAGGGAAAATGAAAACAGGTTATAAACAATACGTATAAATAGGCACATTAATTGGAAAGTCCATGTTCAAAAGGTTAAATCTAAACTCTGTAGTTTTTCTTATGCTTTGCGAGAGATAAGAAAAACTACCGACATCAAAACACTAATAGGTAATATGCATATGCACATTCTTGACTGAGATACCGATTGGTGTTGTGGGGTGGCAGCACGGACGCACGACACATATACAGTTCAAAAGAAATTGGTACGTATCAAAGCCAATACGAGTATTGAACCAATTGATAGATGCAGACCGTACTTCCGCGAATACCGAATCCTTTCTCTGCCACGTGTATTTTAGAGATGTGCAAGTTTGTACCCAAGTATGGGGAATTCCACAAAAGTCACGGGGTTCTTTGATCTTGTATAATTTTATACCACCTTAATGTCGCTATCACACGACGGTAGCGACTCCTTAAAAGAATACTACCAACCCATCTCTTCTATTGTGTGACGTAAAAGGTCTTATGGACTTAAAACTGAAAAACCATCCATTTGTTTATAGCGGCGACACGCGCACCACCTGTCACGCTGAGTGCAGTCACTGCTCGGTGAAGCGCGGACTATGACAATGGACTGCTTTTGCGGGGTTTTTCTAGTCTCTGACTTACCCTTAGGAGATAATAGTCGTGATTATATGTATGTTTGTACCTTAATGTACTTTATGGTTTGCAATAAAGTATTGAGTGTTAAGTTGATACCATTAAGTTGATATACCTCGATATTCCTCGATACACGTAATATTTATGTGAGTATGAAACATTTTATTGCAGCGTTATTGCAGCACATTATTCATTATCATCTACAACATGAATAACAAATTGATAGGGTGACCTAAATAAATGTATCTAATAGCGAAATAGGCCAGACGAGCAGTGACCAACTTCGGCAGATAACGGAGAGCAAAGTTTAATTGGTGAGCAATCATAATGCCGATGTATTGTTATGTGTTACAAATATAACTATAATAAGTAAATACTAATTGGAAATCGTTTGTTTATAAAAATATTCTTATTTATTTGTACAATAAGAGCTACTTAAAAGCAGAAATACTCTACAAAAAAGTATGAAATATTATGTTGCGTTTAAAAGTTGAAAACGAATGTAAGAATTTTCATGCGTAAATAAAATGCAACACATAAAAAGTCATTAACTCTTTCTTTCATTTCTTATTTAATTTTTTAGTTCACGTCACATGTCTCCAGAGTATGATTATAACGCTATTTATTTATTCAGTTGGTTTGTGAAAAATAAACTATTCGAAAATATGAGACTGAACTAAATTTTTAATGAACTAAGTTTTTGGAGATAAAATTTCCTATAATTTACATATCGTTTAGTTGAGATGTTTGCGTCGTTGTCATGACTTGTCCATTTGAAATACCTTTCACCTCAAATATATTGAATATTACATAACATTAGTAATAGAAGAATATCAACTTTCTTTTTTAAGTATTTTCATCTGCTCTATTTGCTTTAAACGTAATCGTAATGTATGTAATTGTTTTGGTCAGAAATGTTTAATGTTTGAAACAATGCGTTATTTTTAAATGATTCACATAAGACATTGAACGTTTCCATCAATAAATTCAATGCCCTTTGCGACGTGACCCCGTCGTCGTCGCGGCGGAATTGTCCAAACAAAAAACTGCAGACTGGAAAAATACTAAAAACCAAGTTCACGAGAGTGTTTGTTAACCTACAGCCTTATAGGTACTAAATGTAGAATGATGTTGTAATGAAAACAATGTATTTTTCCTTCCGGATAATAGGAAAAGATATCATAATCATAATACAATTTATGAGTGTCTCACAATGATTGCATTTCCAATTATTGTGTCTTATACAACGTAGAAATCTTTCTAGAGATAGACTTAGACTTCTTTCCTTTTATTATTTATCGATCTTGCCTTTACAGACACTATTACATTTTATATTTTGTTGCAATACCGTTTCTTTTCAAGAATTTTTATTTTCTATAGTGATTTGTCACACTGTAATCGTTTTGTGTGTTTAATTAAGGATCTTTGGTTCTTGTCTATTATCAGATGATGCATATCGGAAATTGAAGTCGTCCTTGAAATGTTGCGTGCATCTGGAAGTTCCTCTTTTAATTGTAGTTTAAATCTACAAAACAAGAAATAATGTCAAGGCCACAACATTAATATTGGTATTCAAGCGATACAGACTATTAATCGGCTGATATCTGACAAGTGCAATATAATTCACTCGCACATACTTTCACACCTATATCCACAAAATCACTCAGAGGTGCATTACACACCCACGCTTTGTCAGTAATTTCGTAGGTCGCACTTAATAAAGAACAAGCCAATTGTAATTATCGGGCACTATGGAATATCCATAACCACTGTAATTCAAACCCAAATTCCGACAGCCCGGATGGACCACTAAATAGTATTTTTTTACACATGACAGGTGAGCTCTTGGCCTTCATCTCACCTGATGGTAAGTGACGCTAAGGCCGAAAGTAGAAGCGTCACCTGTAATCTTCAACAACTGAGGAACTGGCTATCTTACCTCTGAAAGCCGGAACACAACAATGCTTAAAACATTGTTATTATGGCGACAAATTTAGGTAAGACGGTAGTAGCTAGCCAGGCGGGTTTAGAAGCTCTACCACCAACCAAACCGAGCAGAAAACCTTCTGCCCCCATGGAGAATCGAACCCGGACCTCCCGATCAACACCCGGGTGGAGTGAACCACTAGACCAGAGAGGCGGTTCATAGTATCTCAGCAGTCCAAGCACATAGCTGTAATTTATTTATTTAATTGTAAAATCAACAGCACAATACAACACAATTCATTATACAATCATGTAGGTATGTTATATGCACCAGATGGCCAATTACAGATTTTTACTAATACACACAGATTATCCAAGTAACAATCAGAAGATCAATGATCAAGTATTACAGTATAGTTAGTTATTGCAAACAGATTGAAACACATTAATACTATGAAAATATACAGATATTACAATTACGATAGAAAAAACAAAACATATATCTATCTAAATCTAGAGAAAAGTCGGTACTAATCGATGTCATAGTTTACCAGCTACGGGATTTAAAGCTTCAATGCAAGAACTTTTATTTTAATTATCATCGATTACGTTGATGTCGGTCAAGGTTCTCCACAAAATGCTTCATCTTGCAGCTCTGCAGATGTGAGTAACGTCGTTAAATATTAATGAGCGTAGACTCTTATTGAGTTTTAAAGAGATAAAGGCTTATGTTATACAGATTATATAACACATTTCTTTATTTCAAATATGTTTACTATACCTTAACAAACAGACGTAAATCGGATCAAATATTACTAAAACTGGTTGAGAGTAATTTGAATTGCCATTTATATAACTCTTTATTATTTCATATCAATTTCTGACATTTTAAATATAAACGTGCATCGCGTATAAAAAACCTTAATCTATATGGATACATATAAAAAACTGTCGAGGTCGACGGTCTGTACATAGAAAAAAATGCTTAAAATCAAGTTTCTCTGTCAGTTCGTCTGTTTGTGTGGACTAATCTCCGAAATGGCTGGACCGAGTTCAATGAAATTTTGCATGGCGATACCTTATATCCCTGGTCAACATCTTAGATACTTTTTATTCCGAAAAATTCCCCCGTGGGATAGTTAATAACCATAGTAGCCGCGGACGAAGTCGTGGGCAACATCTAGTTACTAATAAAAAAACTGATACAATAACTGTAATATTGCAAATCTTTAGATTTATAGTTTTATTTCAAAAATGTTATTATGTCGATACTCTGCAGTGGGTATTTAATATCTGTTTAATATTTTTTATACTTTTATCGCCTGGACCCACTTAATGATAACAGCCTTTATATTAGGTCCTTACCTATGAAATTGGTGTTTTGTATGGAGATTTTGGGGATGTCTGCATTTTACATACTAACATTTTTTCAGTTTTCTTCACAACGACAAATCCAAAGATAATAATATTTGGCATGTATCATTAGACTAGCTTTAGCAATATGTGTGTGAACACGCTTGATAAAAATTATTCATCGTTTTTATGTTAATGCAAATCAAATGATGTATTCGGGAGGCAGTTAAAAATAATTGTCTTTGTGACTAATTTTATGACAATTAAACTTACAAAAAATTATCAAATTAAATAATACGAGCTCAAATACATGGTCTATTTTTAGAAGAGGCAATTATTTTATAAGAATGTTCTGAAACTTAATAGTTACGGACAAATTGCTAAGACAGAATAAAAACACCAATTTCATAGGTAAGGACCCAATATTTTCATTAATGAGAGTACCTCATATAGTACCAGCCTATCATTGTTGCGCTGTAACGTATAAGGGCAAGTACATACTTGTATGGTTTGTTCACACCTCTTGATCTAATTCTCTTACTAGCCACGGAAAACGTATTAGCATATGGTGACTGCAATATAATGGTGGTCGTTACACCATGTAAAATGGCTTAATGGCGTCTGATTGAGCCATACTAACACCATTATTTTGACGGCCGTCCTAAGTTTGGTTGCTGACCCTGTCTTTGAGTTAAATGATCCCAAAGGTCCCAATGGAGAAATATTTAATCGAAGGATGTCAAACACATTTTCCACCCTAAACCTAGAAATAACATTTTAATGTAAAAATACATTTCATTACATAACATACATATCATCTCGCCTATTTCCCCGAAGGGGTAGGCAGAGGTGTTAAACGCCCACATTCGTATGATATGTTAGGTCTTCATATAACTGGTGGCGAGGCAAGCGATATTCACAATGAACTGTCCTTAAGTTTTATTCAAACTCAGTGGTACAGGCGGTGGGATCGAACCCGCGATTCCCGCGGCCTCTCGAACGAGCAGTGCCCCGTCCGTCCCAACTCGACTACCGCTATCTACATTTCATTAGCAACAAGTAAAAGTTTACCATTTTTTTGCGGTTAAGTCGTACCCATATATTGATATCATGGTTTCTCAAAGTGCCTATTGTAAATTTAGTCGTATAACCCCTTTTCGCATGGGTATACATATATACATACATAAACCACGCCTATATCCCCGAATGGGTAGGCAGAGGTGAACTAGCACCCCCGTTCCGCTAATTATGTAAGGTCCCATGTAATAGGTGGCGAGCCTATTGCCATTTATAGGGCACAAAAGTCGCAGTACATTGCTATTGCTAGGTGGTATAAGAGGAACGCTGCTGCCCATTCCTCATCATTGATTTATCCTTAGTCACCTTGTACGACACCCACGGGAGAGATTTGGGGTGGTGACGCATGGGTAGCTTTGTGACAATGTAATAGGTACTATTTTCGTTTATGTTTGTCTTGCATGATCTCTTTATAATTAACAAATAAGTTTATTTAAACTTACTATTATGCGAACAACAATTGTGCGTAATTTTTAAAAGGCGGCAATCTTCATCGTTCGGTTATTATGTGCACCGACCGTAGAGTTGACCGAGGTCTTAGTTCGAAGTATCTTCAGTTTCCTTTATAATTCAGCATAGCAATGTTGTTTAGAAATACCATAACGCTACATGTAAAATGTCATCACGCCTCTCTCACTGAAGGGTTAAATAGATGCGGGAAATGACTACCACATTGAGAAGCTCAGTGGCGCAGTGGTTAGTACGCTTTCGCCATGGTCAGGCCGAGGATTGGTGACCAAAACTTTGAAATCTTGAACTCCTCCGTGCTTCGGCAAGCACATTGAGCCGTTGCGTTGGCCCCGGTCGCTATTGTAACAGTTTTTACCCACCAACCCGCAGGCCAGCGTTGTGGTGTAACGGCCCATACTCCTCATGTTTTCCTCCTTGAGCAAGGCCAGTGCCCAGCTGTGGGAAGTTTAAAGGCTGAGGACGACGAACGACTACTAAATCTATACTCAAGTCCCATAGGTATATTTTCGATCAAACATTATGTTTGTTCGTACGCAATAATATAGTAAAAGTTGCTGTTAATAAAGATTAGATTTATTTATATCTATTTAATCATGACTGGTTGAGGGAGTGATTCTAGAGACTCTCAGAAAGAGAGACAGAGATCACTCAGTAATGATGATGGTAATATTATAAAGATAACACATAATGAAGGCTATAGAAGCAACATAGCCAAATCTGTTAACTTATATAATAATTGCGTATGTTGCACGTTGGTTTTATACATTTTACAAATACATATTAAGTATTGAATCGAAATTTTTTTCACTTTGAAATTTGCAAAGCATTTTTGAGTTATATGATTAGGTACCGCACGTCCATTATTTTGCTACAAAACCGGTATTTGTCATTAGTGATAGAAAAATAGTTTGAACATAATGTCATCCCATATATCCAAGGGCTTTATTCATTTTAAAGTATTTAATTATAATCAGGCATGGAGTATGTCTGAAAAAAATACTTTACTTTAAAATATAGGTAATAATAATAACCTTATAGCAAACTTTCTACCTCCGTTCGGATGTAGTTTATAACTGAGGAGTTTCTACCATTTCAATCTAATTGACTATTTTATGTCTTGAATAATTACAATAATTTATACAAATATTGGTCCAAAAACTGGGCCACAGGTTTAAAGTAAAAAAAAAAAAAAAGTCGCTCAGGGCGCCATGGAGAGGGCTTTGTTCGGTATCTCATTATGAGATCGTACACGAAATGAGCATATTCGTCATAAGACGAAAGTCACCAACATAGCCCATAGGATTAGCACGCTTCAGTGGGCTGGGCTTCAATGAGCTGGTCACGTCTGCCGTAGGACCGACAATCGTTGAAGCAGACGTGTCTTGGAGTGGAGACCGCGTTGGGGCAAGAGGACTGCTGGCAGTGGTTGGATGAGGGAAGTCCAGAACCGAACTATGTGGCGTGGCATGAAGCAGGCCTACGTTCAGCAGTGGATGGAATATGGCTGATAATTGATTGATTTTTAAAGCGAATTCGACCATATTGAGATTAGTAACACGGAAATAGTAATACCAAACTGAGCTGCAACGATTGGTCGAATCTGCCCTGTGTCAAGACATTGACACATTCGTGCGCGAAAAACTGCGTACTCCGTTAAAATAGTCAAACTTGAAAAAACTAGGATAGCTTATCGGCTCCGCCCTTAGGGCAGATTTGACCAATCGTTTCAGCTCAGCTTGACATTACTATTCCCGTGTTACTAATCTCAATTTGGTCGAATTCGCCCTTACTGATACAATCATACCAACAAAAGGAAATTTTGCGTATGTAACAAAACGGTTGTGATGAAATTTTATATCAGTATAAAAAGATTATATAAAAATCTTTTCACACGTAAATGTATTCGCATACTTAAAAGAATAGATAAATTTAACATTGTATTATGTAAGCACACGTCTTCACGATAGCAATGACCTACACATATCGATCCATCGCAACCTAGATCGATAATTGCGTGACTAATCTACGCGCCATGAAGATAACATAAAACACGTGTTATTGCCATCGGCCATGTGGTATTACATCTATATCTTATTTCGTCTTTGATCAGAATAGTTAATGTCGCTCGAAATTGCCCCATTGTCTTGATTTAAAAATATACTGATTTCAATTAGTTGGATGTCAGGACCGGAAAAATCACTTTGTAGTATGTTAGTAGAAAGACTACCTAATTACGAGAATATCAAGATTTTAATATAGGTGGGTAGTTGTAAAATATAGGCCCACTTATTACACCTTAACTTATTAGGTGATTTGTAAGTATTAACACCTCTGCACACCCCTTCGGGAATAGAGGCGGAGAGGAGGTATATAGAAATTGATATGTAATAAGATTTACAAAAAAATAATATTTTTGTTTCCGTCAACCAATATGTTTAATAAGTAAATAAATAATAATAAATAAATACATTGTTGGGCATAAAACATAATTTTTATTTGCATATAATTATATTATTGTGATAAAAGGAGTAGGAACATACAATACAAAGCACTCAACCATTAACTGAAATAGGTAGCACAAATAGACAGAACTAGCAAAAACAAAAGAATAGAATAGAAAAAAATATTATAATGTTAAGCAAATCATATCTATACTAATATTATGATAAAGAGGAAAGATTTGATTGTTTGTATTGAATAGACTCTGAAACTTCTGGACTGAATTGGAAAAACTTTCACCATTGGGAAGATCGAAACATTAGATCTCAACATTCCTTCGGGAACTGGTACCACACGGATGAAACAAAGGAGAGCCACTAGTTAGTAATAAACTACTGAATAGGTGTTGTTCAAACTCGGTGATTGGTCGTTGTAGAGTCCTTTTCGCAAACATAGACGGAATTCCAAATACTCGTAGAAAGAGAGAAAGCCATAATTCATGAAATATCATCAGTCCTCATTAGTCTATTGTTCAATGTCTATTGCGTATAGCTACATCTCAGTGTGCGTAAATAACCCATTCTTATCCATGTCGCATGCAGCATCCGCCAACAGCCTTACACTAACCATCACTCTATATTGCCAGCGGGTTCTACATGTGAACACTTTTGACAGTAAATGACTTCTATTACAAGGGAATAAAAACGGTTATTGTTCAAAAGTGCACACATGTTTATGATCATGAGTGCACACTAGTTCTTGGTTCGACAAATATGGGCAGCAAATTGCCACTTCAACTTGCTAATTCTAAGCGCTATGTCCGTTAACTTGGTTACTTTAGTACTTTAGTTGGGACTATATGGTTTCGGAATCATAAAATATTCATAAAATGCAATCGAATTATGTGCGGAACTGTCGCAAAGACCGTATCCGGAATGTTTTTCTTCTTGAGTAAGCATTTTATGTGCATTATTGCCAATATGTAATTGTACGACCTCCGCCTAAATAATTAATTCCTGAGAAAATTTACTGTCATCATTATCATTATCTGTTCAGAAGCAAAATGATTACATTTCTGAATTTATCCGTTAAATAGACGCAATCCAAATAAAAAGGAACTATTAGAAATTTAAGTATGGGAGGGGGATAGCAAAACAGGCCTTTCGGGTTCTAATTTTACGTCTTTCATAAATTTATAACTGTGACCTATGTAGCTGGTATGCTGGTATTGACTCAATACGCGGCGATACGGTCTGTGGACGGCAGGCAGGCCACACGCTACCCAGTGACACACATTACCGTAGGCCGCGCGTTCCACGCCCGACAACAGTGGAGTATTACTTCAAGCACATTGAGAACGGGTTTCCTAAGAGATAACATACTTTCCTTAGAATAATTCATAGGTAAATTGCCATATATTCGTTGGCTATCATTTCATGGAATATTTACTTTATTGCTTTCTTGAGAATAACTTAGATTTGAACTTAGTAAGTCGTCAAATAGTTACGCGCCTTATAATAAGCGTCAGCTGTTTATACGCGTTTTCGTCAAATATAAATCTATATTATTATTTATTTCTTGGCACTCAGTAGATGGGTACAACCAAAACTGTATTCTTTTAAGTCGTGTGTCATGCTGTAATTACTTATCAAGGTCATTCTTACATAGCTATTTTTTATATGCCTTTAAGTCTAATATATTTTATTTACTCAAGTCTGCTAATAGCTGTCTACTACCATTTTTGTAGGTCGTTTTGTGTTTAGCTGTTTTGTAACATTCACAGACGACTTTACCCACATGTTTGTTTAAGGTGTTTGATGTTACCAAATACGAATGACTTGAAAAAAAAAATAAACGAAACATTTTAAATTTTTCACAATGTTAATGTAATATCATAATAAGTCATCACATCGTCTTTAATAAAGAAAATTACTGAGTTGTAATCTCTTTCATTTTCAGGCAGATAATTATATATTAACGATATGACGTAAGTTCAAGGCATCGACCTAATCATAGCATTTCATCGAAGAGAAACCCAAAATTGCTGGCTTACTCGTAATAACCAACTTTAATGCACATCACCTTTTTTAGAGTGACGCTATCATTCGCAACCAAATAGTTCCTACCTATTTGTTAAAAGGAAAGTTAGATGTCTCAAAAAACATTCGCAATGAAACGGAGGTGATCTTACAAGTATTAAATTGGCAATTCCACGTGCAATCGGGCAATAACCCACATTTGGCCAGCTCCCAGACATGTGGACATTCATGTCTCTTTCTTACTACTATTAAAGAAAGGAGACAGAATAGACATAAGTGAAAAGGGCTTTCGATAGTTTGGCTATTGTTAGTGCAGTTACCTATATCAGTTTCGATATAAGAGTCAATTTTGATTAAACCTGTCTGTAAATAGAAGGTTAATCTTCTCTTTTGTTCCCTACGTCATGCAATGTTTACTTTAATGTATAATGCAAACGTCGCAACATAAATCGACTTATGGTTATAATGTCACAAACTATACATTGTAATACATAATATAATGAGAGTGACAATGCGGTTTTGGGAATCCTGCAAGCAACCATGCCAATTTAATTTACTTTTCACATTGCTTATAGGGTCATCATCGAAACCGAGCTGTGTAAAAGTTACTTAAGGGAAGATAAAACCTAAAAAATGTTGTTTAAATTATTAATTTATAATTCGAATACACATTTAACCAAAAGTATATTATCCATTTTTTCTTCGTGCTAAATCTATAAACTATAAATTATTAAATTTTTTATATTACCCAACACAAAATCAAGGGCTGATTCTGGCGCACCTAATTACAATCACACTTAAATCCAATTATTTTTTGTAACCAAACGTAGCCGAGCATAAAATTACTTTGAAAGTTACAAATATGCAAAACGACCAAAGGAAAAAAATACTTTAGGTCTTAGGTGTACTCATTAAGGTATATTTTTCCAGAATTTAATAGGTTTAACCTCCTCTCTGGTCTAATGGTTCACACCACCGGGTGTGGATCCGGGTTCGTTTCCCCATGGGGGCAGATAATTTTCTGCTCGGTTTGGTTGGTGGTTGGGCAATCAGAGGTAAGATAGTCAGTTCTTCAGTTGCTGAGGATTACAGTCCTTTCCACCTTCGGCCTTATGGCCACTTACCATCAGGTGAGGTGAAGGCCATGAGCTTATCTGTCATAGGTAAAAAAAAGGTTCCCAAAGGCAGGTCCTAAAGAAAAGAAAACCGAAGTTTTTCACTATAGTCAGTAGATTAAGGAAAACTATGGTGATATTCCGTCCTCGTCTACATATTAAGAGGAAGGCTCATCTGAAGGCCTCTTCGTTGCAATCCAGTCACGTCCTGCACCATAGAAAACCAGTATTACATAAATTTATCTAATACCTAGAGCGCAGATTAAGTGTAGTGTATATTACAGTTTAAAAAATGTGCAGCAAATTTCCAAATTAAAACTGCATTTTCAAATTTCTCCTACATTCGATATTTGAATGATAAAATGAAACAGTATGAAATTACTTGTTAAAACAATAGTCGAATGTTTGTACATAGAAAAAAATATGCTTATAACGAAGTCAGGAGATGTAAAAGAGGGAAAATAATAAAAAATGTTGTTTTTAAAATTTTTTGTTTCTCGGTCTGTTTGTACGGGCTAATCTCCGAAATGGCTGAACCGATTTTAATGAAATTTTTCATGATGATACCTTATATCCCTGGTCGACATTTTAGATACTTTTTATTTCGGAAAATTAAAGGATTCTTGTGGGATAGTTAAAAAACCATAGTAACATCTGACGAAGTCGCAGGCAACAGCTAGTAGTAGTTAGTATTCGTGCATTCTGGACCACCTACGTCACCTCTACGTCATACCAAAAATTCGTCATCGTACGTCAAAAAATTCGTCATCGTACTTTGCAAACCTAAAAAAAAAAAAAAAAAAAAAAGAAGTTTGGTGTCAAATTGGGGGTTTTGAAGGGTGCTGATTCCAAATCTGTAATCCATTTTTCTCTATGATGCTTATTTACAGAGTTACATGACTTGCATTAGTGTTAATTAAAACATAATTAGATATCTCATTAGTAAAGCATAATTAAATAAACATTAACTAGCACTGTCAACAACAGTAATGATGACTCTAATTAGATGTATCATTAACGTCACACCATTATTTTAATTACCTCAACTTTCGCTAATTTTCTGAATCTTGGTGAGAAATATTCTATCCAAACAAACTCTTCATACATACATACACATACTACACACGCCTATACATATAATCACGCCTATAATCCCCAAAAGGGTAGACAGAGTCCAAGGAGCACAATGGTCCTTAAGACCACATTCAGCTATACAGAGTTGGGTTGGGTCAGATGAAAAAATTCTTGAAAGCAGAGTAGTGACAAGTGGCGAGCTCATCGCCTACACACTCAAAGACCTAGTACCCAACACGCCCTTAGTCGCCTTTTACGACAAACTCAAACTCTTCAGCTTTATAATTTGTGCATAGACTCCATAGAAAAACAAAGTAACCTTCACCATGGTCAAGCCGTGGATGGGTGACTAAAACTTTGTGGTCTCGAGTTCCTACATACTTCAGAAGTCATGTTAAGCCGTTGGTTCCAAGCAGATTACTTATGCCATTAATGTTATGTATACTATTACAAATATTTGCAGTACCTCTAATTGTCATCATATCAAAAATATCTACTTTCCCTAAAAATTTTTCCAGAATCTTAATGACTTTATTTATTACTTTATCATTTATTTGTGTAACAAGTTTTAATTACTTCTATTACTGGCATAGCTATGTCTTAATAATTGTCAAATACATTAGGTAAATGACCGAACAACTAGTATAAAAACCATCATATCTAAGCATTTCCTAACAAAGTGCTATCGACTACAATTGAAAGTCTACCTACTGCTCAAGTCACCTCAAGTCAACCAATATGTCTGTAAGTATTATATTAAGCATTATCTACTTTCTTTATACAAACTTGTGTTTTTGATTTTGTGACTTCTTGATTGCCATCAATCTTCAGTGCATTCCTTAGTGCACATTTATTTAATAAATGTTGTGCTTACTATTCTTTGTAATCATTGTTATAGCTCACATCTTGCTTTGCTGCCAATACCACCATTGACTTTGAGGAAAACACATTCAAAAATTATTACTTTCCAACATCTGATGATGACGAGGCTGCTTCTCCGACTCCATGCCTTATCCAAAAGAGAGACAGATCGGACTGCGAATCTCTGAACGAGTTTTTCGATGAATCTCCAAAAAAGAAAAAATCTAAACTACAATCATCCACTGTGGGACGAGCAACAAACGATGGGATGTCTTACATATCAACAAATACAGATGATGGGTCAACAGCAACTCATATGATAAAAATCGAAGTATATGATCTCAAAAAATTGACTAATGTCCCATCATCGGATCATTGGAAACATGCGGAAGTAAGAGTAAAGTACTACGACAAACCGAAGACTAACCACCACCAACGAACTCGAGCGTTAATTTACAATATAACAAAAGAAATTTCATCAACACCTGACTGCAATAAATATACATTCAAACATAAAGATTGAATCAAAATCCATATTGGTTGTCTGGAAGTGACTTGAGCAGTAGTTTTCCATGACAAATACCATAATTAGTTATATAATTAATTCTATCATAATTAGTCATTAAATATAATGAACGAAACATTTGCTGTTTATTTTAAGAATACCTTCATTTACACTACTAATCGTTTTTAGTAATCAATGTCATTAATATAATTGAATGTCTCATTAAGTACAACTACAGGAGAATATATATTTTGCCCGTTTAAATAATCAACACATTGGTCTATAACTTCTTCCAAACACAATCTAAGTTGTTACAATGTCAAACTTTCAAGTGCTGGAATGTATTGATATGGATAGTGATTATGATGGTGCTTTCTGTGAGACTCTCAATGATTACGAGACAAGTCAAGAAGTTAAAGATATAACAAGTGATGTTCATATCATAAAGGATTTCTTTGAAGAAAATTCAACCAATGATTTCAAATTTAAACCTAAAATAAGTGAAGCCAATGAAGTAAACGATATAGAAGAAACTTATGAGTAAGTAAAACTATTTGTACCAAAAATTCTTATTGTTAATGAATTATGTGTTTTATCTAAATTGTGTTTATTCTTTATAGAATATCACACAAAAATAAAAGAAAGCCGAGAGTACAAGTTGGAGGTGCTACGAAAAAAACATCTGAAGATACTGACACACAGCCTGGACCATCTACAATTGAAACGGAACAGCAGATGACAGATACGAGCAAAATTATGTGTACTATTTGCAATTTTATTGTGAGTAAAAAATATTTCAACAGTCATCTAAGGAATAAGATTCATAAAAATAAGCTTTTATTAGTTAGACACCCTCATGCTAATGTGTCAATTATTGATTCAGCGTTTGGATCACGAATAGTTTCATATAAAATTACATCACCAATTAAAGAACCTGTATTAGAATCACCAGAACTTTTCTTTCAATCAGTGAAAACTACTATTGAATCTTTACTTGAGGAATGTATTAAGGAATTCATTATAGTTAAGGTTAATTATATAATTTTTGCTGATTTTATACAACAGACGAAAGATATAAAAAATACATTTGATTTTCAAACCTCCAATTATACAATAGCGTTAGGTGATGAATTGGAACCTTACTACAATAATTTAGGTGAAACGATTGTAAAAAAAATGTCTGAATTTGAGAAAAAAGATAGCGGATGGTCTTTAAAAAATATATTGTACTTAGAAATGAATGTAAACAAATTCAACCCTCTGAGAGGTTCATCATACATTGATTTACCTTCTGATATAAAATTAAAGAAAGCAGTAATCAATGTCAAAAATCATGATCATGAATGTCTAAAATGGGCTTTACTTTCCGGATTATATCCAGCTCAACATCATAAAGACCGAGTCTCATCTTACACTCAATACAAAAATTTTGTAAATTTTAATAAAATATCTTTTCCAGTAAAGATTACTGATTTACACAAAGTGGAAAATCAAAATAACTTTAGCCTAAATGTATTCGGTTTAGAATATGATCGGAACACAAAACGAAATATAATAGTGGGTCCTTTGTATTTTACTAAAAACCGAAAGCAAAAGCATATTAATCTATTATACATCTCAAATGGTAGTGCCGGTCATTATTGTTACATTAGAAATTTATCACGCTTAGTAAATAATCAGATAACGGGACAACATCATACATTACACATTTGTGATGGATGTCTTTTGTATTTTCCAAGTGAAGAAAAACTTCATGCTCATAATCGAAATGATTGCAGACATATTCGAATAGATTTGCCAAATAATGTATCAAATAGAAAAGACAGATTTGGCAATCCAGTGTCTTCTGACAAAATTTCGTTTGAACATTTTGAACGAAAAATTAAGTTACCTTTCATAATCTATGCTGACTTCGAAGCGATGCTTAAACCAGTTTTAACTTGTGATCCTAATAGCAATCAATCATTTACTAATAATGTACAACAACATGAAGTTTATAGTTATGGTTATTATTTAAAATGTTCTTATGATGATAAACTTTCAAAATATTGCTCATACACTGGACCTGACTGTCTTAAAGTTTTTATGAACAATTTATGTCAAGATGCACATGACATTCATAGAAAACTGTGCGATCGAAAACGTCCGGTACCATTGACAGATTCAGAAAAAGATGAACTACTCGGTGTGAAAATTTGTTATATTTGCAACAATCACTTAGATTGTAATTCAGTTCATGATTATGATTTTCATACAGGTAGCTTTCAAGGAATTGCTCATGAGACTTGCAGTCGTAAATTTAGAGTTCCGAATTTTATTCCCATATTTTTACATAATTTGAGTAATTATGATGCTCATTTCATAGTGCACGCCATGAATTTGAAACAAGGAGATATAGACATCATACCACAAAATAAGGAAAAGTATATATCATTTACAAAAAAAATTCGTATTAATGGTCGTGAAATTAGATTAAGATTTTTGGATTCATTTAAATTTATGTCCAGCAGCTTAGATTCGCTAGCAAAAAACTTGAAAGATAGTCAATTTTATGAGTTGAGGAAATATTTTCAAAGAGATAATGATTTTAAGCTTTTGCGAAGGAAAGGTGTGTTTCCATATGAGTTTATAAAATCATATGAATCATTAAAGTGTCCATATTTACCAAACCATAGCGAATTCTATAGTTCTTTACTAGGAAACAACATATCTGATGATGACTATCAACATGCTAAAACAGTTTGGCAACATTTCAAATGCGAAAATATGCTTGATTATTCTGATTTGTACTTAAAAACTGATGTTCTTTTATTGACTGATATATTTGAAAACTTTAGGAATGTATGCATAAATACATATGGTCTTGACCCAGCTCATTATTATACTGCCCCAGGGCTAAGTTGGGATGCTATGTTAAAACATACTCAAATTAAATTAGATTTGTTAACAGATTTTGATATGATTGCTTTTGTAAAATCTGGTATCAGAGGAGGAGTATCACATTGCAGTAATAGATATGCTAAAGCTAATAATATATACTTAGATACTTATGACAAGACCAAACCTAGTTCTTATATAATGTATTTCGATGCTAATAATTTATATGGATGGGCAATGTCTCAGAGCCTTCCATACAGTTCTTTTGAATGGACTAGCACAGATATTAATTTTAATATTCCTGCTTCTTCTGAAATAGGATATATTTTAGAAGTAGACTTAGAATACCCCAGAAATCTACACGATTTACATTCAGACTTACCTCTCTGTCCAGAAAATATAATTATTGGCGGAAGCAAACAACCAAAATTAGTTTCAAACTTAAATAATAAAACAAAGTATGTAATTCACTACAGAAATTTGTTACAATGCATTGAGTTTGGTATGAAACTTACTAAGATACATAGAGTATTAAAATTTAAACAAGGCCCATGGTTGAAAAAGTACATTGATTTAAATACTCAACTTCGAACGGCAGCCACCTCTGATTTTGAAAAAGATTTTTACAAATTAATGAATAATTCAGTTTTTGGAAAGACCATGGAAAATATTGAAAAACGAGTTGATGTTAAATTATTAACTCATTGGGAAAATCGTGGTAAATCTCAAGGCGTTCAGAGCTTAATAGCCCGACCAGAATTTCATAGTTTATCAATTTTTTCAGAGAACCTAGTTGCAGTGCAATTAAATAAAGTTAAATTATTATATAATAAACCTATATATTTGGGATTTTGTATATTAGATGTATCAAAAACCTTAATGTTTGATTTTCATTATAATTACATGAAAAGTAGATTTAACAATGACCTTAAACTTTTATATACAGACACAGATAGTTTAATATATCACATAAATACAAATGATTTTTACAATGACATTAAACCAGATTTAGAGAAATATTTTGATACATCTGATTATTGTGTTGACAATGTATTCGGTTTTCCTAGGTTAAATAAAAAGGTATTAGGTCTATTCAAAGATGAAAATTCTGGTAAATTGTGTGAAGAATTTGTAGGGTTAAGATCAAAAATGTATGCTATCAAAGTAGGAAATAATATTACCGCCAAAGCAAAAGGCATTAATAAAAACATAACAAAGAATTTTGATATGTTAATGTATCGATCATGTCTTTTTAACAACAAAAATGTGTTCTCTGAAATGTATAGATTTCGATCATTGAAGCATACAATTTTTACACAAAAAATTAATAAAATAGGTTTGTCTTACAAAGATACAAAAAGATATGTGATACATGATTCCACAGACACATTGGCATGGGGACATTATAAATTAAGATAAATATTTTATATTACCGTCAATAATTTTACTATAGAGGAAATGTTTTATAATTTTTATGTTATCATTAACTTATAAATAAAGTATAGTTGTAATTTTATCAATGATTGTATTATGTAAACAGCAAAGTGTTTGTAAATATGAAAACAAATAAAATAAACTATATTCATATAAACCTTATTTTTCATTTTGTTACCTGTCTTAAGATAGAGCACATGTATAATATGATTCATTTTTATCATCCATTTACTACAATAATTTAAGCATGTTTGATGGTAAGGAACCTCTTGATGATTTGATGAGAGAATCTGCTTGATGGACGGGTTGTTGATATTTTCACTAAAGGGAGCCACCACCGAAATATAAGTATATTCTATATAACACAAAATTTATTTCACCAAGGGAAAGGACAGCATGATATGTCATTAAATTCTAGTTACATTGTTTACTTTAAAAATCCTCGTGATAGGACACAAATACACTATCTTGCTCGACAACTAGTACCTGAGAATTCCAAATATGTTGAAGATGTATATAGAGATGCTACTAGTAACCCACATGGGTACTTATTAATCGATCTAAAGCAAAATACAGATGACATGCATCGCTTGAAAACAAATATCTTTATACATGATTACACTATTTGTTACATTCCTAAGAAAGGATATAAATATAATAGCTCCAATCAAAAACTTCAGAAAATTAGCGAAAGTAGAGGTAATTAAAATAATGGCATGACGTTAATGATACATCTAATTAGAGTCATCATTACTGTTGGACAGTGCTAGTTAATGTTTACTTAATGACTTAATTATGCTTTACTAATGAGACATCTAATTATGTTTTAATTAACACTAATGCAAGTCATGTAACTCTGTAAATAAGCATCATAGAGAAAAAAATGGATTACAGATTTGAAATCAGCACCATTCACAACCCCCATTTTGACACCAAAACTTTTTTTTTTTTTTTTTTTTTTTTTTGATTTTTTTGTTTGGCAAAGTACGATGACTCCGTCATCGTACTTTGCAAAACTAAAAAAAAAAAAAAAAAAAAAAAAAAAAGTTTGGTGTCAAATTGGGGGGTTTTGAAGAGTGTTGATTTCAAATCTGTAATCCATTTTTTTCTCTATGATGCTTATTTACAGAGTTACATGACTTGCATTAGTGTTAATTAAAACATAATTAGATGTCTCATTAGTAAAGCATAATTAAGTCATTAAGTAAACATTAACTAGCACTGTCCAACAGTAATGATGACTCTAATTAGATGTATCATTAACGTCATGCCATTATTTTAATTACCTCTACTTTCGCTAATTTTCTGAAGTTTTTGATTGGAGCTATTATATTTATATCCTTTCTTAGGAATGTAACAAATAGTGTAATCATGTATAAAGATATTTGTTTTCAAGCGATGCATGTCATCTGTATTTTGCTTTAGATCGATTAATAAGTACCCATGTGGGTTACTAGTAGCATCTCTATATACATCTTCAACATATTTGGAATTCTCAGGTACTAGTTGTCGAGCAAGATAGTGTATTTGTGTCCTATCACGAGGATTTTTAAAGTAAACAATGTAACTAGAATTTAATGACATATCATGCTGTCCTTTCCCTTGGTGAAATAAATTTTGTGTTATATAGAATATACTTATATTTCGGTGGTGGCTCCCTTTAGTGAAAATATCAACAACCCGTCCATCAAGCAGATTCTCTCATCAAATCATCAAGAGGTTCCTTACCATCAAACATGCTTAAATTATTGTAGTAAATGGATGATAAAAATGAATCATATTATACATGTGCTCTATCTTAAGACAGGTAACAAAATGAAAAATAAGGTTTATATGAATATAGTTTATTTTATTTGTTTTCATATTTACAAACACTTTGCTGTTTACATAATACAATCATTGATAAAATTACAACTATACTTTATTTATAAGTTAATGATAACATAAAAATTATAAAACATTTCCTCTATAGTAAAATTATTGACGGTAATATAAAATATTTATCTTAATTTATAATGTCCCCATGCCAATGTGTCTGTGGAATCATGTATCACATATCTTTTTGTATCTTTGTAAGACAAACCTATTTTATTAATTTTTTGTGTAAAAATTGTATGCTTCAATGATCGAAATCTATACATTTCAGAGAACACATTTTTGTTGTTAAAAAGACATGATCGATACATTAACATATCAAAATTCTTTGTTATGTTTTTATTAATGCCTTTTGCTTTGGCGGTAATATTATTTCCTACTTTGATAGCATACATTTTTGATCTTAACCCTACAAATTCTTCACACAATTTACCAGAATTTTCATCTTTGAATAGACCTAATACCTTTTTATTTAACCTAGGAAAACCGAATACATTGTCAACACAATAATCAGATGTATCAAAATATTTCTCTAAATCTGGTTTAATGTCATTGTAAAAATCATTTGTATTTATGTGATATATTAAACTATCTGTGTCTGTATATAAAAGTTTAAGGTCATTGTTAAATCTACTTTTCATGTAATTATAATGAAAATCAAACATTAAGGTTTTTGATACATCTAATATACAAAATCCCAAATATATAGGTTTATTATATAATAATTTAACTTTATTTAATTGCACTGCAACTAGGTTCTCTGAAAAAATTGATAAACTATGAAATTCTGGTCGGGCTATTAAGCTCTGAACGCCTTGAGATTTACCACGATTTTCCCAATGAGTTAATAATTTAACATCAACTCGTTTTTCAATATTTTCCATGGTCTTTCCAAAAACTGAATTATTCATTAATTTGTAAAAATCTTTTTCAAAATCAGAGGTGGCTGCCGTTCGAAGTTGAGTATTTAAATCAATGTACTTTTTCAACCATGGGCCTTGTTTAAATTTTAATACTCTATGTATCTTAGTAAGTTTCATACCAAACTCAATGCATTGTAACAAATTTCTGTAGTGAATTACATACTTTGTTTTATTATTTAAGTTTGAAACTAATTTTGGTTGTTTGCTTCCGCCAATAATTATATTTTCTGGACAGAGAGGTAAGTCTGAATGTAAATCGTGTAGATTTCTGGGGTATTCTAAGTCTACTTCTAAAATATATCCTATTTCAGAAGAAGCAGGAATATTAAAATTAATATCTGTGCTAGTCCATTCAAAAGAACTGTATGGAAGGCTCTGAGACATTGCCCATCCATATAAATTATTAGCATCGAAATACATTATATAAGAACTAGGTTTGGTCTTGTCATAAGTATCTAAGTATATATTATTAGCTTTAGCATATCTATTACTGCAATGTGATACTCCTCCTCTGATACCAGATTTTACAAAAGCAATCATATCAAAATCTGTTAACAAATCTAATTTAATTTGAGTATGTTTTAACATAGCATCCCAACTTAGCCCTGGGGCAGTATAATAATGAGCTGGGTCAAGACCATATGTATTTATGCATACATTCCTAAAGTTTTCAAATATATCAGTCAATAAAAGAACATCAGTTTTTAAGTACAAATCAGAATAATCAAGCATATTTTCGCATTTGAAATGTTGCCAAACTGTTTTAGCATGTTGATAGTCATCATCAGATATGTTGTTTCCTAGTAAAGAACTATAGAATTCGCTATGGTTTGGTAAATATGGACACTTTAATGATTCATATGATTTTATAAACTCATATGGAAACACACCTTTCCTTCGCAAAAGCTTAAAATCATTATCTCTTTGAAAATATTTCCTCAACTCATAAAATTGACTATCTTTCAAGTTTTTTGCTAGCGAATCTAAGCTGCTGGACATAAATTTAAATGAATCCAAAAATCTTAATCTAATTTCACGACCATTAATACGAATTTTTTTTGTAAATGATATATACTTTTCCTTATTTTGTGGTATGATGTCTATATCTCCTTGTTTCAAATTCATGGCGTGCACTATGAAATGAGCATCATAATTACTCAAATTATGTAAAAATATGGGAATAAAATTCGGAACTCTAAATTTACGACTGCAAGTCTCATGAGCAATTCCTTGAAAGCTACCTGTATGAAAATCATAATCATGAACTGAATTACAATCTAAGTGATTGTTGCAAATATAACAAATTTTCACACCGAGTAGTTCATCTTTTTCTGAATCTGTCAATGGTACCGGACGTTTTCGATCGCACAGTTTTCTATGAATGTCATGTGCATCTTGACATAAATTGTTCATAAAAACTTTAAGACAGTCAGGTCCAGTGTATGAGCAATATTTTGAAAGTTTATCATCATAAGAACATTTTAAATAATAACCATAACTATAAACTTCATGTTGTTGTACATTATTAGTAAATGATTGATTGCTATTAGGATCACAAGTTAAAACTGGTTTCAGCATCGCTTCGAAGTCAGCATAGATTATGAAAGGTAACTTAATTTTTCGTTCAAAATGTTCAAACGAAATTTTGTCAGAAGACACTGGATTGCCAAATCTGTCTTTTCTATTTGATACATTATTTGGCAAATCTATTCGAATATGTCTGCAATCATTTCGATTATGAGCATGAAGTTTTTCTTCACTTGGAAAATACAAAAGACATCCATCACAAATGTGTAATGTATGATGTTGTCCCGTTATCTGATTATTTACTAAGCGTGATAAATTTCTAATGTAACAATAATGACCGGCACTACCATTTGAGATGTATAATAGATTAATATGCTTTTGCTTTCGGTTTTTAGTAAAATACAAAGGACCCACTATTATATTTCGTTTTGTGTTCCGATCATATTCTAAACCGAATACATTTAGGCTAAAGTTATTTTGATTTTCCACTTTGTGTAAATCAGTAATCTTTACTGGAAAAGATATTTTATTAAAATTTACAAAATTTTTGTATTGAGTGTAAGATGAGACTCGGTCTTTATGATGTTGAGCTGGATATAATCCGGAAAGTAAAGCCCATTTTAGACATTCATGATCATGATTTTTGACATTGATTACTGCTTTCTTTAATTTTATATCAGAAGGTAAATCAATGTATGATGAACCTCTCAGAGGGTTGAATTTGTTTACATTCATTTCTAAGTACAATATATTTTTTAAAGACCATCCGCTATCTTTTTTCTCAAATTCAGACATTTTTTTTACAATCGTTTCACCTAAATTATTGTAGTAAGGTTCCAATTCATCACCTAACGCTATTGTATAATTGGAGGTTTGAAAATCAAATGTATTTTTTATATCTTTCGTCTGTTGTATAAAATCAGCAAAAATTATATAATTAACCTTAACTATAATGAATTCCTTAATACATTCCTCAAGTAAAGATTCAATAGTAGTTTTCACTGATTGAAAGAAAAGTTCTGGTGATTCTAATACAGGTTCTTTAATTGGTGATGTAATTTTATATGAAACTATTCGTGATCCAAACGCTGAATCAATAATTGACACATTAGCATGAGGGTGTCTAACTAATAAAAGCTTATTTTTATGAATCTTATTCCTTAGATGACTGTTGAAATATTTTTTACTCACAATAAAATTGCAAATAGTACACATAATTTTGCTCGTATCTGTCATCTGCTGTTCCGTTTCAATTGTAGATGGTCCAGGCTGTGTGTCAGTATCTTCAGATGTTTTTTTCGTAGCACCTCCAACTTGTACTCTCGGCTTTCTTTTATTTTTGTGTGATATTCTATAAAGAATAAACACAATTTAGATAAAACACATAATTCATTAACAATAAGAATTTTTGGTACAAATAGTTTTACTTACTCATAAGTTTCTTCTATATCGTTTACTTCATTGGCTTCACTTATTTTAGGTTTAAATTTGAAATCATTGGTTGAATTTTCTTCAAAGAAATCCTTTATGATATGAACATCACTTGTTATATCTTTAACTTCTTGACTTGTCTCGTAATCATTGAGAGTCTCACAGAAAGCACCATCATAATCACTATCCATATCAATACATTCCAGCACTTGAAAGTTTGACATTGTAACAACTTAGATTGTGTTTGGAAGAAGTTATAGACCAATGTGTTGATTATTTAAACGGGCAAAATATATATTCTCCTGTAGTTGTACTTAATGAGACATTCAATTATATTAATGACATTGATTACTAAAAACGATTAGTAGTGTAAATGAAGGTATTCTTAAAATAAACAGCAAATGTTTCGTTCATTATATTTAATGACTAATTATGATAGAATTAATTATATAACTAATTATGGTATTTGTCATGGAAAACTACTGCTCAAGTCACTTCCAGACAACCAATATGGATTTTGATTCAATCTTTATGTTTGAATGTATATTTATTGCAGTCAGGTGTTGATGAAATTTCTTTTGTTATATTGTAAATTAACGCTCGAGTTCGTTGGTGGTGGTTAGTCTTCGGTTTGTCGTAGTACTTTACTCTTACTTCCGCATGTTTCCAATGATCCGATGATGGGACATTAGTCAATTTTTTGAGATCATATACTTCGATTTTTATCATATGAGTTGCTGTTGACCCATCATCTGTATTTGTTGATATGTAAGACATCCCATCGTTTGTTGCTCGTCCCACAGTGGATGATTGTAGTTTAGATTTTTTCTTTTTTGGAGATTCATCGAAAAACTCGTTCAGAGATTCGCAGTCCGATCTGTCTCTCTTTTGGATAAGGCATGGAGTCGGAGAAGCAGCCTCGTCATCATCAGATGTTGGAAAGTAATAATTTTTGAATGTGTTTTCCTCAAAGTCAATGGTGGTATTGGCAGCAAAGCAAGATGTGAGCTATAACAATGATTACAAAGAATAGTAAGCACAACATTTATTAAATAAATGTGCACTAAGGAATGCACTGAAGATTGATGGCAATCAAGAAGTCACAAAATCAAAAACACAAGTTTGTATAAAGAAAGTAGATAATGCTTAATATAATACTTACAGACATATTGGTTGACTTGAGGTGACTTGAGCAGTAGGTAGACTTTCAATTGTAGTCGATAGCACTTTGTTAGGAAATGCTTAGATATGATGGTTTTTATACTAGTTGTTCGGTCATTTACCTAATGTATTTGACAATTATTAAGACATAGCTATGCCAGTAATAGAAGTAATTAAAACTTGTTACACAAATAAATGATAAAGTAATAAATAAAGTCATTAAGATTCTGGAAAAATTTTTAGGGAAAGTAGATATTTTTGATATGATGACAATTAGAGGTACTGCAAATATTTGTAATAGTATACATAACATTAATGGCATAAGTAATCTGCTTGGAACCAACGGCTTAACATGACTTCTGAAGTATGTAGGAACTCGAGACCACAAAGTTTTAGTCACCCATCCACGGCTTGACCATGGTGAAGGTTACTTTGTTTTTCTATGGAGTCTATGCACAAATTATAAAGCTGAAGAGTTTGAGTTTGTCGTAAAAGGCGACTAAGGGCGTGTTGGGTACTAGGTCTTTGAGTGTGTAGGCGATGAGCTCGCCACTTGTCACTACTCTGCTTTCAAGAATTTTTTCATCTGACCCAACCCAACTCTGTATAGCTGAATGTGGTCTTAAGGACCATTGTGCTCCTTGGACTCTGTCTACCCTTTTGGGGATTATAGGCGTGATTATATGTATAGGCGTGTGTAGTATGTGTATGTATGTATGAAGAGTTTGTTTGGATAGAATATTTCTCACCAAGATTCAGAAAATTAGCGAAAGTTGAGGTAATTAAAATAATGGTGTGACGTTAATGATACATCTAATTAGAGTCATCATTACTGTTGTTGACAGTGCTAGTTAATGTTTATTTAATTATGCTTTACTAATGAGATATCTAATTATGTTTTAATTAACACTAATGCAAGTCATGTAACTCTGTAAATAAGCATCATAGAGAAAAATGGATTACAGATTTGGAATCAGCACCCTTCAAAACCCCCAATTTGACACCAAACTTCTTTTTTTTTTTTTTTTTTTTTTAGGTTTGCAAAGTACGATGACGAATTTTTTGATGTACGATGACGAATTTTTGGTATGACGTAGAGGTGACGTAGGTGGTCCAGAATGCACGAATACTAACTACTGCTAGTAACTAATAAACACTCACATTAGTTCATCTAACATCACACGGAAATAGTTGGCATTTTACACTTAGGTATGTCTATATTATTGTGTGGATTAATGTATGGCTTACTAACTGCCGCAGTCGTTTATTGACTTTAATGGTTACTTAAGAATAAAAATAACTCTTATATCAATACACATAAAGACGATTCTTAAATTCGATAATGAACAATTAGGTTAAAACGTCTCTGAGTGCGGCCGTGAGATGACATCATTGGAATACTAACTTACAATTCATGTAAAAATAATTGCCGATGCGGTTTTGTGGGTAAAAACGGCAATAATATAAAATATTGCAATAGCTGCCGGAAGCGATAGCTTAAAGTGCCTAGCGACGGAACAACTCAAAATCACAAACATTGGTACAGTCAACTCCAAAAATACTAAGGCACTTTTAACAGTATATGACTCTTTTAAGATGGAAATAAAGATTGTCAACAAGAAATGTGTATAGGTATTTTTTACTCGATTGTACCTAAAACTACTTTCACTAGGTCAATCATTAATCATAGTAAAAGTTAGTTTGTTTTTCGGAAATCCGAAGCCAAAGCGCACAAACGAAAAAACATCAAGGATTTTAAAATAACGACGACCTAGACCCCTCTATTTTTTCCACCATTTTATTAACACTTAAGACAAGAGTAAATAAAATAAACCACCATTACTCATAGCCAAGCAATAAATAAAAATATCTGTTAATAATACAATTGTTTTTCGTTGGGGAAAATGTGTGTATCAAACAGACTTGTAAGCTTAGAAGTGACGGAAAATATTATCTCGAAATCGTTTTAGGTCACAGGTCGGTTTCACTTGCAAGAAAAATAAATCTAGATTTAAAACACGATTTTGTATTTTTTTACAAAATCGAGTATAAGAATTGTCAAAAAATTACTAAATACTAGATTTATTCATTTTTTGACAATTCTATGGCTGAAAAATAAAAAATTGCCAAAATCAAGTTTTGAACTATGCTTAAAACTTCCTACAAGTGAGCCTAAGACCGATAATTTCTCTTTTCAAATTCAAAATCAAAATCAAAAACATCTTTATTTTATAGGCTTGATATACAAACACTTAAAAATAAACATTCCTTGACTGTATAGTAACCCTTTTTTATTTAATTTTGTTTGGCACTCTTCTACAAATCTCAAAATGCTTAATCGACATTAGAAATACCGTCTGTGGTGTATTTATGCGGCGATAAGTCTTACCAACTGGCTATTTATAATTTAAAAGGCCATTCAATAATTTGCTGACCTCCAGACGTAGCGGTATCTTTGAGCGGTGCACTCCTCACAAGCAAAAAATCCTGAAGGCTCTCGGAATAACATTGGTAAACAATATTTACATGTATTGACATTCTGTTATGTTCTAGAAAGAAAACACGATGAAAATTTTACATCAATGATATGCAAAAATCCTTTTGGTTTGGTCAATGCTACACAAAACAAAGAAATAGGTCCGTTTAATACATCTAACTTAAAAAGCCTCCTTTGGTTGTGGTGGCCAATTATGATAAAATATATTATGAAAATGATAGCTCTCTTGTTGTATGTATACGTGACTACCTTAACCAAAAAAACGAAATATACTCACAATAGACAATTATTTAAATCTTAGCTCCAATAGACTTCATACATACTATACAAAATCTGCTATTAAAATTATTTGACATGCCGCCATCTATCGTTGGTTTGTAGAACCACGTTCTACTTCAAAGCAACTCCTTCGTTTGAAACCAGTTTGATACAAATTTATTCCAACGCGAAGTAATTCAAACAATTGATCATAGATAGCGTGTTTTATATTCTTGTTTGTGTATAGGACTTTGTACCGCACGAACAGATTGCTCATCTACTGTTTAATTAACACTTGAATGCATCAAACTTAGTTTATTTGTTGTAAAGTAACAGTAGTTGTATCTATGCACATTCACACCTAAATCTTGGTAAGGTAGGTAGGTAGACCTTACAATCCTTTTTACATGCTATATTCCTGGCAAACGACAAACGCTGTCGTCCTAAGTCTATATACGTCCCACTGCTGGGCACAGACCTTCCTCATGGAGAAACACACGAGTATGGACCGTAACACTGCCACACAAACCCAAAGTAGGTTGATGGGTAAAAACGGTTGCAAAGCGACCGGAACCAACGGCTTAATGTGCCTTCCGAAGCACAGAAGAGTTCAAGACCACAAAGTTTTGGTCACCCATCCAATGCCTGACCATGGGGAAGGTAGCTTTGTTTTAGATATCGAAAGCCAAAGCGTACTAACCACTAAGCCACCGAGCTCTTCATCTAAACGCCTTACACATTACATAACATGATCATGCCTATCACCTTTATCCCCGAAAGGATACATGAAAGAGTTTGCTGTTCTTATAGACTATAGGTTTTCACTGTCACTGTTTCTTTTTATAATTTAATGATATCACTTGAAACCAGCGTTTGATAAGCCTTTTGCCAGTTAAAAGGACCCTGGCAAAGGCGTTATCCCGGCCTTTGCCAGGGTCCTTCCTGCTAAAACTTTTCACTCTGCCTAGTCTTCGACAACTCCCGGAGTATGGTTCTCGCACATGACCGCTTTATTATCCTCTAATATGTATAGATATAAATTTTGTGTTGATCTGGTTTGGGTCAAAAGTCTTACACATATTTTTAGAAGTTTGAACAAATAAAAATGGGTGCTTCATCGGACATACTTGAATAATAATAAGTGCTTTAAATGAACCAAGATTTCCTCGAGCTTATTTGTTTACATGATGAATGTGTGTGCTTATAACCTCTTGATGTTGAAATAACCGATATAATTTGAATTAATTAAAACAGATTTTACCCAACAGATAACATCATTTCCTCGCCCTTCGACCAACTATGATCTTTTGTGCCAAAAATTTTTACCCTCTTAATTGAATTTGTCACGGAATAGTAAGTATTGATGTTCAATGTTTTCCTCTACTAATAAAGACCTAATTATTTTTTCTCAAATATTAAACATTTTTATTATATAATTATTAATTAGTATTATGATTTATTAAGTGTGGTTTTGTTGTTGTAAGGCGTGATAATATATTTTTTTGTTTATTACATTCGTATAAGTATATTCTTATAAGTTGTTACATATGTGAAAATTAAAATGAAGTGAAAAAAAATGAAAATTTAGTCGCATAAACATAATATAATAATAATAATAATAAAGAAGTTAATTATAACTTTGAATTATAACTTTTAATGTCTTTTATTTATGTTATAAAAAATGAATGCCCCAAACAAGCTCCCGTCTCAAAGAATTAGCTTATAAATTAGTTATCTACCTTCTTCATTTATGAAAACCAATCAGATATAGGTTCGGGAAATAGGTAAAAATATAAGTACAGGAAATTAACTGTTACGGATTTTGGAAATTAATTAACGATAATTTTAATTCTTATAGGGCAAAAATATGTTTATAGTATTTTTTTATATAATTTCATTTTTTTTATTAATCGTAAGATACTGTTTTTTACTGAAAGCATAGTATTAAAAAGAAATAAAAATTTGCTTCCCTATTCATAGTACCGATTTTAATTAACCTGCCTTTTAAATATACATACATACATGAATCACGCCTATACGAGTATCCCCGAAGGGGTGGGCAGAGGTGAACTAGCACCCACGTTTCGCCAACTATGTCAATTCCCATGTAATAGGTGGCGAGCCTATTGCCATTTATCTGGCACAAAAGTCTCAGTACATTGCTGGCCTTGGTGGTATAAGAGGAACGCTGCTGCCCATTCTTAATCACTTATTTATCCTTAGTCGCCTTGTACGACACCCACGGGAGAGATTTGGGGAGGTGACAATTGTATTCTACTCTACCGTCACCACACGGCCGATATTAGTGCTTTTAAATATGGTGATTCCAAATTCATCTAATGATTCTCGCCTTTACCTTGAGTAAGGTGGATGTTTTTATGACTTTCAACTAATATCATTTAAAAATATGATATATTTATAATACTTACATACAGCTAAAAATGTGTAGATACTGTTCAATTTAGATCATTATAACCCGTGGTACGCGTGGGAACGCTGGAGCCCTGCAGCGTCGGAGCCATGACAGAAGCCATGCATGCTGCATGGTTGTTTACAAGGTGCATGCTTGCTTGCATGGTGCATGATTGCTTGCAAGCTGCATGCTGCGTGCTTGCTTGCGTGATGCATGCTTGCTTGCGTGCTGCATGTATGCTTGCGTGCTACATGCTCGTTTGCATGCTATATGTTTTCTTGCATGCTGCATGTATATTTTGTCACACATTTTAACTAATTATTGTCAACACGCAGTATGTACTCGTAGTTACGAGTATTTATTAAGGTGTAGTAGGTAGGAAAAAATATTGTAGAACTCAACGCAACACAATTTATCGTCAACAGGCGAATGCATCATTCGATGAAACGTTAATGCGATAAAAAATTGTTATGCAGAAAAGTATTATGGGTTCTGATTCTTAATGTAACATGTTACAACGAATGTTTACAACGTATAGTTTCATGGATACCTTTATACTTTTATGAAATGTAAGTTCGGTAAACAGTTTTTCTGGTAATCAAAACAACTTTAAAAGATTTTTTTAGGAAAAGTTCTTCGATGATATAAAACAGCAATGAATAACATTATAAAAAATCGTGGAATAGTTTTCGGTAAAATGAAAATCGATATCAAAAATACCTGAATTCTCATAGACACCCCTAAAGTTGAAATAATTCGGCGTATTCAACCAAATTAACAAACAACAAAGATTTATAATATAAGTATAGATATATAAAGGCAACATTAAGTTCATTATAAAACTAAGATATTGTAAATATTTATTAATAATACACTGAGTTATTACACAAAACTAACAAAATATACACACACAATGGATATATAAGTGTGTATTTGTATAGTTTTAGCCAATATTTTTATACTAAGACATCTTTTAAAAGGAAACCAGTGTTTGTATAACTCACTTTACGCAAGTGCAAATATATTTTAGTACACTCAGCAATTATATTCATACTTGTAACTTTACCCTTTGGCCTTACAATCAAAAGGTAATTATGAAATAGGAGAACGTGTGCGTTATAATGTTATTATTATATTTTTTGCATATAATTAAAAGTTCATAGTAAGATATCTACAAGTAAGGGTTTGGTGTTATTCAAAAAGAGACCTTATATACATGCAGTAGACTGTTTAATAGAATAAGTTAGAAATTGTTGTTACTAAAGTTTAAGCTTAACTGCAAATTACTTCCTTTACGTCATTTTGTTCTAAATTTTTGGTAATAAATTTTCTACATATATTTAATGATTTTATGATATAAACGTCTCAATACATTGTTGCATCATGCCCCGATATGGCACGTAGTAAATGATTGTGATCCAGTGTTTTTACTTGATATTACCTAGTGCATAGTACAATTTAAAGTGTTTGTCTTAAATAGTTTTTATTTCTATTTTGTTGCGTTGGAAAAGGCAAATATTAGTAAAAAATCATAAATAAGGCTAAGTACACACGGTTGTTGAGTTCTAAGTTATCCACGCGAGTGACTCGATCGGTCATCGAGCCCGGTATTGTCATCCTAATATAAAACACAAGAGGTTCTGCGCCGGCGCAGTCGCGGACGGTCTTTGCGTGATCACGTTCATCTGACATCTGTGCACAACAACATTCTTGTAGACAATGGGGAAACGTAAGTTTTTCAAATAACACCTAATATTTCTGTATACTTCATACTAAGTGACACGTAACGTTACTTTTAGGCATATGGAAAGGGATGAAATGTTTACTTTATGGAATTTGCCGTAACTAAAAAAAATATGGAATAAAAAGTGTAAAATGAGCTTTATTTTTGAAATTTTTGTCATTTAATATTGACAAATTTCCAATAATTGTATTTTTAGAATGTATTTATATAAAAGCCCTTCGAAAATTTATTAATTATAACTTATTACCTGTATAATAACATATGTATAATGTTTCACGGCGGTAGGTCAACCTATTGAACATTAAAGATGTTATTTTATTAATATGGGATTTGAATATAGCTGTCTATCTCTATCGTATGATGTATAAGAAGAAAAAATAACAAACAGTACTTATGTTCCAAACTAAGCAAACGATACATAAGGACCGTGCGTAAGTATCATGAATCAGGTCCTATATAAGAGAAAAATGCAATAAAGTCTATGGAAAGCGAATGCTCTGATAGTATACAGTGTATAATTTTACAATTTCAACACAGTGTCTTTAAAGAATTAAATTTTTTTAATAAATTGAGAATTAAAAAAATATTTAACTTTATTTTATATTATTATTTTATTTGCGTAATAAAATTCTACATACATCACTAATCAACAAATTATGCATTTTAACTCTGATGTTACTGATATTCACTAATTTTTAAACCACAATTATAGTTCACTTTGCTATTTTTATTATTTAACTAGCTGTTTTCGCTTTGTCCGCGGTTACTATGGTTTTTCAACTATCCCACGGGAACCCTTAAATTTTCAGGAATAAAAAGTATCTAAGATGATGACCACGGATATAAGGTATCGCCATGCAAAATTTCATTGAAATCGGTCCAGCCATTTCGGAGATTAGCCCGTACAAGCAGACAAACAGATAATCTAAAATAACTAATTTTTTGATATTTTCCCTCTTTTTACATCCCCCCTGGCCTCTACAGTTTTATTAAATGTATAGATGATTGTTTTATTGCTTTAAAAATGTATTGTTTTATCTACAAACATGAACAAAAAGAAATGTGTGAAAAAAATTGTTTGTAAATAATTTTGTTAAGATTGCCTGTAATTTATCGGATATCTTCCTCTTGTATAAAAAAACGTAATCAGCTCGTGCGCATTTTGTACGGATACACAGCTGATTAGTTTTTTTCGTACTTATTTAAACGTTTTTCATAATCCGCCTGTTAATCGTTGTGTACTTTTTACGCGTCATTTTTTACATCTCAAGCTTTTTGTTCATTTCTTAAAATAATGATGAGTTAGAGCATGTAAAGTAATTAAAGCGATTGGTTAGTACCTATCACACTAACAAATTCGTATATTTACTCTACGAGTATGAACATAATACTCATAAATAAATAATGACTAGCATAAGAGTCATATTTATTTTGATAATAAAATAAGATTGGTTATTCTCAATTTTAAACTAGGAAAAATTAGGCGTCTGATTAGTTTTAATTATTTTTACACTTGGCATTGTTATCAACAACACAACCCGCCTTTTGTACTCGTCTTTTTATTTTATGTGTTGTATAATGTCAATTTTTCTTTTGTGTACAATAAATAGTTGAATAATAATAGTGTATTTTGTTTTATTTTTCTTGTTTCATATAAATCTTTTAATTTTTATAGGTCATATGAATATTGTTAAAGCTTTCACATTTAATCCCTGCCTGAATGATGCTTACATGCAAAACAAATATTTCGAATTATTATTATTCTATTTTCGATGGCGAGTTATTTTACCTCCTTACTCCATTTGTTATAGTATCACGGCACATGCTGTCCGACATAGAGAAGCTGCCTGGGGTGCAGCTGGGGGACTTCCTGCTGACCTTTGAGCTGGACGAGCCGGGGCCCTCCGTGCAGGACATCGCCCGGCGGGAGCTAAGGGAGACGAACGACACCGTCACGAGTGCTGTTGATGAGCTCAGGAAGCTACTTAAAGGTAATAATGCAGAGACTTTCTTTTACGAACGGATGATCCTTATATATTTTATCATTAAATAAAAAATTTATATATTAGATATAATATTTTACATGCATACATATAACCACGACTATTATCCCCTAAGGGTTAGACAGAGACAAGGCGAAAGCACCGCAAAAGCAGTCCACTGCCATAGTCCGCGCTTCACCAGCAGTGACTGCACTCAGCGTGACTGGTGGTGAGCCCGTCGCCGCTATAAGCTATGTTGTGCAGTTCTGTCCATTAGTCACCTTTTACGACACCCGTAAAATATTATGTATAAATGTATATGGGGAGCTTTTACTTACTATAACCTCGTAAATGTAAAGTTAGCAGAACAACACTTGGTAATGTTGTATTTTTGTGGTGACTTATGAGCTATATTTAAGGTTCTTTGTGCTTGTCTACGCTGTCAACATGACAGGTCTTAGAGGCTAGGCAACACGAGAGGAATATTATGCGTTTTTAGGTCCCGGTAACCGCTTACCATCAGACGAGTTAAATGTTTGTTCGGACCCATTTCGCTATGTACTAAGTTATAAAATTAGTATTGCTTTTATGCCCTTTTGATGGCCGAATTTCCATAACAAGCGCTATCCCATACACACCTCATAATGATCACCTAACGTTAGTATGTAATCACATACCTCCGTCATAATTCGAACTTGAACTCAAGGGCAGTTCTGTCATGTCAACGTAATCATGACTTAGTTTAAATGCTATGTGCTGAAGCAAAACCCTTATGATGACGTAGTCTTTATCATTTAATAAACATTATTCATTATTACTTAACATGTTTATTTGAGCATGTTTTTTTTTATTTGAGGAAGCGAAAGATGTTCTTTTTTCATTAATTGTAGTTTACAAAATAATACATAAAGTTGAAAATAATACATTGACATAAACCACAGAGGTTTCGCGACAATGTAGAAATCAGATCAGATCATCACGAAAGTACACAATTTTACAGTTTTGGTAACAGGTTAGCCAAATAGGTATTGATTTTGAGAACCAGGCAATGTATCTTCCTATGTGTATTTAAACATTACACGGGTCAACCAATATTTGAATAAAAAAGGACTTAAGAGTAATTTTAATATTTTTCTCATTTAACTTATTTTTAATAGAGGTGGGTAGTTCGTTTATTAGGGTGGGTAGTTCATGTGTTACATGGGGACTTAACATATTAGGCTAAATGTGGGTGTATAGCACGTCTGCTCACCCCTTCGGGGATAGAGGCGTATGTTATGAGATCCATAGGGTGCTTTTCCCCAGAGCTATGCTATGTATAGTACGTCTCAATCCAAGTTGCCAAAAAGGTAAACAAAAAAGGCGACTTCCCGAATTTGTTATTCAATCATCACACTTTTTACATGGACATTGGCACGTAAATATAATTATCGGTAACAATTGTTGTTCCTTTCAATTGATTTCAATTACTACAGTCATCACAAAACATTTTAGAGATGAAACATTACTTTTGTTTTGTTTACCTTTTTGGCATCTTGGATTGAGACGTACTATAGCTGTGTGCGAGGAATAAGAGACCAATAGGATAACACCGAGGAGCTCGGTGGCGTAGTGGTCAGTGCGCTTTGGCTTCGATCGAAAAACCAAGCTACCTTCGCCATGGTCAGGCCGTGGATGGGTGACCAAGACTTTGTGATCTCGAGCTCCTCCGTGCTTCGGAAGGCACGTTAAGCCGTTGGTCCCGGTCGCATTTGTGACCGTTTCTACCCACCACCCCGCATTGGGCCAGCGTGGTGGTGTTACAGCCCATACTTCTCATGTGTTTCTCCATGAGGAAGGCCTGACCCAGCAGTGGGACGTATATAGGCTGAGGACATGAACTATTTATTTTGGTTAGCGCTTGACTTACCTGTATCCGGTGCATGACAACAGGCTGCCAACAGCCAGTTACGGTACCCGGTACGGTATATGATACCCCAAAACCCCGGTGGTAACCCCGAAAATAGGTAACCACTTTTGACAGTTAATTACTGTTATTAGAAGGAAATAAAAATTGTCACCTCTAAAATGTGTATACATATTTTTTCTAAGTCAAAGTTAAACGCGAGGATTGAACCGGAGACCTCGCGCGTAGCGCTGAATGTCATAAATTTTTACCATTTGTTATACGAGGGACGGCTAATAAGTTCGCGGCTTGCAATGACTATCATCTCATTAATGATACAACCAGTAGCCAGAATATTTGGTATTATAAATAACACCAGCTTTTTTATGTGGTTCACCAACATTTCGTGCCTGGACCAAACAAAATCACCATTTCGATTAAATGGAAATTCATGCACTTTAGACAACGCGCTGTGAATAAATGCGTTGTAAAAAAGGAAATACGCCAAAAGAGATCTTTAAAGAGATGTCATCGGTTCTTCAGGATTTTGAGCCTTTGTATACGATGGTATAAAATGTGCTCGACTTCAACAAAGAAGAGAGAGCTGTGAAGACGACCACGCCCAGTGACGGCAAAGACTTAAGAAAATGTTGAAAAAAAACGAAAAATTTGTACTGAGAGATAACAGAAGAGCTACAAGTGAGCAGAGAACGAATAAGAGAAAGTTTACATGTACATTTTTCATATTTGCACATGAAAAAAATTACTGCGCGTTGGGTACCGCGAATACTCACACCGCTCGGCAAACAATGACGGTTGGTTGACTAATGTAGACCAAATTTGAAATCGCATAGTAACCGTAGACGAAACCTGAATTCGTCAGTATGATCCTGAGCCCAAACGAATGCGAAAGTTGAGACGGATGTGTGGAGTCACAAGAATGGACGAGATCAGGAATGAGTATATTAGAGGAAGTTTGAAAATAACGCCAGTGAAGGAAAAGATTAGGAGCAATGGGTTAGCGTGGTATGCAAATGTGATGAGGAGGGCTGAATGTTACATGACAAGAATGATGCTGAGCATGGACGTACCTAGAGTGGAAGACCAAAGAAGCGATGGATTGAATGCGTGAAGAATGATATGAGAATAAAAGAAGTAGATACTGAACTGACGTGACAGGGGAGAATGGAAGAAGAAGACATGTTGTGCCCCACCTAGAGTGGGAAAAGAGCAAGAAGAAGATCATTGATCCTGAGCCTAAACAAGAGTCCATGCATCAACAAAATAAGATGAAAGCGGCTGTGAAACACCCATTTTCAAGAGAAATCTTCATATTTTTTTCGATTAATTCATTATATTGTGTAAAGTGTATTTCACTTGAGGAGAATGATATGGAAAAATATTTTTTTTTAAACTTAACGTTTCTTTCATTAAGTACTTTAGGTTGTGAACTTATCAGCCGCCCCTCATACATTGTCACATGTGTGAACTGTTTTTATGTTAGTTATTTTTGTATGACAAGAACTCTTTCTTAATTTTTAAAAAGCAATTAGCAAAAGTTAAATACTTAACTTCCATTGAGGCATTATTAGTTAAGTATAAAAAGCGTTCGTGCAAAAAATCTTATTTGCTTTGTGCTCACGTTTATTTTGTCGTAGTAGGTATTTTAATTCTACTAGGGAATTTATCATTTTCCATAGCCCGTGCGGAATAAATCCAAATGAACAAGGTTTGTGTGATGGAAAAAATGTATAATATTTAACAATTGGCAGCTAAATCACTAACTTGTTAGTAACAATAAAGTAGTCAAGGGTTAAGTGTCAGTAAACAGAAATTAAAAATCATTAAGAAACAGTATGACAGTAATAACGTAATAGGTTAAGAATGTAGGTAAAAATTAATCAGACTCAGAATTACTTATACAAATAAAAACAATTTTATTCTATTCTATTCATATACAAAAGGCCTCAACTTTTTTTTAGATCTGTCGATTTACATAACTCCTTCCGTTTTAGAAAATACGCATTGAATTTTTTGTGGTCATTATTCAACGAATTGCTTAGATTAGAAAAAGACAATATACGGTGACATCTAAGGCGTATGTTTAGGTTTAAAATTAATTAATTTTAATCGTGGTCTTAATAGTTTTCAAGACAACAGCAAATGCCTAGTCTATGGTTATTCGATTACTCTATTTTAGAAGTTCTTTTCTTTAATATTAACGGCTTTAATACGATTCTACGATTACGATTTATAAGATGCTGTATCAATCACACGATGTACTTTTATAAAAACTATTCTATTATTCAGAGGTTGATACTGGCGGGAAACCATTTTAAAATAATAATATGATAGCGCATAGTTATTAAAAAGATAATAATTATTATTTCCTGTTACCTAATGATATATAATTTTTTTTTTGTTTTTATTGCAGAAGACAAAGAGCTGTACGTGCCATTGGACAATGACGCCTGGCTGATCAGATTCCTTAGGCCTTGCAAATTTTATCCAGAAAGTGCCTACGACTTAGTAAGTAACATAACAAACATAGAAAAATAAAATAAAAAATAAAAATTACATTACATTACTAAACTCTCAACAACTGTTTACCATAATTACTGATTTTGAAAAAGGTTAGATTTATTTAGTCCCGGGATAATAAGTAAAGTAGGATAGTTTAGGAACTAGCCGATTTAGTCATAGTATTTTTTGTTAAGAAAAAGAACGATAAAAGTACTGTTTAACAAGCCTAACAAGCTGGTGTTGCACTTCTTAGATGTGTCACATATATTCTGCGCGACTATAGACAAGCGAAAGAAGCTTAGTACCGACTAAAAGCTATAGCAATTTCAATATTTAATACTATTTTTTTATGTTCTTAGCACATAGATTTTGATACTGTGGTATTTGAATGTCTAGGTCATAAAATGAACATCTTCATATTGTTGTCCTTAAATAAATTATCATACATTCTATTTGCTATAACATAAACTAGTTGGTGTGCGCGATAGAATAATTCCTGGAAATAAGTAGCATATTTTTGTATGGCTAAATGTTCTTAAGGAACACAGTGCTCCTTAGACTCTGCCTACCCCTTCAGGGATTGCAGACGTGATTGTATGTATGTATGTATTTAAATAAAAAAAGTCTTTGGCTGGAGGCAAAAGTGCTTTGTACTGAAGTGAGTCTAAATCAAACTTCTGGTTATTCAACAGATCCGCCGTTACTACTCGTTCAAACAAAAGCATTACAAGCACTACGAAGGACTGGTCCCCAGCAAGGAGACGAATGTCTTCAACCAAAACATCCTGACAGTACTGCCGACGAGAGACCATCTTGGAAGGAGAGTGCTTGTTCTTGAACTCGGAAGTAAGTTTGAGAGTACCAGTAAGAGTACTTTTTAATGTGGGACTGTTTGTAAAAGACTTATAAAAGAAACTTTTCATCCACTATACGTAATGATATTAAATTATCCAAAATATAGGGCTGAGATTACTCAGAGCACTCTAATCCTGGTGGGACCTTTCGTGCTTTAAATAATACTTAGTTTTACCAAATATAATGTACCAACTTCTTTTCTTGCCTAGTATGTCGTAAAAGGCGACTAAGGGCGTATTGGGTACTGGGTCTGTGATTGTGTAAGCGATGAGCTAGCCACTTGTTACTACTCTTTTACGATCTATTCAATTACCTTCAATTTCATCTGACCAAACCCAATTTTTGTACGGCTAAATGTGGTCTTAAGGAACACAGTCAGTGCTCCGTGGACTCTGCCTACCCCTTCGGGGATTACAGGCGTGATTTTATGTATGTATGTTTACCAAAATCTAAATCCTTTTTCGTAGCATTAAATAAGCCTTATCCTCGCACCCCTTGTTACATGGGACCATACATACATATAATCACGACTATCATCCCCTAAGTCAGAGACTAGGCAAAAGCAGTCCACTTCCATAGTCCGCGTCACCGCCGCTATACATGAGAACGTTTGTCGAAAAGGCGAAATTTGAGTGTTGACACATCCTGCCCCGATGTACCCCCTGTACCCGAACGGGTATAAAAGCGTGAAAATATGTTATCACAATTATTGTTAATATTCAGGTGTGCTATTAATAATTAGGTTTTTACACCAAATACGAAACCATAAAATAAAACTCCCTTTTACAACTTACAAAAAGGAAATATTACTTTGCTTTTGCAGCGACGTTAAGTTTAAGTTAATAATGACACACAGTTGAGACCTTTATGATTTTTGTGTTAATTTTGACTTAATTTATTCTAAGAAACAAAATATTTTAGTTACAAGTAGGCAATTTCTTGATCATATGTCAAAGATCTTGACAGCCTTGCCTTCAGATGTCACTTTTTTCATGGAAGTCATAGACCTTGAAATTAATTGCTGATGGTATTTTTTGTGTTTACAATTTGCGTATTTTTCGCTACGAACTTATTGAACTCTCCTAAAATCTCTTTACTACTTACAAAGACGTATTAAATTTTAGCGTTTAATTTTACATTACCTTGAAAATGCCTTTATTTACAAAAAAGAAATACAACGTTTTATTTTTCATAATAATTAATTAAAGTATAATCCAAGTTATATCTATACCAACTCCATATCTTATAACATTTTTTTTTAAATAATCGAATAGACTGGAGATATGCCTGCCGTATGTAGATTTTGTAATTTTTTCGAAAGTTTGGTGGTTTAGAGAGAGGTTCTAATCCTATAGATTGCAAGCTGCACAGCTGCTCTAGCATGACTAATGAAATGCAAAACATAACAACTCGCCTATATCCCGTATATATGTGACGGCTAGGCTATAAAGATATTTTATGTAGCGACATATTATTTTACTTAACTTTAGTGTTGAAAAGATGAGATGCTGAGTGCCGATGGGCTAACGGCCTGCACCAAAGCTATATGCCGCTACTTGTACCAACCAATGGTCGAAATATATGGAAAATATAGATACATAGGCTATATCCATCTTATTTTCACAATTTGTGAAAGGTTTTTCGTTTCAAAGCGTTTCTGTGGTCATTCTAATCACTACTAACTTTATGCCGTATATTTGGTTGAAAATATACGGCTTAGCAATATAATGCCTTATGACGTTGGGTGTTAGGTGTATTATTACTAAGCAGTATTTTTAGTTAAACTAGGCATATAGTTATTCTTAGTTAAGCGGTTGGTGCATAAACAACTCAGTGATAAACAACTAAGAAACAAATGACTGCATTTGAAATTTTTATCGTTAGTATTATACCTACATCATCTTTCATAAAAAAGGTAATGTAAAAATCTAATTCAACAATAAATAAAATTTTAAACTCGCAGTGTATGAAATTGAATTTTCATGAGTAAAGACAATACGTTTAATACGCTATCGACACTTGTGTGTGTGTAAACAGCGGAAACAACGTTATTGTGATAATAATGTATTGGATACCTGAAAATACTTGGTTGGCCGAGTAGTTTGTACTTACATGATAATATTAAACAGTTAACTAATCAGCAAAGGTATCATCAAAAGTAAAATACGTCGAGCATGACGAATTAGGTACGGGTTTTAATGGACGGAAATAATAACGGTTGGACCAGCACCATCCGTGCTGGAATCTTAGAAATCAATCCTTATAATGATGGCCACATTAAAAATAATGACCTATAACATAAATTATTAAAATTGTACGTAAAAGTTGTAGACAAGTTGGTTATACGGCAATATTCGGGCAACAGGTAGCTGATTTAATCTCCGGTAGTGTACTGCTGAATTATAATAAAGTTCAGGAAAAGGTTATATGTTTGTCGTTTTTCTAACATTGTGCCCGTTGCAAGGCGTAAGTGTCGCCCCCTGTAATAAGGGGCAGCATTGGTACCATTTTGCGAGTCACATGAAACAAAGTTTTTTTTAATATCAACCCAGCAAATGACTCAATACCACCTGATGGTAAGCAGTAGATAAGTCTCTATGAAAAGGACGCTAGGGCAGCACAAAAGGGTGTAGGTCTAGCGACCTCCACCTTACTGGTTCATAAGATGTCTTTTCACGCCTCTTTTGAAGGAACCCATGCTGTAGGAAGGAGGGAACACGTGTGCCGGTAGAGAATTCCGGACTCTGGATGTACGAGCAAAGTATGATACCCTTAACCTTTTAGTACGCGCGGGCAAAGAGGTCACCACCGTATATGCGTGGCTCCGCAATCCAGCACGCGTGCTCCTCAGCAGGAAAGGGGAGGGTGGAATAAGGTTAAAAAGCTCTTCAGAACTTTCCTCGTGGTATGTCCGGTGAAAGGCGCTTAACGACGCAACACCGTGACGTTGTAGCAGAGATTCAAGGGTGTTTGTGATCTCTGCAGTAAATAAGTAATCCTATCAAAAAAGTGGCTCATGAGTTTCTTGCCGGGATCTTCTCATGAATGCCTTACTCTCGGAATCCGGCCGCTTGTATCGATTACAACCACAGTCAACGATGTACTTGCACTGTCCTTTGGATGTACTTGTTACAAGCGCTCGAGGTAATGAATTTTCATGAGTTTCTTGCCGGGATCTTCTCATGAATGCCTTACTCTCGGAATCCGGCCGCTTGTATCGATTACAACCACAGTCAACGATGTACTTGCACTGTCCTTTGGATGTACTTGTTACAAGCGCTCGAGGTAATGAATTTTCATGAGTTTCTTGCCGGGATCTTCTCATGAATGCCTTACTCTCGGAATCCGGCCGCTTGTATCGATTACAACCACAGTCAACGATGTACTTGCACTGTCCTTTGGATGTACTTGTTACAAGCGCTCGAGGTAATGAATTTTCATGAGTTTCTTGCCGGGATCTTCTCATGAATGCCTTACTCTCGGAATCCGGCCGCTTGTATCGATTACAACCACAGTCAACGATGTACTTGCACTGTCCTTTGGATGTACTTGTTACAAGCGCTCGAGGTAATGAATTTTCATGAGTTTCTTGCCGGGATCTTCTCATGAATGCCTTACTCTCGGAATCCGGCCGCTTGTATCGATTACAACCACAGTCAACGATGTACTTGCACTGTCCTTTGGATGTACTTGTTACAAGCGCTCGAGGTAATGAATTTTCATGAGTTTCTTGCCGGGATCTTCTCATGAATGCCTTACTCTCGGAATCCGGCCGCTTGTATCGATTACAACCACAGTCAACGATGTACTTGCACTGTCTTTTGGATGTACTTGTTACAAGCGCTCGAGGTAATGAATTTTAATTCAATGGTTTAATTTAATACTTTAATTTAAAAATAATTTATAATAAACTATTTATTTGTAAAATGCATAATAATGTAAAATGTTGACGATTTTAATTGCCGAACTTGGCCTATGAAATAAAATTATTTTTGATTTGATTTGATTTTGATTGGTCTATTGGTGGAAAGGCACACAGTGAAATTAAGTGTTAAACCTCAGCCTACCATACCATCACGCCTGTATAGTATAAGTATACTTTATAGTACATCATAAGCACATATTTAAAGGTTTTCCTACACACAGTGCCGGCAGTGTCGCCCAAAATGCACAAAAAAGTCCGCCCGGTGTACAGAAGGCTGGTGCTGTGTCTTTGTTTTTTTTCTGCGTCTGACTCAACATCCATTTGGCTCCCATAAAATTCTAACTCATATTTTTTTTCCTACTACCGATGTGTGTTCATAATAATCACTCATCATAATTGTTCATACTTTTTTATTCATACATTTTTAATTCTAACATAATAGATTCATGAAAAATCATAAAAAATCAAAATTTATGAAAAAAAATATTAGTAAAAACGATGTGTATGATTAGTGATATAATGTATTTCAATGACTATAGTTAAAAAAAAATATTTTTTGAAATTTTATGAAGAATGATCATTATGATTTGAAATGTTATGAGAAACATTTTCGGGCCTCCGATTTTATGAGTTAAAAAATTAAGTGAGACGATGCGCACCCGACTCAACACACCAGATGGTAAGAAGAAGAGTCCATTTGCGGAGAGCTACAGTGAACAGCAACCCTAGCCATCCACACTTTACTGGTTAGGTGCTTCTTCACGCCTCTCTTGAAAGAACCCATGTTAATATATAAGAGGGAGGGAACATGTGTGTTGATTTTAAGCTGTACTCTCAACACGCTGAAACAACTGATTTCAGAGCACTGGAACCACAACAAGTGCGCCTTGGACGAGGTGTTCAAGGGCTGCGTGCTGTTCCTTGAGGCGGCTATGTTGGAGCCCGAGACGCAGATCTGCGGCGCCGTCGTCATCTTCGACATGGATGGCCTCTCCATGCAACAGGTACTCATATTATATGTAACAACTAGCTGTTGCCCTCGACTTCGTCCGCGGTTACTATGTTTTTTTTCTATCCCACGGGAACTTAATTTTTACACAAAACCTCAGCCCGATCGGTTTAAAATTGACAAAGTTTCCTGCAAACTTCCATCCCCTATTTTATTCCTTTGGGGTAGAATTAATCAAAATCCTTTCTTAGTGGATCCCTACGTCATAACATCTAGCTGCATGCCTAATTTCAGCCCGATCCGTCCAGTGGTTTGGACTTTGCGTTGATAGATCACTATGTCAGTCAGTCACCTTTGAGTTATATAATATAGATAATATTAAGCATTTTACATATTACCTAGAAGTACCCACAGTGTACCTATAGTACCTACCTACAGTGGCAAATGTTACAAAAGAACCAAAACTTTCATGGTAATATTAACATGACTCAAATCATGTTCATATTACCAACCATGTAATAATTGAAAAGACTCCTAAGCCTTAAGGTCACTTGACGATACTGTTTCTTCATAAGTTAATTAGTAATTACCTACCCATCATACAAAAGAAAAGAATGTACCAACTGCTTTTCTTGCCTAGCATGTCGTAAAAGGCGACTAAGGGCGTATTGGGTACTGGTTCTGATTGTGTAGGCGATGAGCTAGCCACTTGTTACTACTCTTTCACGATTTTTCATCTGACCAAACCCAGGGTCAGACCAAGGAACAGGGATTAGGGATCACGCTTGTAATCCCTACAACATAAGTTGCTTTATTTGGTTAAGTTTATATTATTATGTCTGTGTGCAGCATATTATTATATTGATTTATTGCAGGTTTGGCAGTTCACACCAGCTTACGCCAAAAGGATCGTGGACTGGCTACAGGTTGGTACATTTTTTAAACTTTTCTTGAGTTCTCTTCTCGTCACTTTAAGTAGTTTAAATTATGCATTATATTCTTAATTTATAATGTTTTATTTCAGGAAAGCATACCTCTCCGGATCAAAGGGTTATACATCATCAACCAGCCGTACATCTTCAACGTAGTGTTCCAGTTATTCAAGCCCTTCTTGAAGGAGAAGCTGCGCTCGCGCATCGTGTTTTTAGGGAACGACCGAGAGCTGCTCCACAAGTATATTAGTGCAAAGTGCCTGCCAGCCTGCTATGGTGGCACCGTCAACATACCCAAGGTCACAGGGTCGCAGTGGCTGGAGCTGCTCCTCATGTGTGATGAGGAATTTAATGGTAATTATTACTTTAATTGAAGTGATATGTTATTAATTTTAAATATTTGTTTTTACTGTTTGTTTGTTGGATAGTTTGTGTGAAAGATGATGTGATGAGGAATAGAGTGAGTTGTGCATGGCGAAAGAGTGAAAGAAAGCCATACAAAGAATCCACAGCAAGAGAAAGAGAGAATTATTTTAATACAATCTCATTAATTATTTGACTTTTACTACAAAGAAACATAAATTGAATCATAAAAAAATAAAAAAAACATTGATTGCTTAATCTCGTAAAAATAATTTTACTGACAAGATTAAACGTCAAATAGTCCACGGCGATTGTCAATTATATTGTAATGGTTCAGAGTTTATGAATACGACTGTTAGAGTATTCACAACTTAGGCCCACTTGTGCGGTCGAGAGTTAGCACCTAACCCTGGGGCAAATATATGTGCAAACCCTGGGTTAGGCGCTAACTCTCGATCGTGCAAGTGTCGTCGTCGTTTCCTTGTTATAAAAACCACTGAGAGAATAATTAAAAAATCTTTGTCTAGTTGGGGGTCCGCTAAATAACTTGGTATGCGCTTGTAGAGCGATCCCCCGAGAAATCAACGATTTTTTGCTTTTTTTTTGTCGGGGCTTTTAAAATTTTGAAATTTATTTTTTTATTTCATATCTTTTAAGTGACGTATAAGTGATGACTCTTCATTTTATACCACACTCAGGTATATCTGTAAAGATCACATTTTTCATTGTCACTTTCATGTCTCATGTCTTTCAAGTGGCTTAACTGGTTTAAAATGTACTGTATTGTGATGTTTAAGTTGTGATCCCCATAGCGGACATATTTGTAAACATTCGATTTTTTTTCCTGTTTTCATTCCTTCACACTTCAAACTTATAAGACACTTCTTTTTGCGTCGGGGATTAAAAATAAAATCCGTTTAGTTGATATAATTTTTTTTTTCAGCCATCAACTCATATGGATACAAGAAGAAATGATCGCGCAGTAGGTTCGTGATGAAAAAAGCCGCATATTGTGATTTTGTAATTCACATATCCCAATAGTTATTCATATTTTAGTAAGACCTCTAAACATCTATATTATAGGACAATGATTCAAGAGAAAGATCCTCCTGAAATATAAACAATATGAAGTAATTTTTTTATCTAGTAATAAAAATATGTCATGGTTATAGTCAGGTTAACATGAATTGTTAATGACTCCAACTGACATTTTTATTGTTAACCTGAGTTTAGTATGTTTTGATATAGTCCGTTTACAACCGCTGTACCGCGGCCTAGCACTGCGCTTCGGGATAGGCAGTGCACCGTCAGCGATTGGCGAACTGACGGCCAATACTCCCGTCACCCCGCGCACATACCCAAGGTGCGGTATGTAAAACGGTTGCGATCAGACTAAAGTAAACCACATATTATACGACTACGCATACGATGATTCTCCGTACATTTACTACAACCGCCTCTACTGGTAAAATTGAAGAACCGAAGTAAATGTATAGAAAAATACGGCTGCAATTATGAAAACTCAGACTCGGTGCAATGTGCTGTATTACTATTCTTCTTCTCGTTTGGTTGGTAAGAAAAATTAATTTGAATATTTGTCTGAAGGGTACTATTACAAAACCTGAAATATTTTAACGGAATATGGCTTTTGTGGCATGTATTTTGGAGTCTTTTTGTAGAGGGTAGATAGGGAACAATTGAAAGGGGAAAGAGGGGTAAAAGAAGTAGCAATAAAAATTCATTGTATAGCCTTTCTATTTTGGAAAATACAGGAATATTGAACATTGTAATAAAATATAGTTATCACAAATTATACAAAATTAAAATAAAAATCTTTTTGAATGTCCGATAGATGCCAATACAGTAGAAGTGCCTAAGTAGGTATTCACCAAAGTCTAAATGCCTTGACTGATCTGAGATCGCGTTAAATAAACATTCCAATTACGAATGGAAAACTCAGAATATTCATATTTCTCTATGAACATAATAATATAAGTTTTAATGTAGGTACAGTCGTGTAAATTGCAGTTGAGCAGTACCCCTAGGTTAAGTTATCACTTTAAAAATCTTAACTTTTTATTTGCGTTAAGAAGCTCAATTACTGTAGCAAACGTGAAAATTGTCCCTAACGGAAATTAACTAGCTGAAATCACGTTTCCCATAGAAATTGAGCTTCTTATTGCGACTAAAAAAGTTAAACGGGTACTGGAGTGTTTTTCGAAGCGTTATCCATAAAGTAAATACTAGTATAAGTAATACATAAATGTATGGTCTTTTTATGTTATAAGTGACTGTTTTAAAATAACTTCTTAAAATAACGCTTCATAAAAAAACTATTAACTGAACGCGAACTTTCTCCACTGTACTGTAGGAATTTATATTATAGTGATCTTTCACTTTGCCATTTTGTAGAAAATATACATTACCTCATACTATGTAAACTGTAGTAAGTAGTAGTTCTAGAATATAATAAAGAATATTAGTCATTGGATCAGAACTCATTCTACTTATTAGGTATATACTAGCTATCACTGTATTAGTTGGATGTTTTCACATACCTATTTAATATATTTTCTTTTTATATTCAAAATAGGAGGCTGTGATATTGGATATACTTCGTTATTCCATGAGTTCTTAAAATAATGTTAAAAAAGTGCACAAATATAAAATAAAGATTTTATACAATATATTTTGTTGTTCCTTAAAATTTTATGATATATTTAATAAACTAAAATATTTCTGAATTGAATTCTGTGATTATCTGTGATAAACAGCTAAAATGCTATGAAGAACACGCAAATTTGATTATTGAGAAAACTATAAAAATATAATAACTTAATGTTTTTTAAAAAGTGTAAAGTACTGAATAAAATGAAGTGTCAAGTGACGATGGTTCGATAAAAAGTGTACCCACATCACACATTTTTTAATGTACAAAACTGTATAATTTTAAGTTTTAAAGTAAAAAAATTACACTATTATAGTCTTATATATTTTGCTTGTAGCTACACAATGCTTTTATTTATACTTTGAATAATAATTATAATATTCTAACAATCTGTAATTTTTTTATGACTCTAAACTTAGATGCAAAACGTAATTAATTATTTGACTGATTTGTGATGAAAGATAATTTGACACTATCTAATAAATACCTATCTTCTAAAAGGTTTTTTACTTTATATAAATATCCTCAGACATTCACACCTATCAACTAGTCCCATTTTAAGCAACTAAATGCTTGTGTTTCGGATACTAGATGATGGACAAATATATTTTATAGATAAATACATATAATTATTCAGAATAAACATAATATACTCATAATTCATATAATAATAAAAAATAATAATAATAAGTTTATTATCAAGCATAGTTCACAAATAATATAATGAACATCCAAGGCTGGAGAACAAATGTTTGAAATTTCATCACCCAAACACTTTCCTCCACTGGGGATCGAACCCAGGATGTCTCGAGATGGCGACGCCTTGAGACCGGCGTACAGAACAGTCGACCACGGAGGTCGTCACTATGAAATAAATTTAAAGTAGTAATTGAAAAGTAGTCATTGAAAAAAAACCGTATCTGAATAGGCTAGTTGACCCTTTTTTATTGGGCCCCAAATGATACCTTACAGATAACAACCATCATATAAAAAAAAATTGAGACCTTTATCACAATAAATTTTAAATTACATTTTTGCTTGAATTATGTGGCGTGAGGTCATGATTTTGGAAAACAATTAATGCGTAACACAGGATGACACAGCCAACAGACATGCTTGATTTGTTGTGATTGGCTGCCGGATTTTGAACATGCGTAGTAATTGTCTATATGACGCGTTACTTCACCAATAGGCTAGTTGACTCATATCAAAAGTAATAATAAATAATGTGTCATTCGCATAGTATTTAGTACAAGGGTCCGAAATATACCAAGATCGATATCTACCATGTTCGTGAAATTTGTTGAATAACGATTCATGTAAACAATTACTACGCCTGGTCAAAATCCGTTAAACGCCAGTCGCAACCAATCCAACATAATTGTCGGCTATGTCAAGCATGCGTATTGAATTGTTTACAATAATCGTGACGCTACGGCACAGATAATTCATAGACCATCAGGACCAAAGGCGTTTTTGACATTTAAGCAAAAACGTAATTTATAATTTAAAATTTACTGTGTTATAGGCTTCAGAAAAAAAATGTATTATTTTTTTTGGTAAAAGCTATCAGTAATTAATCATTTGGGGCCCAATAAAAAAAGGGTCAACTAGCCTATTTCACGAACATGGTGGAGATAGTAAAAAAAAATCATTTTTAAATTTAATTTCTACAACAATCCAATTCAGTTAGGTACCTTCACAGAACAATAATTGTTCTGTGGGTACCTTAGTAACAGGGGCGACGCTACCGTTGCCATGCACAGAGCACTTGGGACAAGAGATATTTGAACAAACTGTATGTATACAAGTGCAATTTTGATTCAATGTCGGTAAATAATAATACACCACTATAATTCTAACATTTTTATTTGCTAATATCACCATAACCTATAAAGTTAAATTTTTTTTACGATGATTTCACTTTGTACTTACAACTTACATAAACCAATAGTTTAATAAACCAAGTAAACACTACACAAGAAGAACGAATATTTTACTTTACATAGTACACAATATTTCCCTCTAATTTATAATATTTAATTAAAGTAAGTTTTTTGTATGTGCCATTTTATCGGCATGTTATGGCCCTTGTTCTGTAACCACGTTTTGTATGTGTTAGTTATGTGTGCAAATAAATGCAATTATTAAAGACATATCATCACGCCTTTTTCCCCGAAGGGGTAGGCAAAGGCTTTACACATTTCATCAGATATATTAAGTCCCCATATAACAGGCGGTGAGCTGTTGCCATGCACCGGGCGCTTGTATACAAAATTTCATCAGTCTTCATACAATTCATGAAAATCGTAATTTTACCGGAAGCCGGATGTAGACAGGAAGTAGTGCGGATCTCGGTTGACACATGCGCCTATAATGGCCAAGATGGCCGCACATACAACTGAATAATAGTAAAAAAATTACGTCAGTATATTCTATAGCTATGAAAAAAATATTAGCATTCAACTGACGTCATCAGAAGATATGAAGGCAATCACCCCTCGATTGATACAAGACCAGTTTTATAAATTTATAATAAAATGTAGGTCATAGGAAATATTTTAAAGTACCGGTTAAATATGGAATAGCCTACGCAATTCTTCTCTCTTCTCCGTGGAAAAACATGGCAAGTTTACTAATACATAAACGTAGATCTTTAGTACAGTGACTGGTGCCTGTTTTTGTAGATGCATTAACTATTTATGCCTTGGTTTTGGTATATCCATAAGAGTTTATTTCTGAAACAAACAATATGAAATTAAACACCTAAGTTACTCATATCAAGCTAAACTTTGTGCTATGCGAATGGTCCGTATATGTACGTTGTCCGAAGCTTTCTTAAAGAAATCAATAATTGAAAAAAATAAAAAAGGAAAATCTGTCTTTAGTACAAGAAAGAAACTATGACAATGTAACATTACCATAATCATATACTACCATAAGAGCTAGAATCGCTTTCAGACGTCTTTATAGCACTAAGTACTTTGTAAACGAATCTGCACCTACCTTTAAATATATTGTCGTAATACAACAGACACTTCAGCAGTAGATCTCCGGGTATCTCAGGCTCGGGTAGGTTGCCGCCGTGTCTCTTTCGGAGGCAGTTCGCGTCTATCAAAGCCAGGAGAGACGCCTTGTTACTGCCGAGAAAGTGGAGCCGGGAGCGAAGCTTCTCCCTCATGAATGGCTTGAAGATAGCGAACAGCATATTGAATATGTATGGCTGGTTTATTACATATACGGCCTTTAGACGGAGCGGAACGCAGTCCTGAAAAGAATTAAAAGGAATTTTTGTAATTTTCTTTATGTTCGTGAAACTAAGGACTGAAATCATAAATATTTTGGAGAGGGACAAGGGAAAATTATAGACAGATACTGCGTTACCCTATTAATGTCGCAAAAATGTATGTTGAACAGTTGACAGTTGAAGGATCATTCGATCAGTAATTCAAACTAGAATACCAAATCAATAATTATAATTGAAACTTCAATCTTCAATTTCAATGAGTCTTGACATCATTAAGATGAAACAAGGAAATGGGAAGGCCCCATCCCCGCTTCACGTGATGAGTGCCTGCCTCCTCATCGCTGCACTCTCTCCTACCAACCAACAGGAAGTTCCGAAACATTATTCCTACTCATAACAAAACGCTATTGGTCACATGACTGTGAATTGCTGTGAATCCTTTGCCTTTCAAGACAGTTCTAGTCATTTTCACTAGATGCCGCTACTGACACTCCGACATAATAATAATATTTCATTCATAAGTTTAACATTTTAATAGTGTAAATTAAAGATATAATATTTACAATCCCTTATTAATTTTAAATCCGCACCGACTACATACACTGTTCTGGTTAAGAACCTTGCATATTATTTTTTATATTGGTTATTTATTAAGGAAACACTTTTTTGTTATTTTAAGACGTATGAAATGAATGTAGAACGAAGACGTATTTAGACTTTATTTTTATCGTCCAAATGCAATTATTATATCTACTGTGTAGAACAGATTACATGAAACAGATAATATACTATAAATTATTGTCTTTTATGCTATTCACCAAATCTGAACATCTTACAAATTCGAAATAAAAATTTGGACTTAAATAAATAAAGCCGGTTTAAAACCGGTTGACCATTGCCGTTGACCTACATTTTGGGTCAAATCAAATCTGCTTATTATTTTTTAGAGCGCAGGCCTAAACTCAATGACCGTATCTTCTGAATAAACATTACGGAAATGTGCGCATAAGATTTCAATACTAATGGTCTCATAAAAGCTATTTTGGTGGATTTTGCATCATATGTTAATCAAACTTCTGGGAGGCGCATCGTCGGCAGGCCCCCCACGAAGTGGATGAACGATTTTTGCGCAAGACCAATCGTAATGGAGATACTCAGGGAGACATATCCAACAGTGGGCGTCCTTAGGCTGACGATAATGACACTCAAACCGTCATTACTTAATGTATTTTTTACACCTGCCTTTTCAAATCTCAACCTAAAAAAATAACTCAACCTCAAATAAAACAACGTATGTGAACTAACCTGCACCCAGTCTATGATCATTTTTGCAAAGGAAGGTGTGAATTGCATCACTTGTGAGAAGCTCAGACCCTTCATGTCTAAGATGGCGACCACTCCGTTTACTTGCGTCGCCGGCTCCATGATGGCTGCCTCCAAAGCAACCTGGACGCCGCGGAAGAGGTCTACTACGGGTACACTGCGGGTGTTCCATTGAGCTGAAGTAAAAACAACAACATTGATAGGATAGTCAAAAATTCTCTTCAAGCGCAAAGGATTGTGGTACCCTGAGGTACTCTCGTAATTGCTGAGTAGTACCCAGTAATACTCGTATTAATTAGCCCTTCTATGTTTGTTACGCTATTGCAGAGCGTCAAAAATATTTTACATCTAATATTGTTCACCGTCATATGGTGCAATAAGCAAACTGAATGTATACTACGTTTCAATCCAAGTTGCCAAAAAGGTAAACAAAACGAAGGTAATGTTTCATCTCTAAAATGTTTTGTAATGACTAGAGGTAATTGAAACCAATTGAAACGGACAACAATTGTTACCGTTAATTATATTTCCGTGCCAATGTCCATGTAAAAAGTGTGATTATTGAATAACAAATTCGGTAAGTCAGCTTTTATGTTTACCTTTTTGGCAACTTGGATTGAAACGTACTATAATAGATTTTTTTTTATTGGGAAACAAGCCGTTTGATGGTAAGTTACAATGATCTGGAGTGAATGCGAAACTTGTAACAATTGCCTATCTGTGAATCCTACAGAGATCTCAATAAGGGTATAATTTCCGCCTTGTGAGAAGGTGTTAAGCCAGAATCTTGAAATTTTACTGCCTATTTTATGACTCAAACTGGAACACAGCAAATGCAGTAGTTGCTGAGTAGTGTCAGAAAAGATAAAGACATACATACTTCCGACATATTATATTTTACAGCTTCACACACATCTCAAATATCAAGTTTATTGTATCTGTTGTAAAATTTATTGCATCCAAAAAGAGCATAAAATTTACGAAAGTTCAGTTTCGACACATCCTTTATCCAGTATGGGGTCAATAATCCTAATAACATTGAAGCTTAATATGTAAAAATAGAAAGAAACCAGTTTCTATATCAATAAAGTGGCACAAACTAATCAGGGTCGTTAAGAAAATAATCGTTTCTATTTTTACCAAACTTAACCTCAACCGAAAAACCTGCTTAAAGCCTGTTTTGCTTTACTTACGTCATCATCATATGATTTATATCTGATTATTTTATTTCTGTTTTAAAAACCAAATGTCCAAAAATGTCTGTATTTTTTCTTAGTGTGCAAAGCAAGCAAAATGAAGTCATGTTTTTAAAAGAAAGTTATCCCTCGATTGTACTTTTTTGTTATTTGCAAGGCAGACAAGTATACGGCTAACCTAGTGGTAAGCTGTCATAAGCAATAGCAACGCTGACGTGGCACTCGCGCGCAGCCAACGCTAGTTCCCTTCCCTATCTGGAAGAGCTCTGGCTACCTTGCTCACAAATACATACAATACATATTTGGCTATGAGCTTCTGTGAGGTGGAGTGTACTACCCCAGTAAGTACGGAGGTCCTTAATGCGCCTGTCCGCCGCGCTTCTCTTTGCATGCGGAATAGATAATACTAATTATACTGCTATAATTAGCAGTTATTAAAAACAAATGATAATCGCCTATATCTTTTCCAGGTTTTATTCTTACCTGAATCTACAAGTAGTATTCTTCGACCATATTGGTCTCTGGGCGATAGTACTGATACCACAGATTGCTCGAACGGCAACCGTACTGCGCTAGGTCTTATATCTTGACAGTTATCTTTGTGTGACAACTTGAACTTGTAGTATGCTTGCATCTGGAATTAAGAAAATAGAAACACATTGAAATAAACCTTTTTTTTTAAAGATACACAGCAACTGCCTCAACACTACCTGATTGTAAGCAATAGAAGAGCCCATTGGCGGAGATAGCTAAGGCCCCAGAGAACAGCAACCCTAGCCATCCCCACCCCACTCTTCACCTTGTAAAAACCTCAAACTCTCTATATTTAAATTCTTCATAGATTTCTTAATAGAGGGAAAAAGTACAGTGTACCTATATTAGTTTCTGAATAGCATAGGAACCAGTTTGTCTTTTGTTACAACGAAAATCCTTTTTTGGTACATTTAACTAATGACAATTTCAATGTGAGTTATTAAAACATGACGTTCAAAGACGTTAAACGAACGCCGCCTTACAGGCTTCGAATACACAGAACCACATACGCATCCCCACACGTATCCACACCCTGGAGACTCCCTAGAAGCGGGACCCTCTGGAAGGGATGTCTTCCAGAAGAAATCCTCCAGTGGTGGCTCGCCACTACAAACTTGAGGACCTATCAAAATTCTTCTTAATGAGTCCGCGTTGAGCTGTATATGCCATCGGCGGCAGCCAGTTAGAGTCAATTAAGAAATAAAATAATCCCCACACTTTTTAACGATAAGCACCATTTTACCACCAATCTGATCATTTGTCCTTGACGTGGCAGTGCATGAATTGCCAAAATTACCTGTTTTTTGTGGGATTAATTTGACCATTACATAAATTTAGCCTCGCATCAAACAAAAAACTTGCAAGTATAAATAATATATTGGCTTTGTTTCTTGTGGCTGCATCTTCACTGCTTTAGTTCGATACCTTTATTTAATTTTTTAGATTTACTTAATGAATATCTTTAGTTTATTTTACATAAGTCTAACATTGTTAAATATATCGCAACATGGAGTTACATGTGGAACTACTGAAAAATAAAATTTTAAATCGACACAAGTAAAGTTAAGTCGTCTCTCACTGCAATAATCTTTCCTAAGTGCTGACAAATAAGTACTCGTAGCTGCATACAAATTACATTTTAATACGATGTTCTTAATGAAATTTTGTTTCTTAATTCCATAGCTTACATGGATTTAAAATTATGTTGAACTATTGCTTAACAATACCGTTTATCCTGCAGTGAGCTCCGTGGATGTTGTAGAGTCATTTGCGAACGGAGGCCGGCCGCTGTAATAACAATCTAACAAGGGAACATTTTGCCACATATTATAATGCAATTGTGAAAACTCTTTTAAAAGAGTAACAAAACAATTCCATTAGCCCTACACCAGCATTTTCACAGCCAAGCGATGCCCACAGCTGGATATAGGCCTCCATTTTAGACCTTCAGAACGACAGGTCCTGTCCACATCAAATCGCTTCGAAAAAGAAAGATACTCCTTCCTCTGAGGTTTTGATGCTATAGAACTCCTTGGTGTTTAAGGAGTATATTTATGTTTTCTTTTTTTGACATATGTCACAAATTATTTGTTTTTTTTGTTCTGAAAAAATGTCTAAGTGAACCAGAGAATTAATGTATTTCCCTTTATAAAAGCCTTTATAAAATGTTCATCCCTGCTTATTTATAATCGCAAGAAGTGTGGTGCCGGGCGCGACGGGCCAGTTATATATTCGGCACAGATGCATTTAATTGAAATTATTGGTAATATCCAGCATATAGCAAATCCATGTTGAGTAAATAACAAAAAACGCTTAAAGATTATGTCAAAACATACCAATAATAAATATTTTAATTAAATTTGTCACTTATTCATCTTTATTACTTATTTAATAACGCTACCTTAAAACTTTATTAAAACGGCTTTATTAATTAAAAAAAGTTAATCCTCACACCAACTAGTTATACTCAGAAAATTATCAAAGAAACATACCTAACCATTATCTTTCGACCTTTTGCCATTGGTAACCTAGAACTTGACCAGGCAAGGAAACATTACAGATAATTACGTTTTTCCTAGCAATATAAACACTCAGCACATTTGTTTAATGGCTAACTTCAATGAACTTTATTTCTTATGCACATGTAATTAAGTGATGTTTTCTTCACTCGAATTCATAGTTTAAATGCTATTACCTACATTTTTACCCCTTGACTATTGTTTATCGCGTGCCCTTGCACTATTCCACGAGGAAATTGTGACTAAAATTATCATTATTCAGTCAGACGATTAAAGAAAAACGGTATAGTTTAAAGATAAATCATTATACCTAATGAAATTAGTCTAATTATAATAAATATTATGCGACATAATACAAATTGGACAAATAACACTGCATTAGCATTAGTTCTGTATATTCTACGTAAAATTTATGTGTATTTAGTAAAGTAAATTTGCATATATTAGGTCCTTACCTATGAAATTGGTGTTTTGTATGGAGATTTTGGGGAATTCTGCATTTTCCATACTAAAATTTTTTCAGTTTTTTTTACAACGACAGATCCAAAGATAATAAATAATATTTGGCATCTATCATTATACAAGCTTTAGTAATATGTGTAATATCACACTTCATAAAAATTATTTATCGTTTTTAAGTGAATGCAAATAAAATGATGTATTCGGGAGGCACTTAAAAAGAGTTGTCTCCGTGTCCAATTTTAACAAAATTAAACGTACAACAAATTATCAAAACAAATCAAAAGAGCTCAAAAATATATTCTTTTTTTAGACGAGGTAATTATATTTTAGGAATACTCTGAATCTTTATAGTTACAAGATACAAAATACTAAGAGAGAAAAAAAATACCAATTTCGTAGGTAAGGATCTAATATTTTGTGCTTTATTATACTAGAATAAAAACCGATTAATCGCGTGATTGACTAGCCAACCATCCAGCCATCGCACGCGTGAAATATTTCTATAATTTATGCACAAAAATAATTAAAACAATATTTGATTGTTTTGCTTGTTATTACTACTAATCCTATCCTAACCTATCCAATAAATTATTACCGCCGCCCATAAAGGTATACCTTCGACACCGAAGGGATTAAGAAGACATTGCCAGATTTTAAGAATGGAGTAGATAGGAGAGTCTATAAACCTTTGTAATATAGATTTTTTAAAATAGGTTGAGTACCGGATATAATTTCGAAATACAAACCATAAAACTTAACCACTCTTATATTAATATACAAAGATGCAGAGTTTTTAATCTAAATACAATTTAACTTACAATAAGGAGAGAATTCAGGCGAAGATACTAATCATTGTCATAAAAAGGCCTTCGTTATTACCTTCCGTGGGTTTTTATTCCCTTGGTCGTAGAACATGCCCTTACACAATGAAGATTATCCTCGAATAAAAATAGTAATCTATACACAATCAACTCAATGCAAAATGAAATATTATTTATTACTTACCCTTTTAAAAGCACTCTCGGCGTAAAATTTGCATGGTCTTAGGAATTTCATTAGGAATTCATCATTTTCTATAGGAACTACCAAATTAACTTCAGCTGAAACAATAGAAAGAATTGCTATTAGTTTAATAAAAAAGGTTTTTTCTTTTTTTTATTACCTACAGACTAGAGAGAATAATTTGTCTAAAGACAATTACACAAGTTTTAAATATTTCCTGGTTCTACTATAAAAAGTGTACTGCATGTTTATGCACATAGGAAGAATTAATTACATTCAAATTTTCTTGGACGTCTTTATACAAACAACAAAAGTGGGTAATAAAACTTTGTAAATAATTGTCATTTTTATAACCTTCGGAAAAAAATCATACGTCGACCACGAATTGCACCTATATTTGCATTCATAAATCATATATATATATATTCAATATTTATTCAAATTCCTTTTACTAAAAACTAAGTAGGTATTTGGCAATTAATGGTCTTCAAAGTAATGGAAATCAATTTTTTACTAATAATATAACCATTCTCAATAAAGAAATAGTGTAATGAATGACATGCTTCAAAATCTACGAATGCTCGTAGTACAAAATATTATCATAGTTATTTCACTATTTCAGAATTTTTAAAGTCACCTCGGAAACTAATATGAGGATAAGGAGTGAATTTTGACAAATTATTAGGTCCTTACCTATGAAATTGGTGTTTTGTATGGAGATTTTGGGGAATTCTGCATTTTCCGTACTAACATTTTATCAGTTTTCTTCACAACGACAAATCCAGAGATATTAAACATATTTTTAGACAAGCTTTAGTAATATGAGTATTATCACACTCCATTAAAAATTATTTATCGTTTTTAAGTGAATGCAAATAAAATGATGTATTCGGGAGGCACTTAAAAAGAGTTGTCTCCGTGTCCAATTTTAACACAATTAAACTTACAACAAATTATCAAAACAAATCAAAAGAACTCAAAAATATAGTCTATTTTTAGACGAGGTAATTATTTTTAGTGATACTCTGCATCTTAATAGTTACAGACAAAATACTAAGACAGAATAAAAACACCAATTTCATAGGCAAGGACCCAATATATGTATGAACACTATTTTATTTAAATGATATTTCTAACCTTTTCCGTGAAGGGTAAGGTTATGTCAATATTAATATTTCCTAGTTAGTAGAATATAATCCAAATATACACAGTAACGAAAACATTTAACAAAACAAATTAGTCCCAACATAGAAAAAAACCTTTTTAAATGTTTTTACGTGATGATAATTTAATATTTCATTAACATACGAATTGCTGTGAGACAACTTCTATCGGTAAAAATACTAAAATTCGCATCGTCAGAATAGAAATTTTTTTAGACTATACTTGTTTGATTTATATTTGTACGGTAAAATAATGTAATTATCTGTATTGATTAGCCATAAAAAACAATCTTCATGAAAACGTATTGTGTAAGTTTTTTAAGCGATTTTCATGGCCGGGCAACCAGAGCCGACAATTATAACAGCTTTACTGGATTTTAGGGAAAGACGAGAACATTAGTGAGTCTTCATTCTTGAAGTGGCGAGCCACCACTGGATAATTTATCTCTGGCATATGCTTAAGAGTCCCCAATCATTGTAAAAGACCAAACTTTTTTAGTTTCGTTAAAATGTCACTTTCTATGAGAAACGTGATTCTAACTATTTTCCGCTAGGGGCATTTATCACGTTCCCCCATTAATTGAGAATTTTACGCTACACCAACTGATACATGACGCGTGGGAGCGAGAAATCCTAATCAAGTACAAACCGCTCGAGAGAGAAAGAAGAAGCAAATATATGACAGATATGTTGTTTTCCGCGAGTAGTAAGAGGCCACAGCGTCCTCGTTTGTTCCACGTCTTGGTTCTACGAGACGAATAAATTTGACATTTACAGACACAACGACTTAAACTTTTTGTCATGTCTCCAAGCCGCTTATGTGTATCTTGTACATCCTAAATCTCTGGTTCCCCATACAAATTGACATTCATAACGTTACTGAAAAAGTTAAGTTTTTGACAATAATAATAACTAACACTGGCATTGCAGAGCGCTCGAGCCTCAAGCGATTTCAAAATAAACGATGATGGAGTAATATCTCAATACAAGTTGTTATTATTTATAATTTTGGATGGTGTACCATTATTTTGCTAACGACTTCGAGACCTGACATCCACATTTAATGGTATATTGATCAAAGTTCATTATAATTAGTCAATGCTGTCAAGCGACTTACCAGTGACGCAGCACTCTGTCAAGGGCGTGATACGTGATCATTGGAGTAACTATTAACGTGAATTATGAATAACAATTCAAATCATCTTTATATACCGTCTAATAATAAAAAAATATGGTGGGAAGGCACTACTGAAAAACTGAGAGAAAAACTACTTTTCTGGTATGGCTATGTAATGAGGAGAGATAATGATCATATCACCAAGAAAGTTATGGATTTGATAGTGGGTGATATGATGAGGAAGGGGTGAGTTTTAACTTGGCGAGTGATAGGAGAGAGTGGAAGGAGACATGTTACGCCGACCACAAATAATAGAATTGGGAACGGGCAGGAGAAAGAAGATAATGGTGGAAAGACACGCCACATTTTTACTGACCATTTTAAATGACAATAAACTATACACCACTGCATTGTCTAAGATATGATTGTAAATAAAAAAAAAGTTCCTTCTTTATTTCCGTTTGCTCATACTTGCTCGGTTTGTTTACAATAATTTTAATTACACTGTGCATCCATCATCAGTAAAATGCCATTTTTCAGTTCTCCATTTTCAAAATTATAACGTGATAAGTAATTCTAATATCCAAAATGTAATTTATCTGAATTTATCACTCTCTAGCTAGTTTATCTGTGTCAATATCTCCAACACAATTGTTCGTGTAGTCGGAATCATCGCGATATAAGTTTCACCATTCGCACGACCACCTTCCAATACATTGGAAATCACATTCAACTTTTGCAGACGTTTTTTACACAGAACCCTTTTAAATAAACTCATCGAACGAATGGAATTTAAATATCCATTATTATTTTAAGACGTTGAAGCAACTTATGTTTATGGGTGAGTTTTTTGATCCGTAGAATTAGTTACCTCAATAGTTAAAATCTTGACCAATTGTGTCAATCGAAACGCCAAAATATATGACGTCAGCTTGACAAATTGTTAAATTAAAGGCGAAGCAGCTGTGCCGCCATCCGCCATTTTACTAATACCAGTTGTGGTTAAATTATCTATGATTATAAACATTTCGTCGTGTGGTAGCGGCTCATTATAAGAATACTACCAACCCATCTCTTCCCTTGGGTGTCGTAAAAGGCGACTAATGGACTTGGAACTGCACAAGCATCCAAAAGCTTATAGCGGCGACGGGCTCACCACCTGTCACGCTGAGAGCAGCCACTGTTTTGTGAAGAGCGGTCTATGGCAATGGACTGCTTGTGCGGTGCTTTTGCCGAGTCTCTGACAAACCCTTAGGGGATAATAATCGTGATTATATGTATGTATTGAACTTTAGTTACATTTGAAAATTCGACTATTGGACAAGCTGTCATATCATGACATCATACATATTCGGCATTGGTCCATATTTTAACTTACTGGTCAACCTGACCACGGATCAAAAAACTGAGCCTATGTAGGCATATTATAAACTTTATTTAAATTTTAAGCAACAGTTTTACTATGGATAACAAAAAAGATATAATTAAAATCAATCGTACACAATTAAATTCAATGAAATTAAAATGAACATGAATAAGTACACTTGATAATTGCATAATACTCATAACAAGACATAATCATCAATGTATTGTTCATCAAAATATTTAACAATACTTTAAATCTGTAAGGCCTTCGAGGAAACATACGACTGTATTAATGGTACGTATACGAATGTATTAAATTGCCTAATCTGGCCAGTCAGATTACAGAATAAAATTCCGTTTAAGGAATTTTATTACAAAAAACTCAAACAGCAAGATTTAAAGATTTTATCGGTCTTTATGTGTAGGGACGCATGCGCAACATTTAAACACTCGATGTATTGCTGGGGTCTTAAATGATAGGCTCCATTTTATTAAAATACCTTATTCCGATTATTTTTATATTGCATATTGCACTTTACGACTATTAATTACATTTTACGACAATTATTGACAATAATTTATTTTATTTATTATTTTATTTACAGTATCAACTCTACATACTCAATAGATCTCATCCTATCTAAATTCCACGCGTAAGAATAATTAAATATATTAAATATATTTAAACAGTTTAATTAAAAACACAAACAAGCACATCATTCAGCATCTATCCGCAAGGGGGGTAAGTAGAACGGTAGAAGTGTAAAAAAAAAACACTTTTCGTCTGATATGACTGTCACCGAGAGTAAATGAGTAAATGAGCGAGCCTATTGCCATTTCGTCCTCAGCCTATATAAGTCCCACTGCTGGGCACAGGCCTTCCTCATGGAGAAACAAATGAGGAGTATGGGCCGTAACCCAAGCTGGCCCAATGCGGGTTGGTAGGTAGAAACGGGACCAACAGCTTAACGTGTCTTCCGATGCACGAAGGAGCTCGAGATCATAAAGTTTTGGTCACCCATCCAAGGCCTGACCATGGTGAAGGTAGCTTTGTTTTTGATATCGAAAGCCAAAGCGCTAAACCACTACGCCACCGAGCTCCTCCTAATTACCGGGCAAAATAAGAGGCGATCGAAGCGGTTTAATTAATATTACACTATATAAATTATCTTCACATAGAAAATAAAGTAACACATCTGTCAGAATTATATTGCTGGATTGTTAACAATGGTCTAGACTGGATACAATAAAATTTTAAATAAAAAATTACGGTAGGTACGGCTTCCGAGATGAGGGTATAATAAAGTCGAGTTGGTCATGACGCACATAGATTAAAAATTTCTATAGGAATATTGCTCATGTTTGTTTTTCCAGAGAACACGGATACACGATTTAATTGTGCCTCTAATGAGGATGATGCCTGCTTATCGCAACACACAGTTTTCAAAATCCGCTGCCGTTACCACCGACAATGGATTTCGAAAAAGAATCGAAAATATTTATGTATGTCTATGAACACTTAGATTAAAGTAAACAGCTATTTGATGAATTAAAGGTGAGTTTGAAAATTGTATATAATTATGTAAGTATGGAGAGTCTTTTGTGTTATCAACAATGTGTTATACGTACGAGTTTCCGTATATTATATTATGGAAACTGTTGTGTTATCAACAAAATATAAACTATAATAGTACCCAAATTATAAATTTTTGGTATCGTCTATTTATTTGAACACCCTGAGTATCCTCACTATTTAACGGTGACTGTACCTACTACCTACATATTATTATGCATCCCATGCACCCCCAGTTCCATAGGGGTGGGCAACAATATATTAGGTTCTTACCTATGAAATTTGTGTTTTGTATGGAGATTTTGGGGATGTCTGCATTTTACATACTAACATTTTATCAGCTTTCTTCACAACGACAAATCCAGAGAATAGAATAATATTTGGCATGTATCATTAGACAAGCTTTAGCAATATGTGTGTGAACACGCTTGATAAAAATTATTCATCGTTTTTATGTTAATGCAAATCAAATGATGTATTCGGGAGGCAGTTAAAAATAATTGTCTTTGTGTCTAATTTTAACACAATTAAACTTACAAAAAATTATCAAATTAAATAATACGAGCTCAAATATATGGTCTATTTTCAGAAGAGGCAATTATTTTATAAGAATGTTCTGAAATTTAATAGTTACGGACAAATTGCTAAGACAGAATAAAAACACCAATTTCATAGGTAAGGACCCAATATCTAACTAAATGTGGGTTTACACTCTCCCTTTAGTCCACGAGCGTGATTAACATACCAACAAATTACCGTCAGTGTTTTTTCATTTGTGTTTCTGTTAATAATATAGGTCAAAGAGTAGGTAGTGTTCCTGATAGTCTTAGGAGCGTTGACTGCTTATATGTCTATCATTTAAAGATAACCTAATGATAAACTAACCTGTCAATGGTCAGAAAACCAGACACAATAGAAACATTCGCGTTGACCCCCGAAGGGTTAAGTATGTGTCGTCTTTGAGGAAAAAATATAATATTGTTACTTTTTTTTGTAGTATGATATTTTAGTGTGCTCAGAATTTTAGTTAGTTTACATAATCATCCTTAAACGTTTAAAACTTAAATAAAAAAAATGAAAAAAGCTAGTACAAAATTCAAGATTATTTGGAGGATAAAATGGTGTGGAAATAATTATTTGCTATCGTTCGTTATCATAAAAGCATATTATTTTGATGGATTAATGGAAATTAAGAAAATAATGTAAAACATTAAATATTGACAATAATTATACGATAGGTAAAAAAAGTGGCTCATGAGTTTCTTGCCGGGTTCTTCTCATGAAAAGCCTACTCTCGGAATCCGGCCGCTTGTATCGATTACAATCACAGTCAAAGCGCTGTGGTTTTACTTGCTACAAGCTCGCGGTAATGAACAATAATATTATACTCCTAATGTTTATTATTTATATTGTATAATAATGATGTAAAATGTTGAAGATTTCAAGTGCCAAGTTTGGCCTTTGAAATGAAGTTATTTTTGATTTTGATTTTTTGATACCCCTGATGACGTAGTCAAAGGGTGTTTAGACCCACCCATTTTAGAATAATGTAATAACGAATATGATATATAAAGTTATGATTTCTCAGAACAGGACAGAATACCAAGCTTACCAATTAAGAAAATACATTCACCTCTAATGACAACGCACCTAATTGTATTGACAATGAGTCAATGGAAAAATTCTCAATAAACCCGCTTTTACCGTTCAGCTTTCTAATTCGCAAATACTTTTTGATAATAAACTGTATATGTAATAAAAAAATATAATCATAAACTCTGAATTGAACCTGTGAACAATTAAGGTTAAGTATGCTGAAGAAGGCGGTGGACTAGTAGAGTTTCTTGATGAAGCGTTACTAACAAAAATAGGAAAGTAAAGTCTTTAGAACCGTCTTATAAAATAAGTAATAAAAAAGATGAGAAAACGTTCAGTAACATTGTTAATGGTATTCAAGCTTATAGGTGTAAAGAAGTCTATTTTTTTAAATTACGGTTTACGCAACTCTTGGTCAAGTGTCAAAACTTGAAATCAAAGTGGAATGGCCTACATTAGTGTATATACCAGTATATATTTATAGAGGATTGGTTTTTGTGTAGTGTCCATCTCACGCTTACTGCATCATCGAAACGACGATAAAAAGCTCTACTGTATCTCGAATAAGATCTACTCAATTGTATTCAATCATTATGCTCGAGATGAGAGATAATTGTACCAATTTCATCTTGTGTGTTCATTTATGTGGACACGAACATCGTAAGTTGTAGCAATGAACAATCAGAGTTATAAAAAAATCTTAATTACGAATCAGCTAAAGTAAAATCCACAGAAATTGCTTCGTTCGTCGTTCGTTGTCGTCTTCATTTATTGAACAATTTCAAAAGATTTTGTTTTACTTACGAGTTACATTCTTATTCTTATGTTTATCAATTAATTATTATTGTGGATAGGTAAATAAAGATATTAAATCACAATAATTATTGAAAATGCTGATAATTACTATCTATAATAGTCAACTAATCAGTTATTAACTAATCACTGTTTGTTATCGAAACATTTTTAGAGAAATTTGTTAAGATAAAAATGTACCTTACAACTGATTTGTTTATTCATTATTGAATAATGATGGTCAGCTGTTCCTTTAAAGGATGTACTCACAAGGTTGTTTAGTACTAGGAGTTGTGAAAAAAAAAAGTTGTATGTAAAAAATCACCTCGTAATAGCTTCCGAAGCTCTGCCAAAGCCTCGGCGATGACCTCTGGAGTCTCTCTTAATTCTGTCTCTGCTTTTTCTTTGTAACCTTTGTCGGTTAACGGGAAATTTTCAAGACGCATTTTGTATTCACCCCAAAATAGGTAAGGGGCTCCATCGGCGTCAGTAAGTATCTCCATTTTTTTAATATGTTCCACTTTACCAATTACCTGTTTATATACGGTTGAAACCTGACAATAATCAAGTAAATCTCGTTATACACACTGCAAGTAAATGAAATCACAGTCTCTTATTTCATTGATGTCGGTCCCTTCACTTTAACTGTACCCACACAAATACAAGTAAAATCCGTTGTACTTCAGTCAACAAAGCTTATTAGAAACGCAATCGGTTTAATAAAAAAATATATATTAATATTTATCTTATCCCTCTGATAATTATATACGATTATTATAAATGTACGAAATATCACAGAACAGTATCAAATGCAAGCTCAGACTCGACTGGCTGGCGCGATAGCCGCTGCGACCACACATCTTAACGGTATCCCACCACTTCCATTCTTCAGATTGCTGGAGCTGTGGTCGTTACGTCACCGTGTACCTACCGGCCCATGCTCCGGCGCAAGCACCAAAGACAAGTCTAAATAAAGGTCGGCGTCAAAAACCATAAAACTGGAATGTAATTTAAAAAAGGCGAAAAGAACCGGCAAGATTTGCCTGCGCTAATATAAATACCATACGTATTTAACAAGAAATACGTATACACGTGAATAATTTTGCTTATAAGCAGCTTGAGACAATTTATACACTTACGTAAATAAAAAATAAATAAAAAAAAATTTGCCATAAGATCTAAAATATGTTACTTCGTCATAATGTGTTTTTTCTTGCTTCAGAATATCGAATTTTAGCTAAGTTGGATATTGGTGAACCACTAAGTTAACTGCACTATTATTATTAGTAAAACAGTACTACCAATAACGTAATAATTGTTCAGGTATATTTTCGTCTCCCCATAGGTATTTGTGAATGGCAACTGGCAAATTATGGGTCGTTTCATAATTTCCGTCCACAATTTACTCTGTGATTGCAGAGTAGATATAATTATTTTGTTTCCATGCAAATTTAATAGTGGACATACAAGTTTTGACCTCCAAAAGTACTTTGCAAACTTTTTGTATCCGTTTCAACACTAGGTACTGGAAACAAAGTTCGTCGAATCGTTCCCGTGTTAGGCCTTGGATGAGTGCGATGAGTTGAGCGAGTGCTCCTAGCCAGCGATAGGCGCACTCTCTTAGGTTACCGCTCAGAATACTCAGGTTCGGGACCTAGTGAGGGGGATAGGATACCTCTACTCAGTTAAACACGTTGTAGACTCAACTCGTATATTGAAGCAAAAATTGAATATAAAAATAACTCTACCTCAATGCCCTTTTTGGCAATTACTGCTTTTTTCCTACGCTCTCTATTGTTCTTCCAAAGACAAGACAATATTTTAATTCATTTATTTTTTACCCCAATTGGGTGTAGAGTTTGCTACAGTAAGGTCTGTAAATAACAATGTGTCCCCGTTTACAGAAAATGGTAGAGTCCAGGAAATTTTCGTACTATTCGGTAAGTTTAAAGATAGACTGTAAAATCACTTCATGATATATAAAAAAAGATCACAAAAACTATGTTTCGAAATTCCGTAAGAAAAAATATTTCAATATTCGTTTTTCTTCTTTATTACGCCTTGCTCCCAATTTTATTTTATTCCTCTTCCACTCTCTGCGAGTCTCTCCTATCATCGACTTGTCACCCTCACTACCTTCTCATCATATCATCAATCACGCAATCTATCCATTTTTTCTTCGGACGTCCGCTCCTTCTCCTCAATGTATATTGTTACCTAATAATATGTCGGGCTCCATTCATCATTCTTGAACGTTTCCGTACCTTATTTGTTTGTGACGCTGTGCTGATTTGCCTAAAGAAAATTACAGGAGCTAAATTCTGAGAAGCGTGTTACTCGCGATAAATGTGCTGATAAATAATGTTGCTGTTTTAATTACGCACAAAAATCTTTACTTTCACTAGCTAAAATCGAAGCCGGAAAGAAGTCCGGTGTATTAGGTGAATTATAAACGCACTACAGTTGACTGCACATCGAGCCAACGTCACTTTAAATTGCTGTCTGTGTTTACGGAGTGCTTACTGTATCAATTACCTACACCTATTTATCTACGTCAAAAACGAATGACTGCATGAAAATTATCTTTGTATTTAGGTACTTAGAAACAGCATTGCTATCAACAGTTTTTCATTGCTTGTTCTTTGAAATATTTATATTAACATTTATATCTATCATATCTACTTCTAATAATCCGTCTTAGCTACTGAAATGAAACTGTATCACAGGTATTCCGCAGCCTAATTAAAATTTAAGCGTCATCTTCGTCCGAGAGGCGCCTACTACAGTAATTGTCATAACAACAGTGAGCACGGATAGTAATTTTGTGGCGTTTGCCCACGAGTTCACTGACGACAGCTGTGCCAGCGGCCATCTTGGCCATTATAGGCGCATGTGTCAACCTAGTTCCGTACTTCTTCCGGCTACTCATTAAAATTACGATTTTCATGAAATTTTGTATGTAGACTATATATAAAACTTATATCATTACAATTTTTATTAAATAAGCTATTTAGACATGTATAATAAAGTATAGTTTTATGCTGAATCAAATTCGCAATTTGAAGGTGGAAGTAAGAAGAAATAATTTTTTTCATTTTCTGCATTAAAAGTGTAATAATTGTAAATAAAAGCTTCCAGTACACAATATCTGGTTTAATTTACATACAAAAATACATCTAATATTTAAAACGAAGAATTAAACTCGAAATACAATTAACTTCCACTGCGAAACCCGCGCCCGAAATTATTCTTATTAGCGGTCGTAACAGAGTCTGCACGATTTTAAAACAAAAGGCTTCGTTGATTGTTTGTATTTTGACACTGTTGTTGCGTTGCGTCTTTGTCCTTCTTTATTAATAGGGTAAAGTATAAAATAGATAGAAATAGTTTTAAGAACCAAATTTCGACTCTAACTTAGCGGGAAACCGAGGCCTCCATGAGGCTTCGCGACACACAAGCGGTTTGGCAGCCAGTACATTACGTGCGTGGAACCCATCCTGCGCACGCGGCCACTAGTATATCTAAATATATAAGTAGCGACATATAACTTTGGTGTTGACCGTTACGTGTATGCGATAGCTGCCAATAGCTGTGCATGAGGTACTAATGAGGAAGACGGAATGCGATTGGAGAGCCAATCGGTGCCGCCGCTTATGGATGATAGATGAGATGCTGAGCATCGATTCACAAACGGTGAGTTTTATGGCACTGTATTTTATACTTGTAACAACTATCTGCTTGCGACTGCTACAAGTATGGTGTGTATATTATTTTAATTTTATAACCCTTTTAGCTGAAACTAGCAATGCTGCAGTCTTGCGATAGAAAACGGAAATATAAAAGTAGAGTCTAGAGATCTCCTCTGTAGTCTTTGGGTATCAAATCAAAGTTTCTAAGGAATCTTTCTTGCAATAGGTATTAATGGTCAATTGTAAGCAAAGCAATCCCAATATACAGCATTACTACACACAGTACAAACAGGATTGCTCATTGGCAAATGTGACTGGTCCAGCGAAATACCAGTTTTGGTTTTGAAATTTTGTTTATTGTGTTTTCCTACTGGGAGAAGGCTGTTCATCCTAACGTGACCTAGAAAACAATCTTATACATACATACATAATTATAATAACGCCTATTAGCCCCTGAGGGTTAGTCAGTGACTAGGCAAAAGTACCGCAAAAGCAGCCCCCATAGTCCGCGCTTCACCAAACAGTGACTGCACATGTGCTTAGCGTGACAGGTGGTGAGCCCGTCGCCGCTATCAGCAAATGGATGGTTGTGCAGTTCTAAGGCCAATAGTCGCCTTTTACTACACCCAAGGGAAGAAATGGGTTGGTAGTATACTTTTAATGAGCCGCTACAACACGACTCACTTCTTAAAGTCTCTCTTCTATCTCGTATCTTATTATGTCTTTTTATTGAAATAACTGTGTATAAAATCAACTAACAGCTAAAATAAAGAGATTTTAGCCTTTAATAACGATTTACTGTTATGGATGCACTGCCGGCTCAGTGTTTCCAATACCCGCAAATCTTTTAAGTTATGTTGAATCAGTGTTGAATAGACAGACATAAATAAGTAGTTTAAAATTGGGGGACAGTAAAAATAAAATAATATCAAACGATCTTGAAATTTATTTCAATCTAAAAATATATCATCATATACCACTTCGCTACCTATTTGAGCAATTCAGGTATTGTAAATAATTCAGTTATAATCTTTGTAAAATCCATCTTAACTATACCAAACAACTTCTCTATAGTTTCATTTCTCTATATTGTACCATAAATATTTATTTGTATACAAAATACAAGATACAGGAATGTATAAATTTGGGAAAACGCGTACTTCACAGTAGTACAAAGTGTAAGACATGTACAAACAACATAAAAATTATAATATAAATATAACTGCGCTATATTTTGAACACATGCCTTAAATTATATTAAACGTTTCATATAAATAACTTCCTAGCCCTTATTACAGAACTAAAATATAAGAAAACGCATTTTTTGTTTTGTAGGATATAAAATTACATTCGGATGATAAATGCGTGGTAAAATAATAATATTTAAACAAAACGCCATTCACTATTAGATGATAATTTTTACAAATAAACTAAAAGGTTAAATTCTAAATTAAGAAATCTGTTTAAAGGAAAATTTTTAACTCCTCATGCATAAAGATGTAAGTAAACATCTCTCAGAACTCATAAGGTAAAATAAAAACGTGGTAAAAATAGACTCTTCTTCCAAAACAGTACAGTCAAGTACAAAAATGTATATACACATTTTAGAGTCTAGAGGTGACAATCTTTATTTGCTTCTAATAAGAGTCATTTACTGACAAAAGTGGTTACATATTTTTGGAGTTGACTGTACCTAACTAAACATAATATTATGTAATGACATGAGTGGTTCTATTAAAAACAAACCCTATAATCACGAATGTACTTTCCTGTTAAATAAATAATAGGATGTATATTAGTAACTGTTTTTTTAGTCTCTGTTTACAAAATTAAAAAAAACTCTTTAATGATCTAAATAATAATTGTCTCATCCCATTTTTATTTAAACAGGTGATAATTAACTGGCACAGCTTACACATTCACAGCCTCTATGATAATTATTTCTACCGTTTCATGAAAATGCCTTAATATCTCTAAACGACAAATATTACTATAATAATATAATTAAACTCATACAAACTACATTACAAACATCATTACATTGTTATAAGATGGAAATTCCCCAGAAAAACAAACGTTTCTCGAATATCATTAGATTTTTTATTAGCAACATGGGATATTATCTGATGTTAATGAGAGAGAGAGAGAGAGAGAAAGAGAAAGTAAATTCAGGAGAAAATGTGACTGTAGCTGATATAATTTAAGAGTAAACCTTAACTTCCTCCATATTGTATCCCAGTTTTTACAAGACAAAGTTGTTATTCTTATTTGATGGAGAAATCATCATAATTACGTATTTCGTATTCGTTGAATTTGTTTCTGTTCGTTGTGATATAATATTGTAAATTTTGCTTTACAGTGTGATTTATAACCAATTTGAAGGTTCAAATATTACAATAAGATCAAGATTGTTTATAATAGCTAAGTTACAAAATAGTTACAAAAACAAATTGCTATTAAAAGAGTGCAAGAGAAGGAACAACATATTCCTAAAAAAATAGGACAATTTTGTATTATTACTAGATTAATTGCAAAACCTTAGGTTTTTTACTACAAGGAGAATATGTCCTAAATTGTGCTTCAAACCAATATAAATATTTTCATATGGAAGAAAGCTGTTTCTTAAATACGTTGTAAGGATATTACACCCACACTTCATTTTTAATATCGCGCATAATTATAATTCATTACCTACTCACTACAGAATGTATAAAATCACATCAATAACATATTTATCAAAAATACACTACAGACAAGGCACTCCGGTGATCAAAGATATATATATGTCTTATTGAATATCATAGTAACATTATTAGTGAAGTAAAACTAAACTATATGCTCTCCTTTCAAGCATGCCTAGAGCTCTATGTAATTTGTGTTGGAATAAAAAAATTGTAAATCTATATAAGAACGCACACTTTAGACAAACAAGTGTTTAGGGCTGTTTCAGCTATTGTTACAGATATATAATTCTTTGGTATTTCTAGCTCAAATCTATAGTTTTTAACATATTATTGGTTACCTCTAAACGAACATTGCAAATTTTTTATAAAGACAAAAATAACCTCCCGGTAGTGAACAGGAAGAAAAAAATGAAGAGGTAAACAAGTTTTACACAACTAAGTACAATTGTATAATTTGTTTGTTAATGTTCTAATGTTTTTGACGCGTCATAAGTGGAACTACTTGTTACATATATGATTAAATAAAGCATTTCATTTCATTTCTTTAACAGAGCTGCAAAACAAAATATAAACAAAATTAAAATTATGTAGAGATAATGAAGAAACGCTTTATTACGTGACGCGAATGTGAACACTTTTAATGGTTTAGTTTGTCAAATAACGTAAATGAACTGAGGCTTATCAACATTAATCATTTATACTCTGTTTGGAGTCACAAAATCACTGATGCTAATAACTGAAACATTTACTTCACAACGCGGAAATAAAAACGTCATCTTAAGAACGCAATTCTTATACAGCAATCTTATCAGCAAAAATTATGACTGTAGGAAAATTGTCTAAAGTGTAAGTTCCACGATACCCTAGTAGGCTTGAAAGGTGAATTACGTTTTCTTGAATCCAAAAGTATCCCATGTCTGTATGTGCGGCTCACATTCCCTGAGCACGGGGTACCAGTCGGCGGAAGTGTAGTCCACGGCCGGGAGTTCCCCGCCGAAGTCTGAGGGCAGGTGCGTCGCCGGGATATACTTGTGGAGGGACTGCATCTTGGACCCGTGGAAGATCAGCTGAAAATACACAAAAACACGTTTCAAACATCTAGGTGCGAAAATTATAATTTGATTAACATTTTTTTCTATCTTGTTTGCACAAATCTTAGATTGAATTTATGTAATACTAATACCTAGGAAATAAAGTCGATAGTAAAAATACTTAAACAACTATATTTTCCTATTCATCAACACCCTTAGCCTCTGATTGTCTGCCCACTCACACCACTGATGGAAATAAGCCTAATCTAATGTTCTTCTTTTCACACTATCTTCATAGCATAGCATCCAGCAACTACTTACAACTTTTCACATATTAAGGGTCCGGCGAACAGTGAATTTTTCATACAAACGTAATACCAAAATAATTTTCAATTTGAGAATATCTGGACAAATCATCGCTGTTATTCGGATTAAGAAAGTATTTTTCTATGTTTCTGTTAAAAAAAATTTGTTCATAATATTTATAAACTTATAAATATATGCGATTAAATTTCGTAAATTTTTCGACGTTTTCGGACATATTTTCCGCTTTTTTGTTTCATATAAAAAACGCAATTAATCATTATGTAATTTTAACAGAAACATAGAAAAAAGCTTTCTTAATCCGAATAACAGCGATGATTTGTCCAGATATTCTCAAATTGAAAATGATTTTGGTATTACGTTGCTATGAAAAATTCACTGTTCGCCGGACCCTTAATATCATCACACCATCTTGCCAAGGAGCGTACTACACTACCCAGTTTCGATGTCCATACAAGATTATGTCTACACCACCCACCGGATGCACATAGATTAAATGTTATCAAAGATGGAATTATAATATCCTCTTTTATTTTCATTTTACTACTTACACAAACCTTATTTAGTAAAACTTACTCTGTTTCTAAGTTTTTCCTTAATGAAGGGCTTGAATAGGTTCCACACGATGTTGAAGGCCATAGGCTGTCTTATAATGTGCACCTCCTTCAATCTGCAGGGCATCGCGTCTTGGAGGAACGTTAGAAACCTCTTCGAGGACGACGGAGAGAATGCCATTGCCTAGAACATGTGCACGCAATCGTTAAGTGTGAGGTAGACAATGCGCCATTGCTGCAGAGAGAAAAATATGGCGACGGCGTGATTTTTCTATATGGTAATAAAATCTGTCAAGTCTGTTAAGACCAGGTATATCGACAACCTCCGTGGTCGAGTAGTCTGTTCGCCGGTCTCAAGGCGTCGCCATCTCGAGAGGTTCTGGGTTCGATCCCCGGTGGGGGCAAATGTTTGTGTGAACAGGCATTTGTTCTCCAGTCTTGGATGTTTATATATGTATATTATATTCTGAATATTTATATGTATTAAATATCTATTAAATATTATCTATTAAATATATTTGTCCGTCATCTGGTATCCATAACACAGGCATTAGTTGTCTAGTATGGGCCAGTTGATAGGTGTGAATGTCTGAAGATATTTATTATTTATTTTATTTATTTATATAAAACTGCATATAAGTATTATTGTAGATTTCTAATTTATTTTCTGATTCACAATATTGGTAGGGAGTTAAAATGTTACATAAAATTTACTGTTTAAGTATGTTTTAGTCGCCATAATAAAGTAACTAAGATAACATAGAACCATTTTATCTATATATTATATCACCTCAACCATCTGCTCGTTTACTTTAACCCAATTGCGGTTATGGATCAACCACATTTACCACATATCGGTTTAAGTCGTTAAACTATATGTATTGACACAGTGCACAGTATTTTATTTATAATTATCAAATAAAATAATAATATCTTTGCTCACACCAATGAAACTGGCCCAAGTAAGTTTTGTGTTATGGGTTAAGAAAGACTACTGGGGAAGAATATACGATACTATGCTGTCCGACCTGTGTTTTGATTGTTCCTTTCTGCGAAAATAGTTTTTTGAAAAGCCAACCAAAAAATATGAATAAATAAAGCTTTTGAGAGAAATATTATCATGAGTCAGGATTCAACACTCAAAGACTTATCCCGACCAGGGCTCGAACATCAAGATGGCGTAATTGCGTTTAAACCACTTGTCCACGAGGGTCGTCCAACGATTCAAAAGTAGAAATAAATTAAAAATAAGAAAAAAAAAGTTTTAAATTTTACTTTATTGGTCATCGTCTACTAAAATACCAGTTCATTTGTACTCAGAACACGGTTAACACACTTCGTACAAAATAAACTTCCTTTATTTAAAGGACGGATGTTTTCCCTGCGTATTGATCTACAATGCCTTGAGATCAGAATAATATGTAGTAAAACTGACTGTTTGTCATATAGTGTAAATAATTTTCTTTGCCAATTATGTTATATTGGCCTATAAATCTATTTACAAGTGAGTACTTAATTTGTGCGTATTATCTTAATTTAGATATACTATGTATTATGATTCGCAGTGAATGTGACGAGTGTTTTATATATTTACATATAATTTTTAATGTTGGCATGATTGATTATTTTTGCACACCTAACTACCAATATAGCTGCTGATTTTTTTATGATGATGTCTTCCTCAATGACAATTTCCAGCAAAGTTCTTTTTTTAATAAACTAATCCATTCACTATTGATGAAACTGACGGAATACAAATATAATGGCATTTACCCGTTTATAATGATACCAAATACATAACTACATATTAACGCATTTTATTTTTGGTAGGAAAAGGCACATAATGTACAGTCGAGTACATTAATATGTATGTAATACACATTTTAGAAGTGACAATCTTTGTTTTCTTTTAATAAGAGTCATTTATTCAAGTCGTTATATATTTTTGAAGTCGACCGTACATAAAGGAGGCGATCGACGACTTATCAAAAGATAACCTTATACGTGACTCCTTGACGAGAACCCTGGAATTATTTTTTTCCTTTTAGAGAGCATTCGACATCACTTCCCGATTTTGTTTTTATTCAGCTGTGACTAAGCACGACCTTTATGGTAGATTGCAGTGGTATTGCCAATATTTGGAACCAAAGGACTTCAGAGAAGATTTTTGTCAAATAACTTTAATTATGTTGCTCCTAAGTTTCCTATTATATTAAATAATTTAAGAACCGGTAGTTGTAAGTATAGTCCCATGGAATGTGGTAATGACCTTTTATCACATTCGTCATATTTAAAACAATGACACTGAAACTTAAAACTTTTCCTTTATTGCACTTTATAATTGTAAGTATAATTCTATTTGGGAGACCAGAAAAACTCTACATAATCTTTAATTTTTTTTTTATTCAACTAACACAAAGGTTATTGTTTATTAAAATTGTTTTCTCCTAACATAACATAAAATATCATTACGCCTCTATCTCCAAAGGGATATACAGAGGTGTAAATAATCTAAACTATTAAAAATACGAAAGTAACTGTGTCTGTCTGTCCGTCTTGCTTTCAAGTCAAAATTACTGAACCGATTTAATCGAAATTAATTACACAGATAGTCTAAAGCCGAGAAAGGACATACGCTACTTTTCTGATATTCCCATGGGAACGAGTACTGCACGGGTGAAGCCACTAGTGTTTTAATATTTGAAAGCACTACATACATATAAGTAGGTATCACGACTATTATCCCCTAAGGGTTAGTCAGAACTAGGCAAAGGCACCGCAAAAGCAGTCCACTGCCATAGTCAGAAACAAAAACACTGGATCAGCTAAATCATTGGAATGGAAATGTTTAATACAAATTAATGTTGTATAATTACTGCACGATACATCAACATAGCGTTTATCTCACATTGTTAAATAGGTATATTATACCCAGTTATAATCAATTGAAGTTTATTAATAGCCAACCATATACGGTTACATGTGAATTATCTATAAATTTTTTTAGTAAAGCAAAACATACATATCATCATGCCTCTATCCCCGAAGAGATAGAGAGAGGTGATAACACCCACATTTCGCCAGATATGATAAGTGTTAACCACCTGCCAGGCAAGCGATATTCACAATAAACAGTAGTTACATAACGAGTAGTACCCGTTCGTCCCAACTGGGCTTTTTTTAATATTAGGTCCTTACCTATGAAATTGGTGTTTTGTATGGATATTTTGGAGATGTCTGCATTTTACATACTAACATTTTATCAGTTTTCTCCACAGCGACAAATCCAGAGATAATAATATTTGGCATGTAACATTAGACAAGCTTTAGCAATATGTGTGTGAACACGCTTGATAAAAATTATTCATCGTTTATATGTTAATGCAAATCAAATGATGTATTCGGAAGGCAGTTAAAAATAATTGTCTTTGTGTCTAATTTTAACACAATTAAACTTACAAAAAATTATCATATTAAATAATACGAGCTCAAATATATGGTCTATTTTTAGAAGAGGCAATTATTTTAAAAGAATATTCTGAAACTTAACAGTTACGGACAAATTGCTAAGACAGAATAAAAACACCAATTTCATAGGTAAGGACCCAATATTAGTTTTTCGAATTTTATTTGATGTTACCATAACCTACTCTTCAAACATTGACCTCTGTATAAAATATTTCATATTTATATAGGTATGTAAATAATTTTAACTTTATTGTATAACAATGTACAGTTTTGTAACAAAATGTAAACAAAGATAACAAAGACAATGGAAAGGACGTTGATTCCAGCCGCGGACTATACCCCCTATATTCTTTGTTTGTCGCTTTACATGTCGCACTTTGTTCGGTATCTAACTAAATAATCACTCGGAAGGAGTTTAAGATTCATGCCGTTTAAATAAATGTAAGCAATTATATTGTGCCTATAGGACTTTTTAAACTTTGGTAATACATGTAAGACCTTAACTGATTTCAAATGTGATTACTGTTTATTCTTACATTATCTCATCAAGTCTTATATTAGTTTTTTTTTTAAATTTAATTTAATCAAAATTTACAACAATTACATTGATAATGAATAATAGTGATTGACCGAATAGTTCAAATATTCGTGTAAGAGGCCTTTATACAGCAATGAGAATGACAGGCACAACTTAAAATATCTTTATAGCGTTTGTTAGGAAAATTCATAACATCACCTCTAAATGAATAGCGTTTTGACATATCAATTATCACAAAGATACTCTTACGTATTCCAAGCCTCAGACTTCACAAGACTGTTAATTTTTTTATAGGAATCAGCATAAGAATGAATAGGCTACCACAAAATTTTATTGACTTGCCACTGCATAAATTTAAGTCAACTGTTAAAGCCGTTTAATGAAAAAGGGGTATTATAAGATAGAAGATTATTTTCAAGATAAAAATTTGTGCTACTATAATTTGCTCCTCTGCACATACTTATTTTACAATATTTAAAATGTGTTTAAATTCCTTTTGTTATTATGCCTGTTTAATAAAGGCTAACTGTTGAGTTTCTTGCGGCACTTCTTCTCAACCGGCCAGTGCTAGTAGGAAAAAAATATTGACGTGCAAAAGTATTTCATGTAAATCAAATTGCAGAATAAATGATTTCATTTCATTCATAGATGAAAGTGAATCGGCATTTTGTGTGGGCGGGCGCATCACACGTGCAGGGAAAGCGGTTGTAACATGCGTCCACGCACTTTAACAATGTTTTTGTTGCAACTAACATAAGGTCACAAAGGTTGATTGTATATGACGAAAATTTGACGACGACGAAGTTAGTACAATGATGTAAACAAACGCCTACGTAATGTGATATTTAAGTATAACCACATTTATAGACATTTATAATAATTAAAATTATTGTAATGGGCCATGTCCTAAAACTTATAATCTCGAAGGCTCATACTCCTCATGTCATGTATACAATCTCCACACAGGAAGACATGACAGCAGTAAGAAAAATAAATATCTTTATTATGGTTTCTAAAATTAAAATAGTAACTCTGTGAAAATTTTCTAATTTCACGACACTGAAACAATGAACGAAACGACTTAATTGAGTCTACCTAAAAACACTGTCACTGCAAGCGTGTGCCAGACCAGCTGTACAATCAAATGTGTGCTTTACGCGCCCACGACAAGAGTCATTGACGCGTGACACACGGCTATTGTACTAGATTTCTTCAATTTTCATTGTTACTAAACGGCACATCGTATATATCAGCTAATTGTTTACAATGTTTTAACACGTGTTGAATCTGAGTAGATAATGCTATTGGACGCTATCTATGCACCGAGAGCGGTGTGAAACAAAGCGCTATGATGATTTCCTACACTTACCACATTAACATTAAGCATATAGTATGATGGAGATGGTGCTATGAAAGTATAAAAGGCGAAAAAAAAATTTACGCCATTCTCTAACCGTATTACCGTTTGCAAATGGTTTCATAGTGAATTTTAACAGGTGATTAAAGTTTAGTGGTACCTACTAAATACACCAGTAACTTATACTGTAACTAGAATATTTAAAATAATATGGAATTAATCTACTTAATAAATATTATACGGATGATTAGTGGTGGTTATTCACCACCGGATGATTCGTATTATCATCACGCATATTCAATAGCCGGGCTATATAGCTTGAACGAACACCCTGTGATTTAAAATAACAGTTGTAGTTTTGCCAAAAACCCATTTTTTTACGAATAAAGTTGTATAATAAAGTATACAACTTCTATGAATTTATTATAGAGCGCATTATTCTTATCAATATCTGTAAAAATCCCTTTAGTGCAACACAAAATACAATATTTTATGTTAATCTTTGACTTTATTTATTTATTTATTTAACAATTTATTGTACACAAAATACAGAACAGGAGAACATTAAAAGACAAAAGTACAAAAGGTCCTTTCTAATAGAAATGTCTAACAACCCACCTGCTATAGGAGAAGTGCTGACAAAAAAAGCTGAGTCGCGTGTACAAAATAAATATATATCTAAATATAAATAAAATACATAATGATAATACATACTATTATGTAAATACACACATAGATACATAAACTACATAGACTACAAAAACATACAATAAATGAAACAGATGTGGGATGATGATAAATCGGAAACAGAAAAGATAAAAGAGAGAAAAATCATTAAATAAAATTTAATGATTTTATTTTAATGACACCACTATCTAAAACAATTAATAGGTAATTTTTGTACAAAATTACAACATTTCAACGAATATGCGTATTACTGACACACTGACACTAAATGCGCAATGATTTGGCAACAAATGATAAATTTGGCTTCATTTGCAACAGATATATTACAGTAAATGTATTAGGCCAAAAATAACAGAAACAACAATACATATATATACTTAGACACATGTTCTGCAACAACAATTTTGCGTTACAAGCCAGCCCACCATTTATAATACTCGTAACTAGCTGTTGGCCGCAACTTCGTCTGTGGTTACTGGTTTTTTAACTATCCCACGGGAACCCTATAGTTTTCCGGAATAAAAAGGATCTAAGATATTGACCAGGGATATAAGGTCCAGTTTCGTCCTAGTCCAGGTCCTATTTCGAAGATTTGCCCGTACAAACACACAGAGAAACAAAAAAATTTGTAAACTGTTTTTGGTGTTTTCCCTCTTTTTACAACCCCCTGACTTGATTTTAAGCCCTTTTTGTCTATATACAGACATTCGACCTCTACGGTTTTATTACATTTTGTTATATAACTAAAAATTTTTAAAGAATTTCAGAAAATAGTACTTTGACATTTTACTTTTTAACATTGTAATTTTCCTGGCTCCACTCATACTGCTCTTTTTAGATTTAATAAAGACTATTAGGCAAAATATATTTGATCGGAAAATGTTTTGGTGATTGATCCTCGGAAAACGTTTTTATTAGTGACTGTCCACATCCAACATCCAATGCTAAACTCATTGACTCACTGAACTGTGACCAGTCCATATTGTGGTAGTCCATGATCATGACGCTGCCGTTGACCTGTGTCTCGTACTCGAACAGCGACGTCAGGTGGATCAAGTAGAACATCCTGAACATCAGGTTCACATCAAATGTTGAAGACTCACTGACCTGTGACCAGCCCATGTTGCTTCTCGTACTCAAACAGCGACTTCAGGTGGATCAAGTAGAACATCCTGAACGTCAGTCTACATCTAATGTTGAAGACTCACTGACCTGTGACCAGCCCATGTTGTGGTAGTCCATGATCACACGCTGCCGTTGACCTGCGTCTCGTACTCAAACAGCGACGTCAGGTGGATCAAGTAGAACATCCTGAACGTCAGGTTCACATCTAATGTTGAAGACTCACTGACCTGTGACCAGCCCATGTTGTGGTAGTCCATGATCATGACGCTGCCGTTGACCTGTGTCTCGTGCTCCAGCAGTGACGCCACGTGGATCAAGTAGAACATCCTGAACATCTGGTCCACATTCAATTTCTTGGGGTCCCATGTACCTGAAATAAAAAAGTATACCGATTTCAGGGTTAAAAGTCAATCACGTATTTCGAATTATGCAACAGCAAGTTCCTGCTTAGTTTTAGATTAAATGTTCTAATAACTGTATAGACAAACTGCCTAAAAAAGCATAGGTAGCCCCACATAACTTACAAACTATCTAACCAAAGATGCCTAATTAAATTAAGATAAGAACACATATTTTTAGTAACTGTTTACAAGATTTTGCGGCTCGTATATGTTTTAATTACCTATTTTTCTTATATAATAAAGACATTAATTTAAAGAAAAAAAATCTAAGAGTCGGAAAGTTTTAAAATTTGTTTATTATTAGCTACTTTTGCTTTTTAATCCTCCTACTACAAATATTGAGACCAATTTCGTATGCACAAACTTAACTTAAAAATTTTGGTTTAGTGCTATGTGATCTTCTCAATTTATTTATAGTACCTACACAATTTAGTATAATCAAAAATTTGGTGAATTGGAACCATTGTGGTTCTGGATTTTTTTTTGTAAAATTTCCTTTTCTGGGAAAGCAAGGTGAACTACGCCCCTACCGCCTCGTCTTTCGTAATTATATGACGTCAAACCTAATACTTCAGATAATACAACTCAGGTACCTCCACAGTTAACGACAAGAATCCTCCTGTTCTTGTGATCCCGCTGCGTGAGCACATTCGCAACGGTGTGGTGCAGGAAGGCCTCCTCCTCATGCATCGGCATCAGTCCGGCCAGCAGGCTCGAGTAGTCATGTTTGAATTCAGCTACACGATTCATCTGTTGACAACACATCAGTTTATATTTAAACTAGAAATATTACGGAGCTTCTGTTCCGTTTCCGAAAAGTCGTAAGTTCCGACTGATTTTACAACTTCGATTCCGATTTTGTTTCTGATAAAATTGACTTTAGACTTTAGACTTGATTCCGGGGTATTCTAAATAATAAATAAGTGCTATTTTATATTAACATATTATATACACTTGGTCTGTATTATAAGATTTGTAGGTATTTGTATTCCCTTCATAGCCGCATCTCCACTTTCATGTTTGTTTTACGTTAGACGCGCTTTAGTTTTATAGAAACGTAAGTAGGTTAACAACACAACGGCTCTTTTACCCAGACTTTGGCTCTGACTCAGGCTCCGATTCTAGTTCCGATTCTGATTCGAATCTGATAAAACAAATTTAAAAACTTCGAAACCGACTCCGGTTCCGATTAACTCACTTCCGTAACATCCCTAATATAAACATCTATATTTCTAAGAGAACATATTTTTTTTAAATAATATTTATAACAATCTTTTGTGATGGTTTTTGGGATAAATGAAACATTAGTAGGCCGCTGGCCGACGTCTGCCGCTAGGTAGGGGCTGCTCTAAACGTTACGCAGGTTTTCTGCTAGGAAGAGGTCTACGTCCAACAGTGGGCGTCTTTAAGCTGAATAATAATGATAACGGAAATTTTAAATCAGATTCTTAGATGTACTTCTTATCAAATCATAAAATGGGCATATGACTAATCTAAGACTAAGTGATTATACATACATTTTAAGTAGCGAGAAATTATCTTGTAAAAATTATAATGATATAATAAGCAAGTTTTCTCCAGTAACTAGTAGCTTGGGTGGTTCGGTATCGTAGGGAAACAAGACATATAATTTCCTGACGGAAAGGGTTGGATAATTATTACCGGAACACAATTAGAAACCACCAATTTAATACAGGTTTAATGAGTCAACTACATATTTAGTAGACAAACCGACTATCATTTTGTAATCTTCGAGTATGTATATATATGTGTATATATATATATATATATATATATATATATATATATATATATATATACATTTCGAGTTTCGAGTTTATATATTTATATATATATTTCGAGGATCATGTAACGAGAAGAGTTATGAATATGAGAGTGGATGGTAATGCAGGGAGAGGAAGACCAAAGAAGAGATGGATAGATTGTGTGAATGAGGACATGGCTAGAATGGGAGTGAATGTTGATATGGCGTGTGATAGGGGAGAGTGGAGGAGAAAGACTCGTTGCGCCGACCCCAAATGAAATTGGGAAAAGGGCAGGATAATGATGATGATTTCGAGGATCTATCTATAATAGTGGTATCTAAAGTAATTATTAACACGCAAATACTGCATGTTTCAAATTATTCGTAAGATGGGCTTCAAGTACCTACTCAACAGATATGGCACTTACGGAAGACGAAATGATTGAAAATATTTACAATTTCCCCCACGCAATGGCAAAATTGTTATCATAATAACGACAGTTTACATTACTTGAGAAACCTACACAATGGACTCCATTGCAAGGCAGTTTCGATAATATGTCACATTACAGGCATTATTTTAATGAATATGTTTATAGCTTATGATTTAAAATTATTGTATGGAAAAGAAAATCTTTGCACTTTTGTCTTTATTTATTTACAATTGATAAAAGCATAATGCTAGGAATTTTAATCACAAATCTGTCAATAATGTTCTAAAACAATGTGTGTCCTGAAGAAGTTATAAAACAAAAAAATATTGAAACTTTAAAAATAACAAGCCCTAGGGCTAATGCACTCAACTGCAATTCTCTAATTAAATAATTGTCATTGCATAATTTATTACGCACTCAGAAAAATTAAGTATTGCAAAAACCAACCTCCATTAAAACAATAATTTCATTCCTTTGACGGTGCGTTATCTTCGTGACCTCTTCTAAACATATCTTTGTTTCATTATTGCGTTAGGTGTGTATATATAATCTTGCTACATGTGTCTTACTGCTCAGTAATAAGGGCTGTATTGAAAATTAGATCTAAAAGTCAGTACACTGCTTTTTAATTGAGTGCGTTGCACAAGCCGAGTGACGGGTTAATGTCGGATTGCGAATAAACAGTGTGCAGACACCTCAGCTTAGGTCCCTACTATGTGTTTAGTTCCCATAAACTATTATACCAATATACCCGAGTTTACAATTTCAACATTAATATACCGCTGAGATAATATCCCTAATTATGAAGAGAAAACATGATTGAACGGCGCTGAAGTTGTCCAGTAGAGCAAATACTAAGCGAATATTAATGTGATATTCAAGGGTAATCTTAAAGCGTAGGTTAATCAGGGGATAAATAAAAAGTTCAATGCACTTTTGCATGTCCAGAGTAGCACAAATATTATATACTAATGTGCTAAATACTCATGCAGTAAAGTAAACCAAAATATGTAGCCAACGTTTGTCTGCAACTATAACAAGACTATTGTTTACTAAAGTAATAATCATTTATCAGTCAAGTATCGAATTACAATAGTCCTTTTGTAAATAAATACTCTTTATAATTAAAATAAAATGTAAGTTATCAACAGAATTTCGATTATTCGATAGTTTTTGCCAAGGTGTCAAATAAACCTAAAAGTCGATAATATTAATAATAATAGACAAGCATTTTTACGTCTTCCCCTCTGCATACGACTAACTAAAGCCTATTAGTTATTATCAATACCTTAATGAATGGACAAACAAACAGATACATCGACAAACTGAGGGCGCCCCGAATCCGTGTCATATAGCCGCCGCAAAATACAATATAAACTGACATAAACAGTCGGGATTGTGCGGACAAAAACACCCTTCAAATGCCTCTGATCCATATTACAATTCACGTTAAATACTTGAACGCTTTTAAATCTGATAGTGATAATTAAGTAATTAGAAACATAATTTTATTTTTTGCAGTTGCAGACAAATGCACTTACTTATTAATTGGTGTAATTTTCGGATTATTAGACGCATAGTAAACGAGTGTTTGTGGGTGCTTTACTAAGATTTGTACGAAGAATATTTATTATAAGAATATTTTTAACATCGTTATTAATGTAACTCAGATAGTCGAGTCAGTCGAGTTCAAAAATATATATGCACATTTGACAGTAAATGACTCATATTGAAAGGGAATAAAGACTGTTACCTATCAAATGTGCATACATATTTTTGAACTCGACTGTACAAAGAGTACATGGTAAAATAGTTTCGTTAATCTTAAGTCTCATTAGCCAAAAACACGTGTTACGTATATAATTAATTACCCAATGCCCCCGGTAGTTGGGTAAAGAGCAGCAATGAACAAACAAACCACTAGCATAAATAATTCCTCGTTGCTGAACCTTGCAGAATAGTTTTCTCTTATGCTCAATGCGTTGAAGGTACACACACGTGCATTTATCAGAATTTATTAGATAACATAACAATCTGAATAAGCGCCAATAAGAAAAACATAATTGATTTAAAAGCGCTCTGGTTCAAGCAAGTCTTTAAATGATATTGTCATATATTATTGCAGATAAATCATAAATAACTAAACATTAATACGTCACGACACTTTGGACTTTACTCTTCGCTTTTTATTCGCCTTTTAGTATAGTATATATTATATTGTTAGGTACAGTTTACGTTCCATTTATCATAAAAGAACTCGATCAGTATGCCCTGGACCCTGAGTCATTTCCATTGGTACATCTTATTTATTTCTGCTGTAAAGCAGCACCATAATATAATAAAAGCAGAATTATTACACTACCACAGAGACCATAACATAGGGTGTCAACTTGCACCATGCACCGGGCACAATATTCACTTACAAGTTTTATTTAAACTCAGTCGTACAAGCGGTCGGATCGAACCCGCGTTCTCCGCAGCGAACGAGTAGTCCCAACTCGGCTACCACTGCCTTTATTATAAACTTTAATTATGCATTCCGTACTCCTAGTATCAAGAATAATATTTATCAGGTATGCGTTAATTCATTGCGGGTGATGTTACTATGCTTGCTATTAAGATTAGGTGAGCAACTGTTTTGTACGTGAGTATGTAAGATTATTATTCTATTCAAATATCCCTTCTTTGTTAATATTGCATAATTTTGATTGCCAAAATTATGTGCTTAACGGTGAGCAAAGGACATCAACGAGCTACCTCTAATTATTAACGTGTTACGTAACCTGCACAATGGATTTCTGAGATTCTGTTGTACAGACAACCAGCACATTGAATCTTTACATATAAACTGTAGAGGTCGAATGTCTGTACATAGAAAAAAAAGGTTAAAATCAAGTCAGAGAAATGTAAACAGAGGGAAAATACTAAAAAAATAATTTTATATTTTTTGTTTCACTGTCTGTTCGTCTGTTTGTTTCTTTGTACGGGCTAATCTACGAAATTTTGCATGGTTATACCTTATATCCCTGGTCAACAACTTAGATACTTTTTATTCCGGAAAATTAAGGTACTTAAAATACCAGTAACCGCGAACGAAGTCGCGGGTACATAAATTTCAAAACGAAGGCATTTTCTGGTAACGTTATTTCGTAATTTGTCAGAAATATAATTTTCAATGGAATATGGTATGGATTATGGATATGGTAATGGATTATGGTAGAATAAATTATAAATAAAAAAAATGTCATTGACACAGTGAGTCAATGACACGGAAGCTACTTTTATGTAGGTTTATTTTTTGTTAATTTCTGTCCAAACTTAGAGAACTCGTGATGTATATTTACATACAGAGATTAATTAATAATTAATATCTATAAATATGTATAATATGACATGTACCTCGTGGCGTATGTATATTTAATTATTATGACGTCGCCAATGAAAAGAAAAGATAGACAAAATTATACTATGAATTACTCGTTTACGCTGTTATAACGTGGCTAGAAAGCTCGAAGGAAGCTGAACTCCTTTATATCAGAATTTTATTGTAATGTGTTTACGGCGTCGCATACGCTGTGCATGGTTAGCAGTTGTGAACTGCTCACCATCAGGCCGCCAATGCGCTTGTTTTCTACCCCTATTTTATACAGAAACAGAAATTAAAACATACTACGTCAAAGTCACAAACTAGGAAATGACTAAAACCGGTCCAGAGTTCAAGTCCCAGTAAGTCGTGATTGTTTTGTTTGTAAATATTTCAATGTTTGCTCATAAACACTGACAATTTAAAATTATTATTGAAATTCTAGTATCATCCAGTACCTATACTTGTAATAATATTGCATCAACAATACACATGTTATTTCTATATCATCCACATCATTAAGATTAACCGGTTTTCATTATGTTGATCGTAATTTACATTTGTAAACAAAAGTGGATTAGGTATGCTTAGTCCCTCAAGCTTATAAAATTTTCTGCGTTTACGTATAATTTTATCGAGGAAAGGATTGTACGTCCGTACAGTTTAGCTCGACTTGGCTGGGGGCATACTCGACTTGGCACAGCTTTCCCCCCCCTTATTAACAATGTCGAAGTTAACTTTATATGTATGTAAGATTATTTTATTTTTACTTACGCAATTACTAGTGAAAATGTAGAGTGTAAAACTGACGTTAATTTATATAAAACCCATATTTTCTAAATATTGAATTTATCAAAAAACTCCTGTGAAAATGTGTACCTGACACTTTTACAACCTCTCTGGACTTTCTGAAGGTGTTGTCAAAATAATAACATTTTTTATACGACAGCTAACATTACTGCTGACTAGATTTCGACATATTTAAATGCATACATGCGAGGCTATAATAATTATAATAAGAATACTTACTAATAATATAATATCATAATACTATATTTTATTAATAGCGATAATAATTGCTCTGCAATTTATTTTGGTTTTGAATATAATGAGTCATTAATACAAAAGCTAAGAATGTTAAAAATAATTCTTGTCGTGTGAATACTTCAAGTCCGAGTCATAGCCCTCTACAATGTATTTATAACAAGACAATCATGAAATGAATCTAATAAAAAAATAAATTATAAAAAAGTTATTCAAACATATTGGACCCTGTACGGAACTTTTATATTTCTGATAAAAGTAATGCACATGGTCCAATCATCGTTCATGATAATAAAGGTGCGTAACACACTTGACGTATTGGTCATGAATCATTATAAATAAATACGAATCAACACAGAAGCTCATGGCAATTATGCTTTACCATCGCACTAGATGTTTTCTTTGAAATTGACTATGAGGTACACCTTTTTTGCTATTTGTGTGTAGTCGTAAATAGAGATGACATTCGCAATTTTTTTAATGGATCTTCTACCCTAGATTACCTTAGTCAAACCGTGGAAAATTGTTCTGATCATCAGTGATTTTTTAATTTAGCCTCATAAGATGAACCACTACGGGCCTATATCTACGAGCTTAAACACAGAAACACGACTCATCACTGTCATAGAGATAAAACGATATAACACTATTGACTGATAAAACAAGTTCAAATTGATAAGAAAGCGGATATAGTCCTTTTTATTATTATTTGGATGGCAAACAAATAGGGATAGAGATAAGTTGCTGTGTGGGCTCGATGGCAGTAGCCGAAAATCCACAGATAGAGGTCACAAAGTACACTCATGTGTACGTCGATGATTTATTAAAAAACGTCTTATCATTATAAAGTTTGTCTCATTGTCGTATTTTTTGATGGCCATACAAGGTGGCTAGTTTGAAATACAAATAGGAAGTTATATGATAATAATGGGAGCACCTAGATTATCCTTGTTCATAAATTCTAACCGCATAGTCGTTGCCAAATCGAACAATACGTCGGATTATAATAGACTGGTTAGCCACATGTTTTATTTGTGCAACGGATAGTAAGTAAGTGAACAATAATACCCGATAAATGCATATAGCAACAGAGACAATGCGATAACAAGCCGGTACTGTTGGGGTCGGTTTGTGATCCGTGGTCAGGTTGACCAGTAGGTTAAAATATGGACCAATGGCGAAAACGTGTAATGTCGAAATATAACAGCTTGTCCAATAGCTGAATTTTCAAAAATTATTATAGTTAAATAATTATAGACAATTTAACAACAACATGATGCTGGGATTACCTGTAGTAGCGGCGGCTGGCGGACACCTGATATATTTGCTTAGAACTTTCATCGCAGATTTATCAATTCGTCAAGCTGACGTCACTGATTTTAGCGTTTCCATTTACGCTATTGGTCTAGATTTTAACCATTGAGTTACCTATTCCTACGGATCAAAAACTCACCCGTGGAGTTATGTGCGACCACCATTACTCTATCGATTACCAAAATATAATCATCATTAACTATCTGGACGTAACCCGCTGATAATGCGTGACCTCTGACATCACTCAATGACACTCTCTGTATCAGCTCTTCCGCTACAACATTTTTAAGTTACGACCCCAAGTTTATAAGGGTTCATTGATCTTGCCTAAGTTAATACGAGGATAACACTCTTATTGTTATGATTTAAAAATGAATCAATAAAACGTAAAACCTAAAGACATTTTCATACCTACGTAATTAAAAATATACATATCAATGATTATGTTTACTTTCATTTAGTCAAGTCTGTTGCTTACTTTGCGACAAATTCACATCTTACGATTACAAGCCGATGACATTATAGACAAGGCAAAATAAATAATATTTGCTTACAAACATAAGATATTGTGGTATAAGTAGTTCCAGTAATAGATGAATACATTATTTATGGCATCAATCAAATTATTAGAACAATTTTATTCAGGAAGTATCCTTCATGCACCATTGACGGAAGTTGATATTTTTGTTGAGGACCATTTGATTATCAGATGCGCGCGTGTGTAATATTGCATTACAATGCTAAATGCATTTCAATACTTACTCAAGGTTTAAAACAATGTCATATATTTATTTTTGTGTATAAGTAGGTAATTATAAAAGTTAGTAAAATCATAATAATATAGAGAATAACGCATAGTCGATTATTGAAATAGAGCTCATAATGTTCGATATTTTTTTTTTTATAAGTGGGCAGTTTTTGTTAGAAGCTATCAATAGTTGGGCGCTATCGGCTTACGCCCAGACTATTTTAGCGTGATTTATGTAGAATTATTTGGTTTTTTTTTTATTGTTATTGATAATATTAGTCTTTTAAAATTGAAATCAAATTAATTAATTTATGTTTATTGTTATGTCCATTTATGTTAGTTAATAGGAATAGTTTACTGTTTATTTTTAAATGTTTATGTGTTGTTGAATTGTTTGAGGTTGTTAACTATTGTTTTTATAAAGTTTACGATTGATTTACTGCATTCGGTTTTTAGAATTATTTTAGATAAATCATGCGGATCTGTAGCATTGGCACTGCATATTGAATAATGAGAGTGGCGGGCCAAAGAAAATCGTGAGCAGGTAGAGTACAAGTGATGAAAAGTTTGTGGTGAGGTGTCGTCACATGGACATATTTCATCTGGAATTAAATGTTCGATGTTAATACAACTCAATTAATTTGTATCGTAAAGAAAAACTTTTACTATATGAATCACAAACGCTTTGTCACTCAATAATAATTCATATCTCCAACAGAAATAGAACTAAATTCCAATCTCTATGAAAACAGCTGCGCTCTGCTGCGCCGAAGAGAACAATAGCTTAGTGCGCTGTAAATTGTAACAAAAACAAAGAAACGTATACAAAGTTAGTCACAAAACCTTGATAATTAAACGCTAAGACAGAGGTCTAGGCCGATAACTGCATGTTGCCCAACATACAAGGGGAACTCTAATTTGATAAAACGAAATAAATTGCTACTACTCTGTCACGCGATGTAATAAGCAGTTGAATAATGATATATGATGCCTGATAAAATGTTTTTATATTTTTAAATCGGCGCAAATAGGTTATTAATTATTTCTTTTTATAAGAAGCAATTTGTTTGAAATAAAATGATTTTTGCAACATTTAACACGTGCTTAGATTTTAACCAAACCGTATTCAGTACTCTACAGCGGTCGTGGTCACGAATCATATTTATTTATTTTTTATTTCAAAATCAGTACTAATAAAAAGCATGCCAAGTTCTTATCAAACATTGATAAAAAATAATGTCACCTACGTTGAAGTAATACATTACTATAACAAGTTTTTAAAATCAACTAAGTAAGTACTTAAATTAGTACTGAAATAATTCAGCTACTCAGACTTGCATTTATTGGACTGAATAATAATTGCTAATGACTAATTTATTAATAAAAACATTACATCGCGCACTTAACAATGATCATATTGCAAGTCACATCCAATACATATTTTTCATCAATAGCATCATGTCTTGGACGGCAAAAGGAGTGAACTAAGTTTAGAATAATTTGCAGACAAAATTAAATAAAAAAGAATAATATACAATTTGTTTATTTTTTCTATCATATTTATTAGTTAACTTGAGTCGACATTAATGTTGGGTAAACTGTTGTGCATACTTTTAAAATAACATGTTAGTATTCATTACTTCAAAATCAATGGTTAAGATAACGACTTAACGACAGGACGACCAAATAAGATAACTAATAAATCAAACGCCGAACTGATAATAATGTTTGCGTTGCGTGTAATGTCGACAAAACACAAACATTTTAATGTCGAAGTGTCTTTAACCATAATTATATTTACCTCAATAATAACGCTTATAACGACAACACATATTTATTTATGAGATAAAGACGTAAACAGTTTATACATTCATAATAAATTCAGCGATTTAAACCTTTGTTACAATCACTGAAGAATAGTAGGTAAGTTAAATACCAGGAGGTCTGTCAAGGGTACACAATATTTCTTTTTCAATCTATTTATCAATTACATCGCAAATCATAAACTGTTTATGTATCTATTGTGTCGTCCTGTAATGGTAACTAACAATTTCTAATAAGCATAAGTAACATTGCAATTATATTAGAATTTTCAGTATTAATTTGGTAAATTATCACCATTTATGATGGTAATGGTAAATGGATGGATGGTGTACCTACTGTACAGTACAGTGCCCATAAATTCCGAAAACGAAGTACTAGCAACCTTATCTAATCACCAGAGCACAGTCATCTTTTTTTAACGATACTAGTCGTTACATTATTACGGGTGTGGTTGTATTACAATAAAACATAGACACTATTCAAGCATAGCAACTTTTCATTGATATATCTCATAAGCGATTGTAGGAATAGCACTAACAGCATGTTATCTCTAGCGATATCGCTGACAAAAGGTCAAAGTAACAGATGCAGTGGAGAATAATATTATAATTTATGAATGCATATCACATATTTAAGTAGGTACAGATCATACAAAGAATTATCACATTATTATATAAAACTGACTTCTTAATCACTTTGTTGGCATGAGGTAGGAAACTTTTCGAATTTTAAAGTCTATGAAAGTGGACTCGTCCTCAGCCTATATACGTCCCACTGCTGGGCTCAGGCCTTCCTCATGAGGAAACACATGAGGAGTATGGGCCGTAACACCACCACGCTGGCCCAATGCCGGTTGGTCAAGACTCGTGAGGCAAGTATATAAAACACAAAGGCAGATTTATAACGTTCTATACAAGGGCTGTACCTGGAGAGTGTGTACGTCAGAGTAATGCGAGTAGAGAAGCGGAATGTGAGCCAGAATTGTAGGGAGTATGAAGGCGTGAGTAAAGAACGGAGTTCTTGTTCATACTCCTTACGATTCTGTAATCGAAAGGTGTAATCTCTGCCAACCGCATCGTAAAAAGGGACGTATTTATTGAGCATAACATTATAACACATACGTAATATGAAATATCCAATGATTTATTAATTTCTTAAGATATTTGGAAAGCTACATACCAGTGCTAACGCGCTCTCAGGGTACCACTTGCAAGGCCTCAGGAATATTGTAAGGATGTCTTCATCGTCCCCGAAATACAAATTGGGATTTTCTCTAAGCAGTTCTCTAAGGCGCTCCAGAGCTTCCCGACATCTCTCCGGAGTCTCTCTCAGCTCTCTCTCAGCCACCTCTCTGGACTCGGACAGCAGCTCCGCGCTGCGCTCCAGCCGAATATCAGTTCTGGTAGACATTGTGACGCGATCTATGGAAAATATTAATAAATATTTGTGAATTATGTTAAGATTTTAAATTTATTGCTCTCTCGCCTATGGCACCTAACTATTCTTTGTCAAAATTATTTGACATACTGTAATTTTATATATTTAATGTTAATTTTCAATTACTCATAATTTTGATAGGATATCAATTAAGTTTTGCAAAATAATGTCCACCTTGGACATCACACGGACCAACAAATTTAATCATGGCATCAGTCATTCTACTTTAAGGTAATTTGATTGTGAATTCAAGATATTTTTTTATATTGAGACTAGGAAACCTATGTATAGTGCGACCAGGAAAATAAAAAACCTGCCTAAATAGGGAATATTTTTTTAAGGGCAATAGAAATCCAATCCGTCAATTTCAATTTGAATAAAATCTGTCACGCATTTTGTCTTTTAATCTTATGTAAAATACGTTCAATTCATTAAATTTTCATGTTTTTGTGCATTAGAATGCTCATGACATTAATTTTACTTATTGGTAATAGTAATATGGAAAAAACCGATAGTGGATTATTTAAGAATTCTTATGTTTCAATATCAAATTTAAAATTTCTGGCGCCCTCAGCAGGTTTTTTTATTTTCCCAGTCAGGCAAATAAATATACATAATGAGTTAGAGATATATATCATATACCATATGAGATCTGTAATTTCTGCCTACCCCATCGGGAAAAGGGCGTGATTGTATGTTAACCACAAAGAAAACAGGAAAATCAAACTTTAATGCAACTTGTTATTTTGTAAGTATTTAACAGAATAAAAAATTTGAATTTCGACCTGTAAAGTATACGAGAGGCATAGGTACGACCAATGATGGTATTACATAAACTTATTACTACACCAAAAACTTTTTTTAAATAACTGGTAATTATAGTTTAAGCAACGTTCTAACTGCACAATTATAAAACAGGTACACGATATTTTTCATAACAAATCTAATTAGTAACAATATTACAAAAGTGCTACTGCAACTGTAGGGCCATATTTGTATCAATTTAGCAGCAAAGTTAGATAGATAGATAACATTCTTTATTGCAACTAATAAAAACACAGATATATAGTAAAGAAAAAAATACAATGCAACACAGGCGGCCTTATAGCTAATAGCAATATCTTCCAGGCAACCTTTGGACAGGACTTTTATGAATATGTACAAGGACAAAGTAGGTCATATATGATAAATACTATAAAAAGAATAAATACGTACATTGATTTAAGAATATTATTTTATATAATTGTATTAATTTAGTTATAAGAATTGATGTACAGCGTCTACTTAACCTCTTTGTTACAACATGGTGCAATAAAGAACTTTGACTTTGAGATAGAATTAAAGAAATGCTCATCATTTAACAATCGAAGTATTTATGTACCTTCGTTATATGGCTAGAGTTTATCGGGAAGGATGAATAGATGCCATATCTTAATTATTTACCTACACAATATGCCAGAGATAATGGGAGCACTTCTCATCTCTGTTGATTCCAGTTGGTTCGTTTCCACAATAAAGAAAATCTGTAGGAGACCCGTTGCTCATTATTGTAAGAATTGATATTGACCCAATCATGAATTTAAACACGGCAGATAATTAAATTGTGAGTTCCTACGTAAAGGTAACTACGATATACATACACACGTCTTTTTCCCACAGGAGTAGACAATAATTACTTACTTCTTTTCGCTTGCTACGATCCTTACAGTATATCTTATTACGATAGCATTATAATAGGTATGCAATTATGATTAAAATAATCTTGCTAACATTAAGGTCCACTTGCAGGAAATTTCAATCTTTATAGATTTAGGGGCGTCTTGCAAGAAATTTTAAAACTCGTTTTTGTCTTTTTGGACATTTTTAAGCCATAGTAGTAAATGTCACAAAATTACTAAATCAAGTTTCAATCTAGCTTTAATTTTCCTGAATGTGGACCGTGACTTATTGTAAATTTTACAATATTATAATACCAATATTATATACAAAAATTGCAATAAATCTGATTACAGTTTACACCTTTGTCGTCTGTTTTTCAATTAAAACCTTAATATAGGTAAAATGTGGATGTTAAATGTGATAACACTTAACCATACACCGTAGTGGATACATTCTATGATATGTTTCCATGTAGAAAAAATCACACGATTGTGATATAATTCAAATAATCACACTCACGCGTATTAACTAGCTCAGAAAAACGGCTTACTCGTGGGTGTCATACTCGTACTACCTATCAGGAATATCTGTTCCTTTCTTCCTGCTTTTATCACTTTCAAGGTTGAGTCGACGCTACAAGTCTTCCACTTCTATTCGCTTATCACTCTACAGTTTCAGCATGAAGTATCCTTCTTATTCGTTAGTCCAGTCATTCGATCTATCGCTTCTTTGATTATTTTTATGGCGGAGTTATCAACTATCATCGGTCTCTACAGTCAACCATCCAAATAGTTGACTAGTTTTGAGTTTGGCAATTTTTGAAGTAATACTGCGATGATTCTGTTGTGTTGCAAATGCTAATTTTGTACTTGTATGGACCTTTAAGGTTATCCTTATTAAACCTCTCTTTACAGTTCCATTCACGTACAAAATTAACAGTCTTCCAGTAATGTCGCATAGGTACATTCGTCCTAACATGTCACACCAACATTACACACATTACACATCTGCTCACCAGGATTCAATCTTAGGGCCTCTTAAATTAGCTGTCACGGTTCAAACCACTCAACCAAACGATCAGTCCATAAAGGAAGTAATGCATTATACTAGTGCATAGTGCAATTGTTATTAATTTCAGGATCATGTGCAAATGTGTCTGGCATCACACTATATTTTGATTGGTTTCTTCATCACCGAATCATATCGAGTTTCCTAGTAAATCATCTCGGGACACTGACACTGACCGCAACGCAAGGCCTATATGTCTTGCCTAGGTACCTACAAATAGTTTCAAGGGATATTATGTGGTTAGAGTAGCTATTACCTAAGCTATATAACATTGTGAACTATTAACTGATTGCACTTCTTATATAACAAGATTAGCAGAGTGAACGACTCTATTATTAGTCATTTATTGTTAAGTTGTTGACGACTTCCGTGGTCGAGTGGTCTGTACGCCGGTCTCAAGGCGCCGCCATCTCGAGAGGTCCTGGGTTCGATCCCCAGTGGAGGCAAGTGTTTGGGTGATGAATTTTCGGACATTTGCTCTCCAGCCTTGGATGTTCATTATATATGTATAATATTATATATATTCTGAATAATTATGTGTACTAATCTATTAAATATATTTGTCCGTCATCTTGTATCCGTAACACAAGCAGCATTTAGTTGCTTAAAATGGGACTAGTTGATATGTCTGAGGATATTTATTTATTCATTTATCAATATTATTTTTGATGTACTTAGTGGACTTCGGAGCACTTCTAACATATTTCGGAATTAATTATATAATTTATTTTCTGAACTACAAAGATAATTTTAATTGCATTTCTGAGTCGGTATAATTGACGAAGGCATCGATTGGAGGTACCTACCTAATAGATAAAGATAAAAAGGTAACTGCTGGATAAACGAAAGCTCCCCCTAAACAAAGTCAGGTATGAAGAAACAGACCAATGCACCACGGTATAAAGGTGTGATAAGAGCTGTGCTTACATAATAAACTGCACTATTCAAAAGTACTATTAGTTTGTTTGTTGTTTTGTCTATTTATATTCAGTTCAACCAACTCGACACGAGTCGACGAAGTGATGTTATTGCACTGCATAATATGCCAAATTGCATCTTCAGAAAGCTTGCCTTATAATTTCACTATCTACGAGACATTGCATTAAAATGGACAAGCGCATACGGAGATATGTACACACGGTTAATAGATACATGCATACATACATATAATCATGACTTTTATCCTCTAAGGGTTAGTCAGACTCTAGACAAAAGCACCGCAAAAGCAGTCTATTCCCATAGTCCGAGCTTCACCAAGCAGTGACTGCACTCAGCGTGACAGGTGGTAAGCCCGTCGCCGCTATAAGCTATTGGATGGTTATCAGCTCTAAGCTATTGGAAGTCAATTAGTCGTCTTTTACGACACCCAAGGGAAGAAATGGGTTGGTTGTATTCTTTTACTGAGCCGCTACCACGACTCTCACGGTTAATAGATCGTAGTTGCCTATATATTAATTTGATTATAGGTACAATCACAGATAAATGTACATCTATGGGTACAATAAAGAACATCTTTTCTCTTACCCGTACTATTTTTCTGATACCTAATTGTTTTTACAAAACCTTTCGTTACAATAAGCTCTCAAAAAATACACAAGTCGTAAGTTAGATTTGCTTTATAGCTAAGGACGTGGTATATAAATTTTAATTTTAGACCTATCTATGCCTCAAATTCTCTGAAAATTTGATTTATTATTTTATAATTTTGAGACCAAACTATATTGTTACGAGCACGAAAGTAAGTACTCGTAACAATTTACAAGTTTGATCTTAAAAATATTATATGAAATATATATGATATTGTATAATAAAATAAAAAAACTTCAAATATCAAAAAAAGTTACTAGTTACTAAAAAGAATATAATCAAAAATGTTTGAAGTTATACAAGTGTCGAAGTAATAAAAACAGTAATATATGTTTTACTTTTACGCGCAATTTTAATTTACTTAATTGTAAATAAAAAAGAGTTTAAAAATAATACCAAAAAGTTACAAGGTACAAAAAAAAACAAAGAAAAATGTCTCAAGATAAATAAGTGTCGAAGTAATTTATACAGTGATAAAATGATATAGTATGTTGACGCGCAAATTAACGAACATAAAAAAGATGCGATACATTACACGAACCGAACAAAACAAAACAAAGAAATACCAAATCTTTGTGGCGTATCTTACCGCTCCAAAATTATCAATCTTGCACGAAAATCTCAATTTAAAATTAATAACACATACACAATGTTTGTACCGTTAACGAAAACACCGCACAAAGAGAATCCCCGGTATTTACGCACAATAAAAAACTAATGAGCTAACCTCACTCGCGCAGTGAAAACTTCGTGAAAATGATAAAGGACGGGAAATCGTGCGCGGGCGCCGGGTGCGGAGTGACTGCAGGCGGACGAGTGCGCGTGCGCGCTCAGCTACAGTTGTTTTATACACTCCATAACATGATTGCTTTGTTCGGTCCTAGCTAAGGGTTGGAAGAGTTCACGAACAAAGTGTTACGCACAATCGTGAAACATTATATAGGTCATTTGTTACATTACAATTTGTTACATTTGTTTTTAAGATTTTTTAAATTTATGTTACTTTGCATACCTCGATCAATGTGGTTAATTTGATAGCATCCGTTTATATTTGAAATAACGCACTGAGATAATTTTGACAACTTTGGGCGCTATGATCACTTTGGCGCTGATTCCAGATGACATTCCAGAGTCATTGGTTCAATCCTAGAAGCCTCGCTGCATCATTGAAATTTAATAAAACATGCGTATGTACTTACAGGCACATTAAATATGAGTTATTATCACCACTCATACTCTGCAAGTATATCCCCAAAAAGCGGGATGAAAGTAGATCTTGTCGTCCCTCAGGAAAATCAATTACAATTGATAATTATCACATAAAAAAGTACCTACCGATTCCATTTTTTATTTTATCCAATTGCTTTTGTTATTTTTCATAGTTTTTTGTATTTTATGTTTCATAAATTTAAGTAATAGTATGTTAAATCATAAGGGCTACTTGCAGGAAATTTCAAACTTAGTTTATAACACGATTTTGTCAGTTTTTGACAATTTCACTATGGCTGAAATGTCACAAAGTCACAAATCTAGTTTTAAACCTCGATTTTAATTTCCTGCAAGAGGCCTAAAATGTACTACACATTATACCAACGTCTTAACACGCTGAAAAGTTAAAATCATAATTGTAATGTACTCATAACAAACTATTAGACTATTAACCAAGATTGTGCAATTTTATGATTAAACTGACAACCTACAAAAGGCTACTGTTAGAGCAATGTTTTATATTTATGTAGGTAAGTAGTATAGTTATTATAAATAAGCCTACATAGAAGCAACGAGAGCCGAGTTGGAAAAAAAGCACTAATCAGGATCTCCCCCAGTAAGCTACCATTGAGTTTGATTAAATTACCTAGGTATACGAAGTTTATTATAGAATATCTCTTGCACACTGTACCCGGGAGCATAGCAACAGGTTAGCCACCTGTTATACTTACATGGCGACTTCAAATATTTATTGCGAAATGAGTGTTAATACCAGGTTGAGGATATGGCTTGCCTGATGATATATGAAAGTAGGTACCTAAGTATGTGTAGGTAGTTTGATGAGACAGAATGAGTCATCATCAGGTCGGTCATTGGTGCATCAAACAAGAAATCTCGAGTATAAGCGAACCCGTCGGCCAGGCCCCCGAATCTGCTAATAAACAACTACAGCAATAGCTATAATGGCAAGTTTTTCAATGGTACAATCATTGACATTTCATTCTTTGACATTTCATAGTCAAAACTAGAAACAAACTTGATTTGCACATTACGAAATAATAAACATTGTGGGTACCATTACGCTACTATTACTAATATATTGCTATAGTTTTAAATTAGTAAACTCGGGACCCTGTTTTAATAAACAATAGCCCTTAAAAGTCTAGAGCTGACGAGATCCTTGCCGATGGCAAATGTCCAAAGTTTGCATTTGCATAATAAGAATTGTTATTAACCTACCACAAGAGTTAGTCACTTAACTCTTTTGTGTTTAAGTTTAAAGTGAACAAAGGGCATCTCGATCAGAAAACTGATACAAAATACAATACCTACTCTTAACATAATATGCTTAACTAATGCTTGCTATCGTTGTATGTACAAACAGCAACACTCTTAACTGCCCGTTCGAGACGCAACAGTTTAAAAGATAGAAAGAAATGACATTATTTTTCTCATGACAAAAACTAAAGTTTTCATGACATAATATCTATGTGTTGGATGCGTGTCGTTATGCGAAGCATAATATTAATTCTATGTATGGTAACGTTACGCAAACATCTACAATAAAAATGACATTTATGAAGACTTCAGACATCTTTTCCTCAGATCTATTCTCACATTCTATAAAAAAAGTCGGTGGTCACGTGACAGGGGCAGTTAAGAGTGTTGCTATTTGTACATAATAAAAATGTACATTGTTTTCTTATACATACACGTATATTTAATATCGTTGTATGTCGCCATTTTATTGTACATTCATGATACATTAAAAAATACTTTTTAAAGCTACTTTATTTTATTTAACATTATCAAACTTTTAGAGGCGCATTACATGCGCTACGAATGAACCTGCTAAAATTGCAAAAATGTATGGACCGTGTACACTCGGCAACAATATTGTATGTATTACAACCACCGGGACTCGACCCCGGAACTTAGGATAAATATGGCGACACTTTGAAACCGATGTTGTATTAACAATTGTATTTCGTGAGAGGGCCCGGAAGGTAGGTAATCTTGCAATGAAACCAATCTTTTGTATATTATGTATTTATTCAGTTGGTTCATCTCCCGTGGCGGAGGTGCTGGGTCCTGGTTCCGCGTCGTCCACGTCGGCATCATCAGAGTTCGACCCTGATTCATCGTCACTACTGCCCCCCTGCTGCAAAAAACAATATAAAATCCAATTAAATAGGCATCAATGAACATCATTATAGCAGGGTTCATAATATAATAATTCATAGCATGGACATCTGAAAATCATAGATATTGTAAACGCGTTTCCACCTGTAGGATAGTATGGTATTTTTTTTATCCTACTATTAATTATTTACAGCCATCAGCTCCACAAGTTTCCGCAAAATTAAGAACAAAATTTCCTCTGTTATTTTGCCATTTTAAGTGTTCGCGAAACGTCATAGTTTATAAGATAAAGATTTATCCCTTTCGTCGTTTTATTACCCTTTGTTATAGTTTATCGTCATAGTTTTTTTATAATAGTTTATAGTTTTGTAAATAATACAAGAATGTATAAAATGTAAATACATTACAAATAAATAATATCAATATAGTCGTAGTATGAGGCTGGGAGAGAGGGGCTATGCGCAGGCCGCGAGTTGCAATACGCCGCGGGGCAATATAGGCTTACAAAATATCGCAACATTATGATTGATTCATTGATCGAGATTCATCGAGACCGATACAGTTATTACTCGTCACTTGCAACCGCGGCTGCACATAGCCCCATAGCTCCTTCATAGAAGCAACCCTCCTGAGCTTCATCTACTCACCTGCATTTCATCTTTATTTCAAGAACCCATCGAAAAGTGTGAAGAAACAGGGATAGTGCTCAGTCATTCGCTATCGACGGAGACCGCACACATAGCAAACAGATACAGTCCACTACTCCACCGACTGAGCGCTATCCCCCACATTAAGGTTGAAAATTCTGAAATTCTAACTGACTTATGTAAAGTTATAAGATATTTTGGCTCTACGTTTAGAAGAACTATTTTTTTTTAATATTATAGTTCAATTATCTCTGTTCATCTGTCTGTTCAGCTGCGTACCTAAGCATCTCATATAAAATTGTTCCTTTAGTTCAATTCGACGCTTTGATCTTGCCCAAAATTTGTCCTTAATACTAAAATTTTAAATTAAAAGTTCAAGTTAAAGCTTACCTCAAATTTCAAGTCTGTATTACTACTGGAGAAGATAGCCTCCTTCATGTATTTGAAGATATAATCACGACAGATTTGGTCTGTCTTGGGGAGCAGCCAGCCATGGGTCTGGTGGCAGAGATACCCCGAAGGGGGCTCCTTCGCGAGGATCTCTTCTACCTCTGGCAAATGCACGTCACAGTACTGTTAACAAATATTATATAACATTAGTTAATTACAATTCGTTTATATTTAAACATCATTATTTCAGTCCACATTACTACCACTGCAGGACATAAAAAACATAAATATACATACATAATTGTATATCTGAAAAGATAGGGTAAACCTTGTGCTATGTACCATTTATACTTAGTGATGCAGGAATTGAAGTATTGAACCCACTATAATTTAGAGGAACAACAGAGTGTTGTATTGTATAACTTCAAGGTCCTATATCGCAAGAGTGCTATCACACTTCTATTGTGTTACGTTACGGAGACGGTAATTCACCAGCTTCATCCTAAGTACATTCAGTGTATTTTCATAGTATAAAAAGATCCTATTAGACCTGATAAAAAAGCTGCCGTTGAGTTGGAGCAACTCCTGGTCTGAAGATCACTGCTCCCTCATCAACTTCTTCAGAGGTAGCCATCTCGTCAAATGTGGACTTGTCACACCGTCGTGAACGACTTTTTTTAGATTGCCTTAGCTCATCCCTTTTCGTAACCATTGAGTTCATCCCACCTGGAAATAGGAATATGTTAAATATAAAGAACTCATTTTAATAGTAGAGAAGATATGACTATTCTTCAAGAAAAGTAAAAGTTTTTTATTTAATCAAAAATAAATATTGGGTCCTTACCAATGAAATTGGTGTTTTTTTTTCTCTTAGTATTTTGTCTGTAACTATTAAGATTCAGAGTATTCCTAAAAAATAATTACCTCGTCTAAAAATAGACCATTTATTTTGAGCTCTTTTTTATTTGTTTTGATAATTTGTTGTAAGTTTAATTGTGTTAAAATTAGACACGGACACAACTCTTTTTAAGTGCCTCCCGAATACATCATTTTATTTGCATTCACTTAAATACGATAAATAGTTTTTATGAAGTGTGATATTACACATATTTCTACAGCTTGTCTAATGATAGATGCCAAATATTATTATCTTTGGATTTGTCGTTGTGAAGAAAACTGAAAAAACTTTAGTATGGAAAATGCAGAATTCCCCAAAATCTCCATACAAAACACCAATTTATTAGGTAAGGACCTAATATTAAAGACCTCTTACAAGTAGGTGTAGGTACTACTTTTTGTAGCTACCTTGTCGGCGACTTTTGTGAGTGACTCAACGCACACATGCGACTTTTTGTCTTGGTGGGAGTTGAAGTACTGAATTCTACGTTCTATATTCTACCACAAAATTATCGCCCAGTAATTTTGGATCGCGGGTGAAGGCTGGTCAGTCAAAAGATTCCATTTTAAAGAAAATATGACATAACTACATCACAAGGTCTTACCAGAGTGCCTCACACGGACATCTAATGCCTGGTACATACGAGCCTCTGGAATCTTTCTAGGATCATACCCAAACCTTATCCACATTTTCTTCCAAGGACCATCATGCATATAAACAGCTAGACATGGCAGGAGTATTTTAAGTGATGTAGTTTTAAATTTTGTATGATACTTTATTAATTTTGAAGACCAAATTGGTCTTTCATCAAACATCTAAAATGAAATACATACAGATTATATTAAAAGTATTCACCAAAAAGATTACACTCATGAAAAAGTAACTACACCGTTCTGACAGCGTCCATCTCTTTTTCCAGCTCAGGATATGCTTTAATTCTTTGTTTACACCTCTTAAGCACATGATCTTGTGGCTCTGATGGTAACTCATTTGTCAATCCAAATAAGTAATGTGTATATGGCAGAGATCTTGATTTCCGGTGTATGTGTAAATCCTTTTCTTTTTCTGGTTCTTCCACTTTTTCTGTAGTTTTTTTTTCTGAATATGCATAGTTATAAGGTTTGTCAGCTCTTGTAAAATTAGATGGCACAACATATGTCGGACAAGGTCCCCTATAAAAATGTGTTTGTGAAATAATTTTAAAATAAATGTTTCTTTTATTTTGATATTTGATTATATCAATTTTTTTTTTTAGCTTTAATATAATAATAGAATTAATCCTACAGTCACTCAGTGCTAAAAAGTAATTATTATTATGATATGTATTGAACTCACTCCATAAAATTAATGCTGGTTAGTTCTTGTGGCAGAATCTGTTCAGCAAAGCATTGGTTAGCACCTGTAGCATCAGCATGTATTGGCAAGTACTGAAAGTCACCCATTGCTGAAAATTTAAACAATCAGTAGATTTTGCAGATATTTTGTTGTTTTTTACTTTATCCCTGGTACTACATACTTTATATGCAAAAAAAAAATCTTTGATACACTTCCTCTGTTACCATTGCTATGTAGTTTTCAGCATAATTAATATCCTAATTAATACATACATACTAATTATAAAGAAATGATTTTAAATAAATAATAATCACTGCCTCTACTTATGTGAGAATACTTTAAGCTTTGGAAATGTATCATTACAAAAGTGTGTGTATTTGATAACCCCTTTTTTGGATGGGAACAAAATCCTGTTTACGGGTGGCATATATGAGACTCACTCCTGGATGTACCTATTCTTTGCTTTTCTGAGGCAGCAACCCAGGGGCTCTGCGCTGCTCCCAGAATAATATATTTGACAAACCTAGGGTTTTACTAACCCTTATGGAGAAACAGGCTTGGTGTTGTGTCTATTATACTTACATTCAAATACAAACATTTTGTTAACACAGCCAACTACTGTTGTAGAGATTACTTCTTTCTTTACAATATTGTCAATCTTCGTTTTCTTTACTTTAACTTTAATCAAGACACCAGCGGTTTTTCTGATGTCTCCATAGATTTTTTTGACAAATGGATTTTCTGGCTGATAACTTAGACCGAGTTTCTTATTTGTATGTGAATATACCTAAAAATTAATACGAATTACATAAATACTAACTACGACTGATTGAGACATTCACAAATATTAAGGTGAAAACATTAAAAGTTGTGCATTACCTCAGAAATACCTGAAATTCCACCTAAACACTGTAAAGCCTTTACCTCATTTTTTACAATACCAGGAAATAATACACCAATTAGTTCAGGCTTATCTTCTTCTTTGAAATCAGACATGGTTAAAACTAATCAAAGCACCACAAAAATAGAATAATATTTCAAATTTTAATGCATTTTTAGGTTATACAAAAAAACCTGAAAACAGCCTGTTATGTTATTGACATCGATTTTTCTTTTAATATTCTCCCTATAAAAGGGAAGGCAAGGGGAACTACAGCACATACAGCCGTCTTCGGTATTTTAATGTCTCCAATATTTGCATTGAAATGCAAGTGTGATGCATTTCAATGCATCTTGTGAGAGTTTGGCGTCAAACGATCGATGGCAGACACTGTGATGTTACATCGATGAGGTGGATTACCACGATAAAAACCTCATAGTTTTTCACACCACTTGACGCTTATTTCAATTCCTCCACATTGCTTATCATTATTAACCTGAGTTATTAACACTTATTACATAAACTCTCAACACATAAACTCCACTGATTTTACGCAACAAGATCCACTCCGAAACAATATTAGTTATTGAAATAAAAATCACGTCCACCTCCACCATAGTCAAATGCCGCCAAAAACTCCTATTTTATTTTTTATGGTAAATAATTAGATAACATTGGACAAGCTTAAAGTTAAGAACTAAATCATAATCTTATTCAATATTCAATTACATCGCTAAAATTAATAATTAACAACAATTAATAGTCTTTTTATCTATCTCTCCTAGGGATGGTACGTATTTACGCGACCAGGTTTTAAAACCTGGTATTCACCTCCAAGTACGCGCACCAGGTACGAGTCTGAAATACTTGCAAGTCTTGAAAGTATTTTACTTGATCGCGGCCTCCGGGCTCGCGGGTCAACGCACCTCGCCATGAACGAGGTGCCGTTATTAAAAAATAGGCCTTAGTATAATAGAAATAATAATTAGGCCTTATTTCCAGCAATTAGAGTTTGTTATTCTCGGACAACAAGTTGCATTGATTTTTGCATGTTATTGGCTAACCCCGTGGCCGAAAGGATTTTGCGCCGCGGTCACATTTAGTAATTTCGGGTTCAAATCTTGGTTCAGCTGAAACTTTGTATGATGAATACAGACATTTTATCTTGTTTTTGTTTATCCTATAATTATTATGATTTATTTGTCATCTTGTACCAATTAAAAACACAAATTATGAAATTATATTATAGTAAAGGTACATGCAATATGAAGTTAATAATTAGAATTCAATAAACAAGAAGTAAATTTTTAATTAACTATTGATATTACATATTGCCAATTATATGTTTTTTAAATTCATTTTAATATTAGAAAATTATGTATTATTCATAATAAACTGAAAACATATTGTTCGAGAAAAAATGCATAATCAAAAAACATTCGTCTACACTTGGGATCGAACCCTGAATCTCTGAAGATTAGGGAGACGTCGTCGTAGTCGAAGACGCACTCACGCACCCTGCGAGCCAAGTCTTTTATTGAAGTATTTTATACTTGTGTGCAATGCACGCCATAATACTTGCTGGTATTTTTCGGACGCACACGGCGCGGCCGCGTCGCGCCCCGTTCGCCCTGTGAGTCCAAAAACCAGGTATTTTGTACTTGTTAAAGGAGCTTCACGCCATTATACTCCTAATGGTGAAAGCAACACGAACGAATTATCTATGAAAGTATTTTTATTCTGGTATTTCATTAGAAATTCGTTCTCACGCTAATATAGTTAGGGTCTATTATATTATTGGCAAAAATATCTTGAATGGCTTGCGACTTTCAGATTAACATACAAAGTTTTCTACGATTTCGAACAGTGTTTAATAATTGTATTTGCTTATTTTATTGTATTGTAGACTATGATTTGATTTTTATTACGTAATTGTATTGTTGATGTAGACTTGTGTAGCACTAACTAGTAGATTTACTTTTGTTTTTGTCTAAAATACTTTTAATTAATTATATCAAATTCTAAAAACAGTTCAAATTAAGATTTTTTTATTGTATTAATTACAAGTAAGTAGGTGACTTCATCTTCAAGAATATCTTAGTATGTACTTACTAAAGAGAACTTGTACCTATACGCCGGGAGGTTTTTAGGGCGTCACCGTCCCCTCTAAAGGTTCGATTCCCGGTGGGGCCAAAAACTTTGTGTGATTAAGACATTAATTTTTTTTTCTTTTTGTGTGTACTTTAACTGTTTTGTGCACATATGTGAATGTTGTGTTATTTTTGCATTAATTAATAAATTAAAGAATGAACTAACTTAACTTTTAGACAGTGGTAGGTAGGTATGTACAAACATAGGCTTTGTGCGTTCGTTTGTCCCGTGTTTGTCCCACTCCGCCCGTTGCGTCATAATTACCAATATACATATTTCGTATGTACTTTTACTCATCTAATATGTACCTCTTAGATTTAGGTTTTTTTTTCGCTAAAACCTACCTATTCTTTTATATACAATTAGGCTAATAAAGACAATATAGAAGAATTACAAAACAATGTCAAAAAATCTTCTCGAATCGAAACCGTAACAAGTTTTTAATGTAATCCTTAAAGTCTAGAAACCAAGGTTTATATTATTTTACTATTAATAATATGTCTCCGCTCGATCGTTTCGTGAAATTGCACTGTCCTTGACCCCTGATTACTAAAATCAAGATTAGGTATACTTAAAAAAAGGCGTGAAATGTGTTCAAGCACATTTCACGCCTTTTTTTAAGTATACCTAATTCTCATCGGTTAGTTTTTCTTTCCCTAGAAGTAACGGGTTCGATTCCTGGTGTGGCAAAAGTTTTTGTGTTATGAATTCAGGCATTTTTTCTTCTTTTTGTATGTACTATAATTATTATGCATGTTTTTTTATTCAGAACACAAAATATTGATAATTATAGATTTTTTTTCATTTGAGTTTCAAATTATCTATACATCAATATAATTATTACAAAGCATTCAACAAAAAGTAAAATTTTAATTACCTCAAAAAGTAAAATTTTAATTATTTTATCGATACCGATCAAATTTTTGCAAAACCCCAAAACATCGGACGTATTCATATTCTAAAATATATTTTAAATAGAAAACATAATAAAAAAATTATTTGAAAAAAGACTGGAGAAAATGCTTATATTATTACATTTGTTCTCCCGGAATCGATCCCGGAATCTCGAAAGCGCGAGTAGCGCGCGACTGCGAGTCGGGCGCCGAAAAACCAGGTATTTATACTTGTTGCAGGAGCTTCACGCCATAATAGTCATAATTGTGAAGGCTATATGGACTAATAATCTATGAAAGTATTTTTTTATTCTGGTATTTCATTAGGAATTCGGTCTTACCCCGATATGATTAGAGTCCATTATTTTATTGGCAAAAAAAAAACTTTAATGGCTTGCTGGTATTTTACGTACGCACGGCGCCACGCGCCCCGTTCGCCCTGCAAGACGAAAAACCAGGTATTTACTTGTTGCAGGAGCTTCACGCCATAATAGTCATAATTGTGAAGGCTATATGGACTAATTATCTATGAAAGTATTTGTTATTCTGGTATTTCATTTGAAATTCGTTCTTACCACGATATAGTTAGGGTATGTTATTTTATTAGCAAAAAAACTTGCATGGCTTGCTTGCTGGTATTTCGGATGGGATTTGGATTTATTTATTTATTGTGGATGTGGACGACTTCGATAAATTTTATAGTGTTTAGTAATAAATAATAATTGTTTTTAATAACATATTTTGAATATTGTTTGTTAATTGTTGTAATTTTTATTTTCATTTATTTTACAAAAGGTACGATTTATAATTTTATTGTTGATGTGGAGCTATTAATTATCAATGCAATGATTTACCTACAATTTATTTTTATTGTCTAAAATATATGTAAAATTATTTTACTCACATTTTTTCAAAAAAACTTTATTTAATTTTATCAAAGTCTAAAAAGTATTAAATAAGTAATTTTTTTGAATTAGTTCGTTGATGTTTCACTAGATGCCGCCACGTGGTTTTTAATTCGCGCTAACGTTTGTTTTTCAATGTTGTGCTAATACTTAGAAGTATTTAAAACCTGGTATTTGACCCTGGTATTGGTACATGGACGTACTTGAAAGACTTGGTATTAATTATTGGAAGTATGACCCATCCATCGCTAATCTCTCCTATTACACAGGTCTATAATATATTTTCAAGGATTTATGTGGGCCGATCCCGGCGGCATTGCAATGCCGGGCCGACCCGTGACGGGAGTGGAGCGAGCCCCGAACATCCCGTCGTGGTACAAAAATCAGATTAATATACTGGTCCCTCAGTGAGGGAACTTTCAGATATTAAGCTGAAAAGAACAGATACTACACTTTGATCTTAGCCAAAAGGCCGAGAAGCGATGTCGAAACAATAAAACGCAGGGGAGGTCATGAAATCTGAGAAAATCTTAACACCGCCTACAAGGAAGTTGCAGTAAACAGCAGAGCGCCATCTAGTATAGATTCGTGGAACTATGAAGCGCGGTCGTAAGCATGAACCCTGGTAAAAATAGTAGACATAGGTTATGAATGGACGACAAACCACAATGGAGTTTGTAAAATAACACGAACAAACAATTTTTAACAAACATAAAAATTTGGTCCGTTATTAAGCATGAAAATTTATGGAATATATTTTTTTAAGTGAAAGTTCAGTGAACTCAGCCCATAACAGCCATGTCTTTCGTTATGTCTTCAGTAATTTACTTTGAAATGCTAGTGTAATGCATTTCAATGCATCTTGGGTTGGGAGTTTGGCGTCAAAAGATCGATGGCATACACTGGTGTGACTTCGATGAGGTGGATTACCACTATAAAAATCCAACCTGTTTCACACCACTTGACAATTATTTCAATGCTCTTGCACATTGCTTGTCAACAGACACTTATTCCACAAAACTACTCTGATTTTACGCAACAAAAACCACTTCGAAACAATATTAATTAGGTACTTTATTTGACGGTATTTGACTATGGCGGACGTGTTTTTTATTTCAATGATTGTACCTAATATTATTTCGGAGTGTTACGTAAAATCAGTGTAGTTTTGTGTATTAACTGTTATGAGTTTAAAAGCATTAATTCAGTTTAGATGCATCTTAGCTTAGTGCATGCTTAAAATGTCATACTTAAACATTTTACAATATTTCGTGAAAGAGAAAAACTACGCTATTTACTGATGACCACAGACTAAGAAGAGATACTACGTATGATGACCAATGCATATGCTGATGACCAACGTGGAGGATCGTGGAAATATGCGTCAAGTGGTACGAAAACTGTTGAGTTTTTTATCGTAGTAATCCACCGCTTTAAAGTAGCACTGCTGTATCTACCATCGATAATTTAGCGCCTAACTCTTCTAGAATGCATTACACTGGCATTTCAAAACAAATACTGAGGACATAAAAATACCAAAGACATGGCTGTAAGGGCTTTCCCTTTGCCTTCCCGATGTGGAAGAATTTCATAAAAAAGAAACATTCTGGGGAAGTTTCGTTCCCCGGGCCATACAGCCATGTCTTCGGTATTTTTATGTCTTCAGTATCTGTATTGAAATGCAAGTGCAATACATTTTAATGCTTATCAATTAATCTCTATAGCTAAACGCGCGGTTTTAGGCAGCGCTGCTCAAACGCGTCAGTTTAACCACCATAATACATTGTTATTTTGGGGTTTCTTTAATTTTTCCGGTACTGAATAGCAACAAATGAATACTGCTTTATTATATCGCTTCTTTGATTGTAAATGAGAAAACACGATAAGAGAAAAAATAAGAAAAACAATCCTTAAATACTATATTACATTATCACAATTAATATAAAAATTATCAGATCATATTTCATCCTTTACTAAGTAGTAAAGCCTTTTAAATATTTCTTATCAAACTACCGACGCGCCACTGCTTCAACTGCAACCAGCAATCTGCAAAAAACAATAACATTACCTAATTTGTTATTTGTCAATGTATTGCACTACATAAAATCCATAACAGATCTGATAGCTTACAACAAAATTATAGGTACTTTATCTGCACACTTGCCTTTATTTACATAAAAAATAATTACAAACACATGTTTATAATAAACAGAGAGAATAAAGCATAACTATATTGAAATTTAAAGTACTAAATCACTAATAACAAACAAGTTTAATCTGAACTATACACTTGTATGATGGATGATTAATTTATTCCCATTATCACCAGGGCACCACCATGGAGCTCATTGTTTTGGTATCTTTTGTATATGAATAGATAGAACAAATAAAAGAACTTACTTTTCCAATAAAATATTTCTTTGTTTTTCAATTTCTAGTCTGTCTTTTTCGATTTTAAGTCTTATGTTATTACATCTTTTCTTTTCTAAAAGTTTCTGCTTCTCTATCCTTATTCTTTCTTCTTCTAAATTTAGAAGTCTGTCATGAACAAGCCCTGTAGGAACAATTATTAGTTCTATTAAAAAATATTTCAGTACTTAATATAAATCCACATTTATAAATAAATCTAACTCTACAGCAAAAGAGCTTATATAAAGCTTTGAAGCTCTTTCACTATCTGAAAACTACCTAATTTCTGACTGGCATAGTCAAAACTTATATTTTTTACTGTGTTAAAAAGAATGAAGTGTTAATTTAACTAAGTAAATTCTTAATCCTAAAGTCTACTACCAGTCTAAGAACTGAAATGAAGCCAGGCAATATAAGCATAGACCTATAATTAGATTATAAATTAAATAAAAATAACATTATTCAAGTTTATCTTGCTTAAATGCAAAATTAATTGTAATATTGTTATAATAATTCACTTTTCATGTTAGTTGGACACTTACTAACAGGTCTGCCTCTTTTCCATAATGCTTTCCCTACAGTAGTTTCAGAAGAAATTCCATTAGTAGTTATAGCTGCATCTGTTTCAGCTCTAATACCATCTTCAAGACTCATATCAATGTCTGCCTGTGTAAAGTGTGGTGGATCTTGGGGCCATTTCTGAAAATAATTATATTTGCATTTAAAAAAAGAAAGTATACTGAACTATCAAATATATTGGGAAAATTGTTGGCCAAACTGCCTCAATTTATTATATTTTGTTGTAAATTACAAGAAATAAATTACCATTGTACTCGTGCTGGGATCAGAATTACATAATTCATTATTCGGGTCATTAATTTGTGTTGACACCTGTAAGATAAAATAATAAATAATTTTTATATACTACCATGCCAGAGGCAGAATCTCCCCAAATGTTAAAAGGCAATGGAGCATGTTGGACATTAAACTAAAGGACAAAATTAGAAACAACATTATAAGAAAAAGAACTCAACTAATGGACATTCTAAGGAGGATTGATTGTCTGAAATGGAGGTGGACAGGCCAAATGCTTAGTAGCAAAAAAGAAAAGTGGAGTAAGTTAGTAACCCTCGGGTATCCAAGAGATGGTGCAAGACGCAGAGATTGTTTAGTTAGGAGATGGGAGGATGATTTTAAACTAGCAGTAGGTCCCAAGTGGACGAGAGTGAAATAGATGTGAGTGGAAGAGGTTGGATGAGGCCTATGTCGAAAGGCACACCAACATGAGGGATATTTTATAGTATTTAATTGTGTAAAAATTTGTAACTTAATGTTGGAAATAAAGGCTATTTTTATTTTTATTTATACAGTATTTATAAAAATGCTATGAGTAATTGAATCCACACAATCACACAAATTAAGGCTCTGTGTTACAAATGTTCATCATCATAATAAGTAAATATTAATTAATTTAATTTTAATTTTTTATGCTTACAATATTAGGAACAGCTGATGTTTCTGGTACATCAGCCAGACCAAATGCTGATGTGTTAGTGCAGATAAGTCTTAATATCTTCTCTTCTGCCTCTGTGAGTTGAGTATTGCTATTACATCCTGCTGTAAAACGATTTTTACGAATTTTAAAGGCTTTCTTCTTTACATTTGATTTCCAGTCCCTCCATGCCTGTTATACAAAATGAATTACATTATTATCTATCTAAATCAATGGTTACCAAATAAAATAAACCAATATTTGCAGTAACCACTGTCTTTTCACCTCACACATTCATGATTCATTAGTATCATTATTAGGATAAAGATTCAAAAAAAGTACCTGCTGCCACTTATCAGGAGTTTTGATAGCACCTGATCCAAAACCTGAATTTGCATTAAGTTTTTCAGTAATAGTAATCCACGCATTGGTTTGCCGAATCCTTCCTTCTAAGCCGGTGAACTTTCCAATAGCAAGTTCCTTATCTTCCTCTAATAAATGCAAAAGCATATTAAGTTGCTCTGGGCTGGCTTTTCGTCGTTCCATGATTATTATGATTATTAATTATAGTGTTTAGTTCAAAGTAAAATTTAAACGAACTATTATTGTTTCTGGTGCCGACTAATATTTTGTTTTTGTATCGTTTCACAGATTAGAGAGACTATATCTTTGTTGTTTGTACCTGCCATTCTTTGTACAGCAAAGTTCATAAAATGTAACTGTTGAAAAAATCTTAAATAATAGTAAACTTTACGACCCAAGGTCTTAAAGGTGAAAATTGAAATTAAAATTTTGTAAATGTCAAAACCTTAAATTTTTTTTGTTGTTGTAAAATTCTCCCATGTAGGGAAGGCAAAAGGAACGGAGCCCATACAGCCAAGTCTTCAGTATATATTTCTTCAGTAGTTTGCATTGAAATGCTAGTGTAATGCATTTCAATGCATCTTGGGAGAGTTTGGCGTCAAACGATCGATGGCAGACACTGTGGTGCTACTTGGATGAGGTGGATTACCACGTTAAAAAACTCATCACTTTTCACACCACTTGACGCTTATTTCGATAATCCTCCACATTGCACATCATCACAGACAGTTATTACACAAAACTACACTGATTTTACGTAACATTATCCACTCCGAAACAATATTACAATCATCGAAATAAAAATCACGTCCGCCATAGTTGAATGCCGCCAAAAACTCCCTTAAATTTTTTTTGTAAAATTCTCCCATGTAGGGAAGGCAAGGGAACGAAGCCCATACAGCCAAGTCTTTAGTGTTCTATTTCTTCAGTAGTTTGCATTGAAATGCTAGTGTAAAGCATTTCAATGCATCTTGGGAGAGTTTGACGTCAAACGATTGATGGCAGACACTGTGGTGCTACTTGGATGAGGTGGATTACCACGATAAAAAAAACTCATCACTTTTCACACCACTTGACGCTTATTTCGATAATACTCAACATTGCACATCATCACAGACACTTATCACACAAAACTACACTGATTTTACGTAACAATATCCACTCCGAAACAATATTACAATTATCGAAATAAAAATCACGTCCGCCATTAGTCAAATGCCGCCAAGCCGCCAAACTCTTCTCAAACAAAACCTTAGAGTAAAAACCTGTAGTAAAAACCAAAACGAACCCATTTTTTTTAAAGATTGTCACTTTAAAACTGAGCTTTAAAAGAGAAAGCCAGGGGAACTACAGCTAATACAGCCAAGTCTTCGGTATTTTTATGTCTCCAGTATTTTGCATTGAAGTGTAAGTGTAAAACATTTCAATGCATCTTGGGAGAGTTTGGCGTCAAGCAATCGATGGTAGACACAGTGGTGTTGCGCCCCAAATGATTGATTACTGATAACGTGCTGATAACCAACGCCATAAAAAATAATATATCATTTTTGAGGCCTACACAATAAATTTTAAAGTCTATCACTAGTAAATATATATTTTTTTACAATATCTTCGCAGATTAATGTCGCACATGTTTTATTTATATATACACAATTACCTTACGTCATGTACTTATTTTTGAACCACCTTTTTTTCTTCGATATCCATTATGTAAAAAAAGTTCCGCTGGGACAACGTTGTCCTAGTGGAATCATTTATTGAATAATAACTCCTCAACTGCTGTTTATATAAATTTTTACTTATCATACACATTTCCACGTTGTTATACACTGAAAATCTGTATAATTCAAAATATGAAATTTTAACTTTTTCCGCTGGGACAACGCACACAATTTTAAATTACGTTTTTGCTTGTCAAGCACAAATATAAAAACTGGGTTGTATAGACTTTTATCATGAATTTTTCAAACGACAAAAACAACGAAACATTTTCTTTTCTGTATAATCTGTGTCAAACAGCGCCATATTTAAAAAATTGTGGAAGTTTTGTTTTGTTTAGCTTAGCGGAGGATTTTATTTTTACTTGAAAAAAAGTTTTTACGGTGTCAGAAATGCAACAGGAAGATAAAAATGTGATTTTCCAAATGCGTTTTCCACAAAAACTGTGGTATTTATTAACTATGCAAACGGATGCAATATTGTGGGGCGGTACTGGTAGGACAATTCTTTTAAATTATCGCATTCTTCACACCTATTTGCAATGCGAACATTCAATTTTTAAAACAACGAATATTTCAAGTTTTGTGCGTCAATTAAATTTATATGGATTTCGTAAAGTCACTTCGCATTTACAAGACCCCCTCTGTAACTCTTGCAATCCGTATATGCACGAGTATGTCCATGATTATTTCCAATATGCCAGACCCGAATTATTAAATAAAATTACGAGAAAGGCTTTAGCCCTAAGAAAAAATTTTAAGCCGAAGGTAAGAATCTTATATTTTATAAATAACATTATTATATCTAATAAAATTACGCTTCTTAACTCCGAAGGGGTGGGCAGAGGTGTTAACCCACATTTCGCCTGATAAGTCATTATGAGATGTAATCTATAATTTAATTATTAGGTCCTTACATATGAAATTGGTGTTTTGTATGGAGGTTTTCGGGATGTCTGCATTTTACATACTAAAATTTTATCAACGACAAATCCAGAGATAATAATATTTGGCATGTATCATTAGACAAGCTTTAGAAATATGTGTGTGAACACACTTGATAAAAATTATTCATCGTTTTTATGTTAATGCAAATCAAATGATGTATTCGGGAGATAGTCAAAATAATTGTCTTTGTGTCTAATTTTAACACAATTAAACTTACAAAAAATTATAAATACGAGCTCAAATATATGGTCTATTTTTAGACGAGGCAATTATTTTATAAGAATGTTCTGAAACTTAATAGTTACGGACAAATTGCTATGACAGAATAAAAACACCAATTTCATAGGTAAGGACCCAATATTTACTAAAATAATGGCGACTAAGGGCGTATTGGGTGCTGGGTCTGTGGTTGTGTAGGCGATGAGCTAGCCACTTGTTACTTCTCTTTCACTATTTTTCATCTGACCAAACCCAATTCATGGCTTAATGTGGTATTAAGGAACACAGTGCTCCTTGTACTCTGCTTTCGGGGATTACAGGCGTGATTGTATGTATGTATGTAATAAAATAATGGCATAGTGCGGTGATGCGGATAAGACGGCTCATCTCGTTGGTGCGGGCTAGTTAGGTCGCTGGTTCAATTCTACCGATAAGGTTTTCTTGAGTAAAGAGCACAAACGAAAGCTCATTCATTAGAGTCTGACTCAAATAATATAAGTATCGTAAATTCGCTGCCTGGTGCATGACAACTCACTCTAAACCTGCCCTCTTAGCATGAACACCGCATTCCGATATCTATTACATTTTTTATCACGTTCAACTGTCATTATTACTATGGAATTTGACAAATGGATGTGATAAATATCATATCGCGTTGCTCATGCTACTTAGGATGTATTTCAAAAGGTGCATAAAATAGACTATACCTAATCAACAACAAATTTACCTGGTTTTCTTGAGCCATAATTTTACCACCGTCATATGAAGTTCCATTACATAACTAATACAAACATGAATTTACTAAACTATAATAAACAAGTTGTAGTAGGCATTGCATTTATTTCTAGTTATTTTCCATCCATGCAAAGGTGGGACAGAAATTATTAGTATACATATACTATATATTTCCGCTATAGTATTTCTGCTCACGTTGTTTTCTTAAGAAATATATATTTGTTCTATAATTATGGTATGTAGTATGTCCAACCTTGCTTGAATCTTTGATTAGAGTTGAAGATAATGATAGAGGTATGTTTTCAGGACATTTATGGTAACACAGATCATTTACTGTATCTAACACCATTACAAAAAGCAAGGAGAAACTTTCGAGAGGCTTTAAAAAAAGCAGCTCAGGATTTATTCGTACAAAATTCGCCTCAAGAATTTTGCAACTTGAATTATGACTGTGAAGGTAGAATATTTAAATAATACCTATTAAATTCTATAGTAAACGCTAAAAATACCACTTACATTCCAATATTCTTTATTACAGACCCCCCAGATGATATCTGTGATAGTGAAGAATACATAGAACTGGATTGGCTTCTCCCTAAAACATTTGAGAAACAACCTGCAAAGCCCATAAATGAAGGTTTAACTATTTTCCAATATTTCCTAAGACCATCGCTTTTCCATTCCCTAATCCTCTGTACTTATCCTCTTTTATAGATCCTAAGCCAGATCCCAAAAAACAGAAGAAAGTTTTTGAACAAAGTCCTGACTTCTATGGGTGTGTGATTTACAGTTATTGTTCCTTATCAAAATTCGTAAGAATCATGTAAAATAGTTAAAATGATAAAACATTCATAAACTTACAGGCATGCTATTCAAGAAAATCTTATGACCTTCAAAGATACTAATGATCAAATCAATGATAGTTTTTCCACCCAATTTCTAAGTATGCCTGATCTTGATGCTGAACCAAAGCCTGAAAGTGGTACTGTGGAGTTGTTAGCAGAATTTAACATTGACCATGATCCTGACAGCAGCATTGTAAAAGAACTTGGTGGAAATATAGAAAATGATCAAAACTCACTCAACTGTGTCCTGCCATCAATAAATATAGATCCAAATGATGATGTATCCATAACTGAGGTATGATATATATAAATCTACTCAATTCCCCAATAACTAATGTGTATCTCTGTAACATTAAATTTTCTTTCAGAAGGATGATAATTTAGATCAATACAACGGTGAATGGGATCAAATGTTTAAAGATATAATAACTAACAAGGTAAGTAGTCAAGATTGTGGTTCTGAATTAAAAGAACTTTACTCTCAAATTTCAAGGACCATTGACTTGCTCAATGATTAAATTGGTAACTAAAAATAAAAAGTAATTGAAACTGAATATTATAAAATGTATTTTATTAGAAAAAGGAAAATAAAATTAACTGAACTACTTTTTCTGCTTCTTCTTTTCTGCCTCTTCTTCTTTCTCCTTTTCAATCACTGACACATAAGAGTTGATAGTGTCTAAGTCCAGCATTTGCATTGGTTGTCCACGTCTCATTACTGCTATTTCCAAGTTCTTTTGCCCAGATTGTACAACTTCTAATAATGCACGTATTGCAAGCTGGAAATGAAATGGAAAAATAAGAGGTTAAGGTTTTCCTATGTAGGCAAAGGAAGCTTATATTCGTATCTTATCTTCTTATCGATATGGGTGGTTTCTGCAACTCGACGTCCAGTTTGAGCCTGTTTTGCATCAGAGCTTACATTCTTAACAGTTTACTATATTCTTTATTCAACATATAATCATTTTACATCAAAGCAGTTCCATACAATCCATCATACTATGTTTTCTAACTGTCAATAGGCACAGTAGAAGAGCATGTTTTTAATTAATCAACGGGCACAAAACAAGCCGCAAAGAAACATATATTGTTGGCGAACACCGGTGTTTATAATGGCCGTCAACGGGTCAAGAATTAATATGAAATTTTAGTGTCTTGTTTTCTAACCGTTGAGAGGTTAATAAACTATAGTGGTTTTTCTGAACTGTACTTTAGGTAAATTGTAAATTTGCAGAGTTTAAAATCTTAATACATAGAAAATACAAATTTCAATAAATAGTACAGATACTATGACATTTTTTTGTATTCATCTTCTGTTTCATCCACCAGGTTTAGCTTTTAATTTAGGACAACTGGATTGAACAGTAAAGGCAATTAAGAATAAAAATTTGGTATTAGAGTAGGCATGTGTGGAGTTCTTAGGTGATTTGCAATACATTCTGATACAGAAAACAGAAAATAATTCTGAATATTGGGGATTTTGATAGAAGTGGCTCAAATAGACATCAGAATTTATTTTATTTTTATAAAATTGGTTTATATTTAATGTATAGATTTACCTTTACAGCTCCCTTTTCAGTGGCCACCTCTTCTAGTGTATAATTCTTTTCCAAGAATTCTCTCACAGTTTTGGCAGATCTGCCTGTGGCATTGGCTTTCCATTCATAATAAATGCCAGAGGGCTCAGTTTGGAAGAGATGTGGTAGTCCATCATAGTCAAATCCTCCAATAAGACATGAAATACCAAATGGTCTACGGCCATTACTCTGGGTATATTTTTGTTTGAGGCCAGCTATGTATCTTGTTATGTACTCTAGAGTAACTGGATCTTCCACAGTAAGCTTATGAGACTGGCATTCGATTTGTGCCCTGTTGATTAAAATTCGAGCGTCTGCAGTCAAGCCAGCAAATGCCATTACAACATGATCATCAAGGAGGCATATTTTTCTCACAGTTCGTTCCTCTTGTAACTTTGCAACTGACTTCTTCTCAACGCCTAACACAACAACATCGGCACCTCTAACACCGACCTGTAAATACATGAGACAGTTTAGAAATACACAGAGATCCATGTATTTTTGTAGTAGTCTAACCAATAACACTCACCGCTGTAGAACCTTTCCGGACGGCTTCCTGGGCATATTCCACTTGTAGCAAATGACCATCAGGAGAAAATACAGTAATAGCTCTATCGTATCGTGCAGACATTATTTAAATTACGGTATTTTTACTTAGAAAAAATATTTCAGACCAAGCAAACTATGCGGTTGCTTTTTTTGTAAGTGATGTTTGTGGAGGTCTGTACAATATTGTCAAGTCATTATCGATAAAATATTGATATTTTTTTTCAAAATACTTAACCAGTAAATAAAACTTTCCTAAATAATTAAATGACTCAATTATTTAACTTTAGAAAGGAATTATTAAGTCGAAGAGTAAGACGTGTATATTTAGGAAAATCTATTCATTTCTCGATAGTTAGTAGAGAAATATTCGCGTCACTAAAAGATGACAAAGGAAATTGAATTTCGTTCAGAAATGCAATATAACAAAATTAAAATGCAAAAGCTACAGACGATAACAATTTTTTTTCGATCACCATAGAATGAAAATTATCAGTCGAATTATCATTCATTCAGCCGAAAGATTTAAGTTAATGTGAACAATATTATTTTGGTTAGATTCTCCTTTGTGTCTATAATTTCAATCATGATGAGACAAAATGTCACACGAAGTCATTTAGAAAATATGGCGGCTGCGGCGAGCGATTTTGAGCCGTGGTTATCCAATAAATTAAAGTCATTAAAAACAGATGAAGGTGTTTTCGGATCATATATATCAGGAATATTAGATAGTGAAGAAAGTACCGATGAAAAAAAAGATGCATTGGAAGGTATATTATCCGAGATCGTGGTATGTATCTGTAGTATGAATTCGTATTGGTTATTTTATGGAATTAAGACTAACTGCAATTTATTTGACAGGACAAGGACATTTCTGCCCATGTGGATGAAATTATCGAGAAATGGGAATCATGTAAACCTAAAGAAGAAATCCCTAAACCAACTGCAGATGTAGACGCGCAATTAGCAAAGCTGCTCGAATCTCAGGCTCCTGCTACGACCACGCGACGAGAGTATACAGACGAGGAAAAGAAAATTCGTGAAGCTATATTATCTCAATACAGCCAGCTGTCTGACAACGAGGTATTCACTCTAGTAGATATAAAATATGACCCAAAGTGAATAGTTGTATTCTTATTCCTTATTAATTTCAGGAGGATGAAGTTCACGTAGAAGAAGCAGATGGTATAGACTTAGTTAAGAACACAAATGTGTCTGATGTGGCAGCAGCAGCACGTGAACGGCGTGAGCAAGCGCGGTTGGAAGCACAGCGCAAAAAGGAAAAGGATAAAGAAGATAGGTGTGTTACTTTCTATGAATATTACTATTATTATTTTTATTCATTTTTTTATTCATCATCAATTTTTTCTCCACTCTATTTGGAATATTATAATAATAATAATAAAAAAATATGATTTCAACAACAAAGTTAAATAGTATCCTATTAATGTCAATATTAACATTTTAGAGAGAAGCAAAAGCAACTGAAAGAAGAGAAAAAAGAGAAACGCAAGACACAAAAAGGTGAAAGGAAGAGGTAGCAATCTAAATTAAACTAAATAAAATGCTCACACTAAGATATTCTTTAATATATTGTAAAATGTCAGGACATGAAAGTAGTGAAACTGACTCATAATTTTTTTGGATTTGCTTTGTAAAAAGTATCTTTTGTTTGATGATAAGTGGTCATTTTATATTGTAAATATTAATTTGTGTTGTGTAAAACACATAGTGAGAAACCTGCATTTTAATTTATAGGAAAACCATTGATATAATATGTAGTTAATTACATATTATTAAATAAATTTTGATTATGAAGGCCTCATTTCATTCAAATAAGTATTAAATTATGCCCTGTATGCTATACTGTGCTAGTCACAGGTATCATGCTATAATTATTTATAAATAATACTTAAATGTAGCACAAATTTATTTGCATTACTGCATTTGCAGAAAATTATTGCATTATTTTATTCTTAGTCGAAACACATTCTGTAACAGAATTTTTATTTATATGTATTACCAAGCATTTATTTCAAAATGTCAGGATAACATCTTTATTACTTAAGTTGAGGTGAAATGTACAATAATATATTTTCCACTTGCATTTTTAAGGTGATGACATAGTATTTTGTTCACAGTATTGTAACCATTAAATGTGATCCAGATAGAGGTCCTTGTATGAATCATATTTATTAGGTTCTCCACCTCAACTTGGGCACTAGTCCATAAGAGCCTTTTGTATATTGCAAAATCATAATAGGATGTAGTTTACAAAAGCTTATTATAATTAGAATAAAATATTTTTTAAGTGGTAAAACATACTGTTTTATTTATGGAAGACATACATTTTTTAAATAAAATAAAGCATTACAATAAAATCACATAGCACCAACTAGTTTTGTCTAGAAATTTATTGCTTTAAACTATTATTCTCAGTTTGTAACTGATTTTCTTTCAAAACAAAATTATGAGCACCTCCAGCAAATAAATGTGTAATAGGAGTGCTTAAGTTTATCTTAATTGGAACTAAAGTAGGACTAAAAATACACTTCTCTTTAATGTTAGTCCCTGTATTGGCATGCTCATTCCAGCCCCAGGACCAAATGGTATTGTCAGTTGCCAAACACACTGTGTGTTCTGAGCCAAGAGCTACATCCTTCACTTGCCTATTATCTGAAAAAATATTAAAGTTTTACTAATCAGAAAATAAGTCCCTCATTTTTATTGATTCCACAAGAACTTGCCTGGTAGTCTGATTTGTATTATTTTTCCAACGAAATCTTCACTAGTACCGAGTTGTCCATAATTATTTCTTCCCCATGTCAAAAGTAATCCATTTTCTAGCCACAGTAATGTATTGGTCCACCCACTTAGTAGTTTTTTTACTTCCTGTTTAACATCTATATCTATCTTTTGAGCAGTAAAAATTTTTTTGTACTTTTCTTTATCAAGCAACAATTGCAAATGTCTATTGTCGCCCCAGACATATAAGGCCCTTTCCTCTGAGCACCATGCAGTTGTGTGATTCTGTCCACAGGCAATATGTGATATTTTTCCTATTTTTGGTACTTTTTGGAACCTGTCAGATGATAATATATCTGGACCTAAACCTAGTTGGCCATGTCTCCCACAACCTGTTATCCATACTTCACCTTTTGAATTAATAATAGCAGTGTGTCTTAGACCCATTGAAACAGCACATGCGTTAATTTGAAGCCGAATTGGTTTTATAATTTCAGGGAAGTGGTCTTTAGGCAAACCCAATTCTCCGTTACTGTTGGAGCCCCATACAAATAGGAAATTATCATCAGTTACCCCACAGCTAAAATCCCAACCACATTTAATATTGTTAAAAGTAACACCACTAACACTCCATACTCTTTCGAACACAGAGGTCTCCTTGTCAGTGCCATTTTGCAGTTTATGGTTCCACCCACATGAAAACAATTTTCCTTCATTATCTAAGAGGAGTGTATGGCCCCCACCACATGCAATTTGTTTAACACTGATGGAGGTTAGGGAGTCCAATGTCACAGTTGTAGCCTCCTCAACTTGTTCATTAATTATACCCAAGCCTAACTGTCCATGTGAGTTTGCACCCTGCAATATAAAGACATGTTTTTAGTGGGTTTATGGATTATAAAATTCCAATACTGTTATTTTGAGAGTCACAACGTCAATAGTGTTCAAAATCTAAAGTACTATGCACAGTAAATATTAAAATCAACAATTAACTGCAGAAATCATTTATTTGTAATACCATTACCTACCCAGGAAAACATTTTGTATATTTTTTCCAGATAATTCAGAAAAATTATTTAATATATCAACGGTGAATGGATATCTTGTGAAATTAGTAGGTAGTCTAATAAGAGAAGTAGTAGGTAGGTAAATTAGAAATTAATATGTAATGTAGGTATTTGTGCTTTTTTGATGAATATAAATTATGTAGGGAGAGGAGAGGTTAACCTTGTTTTTTTTTTTGTAAAATTCTCCCATAGGGAAGGCAAAGGGAACGAAGCCCATACAGCCATGTCTGCAATATATATATCTTCAGTAGTTTGCATTGAAATGCTAGTGTAATGCATTTCAATGCATCTTGGGAGAGTTTGGCGTCAAACGATCGATGGCAGACACTGTGGTGCTACTTAGATGAGGTGGGTTACCACGATAAAAAACTCATCACTTTTCACACCACTTGACGTTTATTTCGATAATCCTCCATATTGCACATCATCACAGACACTTATTACACAAAACTACACTGATTTTACGTAACAATATCCACTCCGTACAATATTACAATCATCGAAATAAAAATCACGTCCGCCATAGTTGAATGCCGCCAAAAACTCGGTTAACCTTGTTTTGATTCGGTTTTTTGACATTGACAGTTGTTTTTTTAATCTGCTGTTACTAATAAAACAGGGTTTTGGAGTGCAGAGAGTGGTGTTTATTAGGATGACAGGGATGAAGTGAAGGTAGACATTTGTATCAAAATATAAACAATCTAAGGGGTTTTTGGCGGCATTCAACTATGGCGGACGTGATTTTTATTTCGATGATTGTAATATTGTACGGAGTGGATATTGTTACGTAAAATCAGTGTAGTTTTGTGTAATAAGTGTCTGTGATGATGTGCAATATAGAGGATTATCGAAATAAACGTCAAGTGGTGTGAAAAGTGATGAGTTTTTTATCGTGGTAATCCACCTCATCCAAGTAGCACCACAGTGTCTGCCATCGATCGTTTGACGCCAAACTCTCCCAAGATGCATTAAAATGCATTACACTAGCATTTCAATGCAAACTACTGAAGAAATATATACTGAAGACTTGGCTGTATGGGCTCCGTTCCCTTTGCCTTCCCTACATGGGAGAATTTTACAACAGAGTTAAAAAGAAGTTTATAATAATTATCAAGCCTATAAAGTTGGTATTTATTTCCAGATACTAATTAATTCCTCCGTCTCAGCATAGGTTAAACTATTTAAATAACTAATTAATAAAAATTTACAAGAACTATATTTTAACTCGTATATATCAAGTTTTGCATTTAACCTATTGTATAATAATGGACCCAAAAACTTAAAAAATCTATGTGTAAAAGCATACTTCGAGGTCAAGTGGTGAATGCAGACAATATCTTTTCGTCGTTTAGTGTAATTAGGGTTATATGGTATTATTCTATGCTGTTTTAATATAATATGCAAAATAAAAAGTTGTCGTACTGTCAAAAGCTTACAATTTTCATATAATAATTGCGTAGAGGAAAGGAAGAGAGTGGGCCACTTTTAAGATCGCTCTCTGTGCTCTTTCAAGTGGCATTAAAAGAGTTTTTAGCGCACCGCCCCACGAGGTGATGCACTATTGAATTAATGATTGACCTAGGGCCAGGTACACCCGCTTTATTAGTTTTACATCTGCTATTGACCGCAGTTTTTTGAATACAAATATTAATTTGCGAATCCTATTACTTAAATTTTGTATGTGAGGTCTGAATGAAAGGTTTTCATCTATTGTGATCCCAAGGTACTTGAGGGTATTCGTTTTAAGGATAGTTTGGCAGTAGCATATATTTTGTGAAGGTGTTTGACAGTGGTGCACATATAATGGTGGGTTATAAACATTGCAGTCCTGACTACGCATAGAAAAATGAATATATTTAGTTTTATTGGAATTTAATGTTAATAAATTGCTACATAGCCACCTACTTACAATATTTAATCCACGTTGAGCAGTTTCAAAAAGGTCTGTGATTGTTTTTCCGGAGAAAACAAGTGCAGTGTCATCCGCATATGATATTATTCTACAATTATACACTTCGAGATTGCAAAGGTCATTTATGTAAACCAGAAACAGCGTCGGTCCCAGGATACTTCCTTGCGGATCACCGAAACCAGAGGTTTTTTGGTCATCACTCATAATATTTCCTATTCTAACACACTGGGAACGATTGGTTAAATAAACTGTGAAAAGTTTCAACTGCGTTCCTCTTATACCCAATGCCTCTAGTTTCTTAAGAAGTAGTGGAATCGAAACCGTATCAAATGCCTTGGATAAATCTAGGAATACCCCTAAGGCTTAGAGCAACGCGGCCGCGTTGCTCTAAGCCCCTAAGGTCTGGTTTCCTTTGCCCAGATCTTCTGTGATATATTCTGTTAAGGGATGTACCGCGTCCGCGGTTAAAAGATTTGATCTGAAGCCAAATTGCATACGCGAGAAGTAATTATGTTTTTCTAAAAAGTTCACAAGCCGTTTATTAATAATCTTCTCCAGTATTTTTGAAATTGAAGGCAAAAGCGAGATAGGTCTGTAATTTGACACTAGTTCCTCTTTTCCTGCTTTGAATATTGGGATAACTACAGCTTTTTTCAAGTAGTTTGGAAAAATTCCTTGTCTTAAACAGGCGCGAAGAACGTAGGTTAAAGGAGGTACCAGTATGTACGTAAAACGTTTCAAAATATTATTACTTATATTATCCCAGCCTGGAGCACAGTTTTCCTTCAATTCTTTGATAATTATAATTAATAAAGCAAAAGAATTAATTTTGTTGCTAATGACCCAGGATGTATCCGCTGTTAGGGAAGGATTTTGCTTTAGGATTTGTCCAGCAAGCTTTGTTCCTATTTCGACAAAATATTTATTTACGATTTGAGCTGATACCAGAGGACACTTGGATGACAACAAACTCGAGTTCGATCCGCGTTCTTTGGTTGTGAAAGTTATATCCTTAATATGTTTCCATAGTTGTTTGTTATTTTTTCCTGCGCTGTGAAGTTTTTCTCTATCGAAATTATTTTTGACGGATTTTAAAAGATTATTACAAAAATTTCTGTACCTTTTATATGATATTTGAAGCACTATATTAGTCGGTTCTCTTTTGGCTTTCATGTGCATTTTGTCCCTATGTCTAATACAACGTATAAGACCTGGAGTAATCCACGGTTTAATGTTATGATATTTTTTATTAATATTAATCTCGGTCGTGTTTTGTGATATGGCACGTTGAACACTATTTACGATAAACACTAGTGACTCATTAATGTCAGCATTTTTATAAACCGGACTAAAGTCGATGTTGCATAAATCGCGTCTATGATAATGAGCAATGTGGAGCATCATTGAAATAAGCGTCGAGTGGTGTTATAAATGTTGAGTTTTTATCGTGGTAATCCACTTCATCGAAGTAGCACCACTGTGTCTACGTCCAACATCGATCATTTGGCGTCAAACTCTCCCAAGATGCATTGAAATGTAATTACATTTGGATTACAATAAATAAATAAATAATAAATATCCTCCAGACATTCACACCTATCAACTAGTCCCATTTTAAGCAACTAAATGCTGCTTGTGTTATGGATAATAGATGACGGACAAATATAGATAAATACACATAATTATTCAGAATATATATAATATTATACATATATAATGAACATCCAAGACTGGAGAACAAATGTTTGAAAATTCATCACCCAAACACATGCCGCCGCTGGGGATCGAACCCAGGACCTCTCGAGATGGCGACGCCTTGAGACCGGCGTACAGACCACTCGACCACGGAGGTCGTCAAGCAAATACAGAGTACATAATATAATGAAAGACAAGGCTGTATGGGCTTAGTTCCTCTTGCCTTCCCGGAAGGGAAAAAAAGAGTAAAAAAAAAAAACAGAAAAATACTGAAAACTTGGCTGTATGGGTTTTGTTCCCTTTGCCTTCAACAACAGAGGAGTTTGGCGCCATTCAACTATGGTGGACGTGATTTTTATTACAGTGATTGTAATATTGTTTTGAGAGTGGATCTGGTTGCGTAAAATCAGGGTAGTTTTGTGTATTAAGTGTCTGTGTTGACGAGCAATGTGGAGGGTCATTGAAATAATCGTCAAGTGGTGTGAAAAACGATGGGATTTTTATCGTGGTAATCCACCTCATCGAAGTAACACCACAGTGTCTGCCATCGATCGTTTGACGCCAAACTCTCCCAAGATGCATTGAAATGCATAACACTAGCATTTCAATGCAAGCTACTGAAGAAAAGTATTCTACTGTTAACGTGTGGCTCAAAAGGTCCTGTAGCCAGAGCCATAAAACTGAAAAAAAAAAGTCAATTTTACAACAAAACAATTTTATTTACCGGCAGGAAATACATTATATTTTAATTTATAATTAAATTGTGCATTAGGAAATGGAAAGTTTTAAGAGACATGCCTCTCAAGCACAGGTGGCTGCTTTAATAGAATTTATGCAAGAACACAAGGAACTCGCTAAAGGTGCACCAAGTTCTGGTACTGACAAAGAAGACTTAGAAACCCAATGGAAAGAACTCTCAACCTCTCTAAATAGCATGGGAGGAGCGGTTAAGTCAGTTGATAAATGGAAGCAGGTGCACCATCACTTTAAAGTTATACTCTGAAACGACCTAGCTCATTGAATAATTCATGCAAGTAATTATTTACCTTACATTTACAGACTTGGCGTGATCTTAAATGTAACATAAAAAAAAGGGCCATGAAAAAACATCAGAGTATTTGTGACACTAGTGTTGGGCCCAGTTATGATTCTCAGGATACAACACAAAATGATGGTGAAAACTACACTCCACCTAAAAAGAGATTTGGTAATTGCACATAGATTTGATACACTGTATGAAGGAGCGTCATATATTTATTCAGGGGACTTTCAAACTGTAATTCATATGTATAAATCTTTTCAGCTTCATTTGATGAGGAAATCATAATGATAGAAAGGGATAAATTTGAATTAGATAAAGAATACAAAGTACAAAAAATAGAAGTGCTTTCTAGGTAAGTTAATTTGAGAATTTTACTACAGTTGTTATTATTTTGGTTTTGATATTTATTTAGTTTTTTAATAATAAGATATGGGCTTAATTTAAAAGGACAATAAGCTTGTAAATTTGTTAAACCCTCGGCCAGTCATCACAAACTCGTTTTACGTAAACAATAGCTATTCTATTATGTCTTGTTTTGTGACCGTTAACAAATTGATGAAAAAAAGTATTTTTTTTATTTCAGGATTGCATCAGCATTGGAAGAGTTGGCTAAAAAGAAGTGATGTTTATAAAAAACTTTCTAATCTGGTGCATCAGTTTTGAAGTACCATATTTTTAACTATTATAAGTTATTGAAGTTGTCTTGTCTAATATGAAAATATCTATTAGAATTGGTGATTCACCCTGATAGCATAAGTTTGAAGGTGGCAGTAGTTATTGGCAGTATTGTTGATATTATCATAAATGCAATAAGGCAAATGAAGGCAGAGGAATCAAAAGATCTGTGCCAGGATTGTAGACAGTGGAGGTTGGTAGCCTCAGCCTACCCCATTGGCAAAAAGGCTTTCTTCCTAATATAGGCTGTATTTTACCTAAATCCCACCAAAATTCTTCTTGATTTTTACTTGCCAGATTAATTATTTTGTTTTATTGGTTTATTCAACATCACCTGTAATTGAATTATTGTAATATTATTGTCAGTTACTTGCTTGCCAACAGTTAGTGAATAGTTTTTTGTTAAAAAGTGTGGAGTATGCAACAAATGTCAAGATGAGTAATTCTGTACTTAAATAATAGTTTTAAAATAATAATTAATACTGCCACTTTTGTCTAAAAATTGTTAGATATTTTTCCCCTTGATGTGGGAGGTGGCTCATTGCAGCCAGACACTTTGTGTTAACAAACGTCACAGATGATGAGTTATGTTGATAGTAGTTGATTGATTCTTAAAGATAATTTAATATTTAACTTACGTGAATATAGAAAGATGTAAAAATGGAGTAGGTACCTAAATGTTGCAATAAGCATTTCTTTGGTTAATTACATAAAGCTAATTTATTTTAATATTTATTATCTGTAAATATTGTAAATAATTGTACATTTACAATAATAAAAAAAGGATAATTTAATGTAAATGACTTTCTTTTATAACACACTAGGCAAAACACTGGCCTACAATTGGAAGGCACTACATTCACTCAGAATCAAATGTAGCATAAGTCCAACTGAAAGGCATATAGGTACTCCCAAACCCAGCTATTTCACTGCCTGGCGCCCTCTAAGCCGGAGTAGCAATGCGATCACTTCTGCATGTGGATGGAAGGTGGAAGAGAATTCAAAAAATCACAAAAAAATTCAGTTCTATTTTAGTGCTTTGTTTTAAAAATTTGGCCGTAGTGTCTAGTGCCGCAACAGCAAATACTTTACGAGAACCTTAGTTTATAACTTAAAAGTTCTTCTTTTTGCTTGTAACTATACCTACAACTCTGTACCTACTATCCTTATGCTTGTGTATTCCGACACAACAACTATCCTTATCGTAGTAGACCGGATTCCGGTTCATGACAAAAATTACAACCCTGTGGGAGTTAACACCTTGCAGGGATTAGTACTAACGTTACGATAGGTAATTAGGTAAGTAGTACGGAGGGAGAGTTCACCGCAGTGTAACCGTTGCGACTCCCCCGACGATACGGTCGAGCACACCTTAGTGGGGTGCCCCGCCTGGCTGTTTTCTTCCCTTACCGCTGCCAACCTTGGTGGCCATGGTTGGCAGCATGTGAGGCTGCCGACTCCTTGTGCTAAAAACGTGTTATTGCAGAACGAGACAGTAGAGAGGGTGCCCCCTCCGGCGTAGACGGGTGGGCAGCGCTATAAATCCCTCCTTTTTCCTGCCCCGCGAGATCGGGATCGGCCGAATATACCCGAGAATCCCCCATTGGCGCAAACCCCGACCTAGTGTCTGACTAGTTCGGGAACCCTTGAGAACGGCTCGGAGAATGAGGATTACGGATCCGCATTCTCCGAGCCGTTCCCAAGGCGTTCCGTTTCTGATAATGCAGATTTATAGAGCTAAGAAATCCATAACAAACAGTGAAATAATTTTTCGATATCGAAAGATTCGTACGCTTTGACGAATCACTTCGCCACCGAGCTCCTCCAATCTTCATTTCACAATTAAGCAAAACGTAATCTTTACTATAGAGAGGTTTTTATGAGTTTCTAACGTTGTAGGGGGTAATCTCTGGATCTGCTGTACCGATTAGAAAAATCTTTCACTGTTGGGAAGCTACACTATCCCTGAATGACATAAGTTATATTATATTTTAATAATGTAACCCAGGGTGTAAAAAAATACCAAAAATATTCTCTCCATCGCGTGCGCTGCAAAAACTATTGATGATAGAATAAAATGATGTACTTAGGTACTGCAACTTTGTAGAACACAATATTATTTACAAAATACAAAAACCCAATATTTATGAGCTTCAACTGATAGAGACAGAACAGTTATATTGATATAAGTAATATAATACCAGTTCTATAGGTAATGCGATATGTACCTATAAGTTCATTCATTGTGAGTTCGTATTAGCAGGCACGCCCCCAGGGGGTGAGGCATACCAAGAACAAGCGCAAAGTTCGCAACTCGGCAGATGCGGTCGAGACGTGATTAATCACTGCTGACATATTTAGAAATGTAGGTAGGTGGGTACTTGTATAACTAGGTATGTGCATTGTATTGGTTTTGTAGAAAAGTATTTTACAATAGCCGTGTGGTAGCGGCTCATTAAAGGAATACTACCAACCTATCTCTTTCCTTGGGTGTCGTTAACGCCTTTTTTAATGGACTTATAACTGCACAATATCCAATAGCTTATAATCGGCGACCGACGTCGACGGGCTCACCACCTGTCACGCTAATTGCAGTCACTGCTTGGTGAAGCGCGGACTATGGCAATGGACTGCTTTTGCGGTGCCTTTACCTGGTCTCTGACTAACCCTTGGGGGATGGTAGTCGTGATTATATGTATGTATGTATTTTTCAATAGATACCTAACTAATATCTTGAGATATCTTCAAGAATTTAATTTAATTATAAGTAAGTTATAATAATTATATATAATAGTTATATGTAGGCTCAGTGACTACCTGAGCTAAAGTTGCTATGCTTTTTTACACACACTGTGTGTGTTAAAAACCTCACCTAACTACCAAGGGCAAGATAGGATTGTGTGGAGCCAGTCTCTGGTTTGCTATAGTGAAGAAGCTTAATGATTCTTTATTTCAAAATTGGAAAATTTCTAGACAAAGAAATATATCCTTCTATGCAGTTTAGAGTTTCAAGATTGTTAGTTATCAATAATTCGGCACCTACTTTTCAATTTGCTAAACGTTCGATCCTATCAAAGTTTTCGTATTCAAAAAGTTTTTGCGAAAAAGTTGTTCGGCGCACGTTTTGTTTATTTGTGTTTATTCTTTTGAGGGGCCAAAGTTGCTGCGGCTTCTGGTAAGCTGCTTTATTTTTTGCCTGCTTTATAAGCAGGAAAATAGCCAACGGACCTCGAAGCTCGGCGGCATCGTCGGCGGGTTAAAATTTATATTAGGTACTTATGTCGTAGACTCGGTAATCTGTCTTTTTAGAGACACATTTATCCGGATTTTATTCCTATTTATCTAAGTTTGGAAAGACTTACAATGATGACCGTCAAACTAATATTTTTACGGATAATAAATTGAAATAAATTAGGTAGAGGTAGGAGACACCTATAATACTTAAATTAGTATTAGGTATTCACTATTCATGATCTGCAAAACGATAGGTAGGTATTTTTTGTGTTTATTATATTTATACCCATTCAGTTTCATGAGCGAGACGCAAAATCAAAATAATAAATTACTTTATTTCATAGGCCAAACATGGCCTATGAAATAAAGTACAACACACTTAATCGTTAACATTTTACTTAATTATCATACAATATAAATCATGATTAAAATTGTAGTATTAATGTTCATTACCGCGAGCGCTTGTATCAAATACAACCACAGCGCTTTGATTGTGATTGTAATCGATACAAGCGGCGGAATAGCAAAATCTATTTTGTAGGCACAAATGATTTATCAGCAGTGTAGGTGCTACGTTCTTTTGATCATAGCAACTACCAAGAGAGGATAACTACAATACAAAATGTTGGTCCCAGTTATATAACAAAAAAAGTTATATTTAACAATACCTATATTTTTTTTGGACGGACGCCATCGTTGATCTTTTTCATTGACCCTACTCTATCTACCAGTCTCTATATAGTCGTTACAAAAACTAGATTCCACCCACAACGTAGGATCTCTCTAGATATTTTACGGCAACGGACCAAAACAAATTTAGGGCAAGTGACCGTTGCTACAGGTTAAATTAGTTAGCTCTGGCTCAAAATGCAATAACCTGCGCCGTCGCTCGCCGTCCGGCTCATCAACCCGCACCCTGCATCGTGTTATTTAATCAGCCCACCCACATGGTAGGATGTAGGAAGAAAAAGATAATACAGAATATTTTTATAGTACTTTAGAATGGATATAATGTATGTCGTGGCCATATCGTAGAAGAGCCGTGGGTGTCTGTCATTCGGCATTTAGCCCGCCGCGACTGTACTAGTACAATGGAGGGTTTTATTTTATTCAACGTCTTAGGCCCAATTGCACGATCGAGAGTTAGCGCCTAACCCAGGGATTGCCCATATATTTGCCCCAGGGTTAGGTGCTAACTCTCGAACGCGCAATTGGGCCTTAGGAAACAAGTAAACTGCCAACTTGATGGCAAGTAGCTGCCGCCACCTATGAAATTTGAATCTTCTACAGGATTACATTCAATAACCTATTAGGACGTATCAGATAAAATTGTAAGAGAGCGTGAGATAAGAGAAACGTGGGAAAATCTGTTGTTTTGTCTGCTATTTCTATAAGACCCTCCATATTCATATAAAGGGTTTTTTTTTTAAAATATAGTAGCCAGTAGCATACGTAGATTCTGTGCGGCTATACCGCGTAACAGTTTCGACACAGGTCGGTGCCCAATAACTCGCATGATTGGCTTTCGAGCACTCTGTTCCGCCGGTTGCTGTACCTACGTTTTGCTCAGAACGTCTGTCTAGGAATTTTTAAATTTTCTGCACAATAAAAGTGGTCTCAAACTCTGAAGCAATTTGCTTTACATTTGAATAAAGTAAACATTTACTTTATATGAAAGAGGTTAGTTTCATATTTATTTTTGTAAATAACTTCTTTTTGCTTTGGATATTCTAGGGCAACGCTTGACAACGCTTTTTATGCAATTACGTAAGCTAACTAGTAGACAGATATTTATTTTTGAATATCCCCCAATTCAAAGTTAAGCTTTATTCTAAATGCTGTTTCACGTTACATTACAACGCATTTGTATCAGTCATTGGCGTTTATGCACGCGCCATAAAAGTCAGATAGCAGCCGCAAAATGCCCCATTCTGTGATTCGTTTTACACCCTTTTGGATCCGTAAAGTATACTATTTATTACCTATTTCGACAGATATGCGTTGTTACGATAAACGTTATGGACAACGTCACAATATAAAGGGAAGCCGTGGGCAGACTATTGTTTTAGTTGATATCCCTCTGCGCATCATAGAAATCGCGGGTTCGATGTACCACTGAGATCGAAGAAAACTTATGTATACACCTGATTGTGAACATCGCTTGCCCCAAATTGTGCCTCTTGCAGTACAACGGGCTCGCTACTTCTTACATGGGGACTTATATACTCTTTATTGCATTTGAAAAAATATACAAAACATAATAAAATGAGTGTGATGCAGCATATGCTGAGGTCGGGTCCTAGTTGACCTTATAAGTGATTGTTTGTGTATTTTGCGTCTTGCTTGTGTCTGTGGTCATTAAATGTTTTTCTTTCTTTCTTTAAAATCGTTTACAATGGCGGACTTATCCCTAATAGAGATGACTTTCACATATCAGGGATATCACTTCGGGGATAGATGCATGATAATGTTATGTTATGTACCTACTCAGATGAAACAATATCTGTTATTCATGAACTCCTACTAGATGACAGCGAACTTCTATGGGCGATAGGATACCTTTCGGACCCTTGAGACCTTAAATATACGTACTTATATCACGATGTGCTTGTCAGTATCAATTATATTGATAGACATACAAATTGTATCAGAAGGTATTGGTAAAAATTGGTAAACACAGTAGCTTAGAATGAAATCCTGCTTTATCGGATTTCGGATGTCACCAAGGCAAGATGGCGGCGCCTGTCTGCTAAGGTAAGTAAGTTTCAAATGGTCGTTACTGAATATTTGAGGAGCCGCAGTGCGCTTGGCCTTAAATAAAACATGCCTGCGCCGGTGAATTTTTCACGAGCTGTGGCCCTTCGGCCGCAGGCGTTGGCTTTATGTCGGTGCGGGCACGTTACTAGTCTGAGAGATATGCCTAGTAATAATTTAGCTAGTCACCTTGCCATACATTCAAATTGTAGCAAAAGCTCACAGCGGGAAACTCGAAAGTTCAAAACTTGTTTCAGTATAATACGTTTCATATAATTTCAGTAGACCTAACAACTCTTAGCATCATTTCACTATTCATTTAGCATAATTTCAGTTTGTCGTATTTCGGTTCATAAAATAAGTATTTGATATAATAACGATAGTACTAATGTTTGATTAGTATAATATTCATTTGGTACAATCATTGTTTGATATTTGTTTTGATCGAATATTATTTGCTATAAAAATCCGACTCGGTCAACCTCTCCCACCACGTGATACATGTCTGCCCTACCTCTAGAATTCAAAAGGCGGAGGCGCGGAGGGTGGCAGCCCCCACCCGCTGTAACAAGATGCACGCGGCCGGGCTCTCCGTAGCGGCTGAGGCTGGTCGCCGAACGCGACCAGCAAGCCGAAGCCGCCGGAGCACACGCAAATCTAATAGGCTAGTTGACTCATATCAAAAGTAATGAAAATAATGTTTAAATTACAAGGAATTTAGTACAAGGGGCCAAAATATACCAAGTTCAATAAATATCATTATTAATATATTAATAATTAAGGGATTGCTGTAGAAGTTCAATCAAAACATGATTTATTTTAATCTTTATTTTCCTCTGCCAGAAACGTTGACCACCATGTTCGTGAAATTGATGAAGTATATAAGCAGTTGTATTAAATTTTGTATTACTGCCTAACGTAAAGCAGATCGATTCTCACATTTGTATAAAGGAGGAACATATAAAAAATAATTAATTCTATAACTTTTCTTGGAATTACTGTAGACTCTAAACAGCAATGGGGTCCACATATCACGATTCTAGCAGGAAGACTAAGTTCAGCTGCGCATGCAGTTATTTTTGAACTCGACATACCATGAACGTTTCCTACGATTAGGCGAATAACTAGTGACATGTAGTGGTTTGTTGTGTATTTGAAAAGTGTTTCGATATTGAGTTTTGTCTAAATATTTTTCATAATAATCTTCTAATAAATCATGACCTTAATATTTTTATACATCCTATCCGTATTCCTACTATGTTGAAATCGATACCTACATCGGAAAGACATTTAACTTTACACATTGAAGTTGGCGGGCGGTACCTAACAAGTTTTCTTAGAAAGAAAGACCCACAAAATGTAGTTTTAAAGAGTTTTTAAAAGTTTTGGCTCAACCGGAATGAAGTCTCGTATTTAGGACTTCGTTACTTCACTTTTGTCCGACTTATGTTCAGCGGTGCCTTGCTTGTGATTTTTCACCGTAATTTAAAGACTTTATTTTTTGACATTAGCACTTATGCACAGATTATAATATTTGGCTATCATTATCATCTCGTCCCAGAGACACCAAGCAAGAGCCTCGTGTCCTTGTGTTATTTCTTTAAAACTTGAACGTCTCTGTTCTTAATCGTTTCCCCAATGCTGGGTATCGTGACTCCATTTATTTATGGACTTCTTCCAAATGGTCCGACGAAAGGTAGTGCATTCGCCTTTCGTAGGCCCAGCTGGTAAGCCCAGCTGTTTGAACCTGATCCTTTAGGTTTAATGAACGTAGTGCCATATTGCGTGACCATAAGGCGCAGGCTTTTTAAAATCTGAGAATTTACCTATTTGTGGTTTTAAAGTCAATAGAAACCTATAAGAAAAATAAATAAATGTTAAGTCTACTTTACTTTTCAACAATCCTTAGGGATTAAAAAGTGGCGGAAACGAAAATTAAAATTTATTTCTATATGGCATTGTGTCAAATAGTCCTGATCCTTTGTTCTCTCTTGCGATTTTCCCGTTTAAATAATTTTACTCCCTTGAAATTTAGGTACATTTTCCTCCGAATCTTATTATTTCGAGCAGCTGAAGTTGCTTTAACTTTTTTTAATATCTATGAATAGACAGAACAAATTGTAGTAAAGTTTTTTCGCCATACCATACCGTTTTAATGAGGACGAATCCAATAAAGGACTGGCTCATTTTGCGTGAATATTCACAATGAACTTCTATCTCATTTACAGTTTGTTTTCATAACTTCAGGCATACTCGACACTAACTTTCATAAAACCTTTTTTATTAAATGTCATAAACTTTTACTTTTACACTTTTACCTACACATTCCATCAGCATAGTAAACGAGCAGGGGTTGATTTTTTAAATAAATTCAGAGCAAATTTTTCAGTGAAAGCAATTGAGGTTCAGCGTAAAAATGGCTGCTAAATAAATACGAGCAGTCGTAGTCGTGATGAACATAGCCTCCTTTCAGTATTGAGCCGAGCCAGCAAAACGGTAAACGCTGATTTTTTTGCTATTTAACCCGTAGCATGGCGTTCGTAGCTCGGTAGAAAATCTAGGAAACGGTTCGCTGCATCCAACCTGTTTCCACAGCGGAGGTGCCGCCTCTTACAGCTAAGTACCGTGCGCAGCTTACGTATTTCAGATATTTTACTACAATATTCATAGTTTCTAGGGTTTTATCTCAAAGTTTTAAATTGTTTTGTGTGCTTCAAGGGCTGGCGCTCACAGCAGGCACAGCACGGCATGTCATGGCAAAGGATTTTATAGTTAATAAAGGTATTTAGAATCTTACTCTAATGACTTTAGAATTCTTGTTCCTTTATTTCGATACCTCGAAATAGAGTTGAAACTTGTGCAGCGGTCAGTTTGGCTTACGTTACGCACTGGCACGCGCGTTTTTTGTCCCTCATACTGACTGAGCGAGGCAAGATCTTGCCAAAGGCTGGGTTTTCATCAGGACGCCACGGTATGCAGCAGAATGCCATGGTATGCTGCGAGATGCAACGGAATGCCGCGGGATCCTGCAGCATAACCTGGCGAGTCATGCCGTGCCACGCCGTAATTGAGCGCCGCCGGCCCTAATACAATCTACAAGAGAAAGAAGAAAGAGAGAAAGGAAGAAAGATTTTGTTTGGTTAGTTCCTTTCTTAATTTATATGCTTTTGAGGCTTTATGTTATAATGTAATAGGTTGGGGAAAAAGTTTCTTCGCATTTTTTAAGAAAATTCAAAACATTTTTCAATATAGTTTATTTACATTTAATTAAAGTATTATGTAGGAACATTTACTTTAATCTTTTGCTTGCAAAATCGCCAAAAAAAGTAATGTGGTGATGATAATTTTAGCAAATTAGATGTTTTGTTAAAGCGAGGACATATATAGAGTTTTTATATGTTATGTAACGTCCTATAAGGTTACTGAGTAAAGTATGACTGAATTTATCTGGTTTCGTTTTCCGGTCAATCGTGTATAGAAAATACAGAAGCTTTCTTAAAATGTTCTGCTTTCGTGCTATCCTACATTGTATCCAACGTTCTCGTGTTGAAATTTTTATTGTGTTAGATTTAATGCCTAGGTATTTATAAAATCAGGAAAATTTATATTACAAAAAGTCTTCTCCAGTAACGTAAAAATAATAAGGAAACTCGCAAACCACAAGTTCCAACACGGCACAAAATTTGTAAATGTTAGTAGGTGTGGCGCAGAATTGCGGTCTGGTCTAGATCTCGTCCGAACTCATGTATTCGTGCAAGAGAATTCGTTGATTAAATCGAATTTGTGTGGAGTTGGTAAGTCTATAAAGTATTCGAATTAGTTAATGGTAGGCATAATAACAATTCCTACTTGGGAAACCGCTCCGTTCAATCACACTTACCTAAACTTTTAAGTCTTGTCTTAGACTTAGACTAAACCTAAGTCTAAGACAAGACTTAAAAGTCTTATTAAGAATCTTTCTAACTGGCGTTTCAATACCTCTAGTTATGTTATCTGTGTAATAGGTATATGTTCAATACGTAGTATTTACACTTTTGTACTATATTCAAAGAAGTAGGACAGTTCAGATAGAAAATAAGCTATTTTAGGTTTAATTATGTAAGCGCGCTCCCTAAGGGGAGCGTGGATCTTCTGAACCGCCAATCATCTCTGACACGCGCACTTCTACGTAGTTCCACGTGAGGTAGCAACTTATGGCGGTCAGAGTGCGTGCCGCTGTAAGTTTAGTGGGTAGGGCCGTTCAGAGAACTGATGAACGGAGGAGCCACACATTACCCTGGAGGGGCTGCTCATTCCTTTAGGATATTCGTAAATGCATTTTACCAGCATAAAAAAGGTTTTATTATTGGTCGTTGTTATATATTGGTACAGATTTTTCCTCTTTTATAATTAATTGCTTCATTATAGAAATAAGAACGAATAAGCCTGTCAAAAGTAAATTATACTGAAAAGGAATTGATTTCCTCGTCAAACATAATTATTACGGCGCGCGTGATACAATTGATACAAAGCGCTTCAGCAACAACACCATTTATAATACTCTGAAATTAATATTCTGCTGTATATTGTTAGCGCCATTTAATTGGATATTTCGGGATGCCAGTCGTTTTTCCGCTGGGAAGTTCTAATTATTGGCGTTGGTGATTTATTATCAGTTTTAAATCCCAAATGTAGAGTTCGCAATCGGATTGTTCGAATATCGGAATTGTACCTTTTCATTGTTCATGAATTGATTGTGGTGGTTTGGGTTTTTAACATTAAAATTACCTTTCATCGTAATTTTCTTCCAAAATATTATATTTTGGGAGTTCAGAACTGTCCGTTTATGTTAATAAGTTTTAGTTTGTATTTAAATGTAATATTATTACATTGAAATTGGTAAATACATTAGTTGTCTATTTTGGCAACTCTTACGATGAAATTATTCTTTTTGAAGTGTTTTCAATTGTTTTTTCCTTCTTATCAACTTTCAAGGGATTTTCTACAAGTGAATGTTATTAGAAGTTACTAATTCAAATGACATGTAATTTGACTTCTACTCAGCTTCTACCATAAAAATTAAAAAGACCCTCCGAACAACAAGAGAATGTCATATTCCGATTGTTACTCATCGTCAATACCTACTACAAAAATATATAGTAGGTATCTCTCAACCAAAATTGCCCAAAAGGTAAACAAAGCGAAAGAAGTTAAGTGAAATCAATAGAAATAGACAATAATTGTAAAAGTGTGATTGTTTTGGGCAACTTTGATTAAAAAATACAATAGGTCACGGGAAGCCGAATAGGTCAAAGCAGAGTTGAGGTAATTGCATTATTCGTGTAAGAGGCCGCTGGTTCGATTCCTGCCTGTAACCCTTGAGTTTGCATAAAATTTAATACCGTTTTATATGCAAATCGCTTGCCATACATTGTCATATAACGGCTAGAAACATAAGGGGTTACGTGGAACCCTTTCGGGGATATAGGTGTGATAACGTGTTAACGTGTTAAAGTGAGTAAATCGTCCTCAGCCTGTATACGTCCCACTGCTGGGCACAAGCCTTCCTCATGGAGAAACACACGAGGAGTATGGGCCGCAACACCACGACGCACCACCCAATGTGGGTTGGTTATGTTATGTGTTGGTTATATTATGTGATGGTTCAAATTTATCATAATTTACATGTTTTTTTTTTATGTGCGTAATGTCGCGGGCAAGCGCTGCTCGTCATAAATTATTTTTTAGTGTCAGAACTTTGCAACTGTAGAGGAAGAGAATTTTAATTATCAACGCAACAAATGAACTAATATTAGTAACTTTATCAGTAATATTACGCCTATTGTGATTATACAGGTATGTTGTTTTTACCCTTGTTTGAAACAAGTTGACTTTAAAAATGTATAATTGATATATGTAATTAAATTCTTACAAACGCACTAATATCAGCAGCTCAAGGCCAATGAAATATTCATTAAGAATTTGCATAGGACCTATCTAAGAAAACGGGTGAACATATTTACTTCATAAAGATAATATAGAAACACAGTCACACTCTTCACTCAGAGAACTACAATTTTTGTGTGGTGATAGAACTTGCGACCCCTGCCAAATGCCGCTGAATAGGTCGTCGATTTATCATTATAGGTACATGAATTTCTATCGTATCGTCACTTTACGGTTGAAATATGGTGACCTTTGAAGCCAAAATAAAATCTTGAGGATAATGATTAGTATTATAATTAGTAATGAATGATTAGTATTATGCGCGTTCAAAAAATGTAGTATTTATTGTAAAAGCACTTGGCCGCTGCAATACAGGCATAGCTTGGTGCAATGGCCGCATGAAAATTTTAAAATTAGATTTAAGTTTCTTGAAAATAAAAAAAATATTGTTATTATTATTATTATTTTAAGCTCTGTTAAATTGTCACGTGTCTACTTTAGTGCGCATACCCGCCTTACTATGACAATGAAATTAAACATAAATGGAAATCTGGTCAACTTGTAATTGTTTTCATGCTGTAAACGTTATCAATTGATTACTGCCAAAAGGCTATTGTAACTAGAAAATTGATTCTTTACCCTTTTTTAAGGACGTAGTTTTATTTTGCTATGAAATATTGCTTGGAATTGCTCGCGTTTCTAGTGTTTCTATTATGCTACGCTTTTGTGGCAGTAAATTCAAGTAATGAAGCAAGAAGATATTTCCGCAGTTTTCAGCAGAATGAGAGGAGTACAAGGAAGAACAAACCGAGTAGTAAGTTTTTTTAAATTATACATATAAAAGTCGTACGAAGTGGTTGGCAAACACGTCATTTATACAGTGGTCGAATACCTACCGAAGTAGTTGGATGCTAGATTTATTCAAGTCTAGGTACACTTCCTGCGTTAAGACCTATTCAAATACGACCGTACCGAAGGAATACCGGCTGGTTCTTCTCAATTCTCAGAAAGTTTCTCTTCTAAATTGGTAAATTGATTTATATTTATCAATTAGGTCACGTTAGATTTCCCTTCTATGAAGTACACATGCTCACCCTCTTATTATCATATATCAACCTCGCGAATGGTTCCCACAAATGCCAACTTTTGAAGCTAATTACGAGAAGTTAATTCGCTGAGCCGCCGCGCATACATAATACACATTGGAAACATTCGCAATTTCTTTACGCGTTCATTAGTTCGCATTGGTGGATCAGGATGAACCAATGAAACTATTTTATTTCAGGGTCTAATACGAATATGATTAACTAGCTTTTGCCCGTGACTTCATCTTCATAGAATAGTTACTTTAAGATAGTGTGGTGGTTTGTAGCCTGTAGCCTTCCTCAATAAATAAATAGGCTATTCAACATTGAAAGATTTTTTCAAATTTGAACAGTAACCTCAATTGGTGGCATTGAAAATTTACTCCTACTCTATTATTAGAAGCAAAGTTCATAGTGGCGTAAATTTGTCCTTCATTTTTCTGGGAGGCGTTATTAAATTTTTTTAACATTTACCCGCATGGCACCCGTTCCCATGGGAATATCGAGATAAAAGGTAGCCTATATCCTTTCTCAGGCTCTAGACTATTTGAGTACCAAATTTTGGATAAATTAGTTTTGACGTGAAAGCGAGACAGATAGACGGACAGGCAGAGTTACTTTCGCATTTATAATATTAGTATGGATAATTACTATAATGAGAGTGGATGAAGTGAATAAAAAAGTAAGGATCGTAGCAAGTGGAAATATGTTATTTCTGCCTATCCCTATGAAAGATTGGCGTGATTTTATGTGTGTATTTTCATAGATCAAACCAATGAAAATTACAGATTACAAATTATACACTATGATCCGTTGAGTCCGCTTGAAATATTACACCGGATTTTTACTAGAATGAAACTCGAATAATTTTGTTTTGGGAATCAAACTATTTCTCCAATTTTCGGGTTTCATTAACATAACAAACAAAGCTAGGCAAAGTTTCACAGAAGCATTTGAAGTGGTATGTACCAAGAATGAATCCCGACTCCGGCCTTTGAGAGGATTCGCAGTGGCCCACGAGTTTGGCTGCGCAAAACTTGTGTTAATGGAAATATATCAAATTATATTAGTCAGTAAATTTCCTTTATACGACATTCATTATGATTTACGATTGCTTGGCAACGCTTAAAATATTTTTGATGAGTTAGGTGTTACAAATATCTACGCTACATTTCAGAAATAATGTGTTTAATATTGGTTTATGCTATTTATTAAATATGTATTTTATTTAAAAGCTTAAGATAAAAAGTAAATATCACTACTATTTATTTAAAAGGCAATTTATGTATTATATAAAGGATATCCATTCAACATTACTGTATTTAAAGAGTTCGGTAAGAGAAAAGCGGCGATTTTTTTTGCTCTAAACGGAGTACCACAAGGAAGCGGTTTGGGTCCAATATAGTCCCTCGTTTAAATTAGCAATACAAATACTGAGCATATTGTTTACCATATCTTTTCTCAAACTGCAATTTCTTTTCTAGCTAATACTGGGTATTCATATATCCGCGAATATCTAGCTAAAAGATCTGTGTGGTTAAATTCAAACCTACCAATTTCTGAACTTTCAAAGGTTGAATGCGCACAACCTTCAGAGGTTGATAAGTACCGATGAAAGTAAACTATATTTTTAATATTGCAGAACCAGTATTGGAAGATTGCGCAGACTCCCAAGGCGTCTGTCTCCAGAGTCAAGCCTGCCCATGGGAGAAAGTCCTGGATGACTACAACGACGACTGCCTGAGCAAGGGAAATGGCATTTGCTGCGAGGTGGCGCGCATACGCATGCCAGTCGAAATTTTTGAAGCATATGATTGATATAATTTTTCTATTATTTTACAGACACATAAAGTATAGAAAATGATGATAATTATGTCCTTTGTTTTAGTGTATTTTCTACTGATAGTAGAGGAATTCTATAAGTGGTTAATGATATATAAAGTGAGATAAGGGGCCAGTGCTGAGCTGGTAAAGGAAAATTAAAGAGGAAATCGGGTTGCGCATAGTAGGGCAGGGACAAGGAACTTGTGGAGGAAAATTAAATAGTGAGAGGAAGGAAAAAAAAGTTTTTTTTGTCTTGTTAATATTATCAGCATTCTTAATCTTATCTCGTTTGGTATTGGTCAGTTCATATGCATTATTGATAAAATTCTATAAACATAAAAGTAGGTAGGAAGTTCCTTGTGGTATATTAAATTCAATTTTACGTGGAGTGAGCATTTGTTTTAAACAAATTACGCTGACGTGCGCTGGTGCACTTAACGCTCTCGTCGCACCGTTACCCAAACCTGACTAATGAAGTTTAGTTAGGCTGGCAGGGGATTCAATCCTGCCAGCCAACCGGCCATTGGCCACTAGATGTGGTAGGCGTCCTATCTTTTTCCGATTAACCGTTTGAGGATCAAGCGAACCCCGGCGTTAGCGAACAATATATTGTTATGTTTCTATTGTGTATTGTTTGTGACAGGTTAATCTATTTAAAATTTAAATACCTACAGTTCTTGATGCAAGCTGACTTCAACTAGAAACACATTTTAGTAGACACTTACTCTTTCATTTGTGCATTAGTTCCTATGCGAAGTACCTAATTGAAGTTTTATTCAAACTCAGTGGTATCTTGACGACCTCCGTGGTCGAGTGGTCATACAGACCACTCGAGTGGTCATACAGCCGGACCCAAGGCGTCCCCATCTCGAGAGATTCTGGGTTCGATCTCCGGTGGTGGCAAATGTTTGGATGATGAATTTTCAGGCATTTGTTCGCCAGTCTTGAATGTTTATATTTATTCAGGTATTTATCTATTAAATATGTTTATCCGTCATCTAGTGTCCGTAACACAAACAACCTTTGTTGTTTAAAATGGGGCTAGTTGATAGGTGTGAATGTATGTGAGATATTTATTTATTTATGGCGGTTAGAGTCGATCTGGTTACCTCTTGCACGTGTAAAAGCAGTAGCAGAAGCGAATTAAAACTGTATTAATGAGAAACACGATCGTTTTTATGCCTTGTAGTCTGCAGACGGTGTCATCAAGGAGTGGAAATCCTAGACTGATTCAGAGTTCTCACACCAATATAATTTAGTGTCTTCTATCGGCATCTTGAGTCAAACATCCATTCTTATTATAGGGGTTAAACGTTTGCTTATTTTTATAAAAAACGTCTAATTTGGCCGTATCCAGTACGCTATATTCGTGACTGATTCTGCTAGCTAGGATATTGCAATTTCCATCCAGCTCACGGCCGCTACGTCCCTTCTATTTCGTTCCATATCGTACTGCAATAACATCACTTGATGCCTATAAGGCAATCCTCAGAGATACTCCACCCTCAGATCATTGGATTTGTAACGAGATAAGGGTCCTCTGTTCCTGGTCTGGTTCTTCTTTACCGTATGTATTGATCCTTTGTTCTTTGGTAAATATTTATACTAGTATAAAAGACATCCGGAGTTATTCATTCTATTTTTTTACCCTATATTTTCGTGGAAAAGTTTGTTTACCTGGTTAAGCTAAACATCAATGTTTACAAGTCCACCCAAAATACGAATCCCTTTTCACATGAAAAAGGGGTTTCTATACCTGCCTATATTTTAAATTTTATTCAGAGATATGTTTTGCCGCAGTAGGGTCGGCAGAGGTTGTAAACATAAACTAGCTTTTGCCCGCGACTTCATTCGCGTGGAATAGTTATTTTGGCATAGCATGATGTTATATAGCGTATAGCCTTCCTCAACAAATGGGCTAAAAGGTTTTTTCAAATCATACCAGTAGTAGATTTTTATTTCTCCTCGAATTAAATAAACTGAAAATGCAAAAAAAAACATTTATAGTTATCAATTGCATACTTTCTTAACACTGAATTAAATATTGTTTTATCAAAAAACAGATACCTACCTGCATAATCGAGCAGTGGAATCTTATAATATTAAGGAAACAAACAGTTTTTTTTACATACGACAGGTAAGCTCTTGACCTTCATCTCACCTGATGGTAAGTGACGATAAGGCCGAAGGTGGAAGCGAGCTTCACCTGAAAAATCCTCAACAACTGAGGAACTGGCACTGGCACTGGCACTGGAACTGGCAGGAATAGTCTAAAAAACACTAAATTCATGTATCAATAAAGTCTCCACTAATTAATCAATATGAACAATTGACTCATATCGCTAAAAACTAAAAATATTATACTCTCAGTTTAGATTTGGAACATAAATTCTTTTCACACATTAACAACCCATTAATAATATAGAATAACATTTCAGTTCTCTTTCTAAAACAATATTTGCCGACAATGCGGCGGCCTACATAAAAGTTCAGAGAAATTTTCGTGCAGTAAAAGTTATCTTATATGTTAAACAGGATATTCAGCAATCACCATACCAAATTTCACCAAAATCCGTTATGTGCTTTTTGTGTGATGCGTGCACAAACATACAGACAGACAAAATGCAAAAAAATGGTGATTTGGTATCTTTATCGATCTTATTAAACCCCCATTAAAATTTCCAAAATATATTCTATGTACAGACATACAGTTTTATTATATGTATAGATTTCTAGCAAACTAGCGAAGCCAAAAATCAAATTTTCCGTTATAAGCCTCGGGCACTTGTATGTGGATACACGTATAAAAATGGTAAATAGCCAATCTTAGGGATCTCTTTTGGCAACCATAATGGGCATTGGCCTATCAAAGTGTATTTGGCTTTCAGATAAAATAAATACGTTAATAATGTCATCAATATAAAAAATCACATGATCCATTGTTCCATGATTTAGTGGCAATAACTAAATATACCTACGTTTACGTTTACGAGTGGTCTCATTAAGAATTATCATTACAAGAGTTACGAGTAAGTACTTGCGACCATCGACGGCATAATCTACAGGTCTATCTGACATAAAACATTAATTGATTAGTCTTATCAGTGACATCGATGTAAGATGTAAAACCAAACGAGTCGAAGTAAAGGATGTTATTCTTTGTGTAGATTTATCATATTTCTGTGATTGAAAAGTAGTATGTATTTTCATAAATAGCATTACATATAATTTAATTTTGTATTAAATCTATAAATCTAGGTCAACTAGATTTTCTAATCGATCCATTTTCTTTGCCTTTTAATGTAGATTGTGACCCGCTTAATCTTGTAATAATATTCAAACACTTAACTTATTATATATTTAAATTCCTTGGGATATAAATATATTAAGGCTTTATCTAACTTATAAATAAACCTTATGTCATTTAAGTAGGAAAAATCAAAACGTTTCACTTTGTCAATAGTAACAGAGCTCGAAAGGCAATTGGTCAAAGCAAAGGTGAAAGGTATTTGGAATACAAGGACACCTCTCCTGTGCACATCAAAGGCCGGATCACAAAGAGGGGGAGGACACACGACACAGTTGTAGCTCTCAAACACACACATTGAAAAAAGTAAACACGGAAATATTCCCAGTATTGGCTAGCACTGCCAATTGAGAAGAACTTTTGGGAGTCGTCAACAAAAACCTCAATTTTTATGCAATAAATAGAAGAGTAATTTTTATACTAGGTATAAGAACTTTGAAATACTTTTCCCGTGAAGTGTTTTCTCTGGCTGTTCTATTGAATTGGTTTATTATGATATCTAAATAGCTAGGGTTTAAAAAGAAGTACTAACAGCCGAATACTGAAACGCCACTTAAATATTTCAAAATGAAAAAAGCATCAGTTCTTATTTCAACTATAAATTGCCGAAACGCATTACCTATCAATATTTGAGGAGTATAGGTAATAATTTGAGAAAAAGCGGTCGGAATTGATTGATATATTAGAGAGGAGTGGTAATCATCTCGGAAAAACTAGTCCACACATCCACGTTCGTCATTGTAGATAACGCACAAATAGCCTATAATAAGTAAATAAACATTCACGAAAAGTTCGTATGTTTTCATATAAAATACTAAGATTTTTTTCTCTAATATGTTGTTAGAAAATTAAAATAAAAATTAAGAGTAATGAATAATGCTACTATCACCATATCTTTCCCCCTAGTGTAAGTTATCATTTCAAAAGACTAAACTTTTTTAGTTGCGTTAGGAATTCTATAGGAAACGTAAAAAGCGCCACTAGCGAGAAATAGCTGAAATAACGTTTCCTTTACCAATTAAGCTTAACGCAACTAAAATAGTAGTTTTTTTACTATGATAATTTACTCTAAGGAGTACTGATAATGAGTTTGTGTTTGTTGATACTTTTTGAAGCTTCTAATGTTAGTATCTGAGCACCCTTCATACCATTAAAAATACATTAGAATTGATATTCGATATGATACAGTATCAGTAGGTATTTAATTTTGCGATCTTCGTGTCACTTATGTACGAAAAACAAGATATTTTTATACTTTAATATTAGGTGCTGATTACTGATTCATTTTCCTCATAGTGAAATTGCGTTTCAGCGATGTTAAAAAAATATCTCTAGACATGTACGCCAGAGCTTTAATTCTGTTCCCAAGGAGTTCATAAAAATTCTTGGATCGAACAGCAGCTATAATTCTTCAAAAATGGCTCTATCTTTATACCCTTTGTCTCGCCTCGCTGTTATGCGATGCGTAAATTTCGAAGTGTGGGGACTAACGGTCTATCAATCATGTTCTGACGTTCGATTTTTCGTTCACACAGCCTGTCTGCCCTCGGTAGAGTAATAATGTGCTTTTGAAACATTGTCATGTTGTCAAATTATATTTTGGTTCGCAATTTTTTTCATCTTTTTTTCATATAGCAAACTGTAGCCTAATGGCGGCCATACATGGCGGTCCATAGGTATAATACCATAATACAATAGGACCATAGGTGTAATACCATGCAGACGGTATTATACCTATGTATATGACTACCTATAAATTACTAACCAACCGCTGTTTACTTGATACGAAACTGTAGCCGAGCCGAATAAAAATTTATCAGAGAACTTCCGCGCACATTCCTTGGCCTCATTTACATATTCTAGAAAATCCTCGACTTACCGATGTGTAATTCTAAACATTGCTGCAATTATGTGGTACTATTATAAGTAGATAAAATTGCACTAAAATATATAAGTCCAATTCGATATCTTGACAGCACATTGGCCCTTGAAGATTACCTGGAACGTACTTTTCACGCTTATCTTATTTATTATTATGATTGATTTCAATGCTCATCTGTAACTTACACCTGCATTATGAATTATGGTGCAGGTATATCAACAATAACACCAAATTATTGCAACTATCCAATTATATTATAGATTTCTTACTTATATAAACCTTGTAATGGTTTTTGGATGACTCGCATGTTTAATTGTTTTGACCTTAAATGTTTGTTCAGTGAAAGCAAAAAGAAATAACTTAATTAATAAATTTTTACTTTTATTAATGATAACATTTGGTTAAGAGATCCATATTGTCAATTTAATGTCCTTCGTCAATGGTCATGATAGTTGTATTCGGCTCATAGTGATAGTCCAGGGCGCGCGTGCGCAGTAGCTCCTTATAGAAGAAAGCAGATTTGCGCGGCGTGCGCGTGCGCTCGGGGCTCTCGTAGTCGACCTCGTACAGGCCAAAACGTTCTCTGTAAAGATTACAGTATGGTATAACATTAACGTTTATTTCAGTATTGGAAACAAGGTGATACGATATGTATGGATCACCAAAAGTTTTTTTTTGTTGGCGACGAGTAAATTGATCACCGTTATGCCGTTGGTATTTTGTTGGTTCTGCTTACCAATCCGCATGAGTTAACGACGTGGTGTTACGGCTTATACTCCTCATGAGTTACTCCATGAAAGAAGGCCTGCGATCATCAGTAGGTATTTAAATTGGACTCTAGGTGAACAATATCTGACTCTCAAAAATATTTTCTAAAGGAAAAATCTAAATATTAAATCTTGAAAGCAATTCCGAATATTTTTAAAACAGTGGTCAAGTAAGTAATAATACTGATGATACTACGAAATGATATACTTAGAAGGCAATTTCTTACACGTATCCTTGCATCCATTCGAAATTGTCCATTAAGCTCCACGCGGTGTAGGCGACGACGTTGGAGCCCTCGTCCATGGCATCGAGCATGGCGTCCAGGTATAGCTTGAAGTACTCAACGCGGTCATTATCCTCAAGGCCCGTGAGGGTTGAGCACCCGTTCTCGGTGATCACTACAACTGGATTGTTAAACTCCTCCCTGATATACGTCAACAGTTTATAGAAGCCCCACGGGACAACCTAAAATATATATTTTGTTTAAATGATCAAACCTAGTTTGAATAAACATAGGTAATGTTTATTGTACGTTTAGCTTGACTTATACTTTGCTTAAATGCATGGCATCAAGCTGATCTTGCTCGTTACGTAGGAACTTATACAAATTAGGCGAGATATGATATATACCTGTGTCTATTCCCTTGGGCTTTAAGACGTGATGATATTTTACGAATTATGTTATGTAAAAATACCTTTAACCAAGAGGATACTGTTCCAGTCCATTCACTAGGTTGATACACAATGACCTCGAGATCATCAAAATAAGATGGTGTCTTATGATATCCTTTCACCGAATCATTTCTGAAGACTACATTAGAAGAGTAATGATTGAGTCCAAAGAAGTCAGACGATCCACGGATCATATCTATTTCTTCTTGAGTAAATTCTGGTAATCTTGATCTTTGAAAGCCTTGAGCCGCACTTTTAGCAGCAACCATATCTTTCATTACTTTTGGAAAATCTCCAGTTTCACTGAATATCGGATTAGCATATTCTCCCCACTATAAGAAATTAATTATATTAACATTGCCAATATTTTATGTACTTACTCGGTAAACAACGTTTTTACAATAGCTCACCTCAAACTGAATCGTGTCTGCAGCTGCTTTAGCATCTTTTTCTTGTTCAGGTTCATACCAAGACGCGCTTATCGTGATTCCAATAGTTCCCCCAAATTTAGGCCTGTATTCCTTGTCATAAAGATGATAGCTTTTGGCATGAGCTACCAGAAGATTTTTCGCACAGAGGTATTCTGCATACCCGGTAATATTAAGAGCAGGAGCCATTGATGCGTCAGCATAACCTTGATAACAGATTTCTCTAGGCTCATTAATTGTGATCCAAGTTTTAACTCTGTCGCCAAAATTTTCAAAACAAATTCTGGCATAATCAATAAACCAATCAACCACATAGGGGTTTGTCCAGCCTCCCATCTCTTGTAGTTTTTGGGGCAGATCCCAATGATATAATGTGACCATGGGTTCAATGTTGTACTTAAGCATTTCATTAATAAGATTATTGTAATACTGCACTCCCGCTTCGTTCACTTTGTCGGGGAAGCTGGTGGGCATTATGCGAGTCCAAGATAAGGACAGCCTGTAAAAGTCAAGGCCTAATTCACGCATCATTTCTACATCTCTCTTGTACTGATTGTATGAATCATCAGCTACGTCACCGTTGGATTTGTCTTTGATCAATTCTGGTTTTTTGTGTGTCAAATAATCCCAAATATTTTCTGTTTTACCTAAATATTTATTTAATTAAAACCGATTATTAGACACAAACGAAAATGAAACAGAAAAAATTGTGGAGAAACGCTCAAATGTGCATTAATAATTTAGTAATCTTTAACAAATTCAATTATAGGTACCGTCTGTGTTCCAAGCGCCTTCCACCTGGTAGGAGGCAGTGGAGGTACCAAACAAGAAATCATCGGGGAATTTTCTTGGACCATGTCGGGCTTCCTTAATTGTCTTGGCATTTCCTACATAGTAGTAGGTAAAACACAAAAATAACACTCTGAAAGCAAACGTAAACTATTGCGTATTGAGATAAGTCTATTAATATTCAAAATTATGTTTTAAATCATAACTTACAAATGAATGTTTATAAACATTATTGCTTCTTGTAAAGTAAGAAGTGTTCTTGAAATCGGATATGCATTATTTATATAGCACTCAAACGTATCAGTCAATAGGCCTCCTACGACTATCTTGACACTGAAGTGATAAGTCGCGAGTTCAATATTCAATGACATGAGATTTATAGTCTTACATAACGTATGGTAGTATTGCTAAGTAAGCATTTATAACATTTTGTCATTTTACCTTTAAATTGCTATTGTCGTCTTGTATAATTTGCAATCAAATCTGAAAAAATGGGTATGTTCATCATGTTGCATCTTAAGACAGCGGTTGGCTACGCCCTAAAAATAGTCTAAATTCAAATGACTGCCCTCGTGAATTGTATGATTTGTAAAAGGTATTTATGTATTCATAGGCTACAAAAAAAATCTTAAATGTTGAAAAAATAGTAATTGAGTCTAAATTCAAATGACTGAGACGCCCTCGTGAATTGTATGATTTGTAATAGGTACTTATGTGTTCTCAGGCTACAAATAATTTTGAAATGTTGAAAAAATAATAACTGAGCAGCATGCTTTTGTATTTAAATGTTTGTTCAGTAAAGGACAAAAAATAAATAGATAAATTCTGATTAAATATGTTTACTTTAATTAAGGATAATTTTGGTTAAGAGATCCATATTGTTCCATATTGTCAATTTAATGTCCTTCGTCAATGGTCATGATAGTTGTATTCGGCTCATAGTGATAGTCCAGGGCGCGCGTGCGCAGTAGCTCCTTATAGAAGAAAGCAGATTTGCGCGGCGTGCGCGTGCGCTCGGGGCTCTCGTAGTCGACCTCGTACAGGCCAAAACGATCTCTGTAAATATTAAAGAATGATATAATATCAGTTAGTGCTGATAAACTGAGAGAAAAACTGCTTTCCTGCTTCGGACATGTAATGAGGAGAGAGAATGATCATGTCACCAGGAAATTTATGGATTTGAAAGTGCATAGCCGTGTAGGAAGAGGAAGACGGAAGAAAAGATGGATGGATTGGGTGAATAATAACACGATGGGGAAGTGAGTGTGTGTTGACTTGGCGAGTGACAGTAGAGAGTGGAAGAAGAAGACATGTTGCGTCGACCTCAAATAAAAGAATTGGGAACAGGCAAGACAAAGAAGAAGATATATTATAACGGGTTGACTGGAAGATATCCCTATTAGAGATAAGTCCTCCCTTGTATACTTCTGCTTTTTACATTGTTTCTTTTTGTTTATGTGCAATAAAGAGAGTTTAAATATATATTATCAACGAACTCAGTGGCGAGCACTAATTTCAGCATTGAAAATAATGTGACTTTATGAGTGATCTAAACTTTATAATTAACCTGATAGTAAACTATATCGTCCCGTGTTAGTCCGGGACGCAAAAAGAATGTGCCAACTGCTTTCCTATCCTAGCATGTCGTAAAAGGCGACTAAGGGCGAATTGGATACTGAGTCGGTGGTTGTGTAGACGATGAGCTAGCCACTTGTTACTACTTTTTCACGATTTTCCCTAAACAAACCCAATTTTTATATGGCTAAATGTGGTCTTAAGAAACACAGTGCTCGTTGGCCTCTGACGACCCCTTCGGGGATTACAGGCGTGATTGTATGTATGTAGTAACCCATATAAAAATCATAGACGTTTTTTCTCCAAACATTTAGATTTAGTAAAAACGTCTGCAGTCGTCGAAAACATTATTATCAAAACTCCTACTTGGGGCACTGACTCTATTGTGATTGTTTTTACTCATCAACCCGCATCAGACCAGAGTGGTGATGTTACTGCACATAGGCTAGATAAGAATTGATATGACTCACAAATAAACATTATTATAAGGACAAATTAGAAATCATCTCTAATATCAAGGGGTTTTAAGTACAAAATGTCTAGGAAAAAATTCTTACACGTATCCCTGCATCCATTCGAAATTGTCCATTAAGCTCCACGCGGTGTAGGCGATGACGTTGGAGCCCTCGTCCATGGCATCGAGCATGGCGTCCAGGTACAGACTGAAGTACTCTATGCGGTCATCATCCTCAAGGCCCGTGAGGGTTGAGCACCCGTTCTCGGTGATCACTACAATTGGATTGTTAAACTCCTCCCTGATATACGTCAACAGATTATAGAAGCCCCACGGAACAACCTAAAATAAATAATTAAATCGTCATGCCTCTATCCCCGTATGGGTAGGAAGAGGTGTTAAACACTTACATTTCGCCTGATATGCTCTAGACCCTAGGCAACAGTTGGCGAACTAGTTGCCATACATCGGGCACAATGTGCGGCACCTGATATTCGCTTTCAACTGTACCATACATAATTGTTTAAAGTTTGAAATCTTGTTAAAACCTAGAAAAATATTTTGTCAAAACATCTTATGTAATTTCCCGTATATAATTACGAAAATCGCTTACATCATACTGTACCAGAGGTGATAACACTTTTTAACACTTCACCACCTGCCACACTGAGCAAATGTGCAGCCAGCCAGACTATGGCAGTGCACTGCTTTTGCAGTGCTTTTGCCAAGACTCTGGATAACCCTTAGGGGATAATAGTAGTGATTATATGTATGTATAATATTTTGCGTGTTTATAAATAATGTAAAAATACCTTTAACCAATTGGAAGCTGTTCCCTTCCATTCGCTTGGTTGATACAACACGACATCGAGATCGTCGAAATAAGACGGCGCACCATGATGTTCATTCACTGATTCATTTCTGTACACTACATTAGAAGAGTAATGATTAAGTCCAAAGAAGTCAGACGATCCACGGATCATATCAATTTCTTCTTGAGTAAATTCTGGTAATCTTGATCTTTGAAAGCCTTGAGCCTCACTTTTTGCAGCAACCATATCTTTCATTACTTTTGGGAAATCGCCAGTTGCACTGAATATCGGATTAGCGTATTGTCCCCACTGTAAGAATTTAATCACATCAATAATATAACCATTACTAATATATTATGTACTTCGTAGATAAAACTTTTATATTAACTTACCTCAAACTGTATTGCATCTGCGGCAGCCTCAGTATCTTTTTCTTGTTCGGGCACATACCAAGACGCACTTATTGAGATTCCAATACTTCCTCCATATTTAGGCCTGTATTCCTTGTCATAAAGATGATAAGTTTTGGCATGGGCAACAAGAAGATTTTTGGCACACAGGTATTCTGCATACCCGGTTATATTAAGAGCAGGAGCCATTGATGCTCCAGCATAGCCTTGATAACAAATTTCTTTAGGTTCATTAATTGTGATCCAAGTCTTAACTCTGTCTCCAAAATTTTCAAAACAAATTCTGGCATAATCAGTAAACCAATCAACTATATGAGGGTTTGTCCAACCACCCATCTCTTGTAGTTTTTGGGGTAAATCCCAATGGTATAAAGTTACCATGGGTTCAATGTTGTACTTCAGCATTTCATTAATAAGATTATTGTAATACTGCACTCCCGCTTCGTTCACTTTGTCGGGAAAGCTAGTGGGCATTATGCGAGTCCAAGATATGGACAATCTGTAAAAGTCGAGTCCTAATTCACGCATCGTTTCCACATCTCTCTTGTACTGATTGTATGAATCATCAGCTATATCTCCGTTGGATTTGTCTTTGATCAATTCTGGTTTGTTGTGTGTTAAATAATCCCAAATATTTTCTGATTTACCTAAAATGTAAATTGTTTGAGTTATTTGTTAAATTCAAATAATTATACGTAGTATTTTCAACAATAGGTACCGTCCGTATTCCAAGCGCCTTCTACCTGGTAGGAGGCAGTGGAAGTACCAAACAAGAAATCCTCTGGGAATTTTCTTGGACCATGTCGAGCTTCCTGTACTGTCTTGGCATTTCCTACAGAGCAGCACGTAAAACACAATAATAGCACTCTGAAATCAATAAAAAACTCTTTTGTAAAAATACAATTTTTTTAAATTCATTTGAGGTATTTTATTATTTAAACTTACAAATTTATTATTTTAAACATTGTTGCTTATTATTGAATATCAAGTGCTCTTGAAACCGTATGTTGCATTATTTATATAGAAGGTACTAATATCAGTCAATATCCTACCTCCTGCCGCTATCTTGACACCGAAGTGATAAATTAAAAGTATAATGTTCTATGATGTAAGTATTACTTTTAAGTAGGTTCTTAATATTATTATACAGGCTGAAGATTTGAGAAGGGGCATTCAAGGCAGGTACCTTAATCTTCGGGATTCCTTTTTCTCTTCTTTTCATTCACAAACGGTTCAGCGAAGACCTTAATGCTGCTTTATCCAATTTTATTTCTGTAGAGAATTATAATTGCTTTTGAACGGTAAAGTTATACTTACAACTAATAAGAGTGTGAATTCTTGAATAATTTTAATATGGACGTATTGTAGGTAAATGTATAACAAATGTAGTCTTAAAGTTCTATATAATTTCGAAGCAGTTATCATGAGCATGCAGATTATCTATATTTTACTCATTATTACTACATTGGTAATACCTCAATGGCTTAAGCTAACCTGAATGGGATTCCCGCGTTTGTCGAATTGTGTATTAAAACACTACCAGACCTAACTTAAACTAAGGGCCACTTGCAGGAAATGTAAAGCTTCGTTTCAGTAAATTTTTGATATAAGTGTCATAGTAAAATTGCCAAAAAATTATAAAATCGAGTTTTAGATCTCGATTAAAATTTTATGCAAGTGAGTCTATGTAACGCTGATCCGCTAATTTTGTTCCAATTATTTAATTCTCAGGCACGGCGGTACTGATAATCTCTATTACAATTCAGCTTTTTTTTGAGTACTATTTACTATTTAGTACTATTTGAGTTACTATTTGTCACTGGGACAACATTGTTACTGGTATATACATATAGATATTGCATCGTAAATTATTGTTTTGTAGAATCTGTGTTGAGATTCATGTGGGGGATAGATAATGTAGATAATCGTCGCTGTTATGTAACATATTGGTTGCCCTAACACCAAATGCCTTTGTACACGATAGAGTTGATACATGGCAAGTCTGAACGAGAAATGAACTGAAGAAATAACTTAATTCAAATCACTAATTAGAAGATTTCCAATGTATATGCTTATATTTTACTACGAAAAATGTAATGTCGACCACATTACAACGTGACTTGGTCTCTTAAGAAATATCTTAATTTCAATGGTCAGAAAACTAGATACAATAGAAACATATATTATTTGCGAACACCGGTGTTCGCTTGAGCATCGGTGGGTTAATATTTTTGAAGATATTATCATCATCATAATTAGTTTATGTTTGTCCGCTAAGATGATAAGCTAAAATTTACGATATAAATTTGGCTGGTGACTAGAAAGTCAACCTGTATAACAACAAAAACACTCTTTATTGGATATCTAGACACCTATCGAATTCCATTGATAGATAACAAACTGACATAACGTTAACAACTTTTCCGAAGTGAAACTCTCTATAAGCCGCTAACGTATAGTGGTGGATTGTATTTGCCATTTAATTAGTTGAAGGCAGGTACTTGCAAAATAACGTAGGCCATCCTTCCCAATATTTCTTTCCCTACCCGCAATGCACACTGAAGAGTTTAACAACGCGCGCAAGAGGCGCGCCCCGCCAGTCTTCCGCTGTTCGTCTTCCGCTGTTCGTCTTCCGCTGTTCGTCTTCCGCTGTTCGTCACCCGCTGACGTTACCCGCTGCTAATTGCTAGTTCCGCTGCCCGTTGCCCGTCGGTTACCGTCGTGGTTTCTAAGTTACCGCCGTTCTTACACCGCCTCATCATCAGCCAAGCGAGCCTGGGCCGCTAGTGCGTCCGCAGGAGCTGCCGCCAGAAAAGCAAGTAAGTGTGCATTTTGCTTCCTATCCTTAGAGAGCTGTGACTTCTTCTTTTCTGCCCTTTGCAGCTCTTATAATCTCCTACACATAGGTCGCGTTATTGCAAGCGCCTGCTGTAGCTTTTTAAACCGCAAAAAAATACAGTCCACTGAAACTCCGCTACCGAAGGGGAAAAAGATCCAGCATTTGTTGGTCCCTGTCGAGCCGTATCGCATTTTATATTTATATACTTTTAATTATATATTTTATATTATTAATATATATTTAATATCGCCCCGCACCGCTGTTATTTTTTAAACTATTTAATTTTTTTATATACCGCACCGCACCGCCGTTACTTTTATATTTGAATTTCACATAATTATGCCTTATCACACTTTAATTCTTAAGCTTAGGGATTAAAGGAGGCAGGGCATAGTGGACTAGCCGCTCGATTGGGGGAGCGCCCGACTGGGGTAGTACCTCCGCCTTACAGAATACCGCAGCTAAATAGCACTACTTAAGGTGGTGTTGTGTTCCTGTTGGTGAGTAAGGTATCCAGTGCTCCAGGGGTAGGATAAGGATATTTGTGGTTTATTTTGTTTTTATTTAACTGCAAAATAATTCTTTAGCTGTTATAACTCGCACCCACAAACTATTCCTTGGTTTTTAGTTTATGCCGTAATTCCATTCCATTCGCATTAAACGTATTTTATTTTATCATATCGCATCCAAGATACTGTAACTATTTAAATATTTAATTATTTAGCCGTTATCATTTTTAGTATCTAGGGTACAACATTATATTTTTTTCTACCTTCAATAATTTTGGTCGCTCAGCAACGAATCACTGTTATTGTGTTTACGATTTATTACTTCTATTTATATCGCATAACTAATTTTAGTTTTGAGACTCGCATACACGGCGCTTAAATATTTTATTTTGATAATATTATCTTATGAACATGGCTACTAAAAGGCAACAAAATAAAGACGTTGAAGGTGTTGATCCGCAGTTATTGGTTTTAAAGTCTAAACGGGACATACTTTTCGCCCGAATGCAAAGCATCTTTGAGATCGCGAAGCAAGTTGAGGCCGGTCAGGCAGAAATTAGTTTATTATTTGCCACCGCCTGCAACTTAGATATCTTGCGTAGTGACTTCGGGACTGCATTAGACTTATATATTTCTGCATATGTTCAAGGTAATCCCGCTGGAGAAATTAATTATCAGCCATGGACATCGTTTGAGGAAATGTATTGTTACGTAAAGCGAATTATAACTGTACATGAGTCGCAACTTAAAATGTTTTCGGATTCGCCTCAGCATTCCGCGGCCGTTAAGCCAATTAAACCGCGTCTACCTCCAATCGACTTATTATCTTTTTCTGGGGATACCCGTGAATGGCCGTTATTTTACCAACAGTTTAAAAGTGTTGTGCATGATAACCCATCTTTAACAAATAGTGAGAAAATGTTTTATTTGATCGGAAAGTTAACCGGCAAAGCCGCCTCGGTTTGCGCAGGGCTTCCACCTACCGCTGAAAATTACAGTATTATATGGGATTCTCTCGTGCAAAAATACGATGATCCTCGTTCGCTCGCTTGCTCATATGTTAATCAAATACTTGAATTTAAGCCGTTGTTAAGTAGTAGTGCATCCGCCCTCGAGTCTTTTATTTATAATTTTAATTCTTCGGTTGAAGCGCTAAAACAAATCAATATTAGCGACCTGACTGACTTCATATTTTTACATATCGCATTACAGAAGTTAGATTCGGAAACCGTTAAATTATTCGAATTAACTCGCCGTAAAGATAAAATACCTTCATACGTAAGCTTAATTGAGTTCGTAAAAGAACAAAGTAAGGTGTTGAGTCATTCAAATCGCAGTCAAAAGAATTTTGATTATAATAAACCGCGCGCTAAAAATACAATTACAAATAAATTTTCGCCTACAAGGGCTTTCGTCGCTGACTTGGGTGCTGCTGAAAAGGCCAGCCCTACCGGTAGTTGTAGTTTATGCAATAATTACACACATACCCACCTTTACCAATGTTCAGCTTTTATGAAACTCGCACCGCTAGATAGATATAATTTTATTAAGGAAAAACCTTTCTGTACTAACTGTTTGAGTACTAAACATAAATGCAATAATTGTAGTTCGCACCGCACTTGCTCGTACTGCGCAGCGAGGCATCATTCGCTGTTGCATTTTAACCCGCCGAATAAATCTTCGTATCAAAGTGAATACAATAAGCGAACGTCGTCGCACACAAATAATAATTTTAATAGGAATAGTTTGCCTGCTCCCGCTTCCGCTTCTCGCACTCAGTCGCAGCCTAGTTTTATCACCGATCCAGGCGTCGACGCGTCGGCCGCGTCAAGTTCTAACAAATCAGTTTGTACATATTCTTGTAAGCCTAGCTCCCGCACTGCTGTTACCGCTCTTTTGGGTACGGCAAAAATTGTGTACGTAGACGGTTATGGCCGCACGCATTTGTTGAGATGTCTTATTGATCCGGGGTCCCAAAGTGATTATATCACGAGAGATTGTTGTGAAAAGCTATCGCTTCCGATATGTAAACAAACTCGGTATACGGAAGTACAGGGCATCGGTGAAACATCACAGAAAATTAATGGTATCACCTCATTGGCATTTACTTCACGGTTTGATAAAAACAAAACATACTTTGTCAACCCAATGGTCGTGGAGCGTATTACATCACAGCTACCTGACTCATTCGTCGACACCGCCGCAATTGAACATATCGCAGGCTTGCCTTTGGCAGATAACGATTATTGCAAACCGGGCCCTATTGACATGCTATTAGGAGTCAATTTGTATTGTGAGATTTTGTTGTTTACTAAAATTGTAAGTAAAAATATTAATACGCCGACCGCTTTAGAGACAACATTAGGCTATTTGATTATGGGAAATGCTCCTATTATTTCGTGTGCGCTTAAAAATAATTCTCACTCTTTCTGCTCCGTTACACAGGATCCTCTCCATTCTCTTTTGGAAAAATTTTGGTTAGTCGAGGAGCCACCCGCACAGAACTATTTAAGCCCTGAAGATAAAGGTTGTGAAAATATTTTTAGTTCAACGACTGTTCGTAACGTGGATGGGAGTTACTCTGTTGACCTGCCGTTTAGAGACTGCCCTGATAAACTTGGTGATTCTTTTGTTACTGCGCAAAAGAGGTTTTCCTCACTCGAGAGGAAGTTTGATAGGTCGTTAGGGCTGCGCGACAAGTACAACGAAATTATTTCTGGTTATTTAAAGGAAGGTATTCTTTCAAAGGTGCCTGACGATCAGGTCGCGTCGACAGGTTTTTACCTACCGCATCATCCCGTCATACGTAACGACAGATTAACTACAAAAGTACGCGTCGTACTAGATGGTAGTGCCGCTACTAGCTCAGGCCTTTCGCTTAATGATATTTTACACACGGGTTACAATCTACAGTCGAATATTTTTGATGTTTTATTAAATGTTCGTTTTTACCGCATAGCTTTTTTCGCAGATGTTAGGCAGATGTATTTACATATTCATGTTAATTCTTCTCATCGCAAATATCAACGAATTTTGTATAGATTTTCGTCGGAAGAACCTCTGGGTGTGTACGAGTTTACCCGAGTCGCGTTCGGTCTTCGTTCGTCTCCATTTCTCGCGCTCCGCACTCTTCGTCAGTTGGCTGCTGACGAAAGAGACAAGTATCCTCTCGCTGCTAAGGTGGTGGAGAGGGACTTTTACATGGACGACTTAGCTAGCTCCGCTTCATCCTTAGGAGAAGCAGCCGCGACAGCTAAGGAGCTGATTCAGTTTTTTGAGTCCGGAGGCTTTGACTTAGTGAAATGGTCCAGCAACTCTTCCGAGCTGCTTACGCATATACCAGAATCGCATCGCCAGTCGAGTTCTGTCACGTTTGATGACGGAAATGTGTTTAAGATACTAGGTCTCCGCTGGCTTCCCGCTACAGATGAGTTTATTTTTATTGTTGTTCAACCGCCGCCTACTTGTAGTAAACGCGCTATATTATCCGCGATCGCGCGTCTGTAGGATGTCTTAGGACTAGTCGGACCGGTCATATTATTTGCTAAACTTTAATTAAAGAGTTATGGCTACTCCGCATTGATTGGGACGAATCACCACCCCGTCATGTTATTAAATTATGGCAAAAATTCGTGTCCGAGCTACCGCTTATATCGCAATTACGTTTTTCTCGTCACTTGAATGTAGAAAAGTCTTCACGCATATCTTTAGTCGCATTCGCCGATGCCAGTGAGAAAGCATTTGGCTGCGTCATATATTTACATGTAGAGGATGATAACAAACCGCCCCAGGTTTCTCTGGTTTGCTCAAAGTCCCGCGTGGCGTCACCGAAGGCCACTGTTACTTTAGCTAGGTTAGAATTGAATGCGTTAGTTCTGCTGACAAAGTTAGTAAAAACTGTTTATGATCAGCTTTCTGCAAGACAACGCATTGAGCATGTTTACGCATTCTCCGATTCAGAGGTCGCGCTCTGTTGGGTTCATAGTTCACCGCATAGATTTCAAACATACATAGCAAATAGAATCTCGCAAATTCAAACTCTTATGTCTCCTAGCAATTTTTATCATATTGCAGGCGTTCAAAACCCAGCTGATTGCATATCGCGTTCTCTATTACCATCGCAGCTTTTATCTCATGACCTCTGGTTTCGTGGGCCCGCATGGTTATCACTACCACGTGACCGCTGGCCAGTTACAAGTTTCAAACCCGGTCAATCTCAATTACCAGAGGAAAAGACTATCGCTCATGTCACTCACTGTTCTGATAAACACCCTCTACTCGCGCTCGCTAGCAAATTCTCGTGTTACAATAAATTACTCCGTTCAGTTGTATACGTTTTGAGATTTATTAAAAAACTCAAGTCTAGGGGTAATATTACCGCGGAAGATATGGATTACGCTGAGTTGGAGTTAGTACGAGTTGTTCAAAACAACGAATTTTTCTCAGATATAAAAAACATTACAAATAATAAAATATGTTCTGTTCCTCTGCGCAAGCTATCGCCGTTCTTATCTAACCACAACGTATTGAGAGTTGGGGGTCGACTGAGTAACTCATCTTTACAATACGAAAGTAAACACCCCGCACTCTTACCAAAAAAGAGTCATGTTACTAATATACTTATCGATTTTTATCACCGTAAACACTGCCATGCAGGTCCGCAGCTGTTACTTTCTATTTTAAGAAGTAAATTTTGGATTTTGTCCGCCCGGCGCGTTGTTAAGCAGCGCGTCCATAAATGTATAAATTGTTTTCGCTTAAAACCTAAACCTACGTTTCCACTAATGTCAGATTTACCTGAGTGTCGGTTGGAGCAGTGTAACGCGTTCACGCACACTGGTGTAGATTACGCAGGACCTTTGTATATCACATTAGCTAGAAGGCGTGGTACAAGAAGCCAAAAGGCGTACCTATGCCTGTTTATATGCCTAGTTACTAAGGCAGTTCATATAGAACTTGCCTCCGATCTTAGTTCCGCCACGTTTTTAGATGCGTTTAAACGATTTATATCAAGACGCGGTCCATGTCAGTTTATTTATAGTGATAATGGAACGAACTTTATTGCTTCGAAAGCATATTTAAATGAGCTTCACACTTTTCTACAAGATAGCGAATATTATAAAACGTTCCAAGATGAACTTAGTAAACACCGCATCACATGGCGCACTAACCCACCGACAGCAAGTCATTTTGGTGGTATTTGGGAGGCTAACATTAAGTCTCTTAAGTCTTTACTTTTCCGCGTAATAGGTAAACAAATCCTTACATACGAGGAAATGCTTACGGTCTTAAATCAAATAGAGGCTGTATTGAACAGTCGTCCTTTGTATGTTTTAAGCCCCGATCCTTCGGAGCCTACCGCGTTGACTCCTGCGCACTTTATTGCCGCCACACCATTAAAATTCCTTCCTGCCGCGGACCTTAGTAAAGAGCGACCGAACTTATTGTCTAGGTTTTCTTTAATGGACTCATTAGTGCAGTCGTTTTGGAAGCGATTTAGGTTGGAATACCTTCAAAACTTACAGGCTCGTGAAAAATGGAATACGATGTCTAACCCGTTAACCACCGGCTCCATAGTGTTAGTCGACACTGATAATGTTCCACCACTTCAATGGCCGCTAGGCATCATAACCCAGGTATATCCTGGAAAGGATGGTGTGACCAGAGTGGCGCAAGTCAAAACTAAGTCCGGTGTTTATAACCGGCCAGTGGTGCGATTATGCCCATTGCCTATACACGCATAACATTATTTTTTCTTTTTTACATATCCGCACTACATATTACTTTGTTTACATGTCCTTGTATGTATATTTATTGTATAGTATTCTCATACATTACTCCGTTTTATGTATTTGTTTATCCTTTTTTATCTCACCGCAACAAAATTTGTTTATATTTATTATATGTATACCGCATACAGCATCGATAGGTTCACACCGATCGCTGGCTAATATGTAGCTACCCCGCAAGTCAGTGTGTTTTCGCAATTCTTATTTCGAAGGAATAGATTCCTTCAAAGCCGGGGGGATGGTGGATTGTATTTGCCATTTAATTAGTTGAAGGCAGGTACTTGCAAAATAACGTAGGCCATCCTTCCCAATATTTCTTTCCCTACCCGCAATGCACACTGAAGAGTTTAACAACGCGCGCAAGAGGCGCGCCCCGCCAGTCTTCCGCTGTTCGTCTTCCGCTGTTCGTCTTCCGCTGTTCGTCTTCCGCTGTTCGTCACCCGCTGACGTTACCCGCTGCTAATTGCTAGTTCCGCTGCCCGTTGCCCGTCGGTTACCGTCGTGGTTTCTAAGTTACTGCCGTTCTTACACCGCCTCATCATCAGCCAAGCGAGCCTGGGCCGCTAGTGCGTCCGCAGGAGCTGCCGCCAGAAAAGCAAGTAAGTGTGCATTTTGCTTCCTATCCTTAGAGAGCTGTGACTTCTTCTTTTCTGCCCTTTGCAGCTCTTATAATCTCCTACACATAGGTCGCGTTATTGCAAGCGCCTGCTGTAGCTTTTTAAACCGCAAAAAAATACAGTCCACTGAAACTCCGCTACCGAAGGGGAAAAAGATCCAGCATATAGTATCCTATCTGTGCAAGATATGAATTTTTTATTGACATTGTGGTTAGAATAGGTATATAAATAGTTCTCTCAGTATTTCCATTTGCTCTAGTTTGTTATGCAAATCACAGTGGACTACTAGAAAGCATAAACAAACATTCGAGACTGGATTTGGGAATGAGCTCCGGCACCTATGGGACTTGACTGGCCTTTATCCATACATAGTAAGAAGTAGTTTGCTACTTCTGACTATGTTCTACTCAGTTAGCCATTGAATTGAACTTTAACGGCACTTGATTGAGAGCCATAATTCAATTACATTTAATATACGTACTCAAGTAGTTATAGGTGTGCCGGAATCTCATGCTAAAATTGGAAATAAAAATTTGTAGATGGGAATACTGGGGAAATAGGTCTTGATACTATTTGATTTTATAATTTTTGTAGTATTTATATGAAGGATATAAGGTACCTGCGAGGTTTACGTACACAATTACAAATTTAAGCATTTACTATTGATTACATTAAATTATAAAAAATAAAAAAAGGTTACCATTACAATATTAGGTAGTATTGCTGGAGATTTTGGTGTCTATAAAATAATAAAAAATATTCTGACATGTACCTAGCCCCAAATAATAATAAAGCTTATTGCCACTTGTCTTATGGAGAGACAACAGATACATAAATAAATACCATAGTTGTACATACTTTAATTCGTGTTATGGCGGCACTTCACTTGGCTTAGCGTATTCGCGTAGCGTTATCGATGTGTTTGCCCGACTTTGTATAATAAAATCATTCTAAATTCCACACTTTAACACGCAAAAAAGGCGCTTAGACGTCGAGTTGCGGATAACTCCCCGATCTAACTTATACCTTAACCCTTCCACACATGGACTGTTATCGGGAAAACAACTCAAACAATCCTTTGATATATGATCAAAAACCTACTGCGTTGTTTGCAACTTTCGTGCAAATACTCAAATAGACAACACAATATGGAAGTTTTCGGACAAATATAGCAAATACGCGCACACGATACGCCAAGTGGAAAAAAAACACAATCGTATTGCCACAAATCGTAATCCGTTAATTCAAGCCAAGGAAGTCGTGATATGTAGATACAATAAAGGAGAAAATTCGCGGGTGTCAAAAATAATTATTTCAGAAACAGAACAGGTACACTCTACAGAGAAGCACAGGAGTGAGGCAGGCGAAGCGGGGTAGCCGCATTGTAGGCAACAGGCAACACAGGCAACCCCCCCTCCTATAAGCGAGTACAAGTAAAAACCGAATCTATCCCAATGTATAACAGAATGTGGTACTTGTACAGTTAATGTTAAGTAATAAGGCGACAATTTGTTTTAAAATGCATATTTTATTAGAATTTTTTTTCTAATATTCCAAAAATATTAATTGTAAAGTTCGGGTTAGGACCTACTTATATTAATTTTTTTAATAAGCAGCTGCTGTAACAAAGTTGTCCAAAAAAAATTATGTCGTAAGGAAGTCTCCGATTCATGTCTCTGTTCTTCGAACTTTAGGTGAATAGGTACTACCTATTCCTATCACTGTGAATCATATTTTTCAAAGCATAAACACTGAAGTCGAAAGAGTTAAGCCTCGGTTTCAAATTGTTTGAGTGACCCATCTGGATCCTATTCACAATTTTGTAATTGTTCATAGCGGCGGAAACAAAAAGCGGCGACGAGCCCGCCACTTAAAAAATTCATTGCTTCACTCCAGTTTCCTTATTCTCAAATGACGGAAAACAAAAGAATCACGGAAACTCCATACCCGTCTCTTTTTATTCCGGCAAATTAGAGCGAGACGGGACGGGTCTTTCCAAATTTGTATCCGCGAACCGACATCCATATCTTTACATAATATATATTAAAACTGTAAAATGCCTGTGCTGTTGAAACATTGAATATATTTTAGCAATTTTAATGGTGGTGTAATAAGTAATCGATTAGGATACCAAAACATCATTTTTTTAAATTTTGTCTGTCTGTCTGTATGTTTGTGCACGCATCACGTATAAACTGCTGAACGGAATTTGATGAAATTTGTTATGGTGATAGCTGAATATCCTATTTAACATCTCAGATAGGAAAATTTCTTAGACCACCTCATTGTCGGATAATATTGTTATAGAAAGTGAATTGAAATTTCTACAGGTCTAATTACGGTGGTCACAGGTAGTTCCCGTAACCTCCCGCTATTTCATCCATCCTGAGCTAATCTCGGTCTCGGTAATGAAGTCTCGGTCAACATCTCCATCCTGTTGAAGTAGAGATCCTAGAGAACGAAATTCTGAACAGACTGGAAGATTCTCTCCATCGACCGCAACGGGTCAAGGATTTGAGAGACCGCCGAAATCACAGTACATGTATTCGGTTTTAGTTCTGATAATTTTCAGGCCAACGTTCTCCAATCTCTGCCATAAATTGTCCAATCTGTCCTGAACGTGAATCTGTCGTCTTATATATACTCGTATTTTCCTTTATTCACTTATGAAAGCTATTAGTTATGATAATGTGTAGACATGATGGAAATAACACTACGTCACATTTTTCTCGCAGACTACAAAGAATTACAATAAGTCGTGCAAATAACTGTAATAATAGCACCTCCCACGAGGAATGATGTCTCATTTAAGGAATATACAAGAAAAGTTTTTTATGGCCTTTTTGCTATGACAATAAAGGTGAATTTACAATAAATCTACGTAATGCTGCATTGTGACTTTTCTAAGCGTTTGATATTCTGCGCGTCTATTTTTCTTGAAACCCATTTATTTAAGGTTGTGTTCTCCAAATATACTTATGTATTTCTTTTTAATATAAACCCAATAAATATCTTGATTTTAGTAACGATTAACACTTCAAATAATAAATCGTTAAATTCCGCACACAAAACAAAAAAAAATCTACACGTTGTTAAAACGAAATGAGATCATTCGCAATCCACAGAAAATGGAGTTTCCGCGTTTAAATACCTTTTATTATTTTTTGGTCTGAAATTTGAAACGGAACTGTGAGTGCTGCTCAAATTAAAAAAAATCTCTGAATGCATAGAGTGCAGTTTCCTGTAATAATTTCCGCACGTCGTACACTTCTAAAAAGACGAACGTTTATTGCATTAGGACCTGCCACCTGCCACTTGAGTGAGAATTTTCATGTTTTTACTAAGGCGTTAAGAATGAGGAACTCGGTGGCGTACGCTTTGGCACGAATCGAAAACAAGGTCGAAAGCTATCTTCGGCATGGTCAGGGCGTGGATGGGTCACCAAATCTTTGTGATCTCCCGTGCTTCGGAAGGCACGTTAAGTAAGTAATAAAAATAGTACCGTTTGTAGTAATTTTATTAATACTGGAGCTTCCAATTGACTTCATTAGGGAAATCAGACACTTCGACATTGCAAATATCTTTTCCTCGACTACTTCGATTGCCTTCGTTGAGATAGCATAAACGATTTTCTTTAATCATCATCACGAGATCCACAGCTGGACTAATAGGTTCCTCCCTAAAGGAATATTTGCGTAGTTGTGGTAAATAATTAAACGTATTTAATTATAACAAATTAGTTTTATTTTACGATCACAAAATAGGTACACTTTCTTCAGTGACATGACAGCACGACAACAACGCCACAAGCGCGTAAAACGGGAAACTATGTTAGGTTGCGTTCCATTACACTAACACCCTCCCTTTGGACGCAACCCCATCTTACTCAAACAGTATAAATGTTTTTCGGTAGTAGTGCCCTTAGTTAAATTGTCAGCAATCATTTCCTCCCCTTTAACATATGCAAACTTTATCTTTAAGTTATTAACATGATCTTTGAGAAAATGATAACGAATATCAATATGCCTTGACCTAGATAAATAACAATCATTATTAGATAATTGAATAGCACTTTGATTGTCGCTAAATATTACAAGCGGGTTGCATTGTTCCTGCCTGAGCTCAGCATGCAGTTGTCGTAGCCACAGAGCTTCCTGCGATGCCGAAGACATCGACATGTATTCTGCTTCAGCAGTGGATAGCGCCACAGTCTGCTGCTTCTGTGACCTCCAAGATATGGCACCATCCTGTAACAAAAACAAATAACCCGTGCACGATTTTCTATCGCGCACATCACTTGCCCAATCGGAATCACAATATCCTGTGATTTTCTCATTACCATTTTTGGTATATACTAGCTTCAGGTCTTTGGTACCCTGCAGATATCTGAAAATTCTTTTCACTGCAGTCCAGTGTGCAGTTGTAGGATTTTTATTAAATCTGCTCATGGTGTTCACTGCAAATGATATGTCAGGCCTGGTTCCTTGAGCCACATACAGCAGGGAGCCAATGGCTTGTTGATATGGACGCTCAGTATATTTTTCTGAATTTATTTCATCATTGAATTTCATACCAACTTCAAATGGTGTTTTCACAGGTTTACAATCTGACATATTGAACCTTGTCAAAATTTCCTTTATATATTTTTCTTGGTCTAATGCTACATTGTCTCCGTCTCTGGTAATGTGTAGTCCGACACATTGTCTTGCTGGACCAATATCTTTCATTTCAAAATGTTCTTGTAACTTCCTTTTAAATAACATTTTTGTACTTTCTTCAGCAGTAAACAATATTAAATCATCGACCCAGATGGCTATAAAAGTATTCCTCTCTATATTAAAATATACACAAGGATCTGTTTTGGATTGTGTCATTCCTAATTTATGTAAGACAGAATTCAATTTCAGGTTCCAGAGTCTGCTGGCCTGCTTAAGTCCATAAATAGATTTATGAAGGATGCATACCTGCGATCCTTGCTTATACTCTTCTGGTTGTTGCATATAAATGTCTCTATCAATCTCTCCCTGTAAGAAAGCTGATACAGCATCCATTTGGTCTATATCCAATCCATATCTGGCTGCTAAAGCAAATAAATAACGCATGGTTGGATACCTGACAACTGGTGAGTATATTTCTTCATAGTCAGTGCCCCATTTTTGTGCATAACCTTTTATAACAAGCCTTGCTTTGTACCTCAAAAGATTTCCATTTTGATCTGTTTTTGTTTTAAATACCCATTTGTATGGAAGTGCCTTTTTACCCGGAGGAAGGTCAGTCAAACTCCATGTTTTATTTTTCATCAGGGAAGTATATTCCTCATCCATGGCTCTCTTCCATTCTGTACCTTGCGGTGAGGTAAGGGCTTCCTCAACAGTCTGTGGGTCAGTCACATCAGTAAACCAACACATTAGGCCCATTTTACTATGTTTTGACTTGTTTGGTTTATGTGAACATGTTGACCTAGTTGTTATATTGCTATTGTAGTCATGCCTTATTGGATATGAGGGATAGTAAGTTTCATCAAGTTCTCCTGTGTCAGTGTCATACTCACTCGAGTCTTCACTATTACCATGTAACTCTTGGCTGGATTTTACAGGTGCAGATGTGGAAGGCTCCTGAGTATGTATTTCATTTCTTTGATTGTTTATATTATCTTCCAGTAGGTTGGAATTGGCAGTGTCTGTATGGCTGACCTTTGCTGGAATATAAGTTTCACAATTAATTGGTACACTGACATTCGCATTGTAGTGTTCTAAAAACGAAGCATCTCTACTTTTGACAACTTTGTGTGATTTTTGGTCCATAAAACGATATCCCTTTGAGTTTTCACAATAGCCTACAAATAACATTTTTACTGATTTTTTATCCCACTTTTGGCGTTTTTCTTTAGCAACATAAACCATAGCTTCTGAGCCAAATATTCTCATATGGGAAATATTGGGTTTATTACCTTTCCACATTTCAAATGGAGTTATACCTTGTAGAGACTTTGTCGGAGAACGGTTAACAATATATGCAGCTGTCGCTAGAGCCTCAGCCCAGTATTTCTTCTCCAGGTTGGCATAGAACAACATGCACCTTGCCCGCTCAACTAAAGTTCTATTCATTCTTTCGGCCATGCCGTTTTGCTGAGGAGTGTACGGAGTAGAGGTCTGATGAATTATACCATGATTAGATAAGAACTTTTCAAAGTTATGGTTGCAGTACTCTTTACCATTATCTGTGCGAACCTTTTTTATTTTTAAATTTCATTCATTCTCTACTTTCGACTTAAAATCTTTAAATGTCTCTAGTATACTTAGCTTATCCTTCAGAAAATATACAAAAACCATTCGTGTGAAATCATCAATATATGTAATAAAGTATTTCATACCTCCAAATGATGAATTTTCCATGGGACCACACAAGTCGGAATGTATTAGTTCTAGTGGTCCTGATGCTCTAGAACCAACATTTTTGAATAGCATCCTGGCTTGCTTACCCTCCATACAGTGAGTGCATGTGACATTACTTTGTTCCTGAGTCAGAGTCACACCATCAGTACAACCTGGTAACTTTTTCACATCTGAAACATTTAAGTGGCCCATACGCAGATGCCAAAGGTAAGTTTCATTACATTTCTGTGGACTCGATATTAAATGTGCCACCTCTCTATTGGTATTCATGACATATAGCTTGTTGCATAACATAGCGGTGCACACCACCTCACCTTTACCGTCTTGGATTTCACATCCCTCATTGTTAAAAATAAGCCTATGTCCATTTTTCACAATAGTGCTTACTGAAAGTAGGTTGGCAGCAAGTCCCGGAACATATAACACATTTTTGACTTGTATTGCATTATCTTGGCATATATGTATGTCTACACAACCAACTCCCTTTACAGCTAATGGTTCTCTGTTAGCTACAGTGACACTCTTTACAGATGGTTCAGAGACATTGTACATCCAGTCCTTTCTACTTGTCATATGCATGGATGCACCTGAGTCTAAATACCATTTTTCATCACTTATATTCACTTTAGTTGTTGCTGAAAATGCTGCTACAAAGCTGGAGCTCGCTCCTTTGTCAGCAGATGCTGATTGCTTCTTTGGTTGCTTACAATATTTGGCAAAATGACCATTCTTGTTACAATTGAAACATCTAGGTCCCCTTGGTTTCACTGGTGTTTTGTTAATCAATTTCTTGTTATTAGAGTAAAAGGCAGTTGAGCTTGATGTGCTAATTTCTTGAATTAGTTTCGACTTCACTGAGTCAGCACTGATTTGAATACCAGAACTTTCCAACCCCATTATCATGGGTTTATATTCGTCTGGTAGACCAGCTAACATTAAAGTACCAAGCCACTCATCATTAACATCAAAACCTATGTTACGCAGTTTGTGAGCAGTGTTCATTATTTTACTAACATAATCTTCAACACTATTACTTGATTCCAGTGTGGTGTTAATAAGATCTTTAAGTAGACCTACCCTTCTGGTCAAACCATTGTCATCAAATGCCTTTTGCAAATTGTTCCACACTTGTTTGGCTGTTTTGCATTCTTGGACATGTACATAATTTTGCGGATCCAATAACAAAATTAGCTTTGACTTTGCTTTTACATCCTTACTAGCGTCTACAAGTTTGTCATCTGGACATTCGACGCAACACCACAAATCTTCATGCTCCAAATAAGTTTTCATGCTAAATTTCCACGTTGCAAAATTTTCTCTGCCAATCAATTTCTCCAAATGAAACATATTTGAACCCATCTTCAATGAATTTTCAGATATACTCGTATTTGGACTTTTCAAAGGTAATCGTAAAATCGTTTTAACCTCAAATTCAAATTGCAACGACAATTTCACAACAGATTGAAATTCATCTAATTGTTTCACTGTACCACTACTGAACCACGCTCTGCTACCATAAAGGAATATTTGCGTAGTTGTGGTAAATAATTAAACGTATTTAATTATAACAAATTAGTTTTATTTTACGATCACAAAATAGGTACACTTTCTTCAGTGACATGACAGCACGACAACAACGCCACAAGCGCGTAAAACGGGAAACTATGTTAGGTTGCGTTCCATTACACTAACACTCCCACGTGGTATTATTGAGCACTTGAGGTTTATTAATATAACCCTCATGCAATTTATGATACAATATTAACAAAATAAAATTGTAGTCTTTGTTTTTAAAATTTGTGTGTGTAAATAACAGCGACAATTTTTTTTATAAATGCAATGCACTGTGAAGTCTTACGTTAAATGAAAACTAGATAAAATTCTTTTACTTTCGGTCTGTACGTAAACGAAAAGAAAGTGGTTACTTAGGTACTCACTTTTCTTTCCAGAAAATTAGATAAATATAAATGACTTCAGCGACATTCATCGTTTTGGTAATTTTTGTTTCTTTTTGATCTGTACCTAGGAGTACTATTACTTCTATTACTTAGGTAGATGGGCTTTATTTGTTCAATGTTAATTTATAGGAAAATTCTTGTGCTTAGGATTTTTTGTCAAAATATTTCGAGCTTCGGCTTTCTCTGTTTATTGACTATGTTTGCACAAACATTGCTGCATGAGCAGTCAATTTACAGTACTCTAATTATTGTTGTTTGAAAATTCATTCCAAAACGTTTATGAGCCCACTTAATTTCTGGATAATTTTACAAGCATTCCATTAAAATGCAAGAATTTGATTTTGATTGTAACCTGTTGAAATGGAAATATACAATGTGAAGTTAGGTATGCCTCTTGCCGTACAAAAACCTTATAAACGTTTTTGCGCGCCCGCGTTTTATTTGCATAATTTCCCCCGTGTGCACACACGCTATTTACATAGTGGGCGTGACTTTTATTTCAATTTTGCACACTGGACGGAATATTCAAAAAACCAACAGCGTAGGATCCAAGCGGCTTATTAAAATTTAAACGTATTAGAAATTCAATGCTTCAATGTAATGATCTGTTCTTTCATGAATTATAAAAACTCCTAGAATTTGAAGTATAAAGCAATTTATCACCAAAGTATTGATACATACATATTATCACGACTATTATCCCCCAAGGGTTAGTCAGACACTAAGCAAAAGCACCACAAAATCAGACGGGTTGGTAGTGGTAAAATTATTTTATTGTTAACAAAGTTGTAAGTGCTTTAAAAAACTACCGACGAAAAGTGAAATTTATCCCAACGAGTTTGAAAAAATTAAAAAATTATTTGCATCTTTCGAACATTTGTATAAAAAAACACTATTAGTCTTCTATATTACTACCTAAGACTACAGATACATAACTACCAACTAAATTTGTAAGTTCGAACTTCGGAACTCATAATAATGTGAATGCCGCAATATGTCTGCATGATTGAAGGTATAAGGGTATAATGTTTCTGTATATATGCTAAGATAGTTTGACATGTAAATGAAAATAGATTGACTAAAAGGATATATGAATCGAGTGTGAGTGGCGGTACGGGACGAGGAGGACGTAGCCGAACCTTCCTCGATCAAATTAAAGACGTTCTTGAGAAGGGCCAGGTCAGAAGTACACGAAATCGCCGAGCATGTATGAGGACTGTAATGAGAGTTGATGAAGCAAAAGAAATATGCAGGGATCGTAGCAAGTGCCTGTAATCTCTGCCTACCATACCTGAGAATAAGACGTGAGTTTATACATAGATAATCAGAAAATCTTGAATACTCCTGATACATGAAAATATATACATACACTTTTGACAGTACATGATTTCTACTACAAGGGAATAAAGACGATGATTGCTCAAAAGCTCATGCTCGTATCTGCTCTTACAGTACAGAAACACAATAACAAAAGCTGTATCGCTTCAACAATTTGACTCAAAATCATGAAACTTCATACAAACCAGAGCATTTAATGGTTTCAAACATTATACGCTAAAATTGCTTCAGCTGATCCTCACTTCAGATTCAGATCTGAAACTACGAACTGATTTATTGAAGTTTCAAGTAGAGTCGGCCTTATGGTATTATATCTAGACATTAAAATTTGAATTGTATTACCAGGAACTAGGGCACATAATGTGTAACGGAACTACTACGTTATGATGGAGACAAGATCACTTTACTGTTAATTGCCTTTATACAAGACATTAAGACTTCTACAAGTAATAACATGTGGAATTGCAAAACTATGAGATATCGCTTGTACTTGTATAGTATTCATTGCACACAATAGTTCAAAAATATGTATGCACGTATTTTTTACAATATATCTCTGGCCTTAAAGATATCCAAATTATATTGTTCCGGGAAAACAGACCTCGGCAACGAGTTCCACTCCTTAGCTGTTCGCATAATGAAAGAGGAAGCAAAGCGCTTCGTGCGAATGTGAGGTATATCCACAACATAAGGGACAGTAAATGGCTCTTATTGGAAGGGAATAAAGTCTTTCACCCGTCAAATCTGCATACATATTTTTGAACTCGACTGTACCTACTGACGCAACGTACCATTTTAAAACTCGCCCAACATCGCACTGTCAGCGAGCGTGTTAATTATTCGAAAGCTTAGTCTAAGTTGCAGAAAAAAAGGTGAAATTTTAACAATGAATCCTCCTTCCATTGTACCAGTTCTCTGTAAATAAGATGGCTGTTAAAGTTTAGCAGTAGGATAAGGCATGTATAAGATAAACCAAATCATTCAATTCGTAACAGGATGATTTGAAATTATCCAATCCAATATCCAATTTATACATTTGTTAGCATAATTGCGATTATGAATGGAACAATGTGGTGGGTTATTAACAATTACCGTTTCATTTTTGAAAATGAGTTTTTTTGACACTCATTTTTAAGAACTGCTTTAGTTATGAAATGTTTGGGCGTTCTTTTTTTTATTAATTGGTGCAGTTTCCTGTTTGCGATGAACCATGGTTTACACGGACATCCTAATTGTAACAAAATTATAATTATATTTATTTTGCAGTTTATCTTAAATACGGAGCTGTATTCTGGTGTAATTACTATTTTATTTTATATGTGTATAAATATTTTTGTTATAGCTGACAAAACTTATATGGAAGGCCATATAGTGAATGGTTTGCAGGTGCCAATAACGATGTTTCCATACTTCGCACTTATTATGAGAAAAAATAGTGTTCACTGTGGAGGCTTCATCATCAGCTCTCGCCACGTCATCACTGCAGCGCACTATCTATTTGCTCGGGCAGGTTTACGGAATTCTAGAGATATCCAAGTTATACTTGGTAGGTAATCCGTTGATTATTACGATCTCTGTTAGGGATATGTCCGCCCTTGCAAACATATGTTAATAACCTGTTTTATGTAATTGTTTTGAATTGCAATAAAGAGTATATATTTATTATGGTAAAAGTAATTGTTTTAAATATTTTTATACTTAACACCTAAATAAATCAACATCGGCTTTCTTAACCGAAATGTTAATAATTTTTTGGCATTTTTTGCATGCCGAATTAATCACCTGGCAATGTTTTTGGTAAAAAGTATTTAAACTTATTTTTTTGTATAATTGGCCCCCAAGTTATTATACTTGCTCGAATTGGAGCGATTCATGAGATATGTTTTTTTAATTTTTTTAGGAGCTTCAAGGGTTAATCAAGGATTTGAATATGGTGTGTGTAGCATGAGGGTACATGAGAAATACCGTACTCTATTGGATTATGATATTGGAATGATATTATTACACAAAACAATTATATTTAGCAGTACAGTAAAGCAAGCGAAATTGCCAACGTTCAACTGGAAAACAAAGGCTAAAACACTATCAGTCATAGGATTTGGCTTAGTTGAGGTTTGTAGCATTTAATTTCTTTCCACCCCAAAGAGTATGTTAAATCATCGCTAGAGTTGTTGTTTATGTTTATTAGGTATGTTTATAAAAACCAATGGCAATTCGCCACGTTGGACCCTGGATTTGAGATCAAAATATGACGTGTTTCGCCATGCTTCGGAAAGCACGAAACTCGTTAAAAAGTAAAATTTTATAGACCTTTAGTGGTCTTCCTCTACAGTAAAGTTCGTGGTCCCATACCTAAAAAAATTTATAGTTCTGAATTTTACCTATTTCTGCAAATCAGTGATTGCGTAGTTGTGGTTGAAGAGCAACGTAACATAACATATCATCACGCCTCTTTCCCCGAAGGGGTAGGCAGAGGTGTTAATCACCTACATTTCGCCAGATATGTTAAGTCCCCATGTAACAGGTGGCGAGCCTGTTGCCATGCACCTGGCACAATGTGAGGTAAGCGATATTCACAATGAACTGTACATAAGTTTTATTCAAACTCAGTGGTACAGGCGGTGGGATCGATTCCGCGTTTCCCGCTGCCTCTCGCACGAGTAGTGCTCCGTACGTCCCAACTCTACCGCTGCGTTTTACAAGAGCAAGACAGTGTATATACTGAGATCTCTGTATGTGTTAATCGTTATTCCACCGTGTTAGTTATATTATGAGTTGCTACTAGCAATCAACCTAATATAGTATAAGCACTAAATATCTTTGTATATTCCAACAGTTTGAAGCTACAGTTTCTGAAACGCTACAAATGACAAATGACAGACTCAACACGGTTTTGATTATGACGTTAGGGTTCCTGACCATGTGTTTTGTATGATTGGACACGGGTGGACGAGCGACTGTTTCGGAGATTCTGGGTCACCAATATCTTGGGCCGGGTATTTGTTATTATTATTTTTATTATACATAGCTGCACGCAGTCAAACCAAAAGCAATATTAGTCCTCTATTTTCTTCAATACCAGGTTTTATCTATCCTATTATTAAATTTAAAATTTATTTAACATTTATTCTATGAAATGATTGACACATTTTCGAATAAATGTAGCAAAAATTGAGGGATGGCTAGTGTTAAAACACCCGATGTAGGTAATCCCAATACTTTTTCTTCATAATCTGCTGGAGGGAAATTTTGTTCGATAAGCTCACTCGACCTGATGGAATCCACTGAGGTCGTTGTGTGGGAAACAGTGTTATACTCGTATTACAATCATATATTGTATTAGAGTAAACATAACCAAAGTCTATTATTTCGATGGAATTTCTGAAGACAAAAAAAGGCCAAAAGTAGCCAAAACATCAAAAACTTTTGAAAAATTAAATGTTTACGATACATATTTACGTAAATTTTTAGCTCTCTTTGCTTTTATAGTAAGACCAGTTGTTGAAGTAAATAATGATATATTGTCATTTTCAGATATGTAGTGGGCATAGTCAACAATGGACGAGATGTATTTTGTGGATCTGACATGATGCCTTCAATGTATCTGAACGTTTATAATTTTATTGACTGGATTAACAAGACTATGAAATTATTATTGACTAAATCCAAATGTTATAATTCGGGCAGTGATTCTCTTAAAAATCCGCTGAACAATTCGTCGCGTGTACCTTTTAGCTATTGACGTGATTTATGATTATTATTAATTTGATTGATTTTCACGTTTGTTATAACTATTTACACACACTTTTCGTTGCTATACAACACATATCTACAGTCAATAATAACAAACTACTCCATACTTTTTGCACTTTAATGTCGAAAATATTAAGAAGGTTAAAACATATAAGAATGACAGATTTTTTTTATATATGTACATATATCTATGTATTCGAACGTGCTTTAAGTAGATACAATCACTAATTATACAGAGTAATATTTCGTAGAGCTTAGTGGCGTAGTGGTTAGTACGCTTTGACTTTCGATTGAAAACAAAGCTACTTCTAGTATAATTTTTACGGCAAGACGTACGAACAAAAATTCTATGAAATCTTTTTTATTATCAATTTATATATGTCATTATGGAAATTAAAACCAAATGTATTGACTATAGCAAATAATGCAAGTAAAACCAAATGTATTGACGATTTTTTTTCATTCAGAACAATTATTGTGAAAATGTTATAATATCATTTTGTAGACATAAAATTGTGTGAAAATGAAAACAATAGTGCAAAGGATCTTAATAGTGAAGGTAGCTATATTCTACAGGCTGATATAATATAGTGTAAAGTAATCAAAATTATCAGTAAATTGATAATTTTGATTACTTTACACTAAAAAAATAATCAATGACGTCGAACTTAAGAGCTAGGTCATAAGAATGACAGCAGGACTTTTAATCCTTGGACTTTGAGTACAACATCTTAATCGTCCCTAGAGATGAAAAGTACTCTTTTCATCCCGGTTTTCGGGATTACCTACTTTCCGAGCACGAGTGATGAAAAAGTATTTTGTCAAATAATCTCTTAAAGAAATCTATGTATGATCACGTCTTCTTCCGAATGGTTAGGCAGAGATAATGATTTCCACTTGCTCTATCTTGGCACATATCTTTGGCTTCGTCTACGAAGAAATAAGAAATCTATGAATAATCATAATCCTTCTATTAGTACAGTAGTATTATTTATACACATAGGACATTCTTTTTCCGAATGACATAGTCATAGTAAAAAAATTATTACATATGAATATTTATTTAAATTAAAATCAATAATGAACATAGAGGAATGAATTCGAAAGGTAAATAAATAAATAAATAAATATGAGTATGTCGAGCCGGCCGACGATGTTCAGTATTCAAATCAGATAATCTAGTTAATCCCTGTTTGTATGTGCGGTTGACATTTGTGTCGATGAGACCACCGCTGGCCCGGACCGTTTTAGGACCACATAATACTTGTGTTCCAATTCGTTGAACAAGTGCTTCACAGGCACTTTATTCTTAGCTGTCGGTTCATTTATTCGACGCGGAAAGTCACATAGACAGGTATAGAATTTTCGTGATTCATTTATTTAACGACTAGCTTTTGCCCGTGACTTCGTCCGCGTAGAATAGCTACTTTGACATTTTTTATTTTATTTTATTTTTCATCCAACTTAAAACTATTTTTACAGGAACTAAGCCTAATACAATAGTTAAGTGATCACTATTATTTAGCACAAGAACACAACAATTAACCTCTATTTAGATAGAAGTCTGTATAAAAATATTGTCTCCAATAAACACGCTCAGACCTGACCTAGACTTTTTTATAACATAAAGTATATAATGCTATTCTTGTGAATTCACTCAAAGGGCACCCGAAAATATCTAACTAGTCAGCCACGTCGTTTATAGTGTGAATAGCTCTGGTGAGTGGCGCCTCCCGCAGCAGCTGGGTGCGCGCGCGCGGCGCCGCCAGCAGTGCTGGCCGCCGCCTGCGCCCCACATAATCATCTGGCACACGAAAATAGAGGTGTCCCAAAATATCGGCATTGTAAATTTTCCCCCGCAATAACCTAAATATATAAGACACTAGAGCAAGTTCCCTCCTCACGCCAAGTTCCATGTACCCTACCATACCTAATATGAATAAAGTAGGATATTTGAGAGGGTAAAGAGGGTAAACCCCATATAGTCGCATGTACAAGTAGCGTACGAACTTATTCTGGATTCTCTCCAGCATAAACCTATACTTCGCTTCGTATGGAGACCAAACTACGGCATTGGTTTCTAGTTGACTTCTAACCAACGCGTTGTATAGTGTCACTATTGTGGTCACGTTTGTGAAACCGTTAGACCTTCGCAGGACAAACCCTAGGCTACGGTACGCCTTTTTACAAACAGCATTTATATGACCTCGAAATGAAAAATTTTCAGTTATTTCCACGCCCAAGTCCCTTACCTTTGCTGACCCTTGCCATAGACAGTCCGTCCACCTTATATGTATGCTGGATAGGACTATGTGAGCGTGAGAAAGTTATAGTGACACATTTGGTCTTGTTAAACTCTAATCGATTTTCGCTACTCCATTTAAACACTCTATCGATGTCCGCTTGTAGCTTGTCACAATCCCCCTGGCTCCTGATTTTCCCATAGAGCTTAAGATCATCCGCAAACAATAGGCATTTAGAATCTTGAACAACCTTAGGCAAATCATTTATAACTATTAAAAACTCAAGAGGCCCAAGATTTGAGCCTTGACTCACTCCTGATCGTGTAAAGTATGGCTGTGACTGATACCCTGCGTAATCTACATACTGCTGCCTATCTAACATATAGCTAGCAAAGAAACTTAGGAGATGGGGAGTGAAACCGATGCACGCCAACATAGTGTGATGGTATGTAGTATATAGCCTTCCTCAATAACTAGGCTATTCAATACTGAAAGATTTTTTCTAATTGGAACAGTAGCCTCAATTGGTGGAATTGAAAATTTACTCCTACTCTATTATTAGAAGCAAAGTTCATAGTGGCGTAAATTTGTCCTTCATTTTTCTGGGAGGCGTTATTTAAATTTTATAACATTCCCCCGCATGGTACCAGTTCCCATGGGAATATCGGGAAAAAGGTAGTCCTTTCTCAGGCTCAAGACTATGTATGTACCAAATTTCGGTTAAATTGGTTCAGTAGTTTTGACGTTAAAGCGAGACAGATAGACAGACTTACTTTCGTATTTATATTATTAAGGATAGTTGAGAGCTATAACTTATCTTCTACATCACTTTGGCAAGAATTACAAATCATTTATTCTGTTATCCATGAAGTTTGCAGTTTGTATTTGTTCAACATAGAACAAAACCGCATAGATAATTACAAAAAAACAGGTTTTCATATTGGAACTGTAGGTTGAAAATATCTGAAATACTGGCGTTTTGTAATCGAATGTCACGAAACATACATGGCTATTCAAATGCTTTGACAGCTAGAGCGGACACTAAAGGATGTTGAGTGTGCTATATGAGGACCGCATTCTGTAAATGCCTATGAGCTCGGAAAAGCTTGCAGATTATGATTCTGAATGTTGCTGGAGATTCCTTGGTCCATTTATTTTATTCGGACCCTTTGGGATATCGAGTAAATTGGCAGTAAATCGGAAGTTAGTAGTGCTATAGTAACTTCTAATAATTCCTAAAATACTTATTCAACGATTTAACACACATAGCTATTGGAAGGTGGCACCAGGGTCTACATAACGCGTATAACTTCTATCTGTCTATCTATCAGCCTATTGTCGTCCACTGCTGGCCATACGCCTCCCCCAATGATCGCTACAACTCGCGGTCCTGAGCCGCCTGCATCCAGCGACTTCCTGCGACCTTCGACAGATCGTCGGTCCACCTTGTATAACTTCTATGTTTAATAAATTATTAAAAGTTACTATAGCGCTAAGTTCTAAATCGATGTACTGCCAATTTAATGCCTGCTAAGTTCTAAATCGATTTACTGCACTCAGCGGCGAAATTGGAAAATCTACTACAGGCTAACAGTATTCATATTCCATTCTCGGGATTGCGTCCAATATTTTAGGAGCGACTATTTTGCTTTAGTAATTGCATGGATGTGTTTTTTACACACTCGTACACATTAACATGACAAAAACAAATTATACGTTTCTCTTATTTTTATCGTGACATCGTGTCGTGATCAAACAAAAACATACAGAGAAATGCTGAAAGTAATCTACAATGAAGGAAAGACACCGAGGAAAAACCAAATCAGCGTCGGATTGAATGTGTCAAATATAAAATGAGAAGGAGGAAGGTAAGTGGACATTAATAAAAGGAAGAGGAAGCATCTTGAGCCTAATTAAAGTAAAAATCCGACCAATTGCATGTCGGACTCGCCCAACCCTAAGTAAGCAACAGTAGGTACACAAATTAATTGTTAAATAAACTTAAATATGTTGTAAAATATATTATTTAACTAAATATACAATTATTAAATATTTTGTGAATATTTCAATTGCCTACCTGTTACGATTTATTGATATTTATTTTTAGTATTTGTTGTATTCTAATGAAATAGAATACCATAGGCCCTCAGATGTCAAGTTTCAACTGGATAAGCATGGAATCTGCAAGTCCAGTGGTACAGTCGCGCGGGTCACGGATCAACATTAATCTGTGTAAATTCCGGTCCCCTTCAAATAAATCCTGTTTAAATAGCCGTAAAACTGTCCGTGTGCGAATCCTTATAATCCTTTTGAGGCAGATCAGTGGACGATCGAATTATACTTGGATAATGTCCTAGGTATTCTTGTTTATCGGATCTCATTTTTAAGTTTTAGGCGGCTGCCAAGTAAAGGCGATTTTAAATCTATTTTCTGAAGTTCATGTACAACCTGCACTTATAAATTTTTTCTATATGAATTTTTATACTTTTACCTAGGTCGGTCTAAATTCATTAAAGATAAATTTTGGTATTAGACTTTTGTTCGTCGAAACCGATGAGTGTGAACGGAATAAGTTTATGAATATGCGACGTTTTGACAGTTATGTGAATCAAAATACTTCCATTATACCAAGGACATAAATATCTAGGTAGGCATTAACCATAAATTCAATTCATTATTTAAAAATCGAAAGAAAAGGAAAAAAAAAGGCAATAAGTAAGTTCAATCCACCTAATAGTAAATCACGGCAAGGTATCAATGGTGTTGTATTATTTTTTATTCACACCAGGCCAAAACAAACAGCTTGTGCACTTGTGCTATGGATTGGATACTTGAAATATGTAGGTGTGTATACTACATAAACTATTCATAAATATCTACCCCTGGGACTGGAACACAGAACCTTGATGGCAACTTCTTGAATTCGATGCAAGCCACATGGCCACGAAGTTGTTGGGCAGACTTTTATTTGTATATTTAGAACAAATTTTTAACAGGATCAGTACATAACCCTTTCCTCGTAATGGCCCGCCCTTGTTGCCATATTTTATTTGTAATGGCCGACCTACAGGGATAACATAGAACGTATAATTTTGTTCCCAAAATGTTCAATACAACGTAATAAATAATTCAAATGTTTGAATAATCCATGGCATTATCCATTTTAGTTTAACACATTTTCAACTTTTACTGGTTATCTGATGGACCTACGTAAATTCTGAAATATGATTCGAATTAGCAAACCGAAGTGGCAGTGGGCTGATCACGTCTGCAGGAGAACTGACAGCCGTTGGAGTCGTAAAGTTCTTGAGTGGAGACCGCGACAAAGCAAAACGTAGTGTGGGTCACTTTGTGACAAGATGGGATGCGCATATTCGTAAGCTAGCTGGAGTGGGTCGGATGAGAACGGCCGAGAATTGAGAGAGGCGTGTATTAGAGGAGGCCTATGTCTAGCAGTGGACAAACATAATGATGTTAAAAGGTAAAGAATAAATTTTTAGAATAAACGGGAATCGGTAGTGAAATTTGAATTAGATTTTAGTAGTGCAGTTTATTTTGAATATTGTTCGCCTATCACTGTGACCGGGTGCATGACAACCAGGTTTTGCCCTGTAACTTATAAACCTAAATAATGAAATGTGGATAACGCTGTATTGTGCCCTTAAAAGGTTAATGTTATTCTGAAAAATGAGTGAATACGGTGGTTGAATATTTCTCTATAAAGTATTTTTATTTAAAAAATTGGCCAAGTGCAAAATCACGATTGTTGTATAGAAGCCACCTAAAAATTTTTATCCGGTTTTTTAGTATTTATGTATTGTTATAGCGGCAACAGAATACATCATGCTTAAAATAACAACCGTCTGATTATCACGACTCATGAGATACAGCCTAAGTGATAGAAGGACAGCGGAGTCTTTGTAACATGGTCCGGGTTTACAGTAAGCCATACTGTATCCTCAAAACGAAACATTTTATGGGGTTAACAAAGCTATGCTTATTGAGAAAAGACTGGGTCCGCAATTTGTTTCGACTTATTTGGATAGTATTTAGGTGTATAATAATAATAAATAAATAAATATCTTCAAACATTCACACCTATCTACTAGCCCCATTTTAAGCAACTTATGCTGCTTGTGATACGGAACTAGATGACGGATAGATATATATAATAGATAAATACATATAAATATCCTGAATATATATAAATATTCATAAACATCCAAGACTGGAGAATAAATGCCTGAAAATGTATCACCCAAATATTTGCCCCCACCGGGGATCGAACCCAGAACCTCTCGAGATGGCGACGCCTTAAGGCCGGCATATAGACCACATAGACTCGACCACGGAGGTCGTCCTATCGGAGGATGTTAGATAATAAAGACACAATAATCTTAGTACTTATATTTGTAGATATTCCATAATCAGATTATTGCACACGTGCCCTATCTTGTCTTATGAAAGTTAAGATAACTTCAACATTCTCTTTATTTTGGCAGAAATAAAAGAAATATCTATCGACTATCACTTTGATACATCCATTTTTATTTGTCTTATCTACAAGTGTTATGTATTGCCGTGTGGTACCGGCTCATTAAAAGAATACTAGTAGTATTCTTTGGAGATGGGTTGGTAATATTATACAACCAACCCATCACTTCCCTTGTATCGTAAAAGGCGACTAGTGGACTTAGAACTGCACAACTATCCAATAGCTTATAGCGGCGACGGGCTCACCACCTGTCACACTGAGTGCAGTCACTATGTCAAAGTCAAAGTATATGGTAACCATCTATCAACACTGATAAAATAATCAAAATTATGAAAAATGTTGATGATTGACATTTTTGATGGAATTCTGTTTATCGGCCCCACGCGACTTGTTACAATCTTGAAAGCAGTCAAGATAATGTTAGCACGCTAATATATTATTGATGCGATAAAATATTTATAGCTTTGTACTGAGAAAAACAACGTTAATAGATAAATATGATTCTCTAGTTCGGGCATAAAATAAGATTTTATTGCTATATCCACTTTAGTTAAATAAAATGCGGGCAAAAATTTGTGTTCGATGTTTGTAAGTAATTTTAAAATTATTATCTTTTATTACATGTATCATATGACATTATTGTCACTTAGGTACTGTAAGGGTAAGTATATACTGTGCTAAGAGTGAAGGCAAGTTACGTCTTGGCTGTATAATGAGCCAGCTTGGTGCTTTACCACCCAAACGCCTCGAGTGCTCCTTCAACGTAGATATAACTGTACAGTTGTCCGTGTCTAGTTGTATTCTCAGTCTGTTTCAAAGGGTGTCAAGCAACCATATACAGACTCACAGAGTTTCTTCTAATAACGTTTTTGTTTTCAAGATTATTATCAAATAATTACTTTTTTTCAGATTTTACATAACGTTAGTTTTAGTAACATTATTGGAATGCAATGTAATAGAAACATCTCGTCACGACGTCAGAAAATTTCTCGATGGATTTATATTTGGAGTAGCAACATCTGCATACCAAATAGAAGGAGGTTGGAATGCAGACGGAATGCGCATGTTTTAACATGTAATAGGTAATTGAAATAGCTTTATCTCTATTTATTGATTAAATTAATCCTTTAACCACTTAGGAAAGTCCGAGAATATTTGGGATCGCTTTACGTATAGTAGCCCCGATTCTATAACAGATAAGTCTTACGAAGATGTAGCCTGTGATTCATTTAATCAATACAATCGGGACGTGGAGATGATGCGGGAGCAAGGGGCTGACTTCTACAGATTTTCTTTATCTTGGTCTTGTATATTACCCAGTAGCTTTCCCGATAAGGTAAACGAAGCGGGAGTACAATACTACAATAATCTGATAGACGAAATGGTAAAGTACAACATTCAGCCCATGGTAACGCTTTATCACTGGGATTTGCTTCAAGACATGGGCGGGTGGACAAACCCGCACATTGTTGACTAGTATTCTGACAACGCAAAAGTAGCTTTTGAAAACATTGGCGATAGAGTTAAATATTGGGTTACCATAAATGAGCTAAACGAAATCTGTCGATTAGGATATGGGATTGGAACCGTTCCCCCTAGGGTGAATATATCAGGCTTCGCAGAGTATGTGTGTTAAAAATTTGCTTCTCGCTCATAAGAAGGCATATCACTTATATGATGAAGTATATAAACCAATACAACAGGGAAATATCAGTATCACAATTCATGGAGTGTGGTTTGAACCTGAAAGTGATGACGACATTGAAGCTACTCAAGATACATTAAATTTTGTGGTAAGTTGTGTAATAATATAAAAATATTTGTAATAAAAATATTAACATGTTATATAATATTATATTAGTATGATTATTTATGTGAAACTATTTTAGGTATAGTAAATATAAAAATTTTTATTCATTGCAGCTGGGTATATACTCACATCCCATATTTTCCAAATCTGGAGATTGGCTTCCAACAATGAAAGAGAGGATCGCTGGTAAAAGTGTAGCACAAGGATTTTCAAAGTCAAGATTACCTGACTTTACAACGGAGGAAATCGAAACTGTGCGAGGATCATCAGATTTCTTTGGATTGAACCATCATACTACCAAAATAGTTTACAAAAGCAATACAGATTCAGGTGTTGCCTCTTACGAAGACGATTTGAGTGCACTTTCCTATCAACCTGATGAATGGAATTCTGCTACTTACTCGTTTAAGGTGAATAAACTTTTTGCTTTTGCATTTAAAGCCAACTCGATTGATTATGGGTATGAGGGCATGGCTAGGATAGATGTGAGTGATAGAAGGGAATAGAAGAAAAAGACATGCTGCGCCGACCAAATAAAAAATTGGAAATATGGCAGGGAAATCATGATGATAACCACGACCTAGAGCGTTCGAAACGTGGTAATTAAATTAAAACGCGGAATTAAATATTCCCATTGTAACATTTTTTGAATGTTTGATTTTTTTTTAGTTCTACAACAAATAGGGTGCTTGATTTGTTTTTAGGCAGTACCATGGGGCTCTTATAAACTCTTAACTTGGATAAAAGATGAACACGGGAACCTTCCTCTTATTATTACTGAGAATAGCTATTCTTCGCAAGGTGGATTAGATAATGAAGAAAGAATCAAATATTATAGAGACTATCTCAATGCTGTTTTGGGATGCTATTGACAATGGCTCCGATATTTTTGGATATACAGCTTGGAGTATAATGGATAATTTTGAATGGAACAGGGACCCACCACCAACCCATGGTCTTACCTGCCTTACGGCATACAGACCGAATCACGGGAGAGCGCGGGGTACTTGCGATGCTCTTTCCCACACCGCGCTTGTTCTATGCTCCCTACAAATTCTATTTCCATCCCTATTGTTGCCACCTCTCCCCCTTCTGGGGCGTGACAGCGACACAGTCACAGGACTTCGCGTCAGGCTGCTCTTCTGCTGATACCCGATCAATCGAAAGCGTGCCTAATGGTGTGCCAGGAGTGCGCGAACTCGCGCAACGCGTTCCAATTGTTGCGGCTGCAAATGAGGTCCTGGTGATATATAGGGCCAGACTCCACTGTTTGCACAAGATCCAACATTTTCGTTCTTGCGTCCGTATACAGCGAACACTCCCAGAGTGCATGGTCTCGGCTCTCGTCCACGTCCTCTCCACAGGGACACAGTGCTGATTCGCACAGCGTAAGCTTGTGTAGGCGCTTTCTGAAGCAACCATGTCCTGTGAGTAACTGGGAAATGACGTAATCTGGTTCCACCCAGTCGTAAGATAGCCTCCGTGCAATATCGGGGAAAAAGCTGTATAAATCGCGACCGTCTTCACTCGCGTCCCATCGCTCCTGCCAAATGGAAACGATATCCCCTATAATGGACCGTTTAAGGCTCCGTCGCTCCCTGGGGGCCAGCTGGACACTCTCCTCCGCAAATCTTCCTGCACGAAGAACTTCCAGGTCGGCAGGGAAAACGCCGGCAAGCACGGGAAGCGCCGCGGTACTGCACGTCCTGTAAGCCTTCGTCAATAGAATCTGCGCCGGTCTTTGCGTACTAAGTAACGCTCGCTTGACCACAAAAAAGGACGAGCGTCGGTACCATACGGCTGCAGCGTAGGTTAAAACTGCCACATAGGTCCCTGCAAACAGGACCCGGAAACTCTCGAAACCTTGCCGAAGCTCATGGAGGCGCTCCTGCCAATCAGCTTCGCATGCGGCGCGTAGGACCTAGCATCGTCGAGGGTGACGCCTAAAACTCTCGCCTGGGTGACGCTCGTAATCGAATGGAACAGTGGATACACGTAATTTTTTTATATTAGTTAATTTTTAATATTCTTTTTCTTCGTACACTTTTCCCACTGGTGTAGGCACACATGCCTTCATCTTCTATTCTCCTCTTTCTCCCCTCAATTTTGGTCTTTATTCTTAAATATATAACCCCCGTCTCCTTACTAAAGAGTAGATTTCTGTCATTCCCTTCAGATATGATATTCATTGCCTTGTGCTCAAATCGACACGTTCCCATCTCAACACGCAAGAAGCCTATTTGGAAATGTGCAGAGTTGGTGTATTTGTCCTGCGTGTTGAATTCGGAATATGCAAAGTTGATAAATCTCATTTTTAATACAATTATTATCAAATAACCATTCAAAATTAAGGTAAAACTTTTCAGGGCACTTTTTGGTATTTACGAAGTGGATTTCGATAGTCCTGAAAAAAGGCGCACACCGCGCAAGAGGCTTTCGTGTACAAGGAGATCGTGCGCACGCGCACGCTGGATCCCCACTACGAGCCCACCAGCAGGGTCATGTCCATCGACGAAGGACACTGAAACGACAGAAAACTATAAAGAACTTAAAATAAAATTATCAGTAATTTTTTAAACTTTATTTTACGTAATAATTCAAGAGCTATAATAGTAGATAAGGTGTTCTATGCAAAATAAACGAATATAAATACAAACGTCATCATTCAAAGTCTTTATAAAAATGATCCATTTTTAACATGAATAAAAGTTAAGCGTATAAGATTTATGGTTCTTTTTACAAAGTAAGCTCTAACTGTGTGGGTATCTCTCTTACATTACCCCTTAATGTACTCCGGACGCTAATTACCCAAGAATCGTCCCGCCTAATGTAAATTACGCTCGGCTTATCCCGGTAATTACGGTGTAGACAAAGATAATTTCCGCGACCCTTCCAGGATTCTAAATTTTTCGCTTCTCTTATCGCTACACAAAAGCACAATGAACAAAGCACAGCTTTTATTCAACGCTGTTTATTTTAATACTTATCTTCTTTTAAAAAATGGTATACACAGATGAGCGCTTATCGAGCGTGAATTTTCATTATTTTCTTTTTTGTTTCTTTTGTGGAATTAAACGGGTTGTCGGTCAGATTTTTCATTGTTACGCAAAAATATTTTGTTTGTAAGTTGAGGCTAAATTATTATTTTTTTATTCAGTACACTGATTTTTTTGTCTCTTGTCTTATATACAAAAGTTGTAATACATGTTAGTGTTATATACACACAAGCTCTTAAATATAATTAATATATCAAGACTATTACAGTCTCAGATCACTGAGAGCCCCTTCGATTACTCTCATTTATTCTATGATTACAGTGGTAACTAATCGCAAAGAAATACAAATAACAAATGTCACTGAAAACAAAAGTAAAATTGTTTTTTTATAATAGCTTATCGTTACAACTAAAGGAAATAAGAACACGTTCCTTAAAGAACCTGATGATATGATAATTCGACAGTTTATTATTCGGACATTAATCATTGCATGATTTCATCAACACAATGTAATAATTGCCTAGCTTAATTAATTTTGAGGACGAAAACTATATTAAAATAAAAGCCGGCCAAGAGCGTATCGGGCTACGCTCAGTATAGGGTTCCGTAGTTTTCCATTTTGTAAAACTTATCAAAAACTGTTCAACCCATCAAATTCAAAATAATTTTCCTAGAAAGTACTATAAAGTTCTACTTTTGAGAATTTTTTCATATTTTTTGAACTTATGGTTCAAAAGTTAAAGGCAGGACAATTTTTTTTACTTTTGGACCGATTATTACAGAAAATATAAATTTTATCGTAAAATGATGTTAGAAAACCCTTTTTGAATAGCTATCCAACGATATATCACACGTTAGGGTTCAGAGGAAAAAAAAATCAGTCGCTACATTACGTGTATGGGCACCCCCCTTATTTAATATTTTATTCCATTATTGATTTGTGAACTTTGTCGGCGTTATTAATGTACATATTTATTCAAAATTTCATCTCTCTAGTGCTAACGGTCACTGAGCTTATCCGCGGACGGACAGACAGACAGACATGGCGAAACTATAAGGGTTCCTAGTTTACTACGGAACCCTAAAAAAGCTTTAGCTACTACAAAAAGGGTATTTTCGGGTTAAACTAATAAATTTCATTATAATCGTGTAATTATCTACAGAGCAAGGAGTGTGAAAGGAGACGAGCGCCCGGCGCATGAATGGCGTCTATTGAAAGCGCAAACCACAAGCGTGGCATGTGAAGCACCTGACTCAATAATTTCTCGACCAAACGAATCGTGTGAATGCGGTTGAGACGGTACAGGGCCTGGCTAAGGGGCAATATAGGGGATACTTGGGTTAATAGATGTAATTGTATGATGGTTTGCGAATTTTCTGATAAAAGTTGCTGCATGTATACAATGTATCGTTGTGAAGGTCTTTAAATAGACCTGTGTTCAGCAGTGGATGATGGATGATTCAGGTGGAATGATGATGATGAATGTATTCCTTTACCTTTCGTCATTCATCTTACTAGGAAATATTTTACTTTTAACCCTACCTACATTATGACAAAAATATAAGCACAAACGTTAAAGATGATATCTAAGTGCAATTTCACCGACTACTTGTTGTCGAAGAAGACGTCTTGCGTCAATCATGATAAAAAATACCGAGAATCATTTGTGGTAACACTTTTTACTGATTTTAGACATAACTTGCTAAACCGCATTTTGTCAATAATTTATCTGCATCTAAATAAAGAGTCGTGGGATAGCGGGTCATTTGATGAATACTACCAACGCAACTCTTCCCTTGGGTGTCATAAAAGGCGACAAATGGACTTAGAACAGCACAACCATCCTATAGCTTACAGCGGCGACGGGCTCACCACGTGTCACGCTGAGCAAATGTGCTGCTCAAAAAAGAAATATTAAGATTTGTCCCATTCCGTAAAAGAGCATTTTCCATATTAAATTTTTTTCAGTTTTCTTCACAACGACAAATCCAAAGATAATAATATTTGGCATCTATCATTAGACAAGCTTTAGTAATATGTGTAATATCACACTTCATAAAAATTATATATCGTTTTTAAGTGAACGCAATTAAATTAAGGATTCGGGAGGCACTTAAAAAGAGTTGTCTCCGTGTCCAATTTTAACACAATTAAACTTACAACAAATTATCAAAACAAATCAAAAGAGCTCAAAAATATAGTCTATTTTTAGACGAGGTAATTATCTTTTAGGAATACTCTGAATCTTAATAGTCACAGACAAAATACTAAGAGAGAAAAAAAACACCAATTTCATAGGTAAGGACCCAATATTATCTACATACATACTTGTTATTGGGAACATGTTTGCATGGTTGGAACTGCTTGGTGAAGCGCGGACTGTGGCGGTGGACTGCTTTTGCGGTGCTTTGGCCTGGTCTCTGACTAATCTTTAGGGGATAATAGTCGTCATTATATGTATGTAAATAAAGACAATATAAATGTAATAAAATCGAAAAGAAGTGATTTAGACAACCTTTCTTTTTAATTCTTGTCTACTGTCTACAAAAAGTCGTGTTCACATTATTTATAAAACAATTAGATTTTATCACAAGTAAGTTACAATTAGTCAACTTGTAACTACGCGACGTTTTATCCAGCAGCCCTTAGTCCGTAACTATTCGCTGAAACATGTTCGATTCATTCAGGCCGCCCGCACCAGTCAGCGATTCAGCCCATGGCAATGTTCCTCGCAATTTTTCTGATGACAAACACTTTTGTCGCACGTCAGTCGCTTGCTTACTCAGCGGGTATTGTTACGTGTGGTGCTATGTCAACTACTCGGTTCGTAACGTAATTGTCATCGAGCCATTTTTTCCTTAAAAAGAGAACGGAGCTTTGTGTTCCATCCTAGATCTCCTCTCGGCTTACCGTCAGATGACGAATTTTTTTTTATTCCTTTTATAGGCAAAATTTTGATAGGGGTCAAACGTTTGCCTATAAGGAATTAAAGAAATACAAAACAAACATAATAATTACTCTTAGTACATCAGGCAAAACGTAGTTAATTCTGCCTATGTCTTCGGGGATAAGGGCGTGATGATATGTTTTTGAAACGATATGATTCAATTTAGCAAATGTAAATCAATTATATTTTCTGTAAGTACATAACGTAATCTATCTCTCAGAAACCGTCAAATGTATCCAAACTACTCCTAATTAAACTACATCGTTAACTAATTCATAATCATTTGAATTTCTCAAGACGTACGTAACATGTAAAGTTTCGAAATGTGATATGCTGTTACGCATATTATTAGATAGCTCGTAATAATCTCAGTTATATAATGTCATCGTTTAAGTTTACAAGTTAAGTGAGTTTAGTTGAGCTCCAACAATAAAGACGTTCAAAACAGTCCTTGAACTAAGGAACATACATGTACTGAGTTTTATGAGATAATAGCGGCTTTGTTACTTGAAGTTTGTGGTGAGAGACGAATCCTATTAGTTAAAACTTTATTTGGTGAAATGGAAGTTACCTAAAAGTTTTTAGAGGAGGTCAACTGTAAAACATATATGGCTTTATGTTGGTCACGATCCTCGTCAATTTCTAAGAAAAAAATATGTTTATTGAGACATAATCACACATTTCAATAAATCACAAATTTTTCACAAAATTAGGGGGAAAATATATCCTAATTATTTCACTTTTTGTATGGTGGCGGCAATCGGTCGTTGTATGCCAGCCAACAACTATTACTGCCAAGCTCAAGGTAAGGTGTGCACTTGTGTTAAATATGCCCGGTATTAATTTTGTAAAAAGATTGTTCAAGATCAAATACTGCATATAAACGTTACAAGGGAAAATTAGTTCCTAACGTCGCCAAAAGATGGCGCTGCACGGTGTTGCATCGCGCCACAGATCACTGACAGCCGCTTCGCTTCGCGCTAACGTTTCTCCGCGATGCACCATAATTGCGCGATGCAACATAATTTGAGGTCAATATTAGGGCTGATACTGATTTTAGAACAATTTCTCTGGTTCAATTTTTGAACCTTATGAAACCCCATTAGTACAGACAGAGTAATCATCCAAACAATGATTACCTATTATTTATAAGTAGGACGAAACCCACCTAATTATATTATACAATTATACATCAATTACCCTGAATAAGTAGCACAGGCCATGAGATAAGAATAACAAATGGAGTTATTTTTAATTAATCCCTTTTAAAAAGAAAGCCCTTTAGTCTGATACAGAAGCTTAATGGATAAGAATTCTATTGTTTTTCATTTTAGCCGCCCTCGTTTCTGGTTTGCGAATAAAAGAATCGTTTAGCTTGAAAATTCTATAACGTTATTTTTACTATATTTAATGAATATTAATTATTCCGGTGATTTTTGTTTTGAAAATGTACTGATTTATTTGACATATATAACACGTCAGCTAAGGGCCACTTGCAGGAAATTTTAAACCCAGTTAACTCGATTTTGTGATTTTTTGACATTTCAGCCATACTAGAACTGTCAAATAATTACTAAACCTAGTTTTAAATCTCGATTTAAATTTCCTGCAAGTGGGTCTTAATAATAAAACCAAGCTGGGAAATAATTCATTCATCCAATTTTTATTACTGTATTTAGAACAGATAAAAATCGCTGTTTTTTTGTCGACTTTCAGACTAAGTGAGTCGAATCGTTTAACTCAACGAGCATTCCCATGACAATACCTACCATGGAACGAGCGCTTGTTTGTTACCGATAAATGCTCATTTATTGGTAGTTTTTATGTAAATATGTTGGTCATTTTAAGAATGTTTAAAATTTTTGCTTAAACCTTTTTTTTGTTCTTCGATGGGAACGCGGGTGAAGGCTATCTTTTCCGTTAATCAATGTAATAGTAAAGATTTTATCCATAATTATGTATTTCGAAAACATTTATAATTAAGAATAAAACATGACTAACGAGGGATCCATTTGTTTGTAGTGAATAGGAAGAAAAAAATGTAGAGGTAAACAAGTAGAAGTAGGTATATAATTTGTTTGTAATTGTATAAGCTTTATTGTTTTTGACGCGTCATAAGTGTAACTACTTGTTACCTAAATGATTAAATAAAGAATTTCATTTCATGACAGCGTAAAGGACACTGCGCATGTTACTGCGCATTTTGCCACCAACAACATCACCATAGGTACAAGCTTAATTTTTACAATTTTAAAAATAATATATTTGATTAATGATCTATGACAACTGCACTTGGTCTTAAAAATTAGGTCCTTACCTATGAAATTGGTGTTTTGTATGGAGATTTTGGGGATGTCTGCATTTTACATACTAACATTTTATCAGTTTTCTTCACAACGACAAATCCGGAGATAATAATATTTGGCATGTATCATTAGACAAGCTTTAGCAATATGTGTGTGAACACGCTTGATAAAAATTATTCATCGTTTTTATGTTAATGCAAATCAAATGATGTATTCGGGAGGCAGTTAAAAATAATTGTCTTTGTGTCTAATTTTAACACAATTAAACTCACAAAAAATTATCAAATTAAATAATACGAGCTCAAATATATGGTCTATTTTTAGAACAGGCAATTATTTTATAAGAATGTTCTGAAACTTAATAGTTACGGACAAATTGCTAAGACAGAATAAAAACACCAATTTTATAGGTAAGGACTCAATAGATTCAAGAGTAGCTGCACCCATATTCTTAAACGCCGCTTCACAGATTCGATTCGGAAGTCTCGTCGCATCTCACTCTGATGAGCCGTCCTAACAAGAGACAGGTATCGAGATTCTGTCATTCGTTTGTTTTCCAACAGTTGAAAATTGGGTGCCTGTTGTGGAACAATATGCAATAGCCACCCTCACCTTGATATCCCGCAGTGCATTTTCACTCCTTTGCCGAGTGACTCGAAGTGGAATGGAACTCATGTGCTGGCTGAAAATTCTATTACTGGATAGTGAGACAATTACGCGAGTCCCTGAATTTCTTAGTGCGCTCAAAGATCAAAGAAAGATCTTGACGGATCTCCCAGGTGTAAACAAAATTCAATAGCGGATCGTATTTTCCTTTTTGTAAAGAAAGCACAGCTGGTTGGCCGAAGCATATACAAAAAGAACAAAAGTTTTGCAAACAAATAAAATGGTTATGGAAATTCAAACCCTTTCTCGTCCAAGTCCAACAAACCATACTTTTCACACTTTTTATATTGAAAAGTTATATATTTCGAAATTATAAATCCTTGTGATTTCGTACCTATATATGAAAAGAATCAACCCTTTAAACAGACTTAGATCTAAGTGAAAACTGCATTCAACTCCATGCAGTAGTCCTGCGTAATAGTGAATTGAAATTCTAGAAACTTATTTTAGTTTCTATTGCTCTAATAATATTTGTTTATTCAGATATGTCAGCTTGTTATTTGAATATCTCGGGATATTGGTAATATACCTACATCTTTAATTTTATGTTCGCAAACGGGATATTGTTGTTTATCACATATTTAATTTTATTTATAATGCCACTCAAGATAGACAAGAAGTCAATTACCAGTTTAAATTTAGTATCCCAACCAACCTATTTTTTTTATTTATTTGTGTAAACAAACCGTAACAAAATACATTTCATTACTTAGTAATAATAAAAACGTTAACAATTCTGTAACCAACACCGTTTACCACATATTACTTTACAATAAACTAGCACCCCCATTCATGGTGTTGAACAGGAGTGTAACATTAACAGCTGATAGTGTACGTACAGTTATCAACAATTCCGAACAAAGTAAATCTAAACTACATTTAAAGTTACGTCTATTTATTGCACATGTTTTGCAATATTGCCATTAAATTTTTTTTCCAAATGCCTGGTCGCGTAGGTAACTGCCATGTCAACTGAATTAAATATGGTATTATAATAGTGCATCAACCGATAAAGGGGAATCTATTATTAATTTAAACATTGTATATATTTTCAGTAACGACCAAAAAATGTCACCATTTGGCAAATTAATAAATAGCCCAATAGATATACCCAGAATTACCCAGTGCTAATTTTCACAAATTTCACTTCTATATAGTTAACACCCAATCAATTCGTATCTGTGATGAGAAGCGGGATTAAACGAAACTAATTGAAATCTCTGCGAAAAGTAGCTTCGATTCGTAGGGTTCTGCGCGACGTGACATCTTACCTCAACCCGCTTCAGGGCCGGAGCCCTATAATGGATTGAATTGATTGATTTTGGTTAAACGTTTTTAACCCATACAACCCTTATTTTATTAGGAATCAGAGTTCCACGATTTTTATTTATACAGCCCTTATTACTGTTATGTTATGTTGATGTTGATGACCCAACTGTTATGTTGATGAAGGACCTGGGGACAAAGACAGTGCACAAGTAGCAATAAAGTAGATTGACTCTTAATTATTGTATTCAGACAGTCAATAAGAACATAGCAACTGATTTGTATGATAGGTAACAAAGACCTTGATACCCGTATTTTTATCATATCAGCTGAAAAACGTTCACTGCTGGACATGATCCCTTCGAAGTATTTCTAATTTCTACGTTAACCGGACCTGCGCTGTCCGCGCCCGGCGGCTTCACGTGAGATCGTCATAAGGGGGGTTTTTAGATTACATTTGCACATGACATGTTAGCGCATGACTCACGAGATTGATGACGATGATCCACGCACATTTATATCCATTAGGCTTATTAGCCCAAGACTACTTTCTAACAAGTTGTAGATCACCCAATTAAATCGTATCCGCTGTGATGAGAAGCAAGATTACATGAAACTAATTGAAATATTCGTAGTAATAGCTCCGATCCGCGGTGTTTTGCGCGATGTCGTCTCTCATCTCGACCCACTTCCGAACTGGGGTTTTATGATGGATATAATCGTGTGTAATGTGCCTGTAATCGATAAAAGCGGCCGGATTCCGAAACTAAGGCTTTTCATGAGAAGAACCCAGCAAGAAACTCATGAGCATTAAAGTACGTACGTAAAATAGAATCTACTTATACAAAATAAAGATTGCATTTACCTTGGCAATGTTAATTTGTTTTGTCTTTTGAGATAATATTGTAAAAACGTTGTGGTTAAAGGAAGAACAAAAAATGATTAGTTTATAGAATAGTATTCATTGCCGATGATAATTTGAAAGTAAAAGAAACTTCGCAGCATCTGGCATTCAGTTAATTTAATATAACTGTGCCAATAAAATTAAGATGTCTATCGTTTCCAAGATGAGAACCCAGCTCATAGTCCGTTTTTCTCCGGCCGGAAATAAGATTTCCCGACAGATATAATGGCTTTCACGGATTACGTCATGCGAGCTTTGAGTTTAGAAAACTCGGATGAATAATTCAGCTGGATGACGACGGTAGGGTTCTCATTTAAAGCGTTTTTTTTTCCTTTTTTTGTTTATTAAATTAATTTATGTTTAGAATTTTTGTTTAATTCTTTATAACCAGTGTAGAACACGAAGCATTCGAAAATTAATTTAAATCATTGCATATTGCAGTTCCGAAATAAAATAACATAATTTGAAATAGCTTTTCATCATGCCTTTATCCCCGAAGGGGTAGGCAGAGTTGATAACATTCACGTTAAATATTCCATTTTTATCGTAATTATAATATAATAGTAATGAGGTTACATAAAAATGATACACGAACATACACAAATTGATCGACATTTTGTAAGCTTCTGAAAAATTTAAAATGAAAATATTAAAATTAATATACTTCTATAATTTTATTACCTATATACCTGCATGTATCTGTAGCCAATAATAACCCCGTGGTGCGTGATCCAATTGAGGTAGTGCTCCGATAGCAGCCCCGACGGTTTATTCCATTACGGCAGTGAAGAGGCTGGGAGCCTCTAGGGCGCCGTCGGCGAAATTGAGGTATTTTCAAATAAAATATCAAATAGAGAGACGGCGAAACGATATTTACGTCCAGTTTTAAAATAAAATGCTTTGTTTTCATTCCAAATATTCTGCTATTTTCTTACTGGAGCAATAAGGTGTACCCTTTTTAACCAAGTTTTTATGTACCTACTAAGCCATTCAAAGATTTTAGTTAAATATTTGTTACTGCGGCATAAGGCACTAGCGGTGGCAAAAAGATTCGTGACTATAATGTGTGTAACGGTATTGTTTCTGAAATACAGTATGGGAAGAGTGGCATGAAAGAGCCAGTTTTGAATGAAAGGGCAAAATATATAAAATAAAATAAATAAATAATAATATTCTTGTTTTTTTTTATGTAAATTGTTTATTTCTTTATGTAGATAATTTTCCAAAATAACAATATTCTTAACGTGTTATTCATAAAAAATATTAAAGGCATAATAAACCTATTTTAGTTAAATAGTGATTTGTCACTTTCTTTCTAATTTAGATTTGTGTTTGAAAGAAGAAAACAAAACAGGAGTTTTTGGCGGCATTCAACTATGGCGGACGTGATTTTTATTTCGATGATTGTAATATTGTACGGAGTGGATATTGTTACGTAAAATCAGTGTAGTTTTGTGTAATAAGTGTCTGTGATGATGTGCAATGTGGAGGATAATCGAAATAAACGTCAAGTGGTGTGAAAAGTGATGAGTTTTTTATCGTGGTAATCCACCTCATTCAAGTAGCACCACAGTGTCTGCCATCGATCGTTTGACGCCAAACTCTCCCAAGATGCATTGAAATGCATTACACTAGCATTTCAATGCAAACTATTGAAGATATATATATTGCAGACATGGCTGTATGGGCTTTGTTCCCTTTGCCTTCCCTACGGGAGAATTTTACAAAAAAAAAAAAAGAAAACAAAACACTTTGTAGCGAAAATAGGTTTATTAAGACTTTATTATTTTTTATGAATAACACGGTTAGACTTCTAACCATTTATAAATATAATGAAAATCGTCTCAATCTTAATACTTTAAAAGAACCACCCGATTTTTTTTTTACTTTTTACAATGACTTATACTGGAAAAAAATTAAATATTATTATTGTAAAATAAAATCTGTCATATAAAGCGAAATTCAAATCAGCCCTTTGAAATCAATTGAAAAACAACTTGCAAAGTATCTAGTCTAATTTACTGAGATATTCTATAATATAATTTTTTAAATATTATTCTTGTAAAAATAATAAAGCTATGAAACTCAAAATAAAGAATCAGGAAGCTTAACATTTTTTTGGTAAAAGTAATGCTATCTCCCTTTACACCGGCCGGCTCTTCTATTACACTGCAGCCCGGCTCTTTCATGACATGGAAGGCCTACATCCACAAAATCATAGTATAATCTAATTGCGGTTAGTATTGTATCTGTAGATGACAAAAAACAAATATAATCAGCTCAAAATTTTACTTTATAGGGACAAAATCTGCAATGCGTTACACTGACGCCAATGAACTGTTAAAGTCTGTAGGTTATATATGACCAATGACGTTTTTTTGAGCTATATTTCTTTCTACCAACTTTCGTTAGAAAACAACTAAGTAAATTAAAGTGGTTCCTTCAAAACCTGGCTCTTTTATGCCACTCTTCCCCTTGACATTGTTGTAGGCAAATGCGCCCACTGTCCCTTACGAAAAAAAAAATGCATGCGTGCGATAAGCAGTTGGGTGTTGATACCTCTGCCTACCCCTTCGGGAATACAGGCGTGATGATATGTTGTGTGGTAATTACAGTCTATTACAGTCTATATCCTGATTTATAAGAGCATATACGCTGTAGATGCGGAAATCAGTATTTTCGACCTTATTAGGTATTTATCAATCAGTAATATTACAAATATGTTAGTTTCAATAGTTAGTTGCGAAAAATTATCGACTATTAGAGTACTTGTTCATATGAAATGTCCAGTTATTCAAACGATTTATTTTTTTATAATAATAGCTTTTTATTATAGAATAAGGTGTTCTTTGAAACATTCGCTTTGTGTCATTTAATTTTGTGTTATCATTTTTCTACAAATATTTAAAATCTATTGAAGAACTAAAAAAACTTTATGCGCGCTAATGAATTTGACTCCATAATTAAGACATCAAGATAGCAGTCGTAAACGCTCAACTGAAGCTGAAATAAGTCGCCATTTTTGTTTTCTTTTTCGTTTCATCATCTATGAAATGTCTAAAATGATGTTCTTCGGGGCGATGAACATCAATTTAGAAGAACACTGTTCATCAATCACATATTGCAAAAATGAAACAATTTTGAACCGTCTAATTTCATCTTAAAGCTTACCTTACCCTTACGTATACATCTAACAAAATACAGAAGTTTGGAGCATCTCATACGTTAAATGCTCGGAATAATTTATATCGCGAACCCGAAATATCCCATTTCCTTATGAAATTATTGTCATGCGAGATTGTATTTACATACCGACGTACCGAGCTATGTAGGTATAGTTTTATAGGAGTTTGCAAGTAATTTGTTTGATAATAAACGGAGAATTATTAATTTATTCGTGAAGCTACACGAACCTCGTCGAATTTGTAAATGGTTGTCGGTGATTAAACTTTCACTTGCGAAAAAGACACCGTAATTATGCACGAACTATTATCAACATGAGATAGTAATATAGTAATGTATGTGTATTGTATAGAGGTTAAAAGTACTTCTTAAAATTTCATTAAAAACGACTTATACTGGCCTTGTACAATTGTACATTCAAAAACGTCTCTTTTTGGAAACGGACAGTTTATATTTTCACACATTTTTCATAAACGTGTCATTACAATTGTATAATAGATTTACCTACAAGTATTACATATCTGTTATTACATGCTGACTGTATCTTTGTTATAACTACTAAACACAATTTGAAACTCTATAATCAAACAACACACCTGAAAACCAAAAAATCTACGCCTGACGGCAAATCAGTGAAACAATCGCTTCCATATGTTTCATTCAATTTCGATTAAAAACTCGATTCCTCTTTTATCGATTCTAAATAAATTGGTTGATACTCAACCTGGTGCGACGACTCGGAACATGAAACTGGAGATTTGTTTTTGGTTCGCCTGAATAAACCGTAGAGCAATATTTACGGCGGATCCGACACTGCTATCTCAGTACGAGAGCTTTACGATCGCGTCACGTTTGACGCCACAGGGGCTCTATTTCGAAGCCACTCATTTCTTAAATTAGGTTAATGTCTTTACATTATGTTTTATTCAGCAAATTGAAATTAATAAAAAAACAAACATTCGGGGCCGAATGAGATAGTGCGTAATTCGGATCCAGATAGTGCGTAATTCGGATCCTCTTTAGGGGAGTTTTGACTTGGTTTCTTAAATATGTGTACGGGAATAAGGATTGTAATGTGATTCGCAGATAAATAATATTTAAAGAATTCACAAATATAGTAAGGCCATGACAAGTTTTAAAGATGTAATAGTCAAAAATAGACATGTTTAAGAAAAATATAAATATATTTAAAAAATAATTACAAATATTACGTTAAAAGAGATCAATAATCAGGAATGTCCATAAACCTCATTTACAAGAATTTACACACCTCTGAAACATTCGCTAAATAAACTTTAACCTGAACCTAATATCTATCAGAATACATTTCCTAGGAATTGATGCTTGATCCTTTTCCTTGATTTTATACATTTTCGGTAACAAATATTGCGGCCCAAATAATTTGCTGCGCTATTAATTATTCTGTTGACCAAATAATCATTTTGCTGCCCAAATAATTATTCTGCCACCCGAATCATATTGCTGACAAAATATTTGTTTTCTGCCAAAATGATTTTTTGGCTGACCTTTTTGTTGCTTTTTTAAATTAAATGGCTGCCCAATTAATTACCTTGTTGCACATAACACATAAAAAATATCATATGATGCAAAAAGCAATGGGAGTACTTCAATAGCTTTGTTCTGAAAAGAACGGACAAGGAGCTCAGCAAGGATTCATCCTCCTGTTACACATAACATAAACCGCGAATGCATTCAAAGTCCGAGTCTTTTCGTGCAGGAATTTATAGCGGTAGTCAAAACCACACCAAAGCAAAGCTCTATATTCGTTCCCACTTTTTAGGCTCCCAGCTCAACATAGACGTATTATGAAAACCACTCTATACGAGTTTAAAATGTACATCGACCGAAGTTACTAAGCCCGGAACGAAGCCATAAACTATGGTTGCACCATAATTTTTGATATCAGGTTCGCTTGTTTTATTCTCCTGTAAAACCAGCAGAGAACGTAAAGTTTAATTTTGCTTCGGAAGAGATACAATATTTTCATGGACCCTTTTTCATAGTTCCGTGAACAGAAAAATATTATCAAAAGTCTTATTAAAAAGTCAACAGAAGAAGCGGAGTAATTCAAATATCGCTTTGAAGGAATTGTAGGTAACAGCCAGTTATGGATATTTGTTTTTATTGATAACAAACTTTTGACTAGGTAATGCGTTTATGCTCATTCAGTTACGTAACGCCTTTCGTGGTAAATTAAAATAACAATAAGTGTTACTCTAATTTCCCATGAAGGCGCTGCTAGTGCTGCTAGTTTATCTATATATAATAATGCACATTATTTCCATTTTTGGAATATTTCACAAATGTAAATAGCTTGCCTGACGTTGTACCTTGTGTAAAATAGGATATCAGGCGAAGTGAAGGTATACAAAACATTTGCCAACCCCTTCGGGGATAAAGGCGTGATAATTTGTGGTTTTGTTACTATTAAGTATAATATTTCGGTGCACATTTTCTCAAAAATATCGAGTGTTTCTAAAATATCTTCGCAACACTACTACGCTCGGTTTTTTTACCCTGGATGGTGGATATACATAGCGAGCTGCACAATATCAATAACAAAAATTACAATCAATAACAAAAAGAGAGGTATACCTAGTTTTTTAGCTAAAGTTTTGATTCAAATTCAAAGGTTGGAAATAAAAATCTGCATTAATCACTTGTTTAATAAAAATTAACAAAACAAAAAAACTGACAAAAGGTATAATAAATAAAATAAAAAAAAGATATATATTCAATCAGTTACAAAAACAACGAAGAAATCTCACGACATTGAATGCGGGCTATGAACAATGTTATGGTGAAAGGCGACGAAGAATCTTGAGGCTGATAGGAACTTACATAGACACGGTCTATTAACGGTATACAACTTCTACGCGTCACACATGTGAACAAAAATGGACTATAAATATTATACTACTAATATAATTATTAATCGTCTGTCGCTCAATATCATAACTCATTGAGTTTCTTAATGAGAGACAAACGCATTTCTTTTGAAGAACCCGGCAGGTTCTTCTCGTGAAACGCCTTCGTCTCGGAATCCGGCCGCTTGCGACGATTACAATTACAATCACAGTGTTATTTTGCATCTAAGCTAAGATAATATGTAAAATGTAAATGTTGACCATTTTAAGTTTAGGTTCGGCTAAGAAATAATATATTTTAGATTTTGATTTGATATCAACATATTCAGAGGAAAATACTTCGTAGCTTTAATGCTGTAAGGAATATAATAATGATTTAAATATGTAAATTACATTATATTCTGAATACAAAAATACAACGTATAGAAGAACTTCACAAAATATTCGTAATATCTACTTAATAGACATGAATATAAAATGGAACAATTTCTCCGGGAACAACTACTTGAACTCATCCCATAAATTGAGATAAGTACCTTCTTGAACCACCTAACCGAACTGCTTGGCAATTTCTTTAATTGCGGAAAAAAACCACTTATTATTTTATGAACTTTATTCTTTATTATTAGTTATGAACTTATGATTCAATATTTAGATTGGTATTGTACAAAGATGAACTTTGTATGAATTAACGACATTTTTTAAAAGTTTACAGATTAGATAATATTTAAAAATGCTTTATTTATTAAAATATAGCGTTTAATTAGTAATTCTAAGTAATCATAGTAAATATAGTTTTTCTTTTACAATGGATACCTATACACAAAGGTAGAAAATAAGAAAATAGTTAGAGCCAGTGGCAGTGGAATATTACACATTTTGTTGCTCTGATTGTTACTTTCTAGCTTGAATATAAATTTTTATCACATCCGGCATTGTGACTAAATTATGTGACGTAAAAATAACAGTTTATTTACAGCTACGTAATTTGCTGATAAAGAATCGATATTTTGCGCTTGCATTCCATGTGGCTCGTTGGTCTAGGGGTATGATTCTCGCTTTGGGTGCGAGAGGTCCCGGGTTCAAATCCCGGACGAGCCCTTCTTTTGGTTCCCGGTTTTTTAAGCCAAGCGCAATATTGGAGATATTGTTACTATCTGTTTGCTTGTAAAAACTCGTTTAACGCCAAAGTAGTTTTTACTTACAGGAGTTCAATTTTAAAATTATTTTGTACTTTAACTAAAAAAAAGTTAATAATTTAATGTTTTGTATACTAAATAATGTTAATTTTAATTTTTTTTTGTTACACCTGGTTTAGATTTGATAAGTCATTGGTTGGCTTATCGGCCTAACAACACACTGGTCAAGCAACTTTCACTTTTGACAACGCGTGTACGCAACATAATACGAATGTCGTGTATCGTTCTTTTGGCAATGTAGCTACCGGCTCGTTGGTCTAGGGGTATGATTTTCGCTTAGGGTGCGAGAGGTCCCGGGTTCAAATCCCGGACGAGCCCAAATCCTTTTTTTCAATGTTTCTCTATTTTAAATAGCATATTTTGTTTGCAAATTAGTATTAATTAAGATATCTTATAGTATTATTGTTTTTTTAACGATACTGGTAAATAAAACTTGGATAATAATTATATAAAATTACCAATCAATTCTATAATGATTAATTACTTTTTTTGGTAATAATATTTATAGTCGGTTTATTTAAATTCTAGCACGGAATGGGTTATTTTATTAGCACTTACTTAGTTGATCGAATTGTAAAGAATAATCTTTCGAAAAAAACCTAATTATTGAAATGAACTTATTCTATAAAATTTCTTAGGAATGGACAAGCGCCTTCGCTATGCAAGCCTTATCGGTAAGGACCGATAAGGTTTAAAGTAAATTGGACCATTTTGAGTATTATATAACCTCGTATATATATTAATTAAATACGTTGATAAATGCAGTCACTCAAACGTTGTCGCGAAGTGTTTTTTAGCTCTTATCAGAAGAATTTTTAGGTTACCTACCTACACAAATTTCTTATCGCATACGAGTCATGCTAGCTTGTGAATGGAAAATGTAAGTTACATCGGACTATAGCATTTTCTTATATAAATAGTTGGTACTGACATTGATGGTAGTGACGTTAATCTTTTAGTTCATTTTATAAATGTATACGCGTTATTTTTACGAATTATCTTGTGCTCTCAAATAAATTTCAAATCAAATCGCAAGAATCCATAAGGAACAAAATACATAAGTAGATATATTTTGTGGTTATGGTCTCTGTCCGCTATACAAGCATGCTATCATCGTGCTAGGAGTGTCACAGCCAAAAAACATACATGTCACTAATGACAAAAGCCTCTAAATTTATACCAGATAATAAAAAAAAGGAGGAGGTTCTATGTTCGTCTGTTTATTTATTTTTTGTTAAAATATATATGAGGGTTTACCCACAAGACCGTTTCGTCACCAACCAGCACATTCTCATACGTTCTATACAAAAAAATATTTAACGTGCCTGAAATGTTCCGACTACGGTTAGGTTTAGTAATAATATATATTCTCAGGGAATCGACAAAAACAATTATCTCATGTGCTGTAAGAGTAATTGCATAATAACTCTTACAGCATCATATGAGAGAACAGCTTGTGTATGCGACATAATAAATCATATACTAATTTTGATTGAAATAGTAACGGTAATATTAGAAAGGGGTATGATGCGTATTATTATGAGAATTTGGGAGTTGGCTGTAATCTCCGGTACTACGGACCCAGATTAATAAATATGCTGCTGATCCCATTTTGATAATTCTTTCCACACTAGAAAAAATATTTTTTATTTAGTTGCATCTATCATAAGCTGCCGCGGGAGCGGATGACTTTAAACCACAGATCACTGACAGCCGCTTCGCTTCTTAATAGATTGATAATATAAACAATTTAGTACGGTAACCAGTGTCGCCTCTCGCACACAAATAAGCGTATGCTCTCATTGTCACCACATATAACGCTGGTATGCGATTCGTAGTTCAATACAATAGGTCGACATAGAAAAGAAAGATCTAAGTAAAAAACTTTACATTGAAATATATGCTTTATTATTTGATATTAAGCTTTAGTTCACTTTACCCGTCAATATTTACATAGCACGTAGATATTTTGCCGTTACCATTGACACAATTTTGTGCAGAATATTTGCACAGTGTTGTCAGATGAATAAAAATTTGACAATTAAAATAATCAAAATTTACTTAAAACTTTTGAATAAAAAATAATATAAAAATGTAAAAACAAAAATTTATAATTTATTTTAATAAAAACACGACATCCGTTTTAAAATCTTTATTAATTCAGACTAAAGTGCGTTTTAAAAATTTTTAGTGTTCCTGCTGCGGGATATGCAGCAGGAACACTAAAAATTTCAGTAAAACCCTTCAGTAAAATGCACTTTTCTTGCTTTTTTTGTATAATATCGTCATCAGCCTATATAAGTCCCACTGCTGGGACAGGTCTTTCTCATTGTAACGTTACGCCCCCTCTCTGGAGGAAAAGGGGCAAACGGAGCAGATAAAAGAAAAGGGGAAGAAGTGTAGTGTGTAGGAAATAGGGAGAACTCTCGTTACAAAATTTATACGACGGTGTAAAGGTAAATATAAACTATTTATTATAAAACACGAAGAATAGCGGAGAGGAAAGAGAAAGGGAGGAAAGCTAGGAAACGTACTTAAAGTTCATAAATATTTACACGCGCACAAGGAGAACCGGAACGGAGTCAAAAGGGGACTGATGGTGGGAAGTACTTAGCTCACTAATTATGACGTCACGAAGAGGCGGCCGACTATATGAAGAACAACAACTCTCGCGCCGGCGTTGACTGCCTGGCAGTTATTCGCAGTGGGCGGCACAGCAGGCAGCACAGCACCACGATGCCCGACGTGGGGGTAGGCCCACAATGGAGGGTAGAGGCCTCGGAGAGACACGGGGCACGGAGAGTCACGAAGCTCGGAGAAACACGGAGAAAGACACGGAGAGAGTCACGTAGGAGCACAGCTTCGACGAGAGGTACGCGGGCCTCTTCAGTCCCGAGCCAATGTCAAAGGCACGGGAACGTCCAATATTCCGGTACTAAAAGACGCGACTCGAAGAATGAACCACGATGTCTGGAATCATTGCCTTATATAGGAACGATCCCAGACATTTAATTTTGAAATAAAAAGAAACGTCAAACAGAAAAGTAAAATGGTGCGTATTCCCTCGGTAGCTTTAAGACGGAAAGAGAAATAAAATAAAATATATTAAACCTACGACAACGCAATCTAAGTAAATATGGAAGGATGACAATTGATACGTCATGTCAAATAATTAAAATATTAAATATATTGAAACAATGAAATTAGAAATCGAAAATACTAAATAAAATAATATGAAACGTTAAGAGAAAAGACATGAAAATACAATCGCCATAAATTAAATATATAAGCCCTACCCCGAAAACCCTTACAAAATGAGATATAAATAATATATAGCCATAAATAGATAACCAAATAATACAATTACAAAATATTGAAATAACTAACTAAAAGTACAAAATGGAAGGGGAGGCTCTATTCTACATTATGCACTACAAACTAAAGATATATCAGCTACCGAGAAAACCCTTGCAAACTGAGAATTTTGAAAGTTATAGCCAAAAAAACACCACCCATACAAATAACAAAAACCTTAAAAACTAGTTTAAAAGTAAAGAATGGAGCGGAAGCTCCATGCTACATCATGGGGAAACACATGAGGAGTATGGGCCGTAACATCACTACGCTGGCCCAATGCGGGTTGGTGGGTAGAAACGGTCACAAATGCGACCGGGACCAACAGCTTAACGTGCCTTCCGAAGCACGGAGGAGCTCGAGATCACAAAGTCTTGGTCACCCATCCACGGCCTGACCATGGCGAAGGTAGCTTTATTTTCAATTGAAGCCAAAGCGCACTGGCCACTACGCCACCGAGCTCCGATATAATATGTAAGAAACATATTATTGAAAATAAAACTTAATGGGTCTGTAATTAAAAAAATATATTGTCTCAAAAGTAATCATCATTATATTATCTGACATGGTTTAAAATGCGCGTATGTTGTGTTATAGCAGTTTTTCAAGGGTAGGTTTAAAATAAGCAAAATAAGTATAAGTAATAATTAACTATTAGTTAAATTGTTAACTAATAACATTTTATAGCGCCGCTACTGGTAACATTTAAATTGTGCAGTATTAGTGATGTGAAAATGATCGATAATTATGAAAGTTTACACTGACATCTAGTAAAACAACAATCACCTGTTTTGAAAAGATCATGCTCGATTTATTAGGAACTAGCTATTGCCCGCGACTTCATCTGCGTGGAATAGTTTAATGCGTGGAATACTAACGCACCAGAATAAAATCACACTAGGATAACGACGCCTATCTAGGCCACAAAAGTATCAGTTACGTCATTAAAAATGTAAACACGCTCCCTCTGAATGAGTGCCTTATCCCCTTATTATTTTTTTTGTTCAACTAGTAATGCAACTTCTTTTTAAATTGAACATGGTTAATGAAGTATATTTACCGCCGACTGTTGAAATACAAACAATCTATACGCTGTGTTGATTAAAACTATGATTTTTGATCAGACGCCTTAGATAGTTGACAAAACAGGAAAATGCAAAAAAAATAGTGACAATCATACATAAAATTTATATTTTCTAGAGTGTGCACATCTTCGGTACGCATCATAAAGTTGTTTTTGAACTCGTCAAAGACTTCCTGCATTTTAATTATTTTCACTTTTAATCTACGATTTTGAGCTTGTATTTTTTATCTGTGTTCTTTGTTGCTTGATTATATTATCTTTGTATGAAATAATACTTGTAATTTTTCTTTTTCTTGGTGTTGATGTATTCGAAACAAGAATTTTGTACTATAAGATGGATGCCAAACTCCCATACAGTAACATGAGGCAATGTTCTGTCTCGATCAGTAGGTGTTCCCTCTCATTCTATCTATCACTATTTATGAATGAAGGCTATCCGTGGGACATCCTCTTCCTCTCTTTCTATCCATAGTTTCTGTCTCACCGGTCATATTTACGCCATTTTGATGCCTAGACTGAAAATTGTTTATTTTTTTTGTAATTTAATATTTTAAATAAAAATTATGAAACTGGTGATGACGTGCGTTGTTTTATGTTGTGTAAGTGAGTGGTATCCTGGATGTACCTTATCATTTCCCAGGTGAATCAATAATCACATATTAAAGGAGAGTATTTGTTTGAGAAATTTGTGTGTATTTTTGTGGGACGTCATTAGTTGTCATAGAAAGCTTTATTACGAAATGTCAAACTCATTCATTGAAGTGATCGAATGAGAAGAAACACCTACTGATCGAGACAAAACATTGCCTCATGCTATTGTATGGGAGTTTTGCATCCATCATAAAGTACAAAATTCTTGATTCGAATTGACCGGGGAATATGAATCTGTTAACTGAAATGACACTTAGAATTATGTGTGAAACTCGTATAACCTCTATTATGAAGTAATAAAATATTATGATAAATTATTCTATAAGATAATGAATTGCAATGACTGCATAAAAAAATCATGAATTCGGCAATCAAAGAAATTTATTAAATCAGTAACATTTTATTTATTATTGTGAGTAGTTCCATACTCATGGCTATTTCTGACTGCGCAACATATTATTATCCTAACTTGCCATTCTTCGCCTTTTCGTGTAGTTGGACTTGTAGGTGATGTCGATCGTTTTGATTGTGATGCCTGAAAATAAGAGTTAAATAATAACTAACCAAAGTAAAAAAAACCTTGCAATATTTTTTTATGAAAATAGGCACTACTAAAGGTTCAGAATACAATTTAACAATTTCTTTGGATGGTCAAAAATTAGGTAACTTTTTTAGGTAATTTTTTTTTATTTCGAATACATCATCTGAGAAATGTTCTGAACAAATCGTGTTCAATTTGGTAGGAACCCAATCCGTCCGCCCTGTCCCAGAGATCCATTTAAATTTTTTATTAATTTGCGAGGGAAAACCAAAACGTAATTAATAGTCAATGTTTCTCTATCAATTATTACCAGAATCTAGAAGACTATCGATAAAATGTTGGTACGATAAAATCATGCACTGCACTATAGGTGTTTTACATCTGCACAATTGCACAAAACAATGTACATTGCTTCCTGAAAATGATGTAATTTACATTGACCCTGTTTTTAACAAGCAATGTATATTTTTATATTGACATTTGATATTTTTCAGTTTTTACTTAATAAACTGATAAATACGAACTTACTGATGGAAAACAATATTTATATTTGTTAAATTAAATGTTTTGCTTTGTTTCCTGCAGGTCAAAACAGCACAACAAGGCATATTCACGTAAATAATCCGCAAAATAACAGCTTGATGGTTCGAGAATGACTGAAAAGTGTCAAATCGTGAAACCGACGGATATGATCCTATATCATATGAGTGGCGCGCGGAGACAAGCCCACTTACGATTTCTATTTACTCTCATCTATTCTGTGCTTTAAACGTATATAAAATTATGAATATTGATATTGAATCATCATTAGCCCACACAAACTGGTGGACCGGATGGTCATGTATGAGGCAAGTAATGAATGTAGAAGAAGCGAAGATTGTCTGTCGAATCTTAGCAAGCAGAAATCTGTCCTCGCTCTACCCTACCCGGACAAAGGCGTAATTATGAATAGGTACTAGCCCACTAGTCCGCTGCTGGTCGTAGACCTCCCCTAAGGTGCGCCATTGATATGTCATCATCAGCTTATATCCGTCCCACTGCTGGGACAGGCCTTCCTCATGGAGAAACACACGAGGATTGATATGTAACTGGTGACACATTTTATAAATAGAACACATTAAGGATTCTAGTCACACCCATTGACACTGAGATCAATTTTCTGCAGAGATTATTGAGTTAGCAAAATTGAGTCCTAGGTCAGGTCACACTCTCAACTATTTACAGTCAATACTTTAGATCTTAAATCGTATTCGAATAGAATACTGTAGTAAGAGTTTTTTTTTTAAAGAACAATTTCGAAATTTTGATGTTACAGCAATCACTGATAATTATGATATTTGTTAATGGTATTTTTATTACACATTGACATAAATAAACACTCTTTTAAAAATAGTTCTTTTTAAAATCACTCTACTGGTTGACCAGGAACTTTCTCAATTATACACCTAATTCGGTAGATAAATATTTAACAATATATAAGCTTAAATATTCTGGTAAGGAGGATACATAGTAATATCTCGAGGAGGACTTTAAAGATTCTAAGAAGGATTTAAGAAGTATCTAAAAACACCTGTAAAATTAGGTTGACTAATTACCTACTTCACTTACATTAATAAGTACAATGAATACATTCATGAAAATTCTAAATTACGATAATTAAATATGTTTGCGCTAAAATAACCAGTTTAATTGGAATACAGTTTTCAAATTAATACCCTAATTAGAATACTCGTTAGGCCTCTTTTATCGCTTTCAGTTAACGTATTACAAATTGCTGGCATACATTTATCGAGGCAATTTGTTTCTGGCAAAAGCGTAGGGATGCCTAAATTTTGGAGCGCTAGCTTCATCGAGCACCCACGTTTGACTAATTGACATAAATGAAACGATTTTATCGATTGCCAGTACCAGGGCATTTCCTAGCTTAATATATCGGTATCAATTTATTAGGGCGAACATGGTAACAAAAGGATTGCGAGTAAGGAAATGAGCTAGGAGCTCGGTGGCGTTGCGTTTCGTACCCATAGGAATTATATACTCTTTGGTTCGTACTTGTCTTTTAATATTGAAAAAAAGCTACTTAAACCACCGCCAGTCCTTGGATGGGTGAGTAAAAAATGCTATGGCTCATATTATGTGTTTCTCGATGTAAGGAGGCCTGTACCCAGTAGTAAGACTATGCTATATAGTATTTTGGTGTGTATATAATTTACATGTGCACGTCTTACTTTAGTTTTTTTGCAAAAGAATAAAAGCTTAGTTATTACGTCTATTGGGGTAAGTCACTAGTCACTGAAAGGAAGATACGGTAAATGAGGAGTATTAAATAGTCCTTACACCACTGTGCTGACTCAATGCGGAGTGGCTGGTTATTTCAAGGTTATTTGTAGGCAGTTTTGTACATAGGTTGTACACAGTTTTGTACGTATTCTGTACACAGTTTTATTTTTTCACGCTATAATCCATTATGTGTGGTGTAATAAAATATTCAGTGCGAAAATTCTGTCACAGAAAGCTTCTCGTCAATGGCACGACTTGTGATAATATGACAGAACTGTCAGCGCGCGCCATTTGTCTGCCTCACTCTAAGTACACGAAATCTTTGTACCCCGGCGAGAGATTTGTTTAGCTGTCAAAAGTACAACAATACTTGCATTGAACAAGCTTTCTATAATGTTAAAGTATTTTTGCTAACTTTAGTTTAGTTTAGGTAAATGAGAATTAGAAAAATGTCTACACTTTAAATTTTAAAGGCTGAAAGTTAATTTCTTATTTATATTCTACTCGCTAAATTGTAGTGCAAACTATGAAAATAATAAACTAATACAATGTTTCTTTTGATACCTAGTTTCTCAGTTTTTTCGCCTCAAGTCTTAATGTTGGTAATCTGCTTGTTATCAAAAATAATTGTGTCAAAACATATTTTGTAAAAAGCACAATTTTTTGCACAGTCATTCGTAACATAATACATACGACACACCACAACGATACGAGTTACAACAAAAAGGTATTGTAAAAGTCTTGAAACTATTAAAAAATACACAGCAATTCGTAAATTAATACGTTCTAAAAATAGCGGTGGCTTTTTGCTTTTTCGCCGTACATGACCGTCAATCGCCGAAGACGGGTGACCGGGGGTCCAACAGGACACGCCAATTTGTCCGTGTCGGCGCCTGCCCCGCGGGATTGATGCGTCCCTGACATCCACACAAACATACGAGTAATTACTCGGACGAGGCCAATACACGTATTGCTTTGCCAATCTTGTTTTGTGGTGGATTTTATAAAATTTATTATATCTACAAGAATAAAGATAATTTTTATGTATTTTATGCTTATGAATCCTCTTTAAGTATAACATTCCTTTACCTATGTGAAGATCTAGTTAGTTGAATGTCAATTTATATACACGACCGATGGTACTTTTCTGTTAGAAATAAACCGTATGTTTATGTTTCATTTTTTGTTGATGTTTCATTTAAAATAAAATAAAAATTGAGAATATGTTTAAGGTTATTGATTGGTCGATGTATCTTCAGATCAATGCTGAATTCTATGAATCTGAAATAAATCACTTCAATTTGTGAAAAACGTCAGCTGGTATTGAGTGACCGCCACAACTCAGACTACACATAAATTAATTCTCGATCTCAGATTCAGACCCAGAGAAGTAGGTGGAATCTCTAGTAATTATATATCTACTTACAATGTAAATTGACAAAGATTGAATTCCAAAGAATTGATTTTGATTAAATTGAACGCACGAATTCCTTTGTAATTAAGTAGTTTCTAACGATGTACAAGCTTTTTCGACTTTGAATTTATTAGAAATCAATTCAACATAATTATTAAATTAATTATAATGTATGAGTACTTACCTTTACCATGTTTTTCTTTACTAAGAAGGAAAATTACGCGTTTTTGGAAAGTTTTAGGCTATGAATTAAAAAGTGATTTCAATATCCAATGTTTCGTGAACGAAAACCTTTCTTGTTTTTATTCATTCTATTCATACTGATCTGTGAACATTGTATGAAATTATGGATTACTCTTCTTGGAAATGTTAAATTATATTTATAGTACTACAAATTACACACATAACATAACATATCATACCTCTTTCCCCGAAGCGGTAGACAGAGGTGTTAAACACCCACATTTCGTCAGATATGTTAGGTCCCCATGTAACAGGTGGCGAGCCTGTTGCCATGCACCGGGCACATTGTGAGGCAAGCGATATTCACAATGAACTGTACATAAGTTTTATTCAAACTCAGTGGTACAGGCGGTGGGATCAAACCTGCGTTTCCTGGGATCTCTCGAACGAGTGCCCCGTCCGTCCCAACTCGGCAACCGCTACCCTTCAAACCCTGTACTAAAAAATAAAGGGAACATTTTGAGTCAATATCGTTAAGACATGGTAATTTATTTTCCGGAAATTGGAGAATGGTGTCTACAGTCAACTTTACAGAAATTTTCAAGAAAATACGAACCAATTAAAATTGTGCTGAGAAGAATGACCCCAGAGAAAAATTTAATTTAATGTAATCTGTCATTGAAGACAGAGGGTTGTACTTGTACACGTTCTATTTTATTGGAAATTGGAAGTCCAGATCCTTTTGTTCACGGCTCGTGACGAGGGGAGACATTTTCATCAAGCCAGATTTTTTTACGAGCCATGCACAACAAATTACATCTCAATGTAATTTTGCTGATGTTTTGGAAGTCCGTATCAATGAACATTAAAGGAAAATGTCAAATTCATTTTGGGCCACGCACAGCCTAATTCACACAGTCAGCAAAAAAGGGAAGGAAAATAAAGTCACCAGCAATATTATTATGAAATGTGATTTTCTTTTCACACGTTTATACTTGTTGTATGCTTGTCTGTTCGTGAGGAATCTCAGGACACACGGCCAGTTCAGAACCCGAAGACATTCTTTCTGTTTATTCGGCCAGAACTCCAGAATCAGTCTGAGAAGCTATTGAACACATAAAATCGGGTTTTCCATACCTAATTTACTTAACAACTTCATACTTACTTCTAGAAGACATTTATTTACCTAAAGCACAGTAATTTTAGGCTCTCTGTCTGACTTCCAGGCAATATTAGATAAGTTTTAGGTCTTTGGTTAAAAAAAACAACACCAATTTATCACTGCTTGCATATCCTGTGCTAGAACGGCTTAAAATTCTAAACATTTATCTGGATCGAGAAATATTCTCACTAGCGAAGTCGAGAGACCGCTGTAAATCGGACCTGACCGATTTTTACCAAGATTTATTGGAGACTGCTAAAATAAATGCTTTCTGGAGGTCTCGCAATTTCTTAGACTGAGCTGAAAAATGAGGTCACATCATTTCATTAGTTGAACCGGCGGTTAGCACGTGTTCTGAGCAACATTGTTGGAATGCAAATGTATTTGTTCGTATGCTAAAGCCAATTTGTAAAATGGAATATTAGACGTGTTTCTGTTTCCAGGAAGAACTTTTCAAAACTCGCAATTAAATTTGTCTAAACTTCAGACATTGCACTTTTGGGTTCGGTGTTCATATTTTTATTTTCAATTCTTCCTGCTTATATCATCCTTATAACACATTTGCGTCAGTAGTCTTCAGAAAAGGAAAAACAATGAAAAATATTTTTAAATGGTTGAATATTAAGAAATATATTTTTTTATATTTCATAAATTTTCCATGAAAGTTTAATTTTCGTCAACAAAATATACTTGACTTAATAAACTTGTGTTTCCTTATAAATTATTATTCTCCTTTTATATTCGCTTAAATTTCATTAAATGATAGGCATCTGCAAAGCAATTATTCGAATCAAAAGTGCTTCCTTCCGTTTAATGAGCAATTAAATGTGTACTCTATGGGGAATGTGATGCAAACCCGCCGAGATTGCCATTTTGATTACATATTGTGATGAAAATAAATTAGTAGTAAGTATTCCTAAGGCAATGTGAATCTTAGGGCATTATAAATATTGAACGTGAATCTTCGGGTATTAAAAATATATCCTCCATATTACAGAATACTGCAGTTGTGTGCAGAGTGCTTGTCTCTTGTACTGTTCATAAACTTTTCTTTTGATTTTAGCAAAGCGTAATTACTATCGAAACTTAATAGGCTACAGTAACCGCATACTTGAGTTTCAGTTTTCTGGCATACGAAATAGGTAACAAATGGCAATTGCACACTAAATTTGTAAAAATTCAAGTAAAAATATTAATATTGAAAAACCAAATGGCAGCTACCCGGAAACCTCAAGTGCACATTACCGCCGCGCACGACGCCATTCAGAGGAGTCGACTGTTCTTAATCTCAAGTCAGCTCATGGTTTCGATTCGGAAAGTCAAGTTCCGTTTCGTCCTGACTCGCCACCATAGAATGGAACAGGTATAGAGATTCGTGATTCATTTGTTTTCGACAGTTGAGAATAAGGCTGCTGGCCTACTCTTTAACGTGATGTCGACAAATCAATATTGATTTGATGTCACGTCAAATGTGAATTCCTTTGATAATTTCAAAAAAGTGTTCGAAATGAAAAAAATCCAATTCATATCCATTGAAATTTTGTTAGAGGGTAGGGCAGCAGATCCCACGTTAGCAGCGTCGCCGCCGCCGCGACTAATCCGACTCAGTGTCGTAAGGAATATTTCCCTAGAGGATTTAAGTTTTAGTGCAAAACAATGTTGCAATATTTAACTTCGAAAAAATATAGTTAGTATTCATTATCACCATATTGTGTAAAATAAAATTGTTTGTTACCGAGAAGTAAGAAATCTGTAAAATAAAAGGGCAAGGCCATTAGCTTTGAGATCGATTCATGAGGTCAATTTTAAATTTCATAGACGTTAAAAGTAAATTATATACCTAAGATTATTTTTTTATGATATTAAGAATTTCAGTTAAATTACGAAAGAGCAAGAAGGTACCTTAACCAACTGTCACTCCTAAAGTGATGGATTTGGCAACGGGGACCATTACAAGCCAACCCTAAAGATATTAATAGATACCGTTTGTGTGTCTGACACATCCTTTATTAACATCCATTTTCATAAACAAATCTTCATTTACTGTAGATAGAAGACCAGGATTTGGGATTTTTCGTTTCATTTCGTAGATTATGTTATGTTGTGTTTTCGACATTGTTAGAGAACATTATTATGTTGCGATGGTCGAGTACAAAAATGAGAATCAATAATTTCCAATTCATGTACATTTAATACTTCAATTACCCCTTGTTATTGATGAAGTTTATAATAAGTCCCAACAGCTAAAGCTACTTTCTCTCCAAAAGGCATAATACCAATCTCAAAGACAGCTAAGCTTTCACGTCACATTTTGCGTTACTTGCAAAAATGACTGGAGAATTTATTTTCACATACAGAGTATTTAATCGAATCTGAAATAATATTTTTTCAATATCATAAATAAAACTTGCAGCATGATAAATATTACATAATCCTGGTTTCGAATTGCCTTGTTCAGTCAGTGCACACCTGATAAATGAGCCGCTGAGCGGCAAGACGTTTGAACGTCCTCGTGCGAGGGAAAACTTGTATGAAATTATGTAAATATTGTGTCACGACATCTATTGGACTCTTAAGTAGATGTCTGATATTCATACGTCTTATTTATGACATTAAAATTAGGGACTATATTCGGCGACATATACACGTATTTGTGATTTTCTGATGGTATGGTATTTACTCAAGGAGTAGAATAGCGTATTAATGAATGTAATTATTTATTATTAGTTTAATTAATGAAAACATTTGAAAATTGTAATAAACATGAATTATCGTATGTATCACGGTAATTCCTTTCCTGTTACCGTCAGCTTACCTAATTATACCTACTTACGCGGTAATAATGTTTTGAGTGTCATGTACTACATGTAAAAAATAAGCAACAATTATGGAAGTTCAGGCGTTTATTACAATTTTAATACCATTAATGAGACCTGAGTTAGAAAAGTTAAGACACTTGTAGCATAACTTCGGTAGAACGAAGATGAATCGAGGATTATATTCGTATATCTCATTAAATGAGGCAGTTTAGATTCTTGCTCGTTATGATTCTACGTGTGTACGTGCGAGGAATATATTAATGTAGACACTTTTGCAAACAATTTGAAAATGTCAGACAGAATTTCTGAAGTCAACACACGTATAGTAAAGAAGTTGAAAATAGTATTTTATTCTGCAAGTAATATTTCATTTGCATAATATGAACATTTCCTTTTAAATATCATCTTAACGCTGTAAAAATTACCCAAAATTGGGGAGGGCCACCATCAATGAGATTTTGATAGAAGATGAAGCACCTATTATTATTATTAACTTTTTATCAATAAAATAAAATGAAATTAATAAAATAAAGGTGCTATTTATTTCTGTAGCATAAAAGAATATCGTATACATATAGGGCCTATCCTATTTTGCCTAATTGAGGACCAGCGAAATTTTGTTAATATTTATAGTAAATCAATATAATGTTTTGATAGTAAATAAATTTATTTCTTCTTCTTCCATTTAATTTCTACCCAAAGGTTGCCTAAAAATAGGCTTTATTTCAATTATGATTATTTATTTTTCGACATTTTTCTTATCTCGTTTCCCTTTATGCCAAGCAAAATAGAATCAATAAAAGATGTTATTCTACCATATTTTGTAACCTAATATTTAATGCATCTTTCTAAATATAATTTTCAGAAAACTAGACTTTTATAACACGGTGCCAGTAGTGCAAGCATAGAGAAAAGAACAATGTTTAAAATTTTCCAATTGATAAGTGCCGTACTCCTTTAAAAATCATATATTTCAAAGAGAAAGAGAAAGAAAGAGAAAAAGAGTTAAGTCAAAGTCAAAGTCTCTTTAAGTCAAAGAGTTTTATTTGAATCAATTAAGTATTATGGTGTTTTTTGTCCTTGTTTGCTGTTTGTTCCTAGTTTTAAGATTATTTTAATGGAATTTTTTTGTTTTGTTATTTTTTACGTTTGTTTGTGCATTCATAATGTCTCTTCCCGGGTCTCCATCTACAGGTTGTCTGGAAGACATCGCTGCCTAGCGATAAGACCGCCGGTTGTTACATCTAGTCTTAAGTTATCTAGTCTTGTAATTTCTTTCTAAATGGTGTTAACAATAAAGAGTTATCTATCTATATTTTAAAATGAACTCAATACATTTTAAGAGAAAAAAGTTTCCTCAATATTTTCATTGAGTTAGATGGCACCGACTTATCTAAAGAGCTAAATTGCATGGTTAGCATACAACACGCACAGACTATGAAAACTTCAGACATACAATTTTGTTGGTTATAATTTCATCATCATCATTTTGTTTAGATGCTGAGAGACGGATGGACTCCCCAAGGATCCCCATTACGACCCTGGCCAGCGTTGACGTTTCTATTTACTACTGTAAAAATCTTCAAAGTAATATTAGTTACATTTTGTTAACATTTCAGAGAAAAATATTAAATTTCAGTTTTCTTTAAGTCAATCTACCATTTTGCCATAAAGGAAAAACCTCATTTGGTATAGTGGCTGTACGACGGAACGAGTGTTTTTATCCGCTAGCGGCAGTAGTCATTAATGTACGTACGACCATAAGATTCTAGGAACGTTAGCAAAATTTCTGTTTGTTCGTCGAAAAGTCTCGAATGCCGCTGCAAGCTAAAACTGGAGCACTTATGACATTAGAACGCTTGAGACACTAGAACAATAATGGCGCCCTCGTTCCATTCGTATCGTTCTTTTATATTCATTTAGCTGCAGGTTTTTTAACCTATTTCTGTTAGTGTACCTACATACGGTATCACACCTGTATTTTCGAAGGTGAAGTCATAGCTTTCGACTTGAAATGTTTACGACCTTATGGTACTTATGGTGAGCCTTACCACGAATCGGGCACAACTTATGGAAAACGTAATTTATATCAATTTCAACTTTATCGGATTAACTTTAAAACAATTTCAACTTTATCTCACGGCAACAGGGGCGAGATTATTATCTTTCGGGATTTTTATCTTGCGCCGTTTTTTCATGTCATTTCATTATCAACAATGACGATACAATGTCTTATATTATAGTGGCATTAAATAGTGACTTTGTATATTTTTGTAAGCCTTAGCGAACAATAATAAGTTTCCTTTAAATGCACTACTGGATACTTCACCAATACATCCTGAAAGGCTTCTCAGCGTATTGTTAAGGTCTTAGAGTAGGCACATATTACAAGATGATTCAGAAGGGAATTTCCCGTTTATAATGACATAATGGTTAACGATCCTTTCTCAGAAAATCCGTAGTTTTATATTTTTAAGAATGATTCAATATAAAAAAAAATCGATGGCATGTAAGTCCTCTATTTATGTCACGATGAAAGAATAATATTATTATTAATGTTAGGTTAACTGATGTGGAGCACGCGATCAAGTAATATTAATTAGTAGATGGGTTGAGATAGTATCTAATAGGGTTTGAATGTTTGGGTCTAACATATTGATACTGATGACCCTTTTAGGAAAGTCTTATTAAAGTAACAAACTATTCACAGAAAAATTCACAACATGTCCTTTTTATATCCCATAAGACTAGGGTATTAATTGAGTTAACATAATATTTAGTGTACGTTATATTATTACACCACCATGCATTTTCTGTAGTAAAATGTTAAATGACTGTATTACTGTACTTATTTAGCTAACTTAGTATAGTTTTTGAGTTTTGTTTTCTGTTAATCTAAGCTTGAGATTCTTGATCCCACAGACAAACTGTGTAAATAGTTTTGTGGGACTTCTGTATTTATTTTGTTAACCAATGTTTGTTTAATAAATAAAAATAAAATAAATAAATTTACCTTTTTAATCTGTTTTTGTATTTAATATTTTTCAATAAATGAAAGTGAGTCTGTTTTAGTTTATCAAATTGATTAGGACTAATAGGTTGGCGTGGTAAGTAGTAAGCATGGGCATGTTGGGCAGGGCATGATCAGGAGGGATAGCTAGAAGATGTTTAGTATGAAAATGGATCGACCAAATGAGAAGAAAACCAAGAAGACGGTGGATTGAATATGTGAGGTGTGATATGAAAAAAAAACAAATGTTGAGCTGACGAGTGACTGGGTAGAATAGAAGGAGAAGACATGTCGTGCTGACTGTACGTAGAGTGGAAAAAAATGCAAGAAAAACAAGAATATTAGTCCGTTTACTTGAACAGATTCGCACACTTTTTTAAGTTTTTGTTGAGTCTTTAGCTTTTAAGCGCTCGCGGTAAATTATTATTATAGATTAATTATTATTATTTAAATTGTGAAATAATTATTTAAAATGTAAAATGTTGACGATTTTAAGTGCCAAGTTTGGCCTATGAAATAAAGTTATTTTTGTTTTGATTTTATTTTCTACACCACTTCAAAGTGAGTCGTTTTTCCTTAAATCCACCAACGTTTTTCCTTAAACTCATACTAACGATAGAACGAGGTCAAACTATAGTCTTACGACCCTATTCCCCTATACATATATTCCCAGATTTAATGATAAGCTATAAAACTTATCGGCTAAGCCTAATTTAGTTCTGTTTAAGCTTGTATTGTAATATTAAATATGTTACCTTGAACTTGGCTGACACGCTACCATGTGTCTAGGTTTGCTTTGATCGTAGAACGCAGAACTACCTATAGTATATACCTATTATTTTTATTGTGCCAGCGTTTTAGAATATACCTAGTAAGGAAAGTGAAATGGTTTTTATTGCATTTGTATATTATTTAATACAAGATTGATTTTGTTTGGATACATTTTCTCTTCTTCCTGCCATTTTCCCAATCTAAGCAGAATCACATCATGTCAGAGAAACTGTTTTTTTAAGAGAAGTTGTTGAAGCTGTTGAAGAGAAGATCTTTTTTTATGTGTGATGGAGAATTTAATCTATTTAAAATTTTAAATCTTATTCAATTTGATATACCACCCAGTAATCCGAATATTATATCTAGAGAAGAATATCATCAACTTTTATAAAAATATCTTTTGAAATTCAAGTTATGAAACCTTTGCAATGTGAAGTTTACAACAATGTTTGACTTTCACGAGAAACGGGAAGGCGGCGGTGTTACTTCTTATTTCAAACATTCAACTTATTAAATTACTTTTCAATGTGAAATTACCTTTTGCATTCTACATTGGGCTCCAATTTGAAACCAATTTGTATTTTCCTTTAAGAAACTAGTTTAACTGCCCCCACAAGAAATTGACGTCATGTCATAATGTTTCAACTTTCAATTTATTTTTGAGAAACTTTCTCAATTTGCACTTCGAAGGTTCGACGACGCTATTATTCTATTTTATGTTTCAAGGATAAAATTTACGTTTATGCTGAAGTTTTATACTGAAGCTATTTTTATTAATAGCACACGAATTGTCTAGGAAGATTAAATTGGATTTGAAATAAATATTGGAGGAAATCATTATATTACCATTATTTTCACCTTAGACAGCTGTAATTGCAGAAAATCTCACAGACAAATAAAAACAGATTACAATTCCCGGACCCAGCTCTAATTTTGACTGTAATAACATTTATTTATTTAAGCTTTTGGGCAGTACAGAAAATGTACACATGGCGGACTTAACGATTAATGTCGCTCTCTAACTGTCAACCATCAGGCAAAGCAGAGATTGCGAACATTGTTATGTGAAGAATATGAAGAATATTTTTTAAGTGGAGTTGTGAGGTATTTTTTGGTACAAATCATTTGGTTTGTCGTCATCTCATGAGAGGTACATTGCCAGACTTACTGGCATTTTAACAACTCCTTACTTATACCACAGTGACTATCTTTTCGGTATAAAGCAATAGTGTTTCAGTAAGCATGTATATCTTTTTGTTACCACATCACGTTCTGAGAGAAGTTCGAATTCTGTTTATGTTGCAGTGCTATCCTGAATAAATTGAATATATAGAAATAAGTAGTATTTATAAAAATACTATGAAATTGAAGTATTTTTTCCCGTAAATAATATGTCAGTTCAATATAGTATTGCAGAATAAAAACAATCATATTATTATCTTATCTGTATTATAAACATAATAATTTAAACGCAATTGACTGCTGTTGAACACTGAATAAAGCAATTTTCCCAGTTCTGTAATTTGATCATAGTCATTGGCTAAGGAATTTGGTAAGGAATTTGGTCGATCTCAGCACAGTTCGTTCAGCGTCGAGTCCCCCAAGTTCGCAGCTTTGTACTTAGTAGTAGGAGAGAAAGGATTCCTTAAGTTGGTGAACAATTTGCTTTTAGTACTTGCTTTGTTTGGGCACAACTTGTACATCATATTTGATACTTGAATATTTGAGTTTTAATGAGCCCCACGTTGGGCGCCAATATGCTCTTAAGGCAATTTTGTTCATATGGCATTATTTATTTAATGTGTTATTTTATTTCTTATTTCCCGCGACTTCGTCCGCATGGAATAGTTAGGTACTTTGGGACAGCGTGGTGTTATATAGCCAATCACAATAAATGGGCTATCCAATACTGAAATATATTTTGAAATCGGACTAGTAGCTCTTGAGATTAGCGAGTTTAACAAAACAAACAAACTATTCAGGTTTTTACTATTAGTATATATTAGAACAGAAAAAGCTAAGACCGTAATTGTAGTTGCAAGGTACTTATGCGAATATTTATTTTTAATTAGTTTGCACCAATTTTGTTATAGGCAACCAATGAATTGCATACTTTCTTAATATTTAAATAAAATTTGTTTTACAAAAATCAGATACTTACCTACATAATCGAGCAGTGGTATCTTAAACTAAAACGGAAACAAACAGTTTCTTTAATATTCGCCGACAATGATTTTCCTGCAGTAAAAGTTATCTTAGTTATAAACAGGATATTGAGCTATCACTATACCAAATTTCATCAAAATCCATCTAGTAGTTTTTGCGTAAATCGTGCACAAACATTCATACAGACCGACAGATAGACAGACAAAATGTAAAAAAATGGTCATTTAATGTCTTTATCGTTTACTTATTATAAACCTATTAAAAATTCCAAAATATATTCAATGTATGGACACCGGCTTTTTATGTATACATAAGGTTTTTTAAAGAATCATCAAAAATAAAAATTTAATTTTGATCGAAACAATAATATTAATCAAGAAACTTATTAATTAAATTGGCTCTCTCTTTCTCTCAAGTCGGAGAATCGCTTAAGTTTATTAAATACCGTTCTGTTTGCTGAAGTAAAACAATCCGCCCTTTATTAGTGAATTACGTTTCCACTTACGTCGCAAATAGCTTCGCGTGGTTGGGTCTGTCGCATAAGTCGTCGCGCGTCAATATTTGCGACTACGGGCAAACAGGCGGCGGCCTGGCATGACAAACATCCCTAGCTACCTAAGGGCATAGTGAAATGCATGAACAGCTTGATTACCTCTTTGAGGCGAGACGTGTATCAAACAAGAAACCAGCCAATATATTTTAAAGAATATAATGCTAAAGGTTACTGAACTTTACATACATATTCTTTCAGCGCACTTATCATCAACGGACAACTTCGAAGAAGAACTGAGAAGTTTCCGACTGCATAATGATGATGGCTGAAAAAATCGAGATGAAGTCACATTTGATTTCTCTTTGATAGAAGTTTTCAATTCTCAATTCTTTTATAGTGGTTTTGTCACTAGCTTAAACATATCCCACTGCTGGGCACAGGCCTTCCTAAAAGTAGAAACACATGAGGAGTATGGGCCGTAAAACTACCACGCTAGCCCAATGTGGATTAGAGAGTAGGAACGGTTGTAATAGCGACCGGGGCCAATGGCCTTACGTGTATTTACGAAGCACAGAGGGACTCAAGATTACAATGTTTCTGTCACCGATCACAGCCATGGCTTTGTTTTCGATATCGAAAGCCACAGCGTAAGGACCACAACACCACCGAGCTCTTCTATATAATAATATTAGGTCCTTTCCTATGAAATTGGTGTTTTTATTCTGTCTTAGTATTTTGTCTGTAACTATTAAGATTCAGAGTATTCCTAAAAAATAATTACCTCGTCTAAAAATAGACTATATTTTTGGGCTCTTTTGATTTGTTTTGATAATTTGTTGTAAGTTTAATTGTGTTAAAATTGGACACGGAGACAACTCTTTTTAAGTGCCTCCCGAATACATAATTTTATTTGCATTCACTTAAAACGATAAATAATTTTTATGAAGTGTGATGTTACACATATTACTAAAGTTTGTCTAATGATACATGCCAAATATTATTATCTCTGGATTTGTCGTTGTGAAGAAAACTGATAAAATGTTAGTATGGAAAATGCAGAAATCCCCAAAATCTCCATACAAAACACCAATTTCATAGGTAAGGACCTAATATATAATATAATAATAATATAATATATAATATAATATCCTCAGACATTCACACCTATCAACTAGCCCCATTTTAAGCAACTAATGCTGCTTGTGTTATGGACACTAGATGACGGATAAATATATTTAATAGATAAATACACATAAATAACCAGAATATATATAAATATATATAAACATCCAAGACTGGAGAACAAATGCCTGAAAATTCATCACCCAAACATTTGCACCCACCGGGGATCGAACCCAGAACCTCTCGAGATGGCGACGCCTTGAGACCGGCATACAGACCACTCGACCACGGAGGTCGTCGGATATATATTGTGATTTAGTGGATGTATAGTGATTTAGTACTTTTATTTGACGATCTCCGTGGCCAAGTGAATTGTATCCGTGGCCGAGTGGTCTGTACGCCAGTCTCAAGGCGTCGTCATCTCGAAAGGTCCTGGGTTTGATCCCCAGTGGAGGCAAGTGTCTGGGTGATGAATTTTAAGACATTTGTTCTCCAGTCTTGGACATTCATTTTATATGTATTATATTTTGTATATCTCAATAATTATCTGTATTTATCTATTAAATATATTTGTCCGTCATCTAGTATCCGTAACACAAGCAGCATTTAGTTGCTTAAAATGGGACTAGTTGATATAAATAAATAAATAAATATCCTCAGACATTCACTAGGTGTGAATGTCTGAGGATATTTATTTATTTTACAACTCAACAGCGTTGCGTTTTCCAAAACAAATTCGCAGAACAGCTCCAGCGGTATCAACACAGTTTAACAAATAAAAGTATTTTATGGCTGCGACATTTTATGACCGTGGATTTTGTTTTGCCGGAAGTCATTCCATTACTACAATTGGACGACCCGTACAATTTCCCATTAGAGCAATATAAAATATTTGTCTGTACATAGCAACGAGTACAATTGTCTTATGTACGACAACGGATCTATTAGATTTTCTTGATTCGCGGCGCAATATTTGCAACGCATTTGCAAAGATAGCCGAATATTTTTTGTTACCATTTGGATGGAGGTTTAGTATTATTTTCTCTACTCATATGTATGTACTCATCTGTATGCATTATGTCTGTGTTAAATTAGTTGACTTACTTAAAATTAGAATTCTATCGCTTATTAATTTTATTTGGTTAAGTTTACTTAATAATTTGATTGCTCCTAAAATAATCTACAAAGTCTTGTAAAATAATGAAAATCTACCAATTAAGGTCGTATTTTGAACTAAAATTCTAGCCCCAAAAATATAGGTACATTTAGAGAGAGAGAAACTTGATAGTTGAGGATAAAGGAAGAATAGCAAGTAGGAAAAGTAAAAACCTACCCCTTTTGCAGAAAGGCTTGACTTTATACATGCATCATCCTTCATGACTTAAAATTATATTAAAACAAAACTCTCTGAAGGTTCTCTACACTATGGCAAATATCCCGACCGCTTCCTAAGGCGGTATGTATGGATTGACTCAATTAGTTAACGCGGCTGAGACCTTTTATGTGATGTCATTTCTTTAATAACCCCATGCGTACTCGTTCGCAAATGGTCTTATATGAATAAAAAGACGACATATTTTATACGCTTGTCTAGTCATATTAACTGAGAGTTTTATTACGAAAATGGCATTTATCTTTATGACGCGCAGTTTGGTATGGCTGAGAAAGAAATAATACCAATATATTGTGCTAAAATACTTAAAAAAAGATGGAATCCAAGGTTATATCCTAAAATATGTAAAGTTGATAAATATAGAGAAAGCATATTTGGTTCTTTTTATTTCATTAATAATCTTAATAAGGTCATAATTAGATATCACAATGAGAGGCGACATGGAAATCTGTAAGACGAAAGTTTTAATTACGAATAACTTCTACTCAAATCTTTGTAATGATATTTCCTAATTAACGTTAGTTAACAAAGAAAGTTAAGGTAATATCTTTTGGCATTGAGCTCGCCTTTTGAACCATATTTACAATAGATATTGCATATTGTAAACTTATTACAGACGAGTACATGGCTGATTTGCCACCAGAAATATGCGATCATCGAGAAGGAAATATCAATAGGGATGCATTATTTTGCGAGTCATTTCAAACGAAGCAATCCAATTGGTCATTTGCCAATTACCAGTAAAAAAGAATCCTAAATCATTTACTATTACGGAAGAAAAAAAAATGTGGTCACAAACCACACACAACCGCTTCCACACGTAACGTTATAATTTTTTTCTTTTGACTCAACCGTAGACGTAGGTTGTTGCTAAAACCTGAATTGTATTAGAATGTGCTTTTTTTCATGTGTTATAATATCATATTACTTGATACCTCCCGAGCGTCAAGCAAGATTTTCACATTTTTTCCTCGCCAACTTACTCTTTGAAAGGAATATAAATTTGAAGCGTGAATCTCGAAGGCTGAATAGTCATTAAGATTTCGAGATGAGGCAGAATGGAAAATTCGATAAATACATACATCAGAAACGTTTTTATGTATAATGCGATTTCAATATTTTCAATTTTCATTATCTTTATTAATGATTATTGACTTCAAGACCTTTGTAATAAAAAGCTTATTAGTGCGATTTGATTATTTAATGTAATACGGCCGCGTATTCAATTCTGTAAATGAAAGGCCTTCGATCGTACATTACTTATAGAAAGTTGTCCATAGGGGTTCGTTAACTAGCCGTGACGAAGTACCCCGGTAAATTGGTTGCAAAGGATCTAAGCCATGAGCAATATAATAGGTGCTTTGGGTTCAAACACCGAAAACGCTCACTGGGCGAAATAATGGACGACGTGTGGCTTGGGTTCAACATGAATAGCAATCGAACAAACACAAGACATTTTCTACAGATTTATTGTTAGGATAACTTACCAATACGTGATCTTACGATAATAAAATATTCTATTATTGTAGTAAATTTGATATAGTTTCTCCTTTGATAGATTGTATCGATTCACACTAAAATAGATGGAATGAATTTTCGAGAATTGTATTTTAATTCTTCTGATCAAATATTCTATTATTGTAGTGCATTTGATAATGTTTTTTTTTTCATTTTCTCTTTTGATAGAATGTTTCGATTTACACTAAAATAGATGGTATGAATTTACGAAAATTGTGTTTTAATTCTTGTTGCCAACTCTACGTCGGCTCCAAAGTTCAGTCTAATATTTTCATGATTAGAAACATGTGCATTCATTTTTAGACTAGCAAAGTGGAACCTCTGCATGTCCAGGTGATATCGTGGTGAGCCTTCTGAGATGTTCTCTCTTATAATCCAAACGGCATTTCATCATAGCACTTCTTAGGCGCCGACGCATCCTACGTAATAATATTATTATAATAATTTTATTTTCTAGCATTTGATACATATTTTGACGTTGCATTCTCTATAATCTGCCAGTGACAAATTGATAATCCAAGAATGTTAGGTTCAATATTTGCTCCGTATTACTTCGATCAGCTTATGTGTAACATTAAAAAATATTAATACTTCAGATAACTCGAGAAGGCGATTAGAAATTTTAACTTGACGGGAGTAAAGTGCTGTTGTAAATTTCCGCCAACAGCGTATACCGAGCATGAAAACTCCGTGTAGCTTCTAGATATAAAAGTAAATTTACCAGTATACCGGCCAGATATACAAGATGTATTATATACAAGTTAGAAGCCACTAGTGACAACAAAAACAAAATACCTAAATTAATAATATCGAAATATAGCAAAATGACCGGGCCTTTATATTGGCGTAGATAGTTATCGTGAAGACCACGTACACCGTTTCAGTATATAATAACTTGTTTACCTATTTACTTAAGAACGTCTTAAGGTCAGACGTAATTACATTTACCATTTTTAGGGATATAGTACCTATTATTTAATATGGACGATAAGAAAGGTGAAAAGTTAGGTCCTAATTAATTATATGTCGATCAAGTAAAAATATAGAATGGCGAACCTATGTCGATATTTTAGGCTCGCCAATGACGAAAAGAAAAAGTGAACTTGGAATGTATTTTATAAAGTGCCAACTCGTGTTATGCGAATGATCCCACAGAACATTGCAAATGTACCTTTTGGTGTTATATAATGAGACTTGATTGATACTATTTATTATTATTCTTAAAACAATTACAAAGACAAAAATTTTATGTTGATCGAAAAAGGTTTGCTTACTCTGATATACCTCTAGAATATTATCAAACACCGATTCTATAAATTGTATCGTATAAATGTTATTATCCTTTATATTCTATAAGACCATTGCTCGCCCCCTCGTGCGAGTATTACAGTGGCGGGATCTTTGGCAGCTTTATCCACCGCAGACAGAAAGATAGACACTAGATATTAGGATTCCTAGAACACAAGATCTTCTGTTAGGATGAGAACACACTATAACAATATGTTAATATTGAAGTAATTTTGAATTTTGCATATGAACTCAAATATCGTCTCTGTACGCTGTCAAGCAAATAATCTTTACAAGTATGTATTATGTACTTACGATATTCTTGATATCTAGTTAAAAATAATTCAAGCAGCTTGGTTTTATCTTACGTATGGGCAAGCCTTTTAAAAGCCTTTTCACATATAAACTTCTGTTTAACAGTTTCGCTCGCAGCCGTTTGGAATTTATACATTTTGATAGAATTTAGAGAGTGCAAATTTGATAACGCCTGAATTACAGATTGGGTTATAATGACACAAATTACGTTAAATTAGTATTACGTACAAAATAGAATCAACTAAAACTCGTCGGGATTTATATCAAACTCTTTAGTGCACCAATAAACATAAATACAGGTCATTATATAATAATAGTAAGCAAATGAGGATTATATAGATGTTCTTAATTTATATAAAATAATAAATAATGTTACAAACTGTGCAACCTTATTAAATCGAATATATCTCAGAGACACCGCAAAAAAGAAAAGGAATTGTATTAAAACAATCTGTTCTCAATAAGAAAAAAATTAAGTACCAGTATATAATATTCATTGTAATTTGTTATTTTTCAAACTAGTAAACAGAGACCATTATGCCAATTATATACAGAGCCTAGAGTCTGTAAACAAGAGTTTTTATTTATTTTGGTTTCTTTCACTATTGGATTATCCTTCCAAATACCAGCTTAAATTCAAAAGTAAAGGAAGGTTGTTCACCGAATTCCTTTAATCTTCAGAGACGACAACTTGAGCGGTTTATAGTAGCTTTTTCTTCTATTATATATAATAGGATTAAGTATCGCAGTAACGAGAGATATAGTCAGTAGCGAGTGCGTACAGTCACGATCAAAACAATGCGCCACTTTGTGATTTGAAGGTTTTAGTAAAATATTTGCAGTTGTGATTCTAGGCATTAGTGATATCGTCACTCTCAGCACCGCTTTGCTTTTAACCGCCTCTCTGGTCTAGTGGTTGACACCACCGGGTGTAGATCAGGAGGTCCGGGGTTCGATTCCCCACGGGAGCAGGGCTTTTTCCGCTCGGTTTGGCTGGTAGTAGGACTTCTTAGCCCGCCTGGCTAGCTACCACCGTCTTACCTAAATCTGTCGCCGTAATAACAATGTTATAAGCATTTTTGTGTTCCGGCAATCAAAGGTAAGATAGCCAGTTCCTCAGTTGTTGCGGATTACAGGTAAGCTCGCATCCACCTTCGGCCTTATCGTCACATACCATCAGGTGAGATGAAGGCCAAGAGCTTAACTGTCATATTAAAAAAAAGGAGCAGTCGTCGCGTAGTCACCACTGCGACTCCACCGATGACACGACCGAGCAGACTAGTGGAGTGCTCGGCCTGGCGACGGGAGCGCCGCGAACTTTGCGCGGTGCTCGGCGGGGGATATCTCTCGCTGCTAACCTTGGCGAGAGCCATGGTTGGTAGTAAGAGAGTATGGGAGGCTAACGCCTCCTTCTGCGAGACGTACTCTTGCTGAAGGAGGCAGCGGAGAGGGAGAGGAGAGACGAAACGCTGGCCGCTCCTCTCTGGCGCAGACGGCAGTGGGCAGGAGAAGGCGGGCGCCATAAGTACCTCCTACTTGCCCCCCGGAGTGGCCACTTGCGTTGGATAGACGCATGCATTTCACCGTCTGGGGATCTCGCGATTACACCCGGTAATCCCCCTTTGGGGCATTAGTGTCTGACGAGGTCGGGTAGCTCTGGGGCCGGCTAGGAGAATGGCTTCGGCAGACCACGCGTCGCTCCCACGAAGGGCAAGGTGGGTATATCGGGGAGTTTGTGGGTATTCTCGGCCAACGGTGAGTGAGTCCCACATACGCCTACCGCCTAGCCAAAGGTAGGGAAGGTTCCTAAATCGGATTTTGTCCCCATCAAAAACGCACTAGTGATGTCAAAACGACAAAGTACTAAAATCTTTATGTATAAAAGCAAAATTCCACTCATTGATTAATCAAAAAATCTCAGAAACAATAACACCTAAAAACTTGAAATTTGGCAAGTAGGTTCCTTTTAGGGTAAAGACTTCCGCTATGAAGGGAACGAAACTCCACCTCTAAGGGGATAAAACAGGGGTAACATAATTGACTGATGAACTGTACGCTTGTAATTACATAACTCTCCGACGGACTGTACGCCTTATATCACGCAACTCTCGCTCGGCAGGGTATAGCAAACTCAGCGTGACGGAGTGCTGCGCCAGAATCTTAGTAAATTGTCCGTGACGAACATTGTCTTTAATCACAATGTTCCTATTCCTAGAAGACTGTGCTTCACAATATACTTCTTGTTCCTATACTTAGAAGTGGATTTTGAAGCTTCGTAATAATTTAAGGTATTGAAGTTCGATTAGAGAAAACGTTTTGAACCTCATTAAGTACTCAATATTTGTTATTTAAACGTTTTCTAAAACTTTACATCAAATTAAAAAGGCAATCCATCTACCATCCATATACTCGTACATATACTTACCTACTATATTTGAATAAAGTTATATAGGAGTCTACAATTTTTTTAAAATTTATATTCTCCATTAACAAAGCGCAGAGGAACTCGAGGTCCACGGTCTGACCATGGCGAATTAAAGATACATTAATTAAAAATGATTTGACATTTGTTTTTGTATGGAAGTAAAATTCATTAAAATAACCCGGTTTAAGAGGACTGGGATGTAGGTAAGTCATTTGTTCTTTCCCGAAGTCCTTTCGACTATGAATGTCGTATTTCCATTACGTGCGCTGATAACGCACAATTCTGATAATAAACTAAGTTGGGATACACGAGCTATGTAGATTACGATTTTGGCGTACCTGTACATGCATGCAGGTCGAGACTACTCACTGTATTAAACTAGAGTACCGTGAGAAACGTGCACAAAGCCGTTAGCTATGCGGTCTTAGCGCCACTCAATTTGTATCCAGAATACATTGCAATTTCAGCTATGTTGAGATGTAACACGTCCATTGTAGGTGGCTTATTGTAATGTTTGTGGAGAGGGAAAACACGTAGCCTTTATACGTTTCCAAATGAAATACACTTTGAGCTAGGTCTTGGGAGATGACTTTTATTAGCCATTACGCAATTTTCAAATGTTGTTTTTTTTATAATCAGCCCAGCAAATGACTCAACAACACCTGATGGTAAGCAGTAGATAAGTCCACATGCGAAGGATGCTAGGGCATCACCTAGCGACCTCCACCATGCTGGCTCACAAGATGCCTTTTCACGCCTCTTTTGAAGGAACCCATGCTGTAGGAAGGGAGGAACATGTGTGCCGGCAGAGAATTCCATGCTCTGGATATACGAGGAAAGTATGATTTCCTAAACCTTATACTACGCGCGGGCAAAGAGGTCACCGTATATGCTGGCTCCGCAATCCGGCACGCGTGCTCTTTAGCAGGAAAGGAGAGGGTGAAATTAATGGAAATAGTTTATCCACTGTTAAAGAAGTAAAATACTGATGTAAAATATAATATGTAATCAATGTATGAACTCTGACAAGACAACTAAACAAGATATATTTGTACACTTCCTTATTCAATTTATGACATGCGTAGTAACTTATTATAAGCTGCCTGTTTATGTGCAGTACAACCTCCAACAGAAATAAGGTTAAAAAGCTCTTCAGAACATTCCCCGTGGTGCATCCAGTCCGGTTTTTATTTATATATGTTCGGATTTATGTAGATGCCAACATAAGGATGATTGACTTAAAAATATGGAATGTAGCTGGAAGGATAAAATTTTCAAATTCTACATTTTTAAATTTTTTAAACGTCTTAAGTGAGAAACTAGCTACAGCTTGCCAGTAAGGGGTTGCTGTAGCATGACGCGACGTTCGTAGCAGCTTGCGCACTACTTACACGTGACCTGCCTTGTAAAAATGACGAGAAAAAGAAAAAATATATATTGACAGTAAAGCTCTCTAACTGTTCCCAAAATTTTGTTAATGAGCTTGGGTATTCACTGCAGAAAGACAGTATTCCAAAGATATTATTGATGTTCCCCATTTCCTATAAAAAATAATTTCTTCTAGAGTTCATCCATTCGTGTTTATTAGGTGGTTAAGAATCAGTTGCAAAAATACTGTTGTATTATTTATTGCTTCTTAAAGTTCTAAGTAACTTATTACATGTTATATAAAGTTATATATCCAATTGGAGGAAATAATACCTCTACAGCAGTCTCTGTACAATTTGACAAATTAAATATATTTGGCCGTCATCATCTTCAGACTCGAGTGCTGCCCAAATGGAAATGTTTTTAAAGAAAATTGTGTGAAAAGCTTTTTACTACAATTCGTTGAAAGCGCGTCAAGCACTTATTGGAAATACATTGTGTATTGTCTACATCGCATTCGAAAAAACTTTGTTCTTATATTATTATTCCGCTCGGAGATTCCTTTTGTAAATAGAACCTGCATCAGTGGTACAAAAGTTGATTTTATCTTAAAATACGATTACGCAATCTGTGTTCGAACACGAAGCAATTTATTTTTATTTGTTAACTTTATTTTACTTTATTGGCACAATAACAGACCGACACAAAATTGATATAAAATATTGCTAAGAGTTTTATATAAACAATAAATTATAATAGTGCTCAACATCAATTCTATTTGAGTTGCAATGAAACTGATTTGTCATTGCAACTCAAATAATTTGTCAATTAACACCGTTAACTCCGTTACCGTTAAACTCTCTCCGTAGGATGAAATACCATCGCATCGTCATGATCACGAAGCTTACTGTTGCCTAGCGTAGCTTTATCAAATACAGAAGCTATTTTCATATTCGTTCATATTTTTTTAATCCCTACACATGAACATAAATATAAGTTATAGTTTATAAGTATAAATAATATGCACTAAATGTATATGCACATTAAATACGTAGTATTAATACTTAGACCCGATTTCAAGCTAAATTAATCTCTAGATAATTAGATCACGTCAGGCCATCGCACTCGCCCTAATTGCTCAAGTCAGAGTGACATAGGTAAGAGGACACGGCCGGCTCTACGGTATAAATAACTTATTGGATCGGGTATATAGGATAAAAAATGTAACGTAAAATGGAAGTATTTTAACGTAAGGTCGTTTTATTTGTAATGGATAAAATATTACATTAGATAAATAGAGTTATTTAAAAAGTAAAAAGTTTACGTCGCAAAAATAGATTAATAGATAGTTTTTTTTTACCATCTACAATCATGGCCACTCTTTTAGACAGCAATAGTTTTCCGTCGTCCGCCGTCTGTAATGCGGCAGCGATGAGGTATTCATGCTGCTATTGTGGCATTGCCAATGATGCACTTGGTCACCATAGTCTATCGTGTCTAAGAAATGCAGGCAGAATTTCAGGATAAACCGAAATTAACAGTGTCATTCGTCGGGTAATTGCATCAGCTGGTGCATCATCTTTTCTTGAACCGAACGAATTGGCTCGTGATGATGGCCGTGAAGAGACCTGATGGAACGACTCTTGTTCCCTGGAAGATGGGTCGTGTTTTGGTGTGGGATCCAGTAACTTCGGTGAGGTTGGGTTCGGCTGCCACTTCTGCGGAATCCCTCAAAAGGCGCAAATATAGTAGCATAACCGTAGCCTCTGCGAAGATTACATATATGAGCCTTTTGGAGCAGAAACTCTGGGACCCTGGGGACCATCTGCTTATAAGCTCTACAAAGAGATTTCGAAACGACTCTGCGACAAACGGGTGACACGAAGGCTGGTCTGAATTTCGCTCAAAGAATAAGCGTTGCTATTCAGGGACGTGATTCAGCTAGCCTTCTTGGCACACATCCAACGATGGATATACTTGCCGACGATTTTTTCACACTATATATTTTTTGTTTATTATTTTATATATTTAGTGAAAAACACAACAGATTACTCAGAGGTTCCCAGACTTATTTTTCTCATAAACCACATTCAAAATTTATCTGCTTCTGCTTTCTTTATATTTACTGTAAAATTTTGGGGATTTCTTGTGTTCCCTAGGAGATAAGTTCTTAATTCCATAGTTGTTTGAATTTTGTTTTGAAAATTTAAAAAAATGTTTTACTGGCGTAACACCTTCTACTTAAAAGGATAATTTTGAGAGAACCGAAGATAAATGCTCATTGAATCTTTTTAACTAATGACTAGCTAAAGCAGGTTTGCCTTTTTCAGATAGATATGCGGCTGAAAGCTACATAAAAACCAATGTCTTTCTCGAATGCTTATTTTATCGCAGCCTTATTGCCAATGTAAGCAATAAATAAACGGCTTTACTATACAGCGTCCAATATGCAAAATTAAGTTGTCCAGATAGAGTTTATCCATGATAGCATTTGCATACCGATTAGTGACACCGCCCCGTGTGGCCACGCGGTAATTGTCGTTTCATTGGACATACCGCCGATAGTGTTTCCATATCTGTGAGGTGGAGATGATGTGTGTGTAGTGCTAGAGAGATGGGAATGAAAACCCAGGACCAGGATATTACATTGCGTAGTTATATTGTTACACACTTGCGAACTTAACTTGATATGTCATAGTCTTTATTGAAAACAGAGTGATAAAGAATCTATTTTGAAAACTGATAAACATTTTCTGACCGCGACCGTAATATATTTTTGCCCTATGGCAACATTCTGCCTTCTGTCTTCTGGGTTGCACCTATGTGCAACGCCTTTTAAAATAAATTTTATTTAAATAGTCAAAACGCCTATTTATTTCTACAACAGGTCTACTCACGTGAAGCTTGCTTCCACCTTCGGCGTTATCGTCACTTACCATCAGATGGGATGAAGGCCAAGAGCTTACCTGTAATATGTAAAAAAAAAATTGTCTCCTAGATCGCCTCGCGTGTAGGCAAATCGTTACGATTTTCAGTGTGTAGAGAAGCAGCCGACTTTAGGGCTTAATTTAGGGCTATTATTTTATTATTATTTAGGGCGATTAGTAGACAACTTAAGAGAGAGTGGAGGAAATGTTGGACTAGCTCCAAATAGAATTGTGAGAAAGGAGTTCTGTTGTTGTACCAGTGCAAATTTCTTACTAGATTTATCAGAGCACAAAAGCATTCCTCGGAATTTACGGGCCCTCAATCGGCGATATACTTTTCCATTCTGCAAAAGATTGAAGATAGTAAAACCACTCAATATTATATTGCTCAGTTGCAACGGTGGATAAAGTTGACAATAAAACCGACCAGTGCACTCACTATGTCTCGTATACATTAATAATTTTATTTTGTACCAAAATCTTTAAGTGTCATGTTTATTGTTATCTTAATTATATGAGAAATCAAGTGACATTATTATTATAAATCAATTGATAGTGCGTTTAAGTTACAATATCAGCGCCTGATAAACTACAGATAAAGATAGTATTCTTGCTTCGTTTCCATGAATAAATCCAACGTCACCAAGCCAACATCGTGTAGTCTATAACTTGTACATAAAACGAAATAGCTTGTGGTTCGATAAACCGTTTATTCAGCGATCTCACAACGAGCTGTCTGTCGCACCGGGGAGGCTATTATCAAAACCTAGAATGAAAATGTTACAACGTTCAGATAACCGAATAGACCACCCATTACTAAAGCAATTATCTTTTATAGGAGCAGAAAAAATAAAACTAAAGTAAACGATATCAACATTCGTTTGCTCTCTTTCAGACACATTTTTTTATTACTTACTAGATTAACACGTTCACAAACTGAAGTATCTCATAAGTATTTCGTTATAGAACTTTTGGATATTACGACAACTATTTGAGTAATGCCACAGAGTTTTATCACATAGTATTTACACCAATTTTTAAATATCTAGTGAACTTATAAGATCTTCTAAACATAATTAAGAATGTTACGTTGATTGTAAAAATCATACTCATTACCAATATATATCACCATTTTTTTCTTCATTTGACTTCCGACTCTAAAAAAAGTTTTCTTCAAATTAAACTTAAGAATTTTCACATAAAGAACGTAATTTATATAACATCGCAAACGTAGCATTCCTTGAGGTTCATGAACTTCTAAACTTAAATGAGAACCGAGTCAGTAAATTTGGAATTCTTGAAATTTTCTTTAAAAATTCCAAAGAAAAATACATTAGGAGGAGGATTCATCAATCTTGGAAGTTCTAATCGTTGTGTCTCCAAGTCGAGATAAAATACCGCTGCTCCAAAGTTGAAGCGCTTACTTGATAAGCCTTTAAGACATCATTGGATTGGTAATACTGAACGGCAATTATAATTTTTAGTGTAAGCTGTGGCAGTAGCTGATTTTGTATATAAATTTGAGGATAATTCATAATTGCGATGTTTTTGTAAATAAAAGCTATATATTTGCTGAATTTTAGTTAAATGGCAACTTCATAGCTTAACGCCAATTATTGTCTAGTATTTTATAGAGCGGTTTGTTAAATCTTGTTATTGTCTTTAAATTATAGACTTGCATTATGGCAATTTGCATTTGCTTCATCTGATTAAGATTAAGTAGATTTTTGTGGTTTTAGTGTTATTCTATAATTTTAATAAAAAAAATGTCTGTAACCTGTTTTGTAGAAAATTAAATATAGATCCATATGTATAAACAAGCGCGTGGCTACTTGATAGGGGTGAATGTCAGAAGTTGTTTATTATTTATAATTATGCTATGTTCATTGTTTGTTTTATATTCGTACATAATTAATACAACTGTATTGCAATACATTGTGGCTATTCTGCCAAACTGTATGATTTATAGATATCCGTTATTCAGCTTCGAACAGCCTACAGGCTAGTGGGCAAGAACATAAATAATTACCTTAGGGATCTCCCTGGCCGACTCAAAGACCACGTTGTCGAATTGTCGGCCGAATCTTGACAAGGGTTCCAAATTCGAACTTAAATTTAATTAGTCAAATAAATCTAACTCGTATTGCAAGAACAGTAAAAGTCATTTGGATTTGCAGCTAAGATTTTCATTGAATCTTGAATATTTTTTTAGATAAGTCTAAAAATGTTTCCAAATACTGGCATGTTGTGTATTTGTCAATTGGAAAAAAATCCACCAGTTCTATTTTTATTTTCGTTTAGTTTGTTTTTGGCATTATCGGGTCACTGAGTCGGGTCATGATTATGTGTGATATAATTTGTTGCAAATAGGTTTGTATTGAGACCAAGCATGTCAACTTTTTTACGTCTACACAGCCGTAATTTTGAGACGGCAGATCCAAACTGATTGAAACCCACCACAAACACTCCACCGATTATCACACAATTAGACCTTCTTTTAGTTTTTGCAGCCATTCGGGCGCGCGCGGATCACTTAGTTACCAACCTCGACGTTTGGTCGTTTGGACTCGTTCATGCAATTGCGTCATTTATGTAAATGTATATCTGTGGTGTGAAGTCATCGCCGTTGCGTCATCAGCATCCAGATAGCAATTTTTCTGGAAACGTAATTTCACTTAATTTGCGCATGCATCTCATGAAGCAACGTATTCTTACTACATTACGAAAGCGTTCCATTAAATGACAAAACAATTTCAAAAGTTAAAACTTTATTCGAGATTCTCTGAAAAATACATTTTGTAACAGAAGGCAGTGACGAAAAATCGAGGACCTTTCCAAATATACATTTTAGTATCTCATTTAAGAAATCGTTCACTTTTTTGTCTCTTGATTTTCTCATTATTCATTGTCGAACTTGCTCCCTTATTGGATTTTTGTTTCTATTTCGAGGGATTAAGGGATACTGACTCTTGTTAAGCCTGGACCATTCTATCGCATTACTTAGGGCGAATTCGACCATATTTCGATTAGCTACACTGACGAAGTAACATGTTTCAGCTGTCAGATGCGTACACGGCCAAATACTCACGACTCCATCATACAGCGGATTCGACCAATGAAATTTAAGCATTTGTTGGTCTTCGTACCCCCGTGTGGGGGAGGATGAGTTTAGGATGAGTTTTTAATCCGTAGTAGCAGTTACCTCAATAGTTAAAATCTACACCAATAGCTTCAATGTAAACGCCAAAATGTGTGACGTCAGCTTGACAAATTGTTATGTTTACGATGAAAATTCTAAGCAATATACATCAGCTGTGCTGCCAGCCGCCATTTTACTAATTCCAGCAACGGTATCCGTTTAAATTTTCTATGATTATTTAACTACAGTAATATTTGAAAATTCGACTATTGGACGGGCTGTCATATCACGACATCATACGTTACCGCCATTGGCCTATAATTTACCCTACTACCCTTAGTCACTGCTTGGTGAAGCGCCGACTATGGCAATGGACTGCTTTTGCGGTGCTTTTGCCTAGTCTCTGACTAAACCTTAGAGGATAATAGTCGTGATTATATGTAAGTATGTATTTAATTAAGTGAAATAATGTTTACATCAGGTACCTACTGCAAAGTTAAACGTTTGTACAAAAGGAAGCATCTGAAAATAGCATTTCTCTCAAATGGCGAAGTATGACTCGAAACTCTTTGTTGAACCTAATTAAATCTTTCATCAGTCTCTCCTTTGTTTTTAATTTCTTTTCGGATGAACTGCGTGCTATTGAAATTTCAACGGCGGGACTCTCTATGTCCGGGTTAAAAAAAACAATTCCTTTCGCATTTCGGTTTCAGGTTTGTTTTATGAGAAATAGAATCTATTGTAATTACATTATTAAAAGAAGACGGGTTTGTAAGGAGAGGAAGACTCAAGAAAAGATAGATGGATGGATTGTGTGAATGAGGATGGCGAGTGATAGGAGAGAGTGGATGAAGGAGACATGTTGCGCCGACCACAAATAATAGAATTGGGGACAGGACAGAGAAGAAATAAAACTCAATTGTAAACGCAAATTTAATAATCTAGTTTGAATAGACCTCTACACAAACCCCGAACTAAAATCATAGCTTAGTATTCAAGATACAATTTTGTAATTACAAAACTATTCATTACTCCATTAATTTAGGTATTATTAAAATAAACTAGAACGACGTTTCGAATATTGTTGTTTTTAAATATATTACTGTTATCGAATATCAGTCACAAGATATTCCCTAATTTCATATAGTTTTTAACATCTGCGAACCACGAACGAACAATTACGGAGCCAACGCTTACGTATCGAGATTTCCAATGAATTTCGAGTAGTTTCCACCAGTTTCCACTCAGATTTCGTTAACTGTAAAAAAATACAACAGTAAAAAGCAATATTATATGTAGTAAACGTCAAAATAACGACGTCTTGTCGCTATCGTGTGAAACGGTAAAATAGGAAGGAGAATAAAGATGGCTGTCAATCTTGTAAAATTGATTATTTATTTCATTAATACCTGGCAAAGCAATATACATAGAAATCCAAACAAAATTTATTAAGATTAATTAAATTTACCATTAATTTCTCACCATATTTATAAACTACAAAGTCGAAGTTCTGACAATGAAAATTTTAATTTGAATGCCAATGCATTGTGATGGCATCAAAGGGGCTTTGATGATATTATTCCTGTAAAGTTGTCATGGAAATTCAATTATGGAACAAAGTGCTTCCCTTTACTTACGATTTCGACATATACACTTTTATTATATATATTCATTATTAGGCCCTTATTTAGGTAGTCTTAGTATAGTGCAACAGTAACTAAGGGGTTTTTAAAGTTTTGAATAATTATTTATCAGATATCTACAGGGTCTACCTATAAAACCATTAGCACGTAGCATATAAGTGTATTTTTTATAATTTTACATTATCGACCTTTTGTTCTCATCTGTATTAATTTCTCAGTTTAGGCATAGTATTATGTATTTATTTTTATTTATTTATATTATTTGTATTTATATTTTATTGAGTTTATATATTGTTTAATTATATATATCATTTTATTTGTTTAGTAATGTATATGTTTGCATAGATTTCTGTTTTGTCTTGTGCACTGGTGTCGCTTCTCTTACATCCTGAGATCTCACACACCTGTAACGGGTTGACTGGAAGATATCCCTACTAGAGATAAGTCCTCCCTTGTATACTTCTGCTTTTTACATTGTTTCTTTTTGTTTATGTGCAATAAAGAGTAATTAAAATGTACAGACCGTTTACTAGATACAATAATCTGAATACCAGCACACCCAGGAGTAAATTTCACAGCCAATCAACGTTACACCTCTGATGTTTAATTTGTGAGCGCCGTACACTGCCGCAGTTATGATAGTTAATGTCTGGCATTAGACCGGCAGACCGGGAATGGGTAATTTGCATAATGCCTATGATATTGTGGCCAACGTGCGAGCGTTACCGAAAGTGGAGCAAACATTCATTCGTATTGCGTAAATAATGCTAACGTAAGCGGAATTAGAGGGTGTTACACAAAATATAATCTCGGTTAAAGTTTTGTATAATGTGAAGTTTATAAGCTTAAATAATATTTTAATAAAATTCAGGTACTTACTACATAACACGTGGTACATTCGACATTTCTTTATTATTTACTAGCTGTGGCCCGCGACTTCGTCCGCCGTTACTGGTTTCTTAACTATCCCAATGGAACCCTTTAATTTTCTGGAATAAAAAGTATCTAAGATGTTGTTGGATATAAGGTATCACCATGCAAAATTTCATTGAAATCGGTCACGCCATTTCGGAGATTAGCCCGTACAAACAGACAGAGAATTTTTTTTTTAAATTTATTATCTTATATTTATTTTCCCTCTTTTTACATCCCCCTGACTTGATTTAAAGCATTTTTTTTCTATGTACACACAATCCACCTCTACAGTTTTCCTACTGAAACCATGATGTAGGTAGGTATGTTACCTACCTATGACATTTATGTACTCATCAATCTGACTCCCGTCTTATGCTTTGTACAAATTAGGCGCGGCAAGCCATTGAACATTGACTCGGTGTTATGTAGACGGGGTCACCACGCTCGGCAGGCGGCATAAAGTATGGGCGAGAGCGGTACGAGGGTGTCTCGTATTTTGTATACGTATTTTTGTAGCTCTCAAGCCAGGAGGGTTACCACGAAATTTATTACGCAATTGCTTACGATATGTAAACGGCCCGATCATCGGCCCAACTTCTTGGGCCTACCTACTATGAACTCTACGAGTATCGTTCTACTTTGGGATATCTTTATCAATGACGGATTTCGTTTCATACTTGAACAAAAACTGCTTTCGAAATCAGGAACAAACAAAACGAGGAAGGGAAACAATTGCGTGTTTCGGATATAACCAATTTGTGGCAGAAGTAGGAAGAACAGAGGTATTCATGTAGACTGAGTTTTCTCTCCCTTTCGTGGTAAATACTTCAAAACAACAATTCTCTCATCGTTGTTAATATGGTAGTAGTTATCCCGTTTTTCATGTATTTTATAGAAAAAAGTCCCTCGCCTACATTACAATCTATTAGGAACTGATCAATTTGATTGAAAGCGTTCTTATTTTCCTGTAATAAAGTAAAGGTGCTCTAAAATAATAAAGTACACCACAGACTGAAATACCTATAAACACTTAATCTCCATTAACAAGAATTGAGTCGGAAGCCGATGGCGGCCGCCTGAATAATGGATGACTCGGGTGTGTTGCGTGACCTACGTCCTACATTTTGGATGGCCTGACATGCTGACACTCTTGTTCAAACCTAGTAAAAAAGCTGTGTTGTGTTGGCGATGTAAAGACATACCTATATTTTACCTACTTTATTGGTGTGAGGTCATAGCCGAGTTGGGTTGATCGTTACTCAGTAGGTACTCGTACTAGAGGACAGAGGCCAGGATAGATCTCCGTTGCCTATTATACCACTGAGTTTAAATAAAAATTTAGTACAGTAGTTTGTTGTGAATATCGCTTGGCATGGCAACAGGCTCGTCTCCTGTTACGTGGGGAATTACGCCTTCGGGCGTGATGATAATGTTCTTTTTTTCTAGTGGTTATTTTCGGATGCTCGTGAACATGTATACTTCAGCTATTGTTTCAGGTGGTGAATATCCCACCCGCGCAAAGTAAATTGTGGACAATCTACTTTTCAGAGAGTGTGACATTGAGTCTCAGCGGGCTTAGCCGATACTTTCATACGGTTATACTGTCCGTGTCTAATATTTCAAACTCTATAAAAACGTACGCTATTATTTTAATCAAACATGAGAATTTGTCATATATCTAGAGAACTTCTCCGTATCCTTACAAAGGTAATCTCATACGATAGATACAAAACGCCTATATTTAATCAAATATGTCTGATGGTGTGTTGTACGTTTTCATGTACGAATATACTCGTATACTTACCTCCCTCCACAGCTCTTCGTGCTTCGTGTTTCAGCCAGCTACTAATCAACACTGGAAATGTGCTTAGAAATCTACCCTATAAAACTGTTGGGTTTTCCTTCGCACGATATAATACATAAAAAAACAATTTCGGAAAAAGGTAGACCTGTACTGGTTTTACGAGCCAGCACACGGTCAGGTCGTAAAACATTCGTGTAAATGTGAATATTTCTCACTGTAGAAACAAGCCTATTTTAAATAAATATAAAGGAGAGTAACTGTTTCTACCTTTATTAAATATACATAATATCAAATTACTAGAGATTTTATTAATGTCCTTTACGTAATAGGGTGAAGCTGGTGCTTCAAATTGTTTTGTCATTGTAGCGTAGACATCTTTCAATTGAATTGTTGATCAACATCGTGAAGATTAAAATAAAAAAATATATACGACCTCCGTGGCCGAGTGGTCTGTACGCCGGTCTCAAGGCGATGCCATCTCGAGAGGTCCTGGGTTTTAACCCCAGTGGAGGCAAGTGTTTGGGTGATGAATTTTCAGACATTTGTTCTCCAGTCTTGGGTGTTCATTATATATGTATTGTATTATGTGTATTCTCAATAATTATATGTATTTATCTATTAAATATATTTGTCTGTCATCTAGTATGCGTAACACAAGCAGCAACTAAATGTTGCTTAAAATGGGACTAGTTGATACGTGTAAATGTTCGAGGATATTTATTTAATTTATTTATTTTATATACAAGATATAGGTTTCTATTACTTATGATTAGTGCTAAATGTTATAATTTTACCTCACTTATTTATAATACAAAAATAAATACTTATGTATGTTAAGTACAAGGCATGTGAAGGAAAAGCTTACATTAAAGCATATTAACCAATTTTTTTTCAATTCATCAATTATTCATGTTTCTTTTCCTCGCAATTCTATATTTACGAGGCTTCTTAGTTATCAAGTATAGCTTGCAAAGATATTGCTCGACCCTGAAATATTTTACAAGCAGCAATGCGCTTCCTCGAACATCCGCAAGTTTGCTCGCCGCACTACAAGATTTATAGTAACTTGGGTAATTCCGCAATGGCTGCCTGATAGTAACACGGTTAATGCTTTGATAATGAACGCCTTTTGCTATGAAAATTATTTGAAGTAATGAATTATTATTATGTATGGCACATTACACTTTCAGTTATTTTTTTAATAAAGCAGTAAAACGAAACTGTGTCCGGGAACTATGTATTCAAGTAGGTTTGCGTTATTTTTTTTTTGTGTTTCAGTCAGGGAGCAGCTCAGTAGCGTAGTGTAGTGGTTAGTGCGCTTTGGCTTTCTATATCGAAAACAAAGCTACCTTCGCCATGGTCAGGCCGCGGATGGGTGACCAAAACTTTCGCGCGGATGGGTGATCTCGAACTCCGCCGTGCTTCGGAAGACACGTTGAGCCGTTGGTCAATACCGCTATTGCAACCATTTCAACCCTCCAACCTGCACTGGGCCAGCGTGGTGGTCTTACGGCCAATACTCCTCTTGTGTTTCTCCACGAGGAAGACCAGTGCCCAGCAGTGGGACATATAGGCTGAGGACGATTGCATTTCAGTATTTAATGTCTTTCTATGGCAATCACGGAAGCTGATTAGAAGGGTCAAGCTTAAAGTCTTCCGATCAAACGTCAAAACCGTGTTGCTGTTCGAATGTGAGACGAGGAAGGTCACAAAAAACATCTCGCACAAACTCCTTGGTCATTGTAAACCGTTTTAGGCACAAGGGCTTAACCCAGATTTCGCTTGATATGTTTAGTCCCCATGTGTCAGGTGGCGAGCCTGTTGCCATGCACCGGCCACAGTGTGTGGCAGTCGATATTCACATTTTTTTTACATATGACATGTAAGCTCTTGGCCTTCATCTCACCTGATGGTAAGTGACGATAAGGCCGAAGGTGGAAGCGAGCTTCACCTGTAATCCTCAATAACCGAGGAGCTGGCTATCTTAACTCTGATTGCCGGAACACAACAATGCTTATAACATTGTTATTATGGCGACAGATTCTAGTAAGACGGTGGTAGCTAGCCAGGTGGGCTCAGAAGCCCTACCACCAACCAAACTGAGCAGAAAAACTTCTGCCCCCATGGGGATTCGAACCCGGACCTCCCGATCAACACCCGGTGGTGTGAATCACTAGACCAGAGAGGCGGTTAAATTCACATTAAACTATACTCATCACATTAAACAATAGTAATAATAAATTTATTGTTTTTAATTGTGCAATACAACATACAATACATAATACATATAGAACAAAAAACTAAATGAAACTAAATGGACACTAGGTTGACATTACAACCTGTATCTTCTTCTTATTATTATTAAACTGTACATAAGTTAATTAAAATATAACTTATTTCAATGTATTAGTAGCCGTTTTACATAAATTATTGTACATAGAACTCAATCTAGATCGGTTCAATAGGGGTAGTGAGATAAAGAATTTTATGGTACCATTCATTTGGGAAAATGGGTATAGGTACCGTTCCGTTAGACCGGGCCTCTGCGATTATCGGTATAGGCACCCACCGAAATCGTCAGCTTATTATTATTTTGAAAGGAACAATTGAAGCGAATTCGAAGGGTTCATTTAGATGTTCACGCTGTATAGTCACTTTAGATCCTGTCTAATGTAAAAAGCATTCATGCGACTGACTTTGACTAATCTTACTTTGAATACAGAAACAAGTCCCGACAAGGTATCGGAAAATATTTGTAAATACGTAGGCTTACAAATAGGTCACTCCTATCATAGTGGTGTTAAACATATTGGCATTCCAAATGTATGAAAACATGTTTGAAGTCAGGTTTGAGTGGAGATATGGGACGAGGAAGACCTAGCCGAACGTTGCTCGACTAAATCAAAGACGTTCTTGAGAAGGGTCAGGTCAAAAGTAGCCGTAATCGTCGAGCATTTAAAAGGAATGTGATGAAAGTTGACGAAGCAAAAGAAATGTGTAAAGATCGTAGCAAGTGGAAATAAGTAATCTCTGCATACCCCTGTGGGAAACAGGCATGACATTAAATATATTTGTATGAAAACTTGAGTTACCTAGCAATTATTCAGCGAATCTAAACCTAAGTAAGTACATAATCAGTCTGAAAAATTACATACGTAAGTATTTTGAAATTCTGTGTAAGTCTGGTACTAACTGGTAATCGCATAATAATTATCTTGACATCACCTATCCGATATATCTGGATCGCAAATGTTCACTGCAAATCCATTGGATGCAAGCAATACAGAGAGTCCGTCTGAGACAGTCTGAGTGCTTCTATTGCCATACGATATTGCACAGCTACGAGTGGAATGGACCATTGTAGTATTATTCGGTATTAAGTTGTTATACTATATGCGATGAAGAATGATTGAACATTTAGTTGAATTCGTCCTCAGTCTATATTTGTCCCACTGCTGCGAAGAGGTTTTCCTCATCGAGAAACACATTAGGAGTATAGGCCATAACACCACCACGATGGCACCACCATATTTCTTGAATATTTCTTTAATATTTTCAATAGTTTTGTTTATTACATAAAGAAGATATTTTTATTTGTTGTACCTACTGAGGTGTGAAATAATTCATGTGAAGAATTACTAAAGTAACCAGTTTTGCGGGGAGTTATTCGTAACCTAAGCGGAAACAGTAGACGATTACAAGAAATAAATAGTAAGTTAGAATTGCTTTTAGAAAACTTCGAGGTATTAGCTCTGTGACGCATTGTGCTTCGGTAATACCCAACAGGTGAGCGCTTTACAGAAAATCTCTCAGGCCCACCATTACTTTTATAGCCTTTCCATGTTCCTACTTTAATAAAGATCGTATATCTCCATTCTTGAAGCATTAAGATCTATGAAAAGGAATAAAGGTAAGAGTATATTTTTTTATTTCTCCCAAAACGTGCAGCTACTTTAGGGCGTTAGCCTGCCAGTGATTTACTGATATTACGAAAAATTTTCGCCTGTGACTTGAGATTTAAAGACGAAAGGGAAAGATACGAATGATGTTATAAATATTATAATGATTTTTAGTAGCCTGCCCTTAACAAAATCATTAACTACCATTATGATCAGTATAATTAACACCTTAGATAACCCATAAAATAATTTAGACTTAGAATGATGATTAGGTAATAAACCAAATAAATATGTGTATACATAATATATAGTTTTGAAGCTTCGTCAGTTATAATATGCCTATGAGGAGTTAATATTTAGTAATGATGATGATTATTTCAACAAAAGCCTTAGAATAAATAAAAGAGTATTATCTCAGATCTCTAAAAAAATTATGTATGTACTCGAAATGGGTATATTTCATAAACTTTTGATAACACATATAACTACCGCTCAATTTAAAATCTTTATTTAAACGGGAAAAGTTTAAATAAATATTTTATTTAAACTTTTCCCGTTTAAAAGACATAAAGTATTGACTACATTCAAAAGATCCTACAACTTATCCTACCTGTGCGAAACCTCCAACTAATGAGTAAATCAATCCAACAAAAAATTGTGATGTAAAATTTTCAAAGTATGGTTACTTTTTCATGGCTTTGCCCCATATGGCAATCACGAAAGCTGACTCGAAGAGTCAAACTCAAGATTTTCAGGTCAAACGTGAAAACAGTTTAGCTGTACGTATGTGAGACGTGGAAGGTCACAAGGGACACCTCGCAAAAACTCCAAGTCGTAATAAACTGTTTCCTTCGTCGTATTCTCGGTATTTACTGGCCCGAGAAAATCTCTCACCACGACCTATGGGACCGCTGCAGTGAAATTCCAATCGATGATCTGAAACTGGATCGGCTATACGATCCGAAGGGACCCTGATCACATACCAAGACAAGCTTTGGACTGGAATCCCCAAGGAAGGCGAAAAAAAGGCCGCCCTAAGCAGACCTGGCGACGGACGCTCATTGCAGAGGCGAAGAAAATTGGGAAGATTTGGAGCGAAATAAAGTGCGAAGCTTAAGACCTACCGGGTTGACAACGCACTGTGGACGCCCTCAGTCTCATCTAGGGACAAAAGACAATAAGTCCAGTAAAAAGTAAGTCATGGTTATTTTTCGCAAGTAATTTAATTTCGAACTTTATAGAAATTAGAAGAAGGTTCTTAGAAATATTGTAAGCATTTTGGTTATTATATTTAAAAAGTCACACATTCAATGTTAGTTTTTTTCCATGTATTGTATATCGACATGTAAAAATTTTATTTTCGAAATAGATAAGAATACAAGCAAAGACTTAAAATAGAAAAAGTTATCAATAATCATCGGACTTATTACAATACTCATACGAATCGTTCCATTTAGTTCGTCTTTTTCATTACACTGATCCTACGTTGTAACTGCTTACAATGATGTACTCATTAAAGGATTTATTATTATTGAACCGCCTAATTGAAAAAAAAACTATTTATGTTATGTTTTGATGAATGAGAGCCGAAAGTTGTACAAAGGAAAATCTAATTAGTCTTTTTCTTTTCTCATAATAATATTTGTTACTTCTGATTGTGTATTCATTACGAAGCATGTTCCTCGGAAAAACGATTATATTCATATACCTCATCCAAAAGGCAACAGAAATAAAAATTCCATTTATTTTACACGAAACAGTAATTCGTTCCATATTCTTGTAACTGTGTTCTAACATATCGGGCGAAATGTTGGTATTTAACAACTCTGCCTACCTCTTCGGGGAAAGAAGTGTGATGATATATGTGTGTTCAAATATTTTTAATGAAATAATTTTGTAAAAAGATAGGGGCACATTGTCTTTACCGGTCTAAAGGCACAAGCCTTCCCACGTGGCAAACACAAGAGGAGTACAAGCTGAAACACCACCACGTTGGCCCAACCCGTACGTGTGGAAAGGGAAGGTGCACATAATACAGACTTTTTAATTTAATACAAATTTACTCTGAGAAAATCGAATTCATCTAACTGTTGGTGGTACAACATGTCGAGTTAACACTGATTCTGAATCAATCTACTGTTCTAGCGGTCTCCGAAGGGTAGGCAGAGGTGGTATACACCCACATTTCGCCTGATATGTCATAAGTCCCCATGTAACAGGGGGCGAGCCTGGTGCCAAGTACCGAGCACAATATGTGGCAAGGATATTCACAATTAAACTATACTTCAGAGAAAATCAAATATATAGCATAGTCCCTATGCAATGGGTATTTATACACAAAAAAACGCTCAAGGAATTTTAATTATTTATTTGTAAAAAAATTTATAATCTAATACTATTACATAAATGACAATAAAATATACAAAGAACAATAACTACACGTTTTAACGTTTAGTTCTAAATATGTCGTTATTCGTTCCAGAAATGTTACTGACGCTTACCATTAGCCCATTACCACTAAAGAATTCACTTGTGCAATTATATTCTTAAAAATATAAGTCTCACAAAAATAACATTCATTAAACATCGACACTTACGCTAAAATGATATGATTTGTGAACCATTATTAATAATAACATTTCTTGGTGATCAGATTTGCCAGACTGTGTTTTATGACGTCATGTCAACTGCAATGGGGTCCACATATTACGACTCTAGCAGGAAGACTAAGTTCAGCTGCGCATGCAGTTAGAAAAATAAGGCAGCTCACTGATGTTGAAACGGCGAGATTAGTTTATTTTAGCTATTTTCACAGCGTAATGTCGTATGGTCTACTGTTGTGGGGCTCCGCTGCTGACATTCAGACTATCTTTGTACTTCAAAAGAGAGCCATTCGTGCCATATACAACCTTAGACCACGTGACTCGCTCAAGGAATTATTTAGGGAAATAGATATATTAACTGTGGCGTCTCAATACATCTTTGATTGTATTATGTATGTACGTAAACACTATGATACTTTCCTTAAAAATTCTGACTGCCATAGCCTTAACACCAGAAATAAGCATAGGCTCGCCGTTCCAAGCCTCAGACTTCACAAGACTGTTAAATGTTTTATAGGAATCAGCATAAGAATGTATAATAGGCTGCCACAAAGTTTTATTGACTTGCCCCTGCATAAATTTAAATCAACTGTTAAAAGCTGTTTAATGAAAAAGGGGTATTATAAGATAGAAGATTATTTTACAGATAAAAATTCGTGGCTACTATAATTTGCTCCTCTGCACATACTTATTTTACAATATTTAAAATGTTCTATATTCCTTTTGTTATTATGGCTGTTTAAAAAAGGCTAACTGTTGAGTTTCTTGCGGCACTTCTTCTCAACAGGCCATTCACGTCGAAGTGCTAGTAGGAAAAAAAAATATTGACGTGCAAAAGTATTTCATGTAAATCTAATTGCAGAATAAATGATTTCATTTCATTTCATTTCATTTCATTTCATTTCATTTCATTTCATTTCATGAAAATCAAAATTATTCTAAGTATTATAAATACGTTTTTGGCAATTTTGTAAAAGTCGTAAATCGTAATCAATGCATTGTTGTATAACTAAGTTTTTGTTAACCTAAACTAAATGTCGATTAAGATATAGCTATGCTATATTTATGAATTGACTAAGTTACTTTTGGCTATTTCGAACCTAGTGCTACATTGATTTCAAAGCGTTTAATAAAAGAAGCAGATATTCGTAATAAATAAACACCTAACTACGTCATATGTATTATCAACCTATGTAAGTGCATACTTATGATTTTAAAGAACTATTCGGTGAACAGATTAATGCGCTAAACGACATGACAGCGCATTACGGCTTCCTGCTAAGTGCACTGTGCCATCACAATATAATGTGACCGTGGTCTACTAATACTAATTCAATTAGATCTTTGTAGATTTTTCAGTCAATAATAAAAAACAGAAATGCACCGACTAGATTATGAATTACTTAAGTTTAATAAATGAGAACATCAAAAAATTACTCAATCATATCAATAGTATTGAAAAACTATCAAATAATGACTTTGGTGAAAATTTCCTTAACTAGCCGGTGTATTCCCTAATATAATTCCTTCCTGGCAGTCAAATCACACTTAACATTGCCGTACTTAACCTAATATACGGAATGGGTTAAATTTATTCTTGTTTGGTTGTTGAGGTCTTCTGGACCGATTTGGTCTGTGTACAGGCTCATTTGCCCCAGACAAGAGCGGTGATTGAAAATCATCCATTGTCTGAGATGTATCAGTCGTGTTGTAAATATCCTCATCTATATGAGTGTCATCTTCAGTAGTTGTCTTAAAGTTTGAAAAAGGGTTTGAATTATCATTTACTTTTTCATTAGTCTCAGTGCCATTGTCAATAGCAGTAAGTAATGTTGAGTCAGTTGTACTCATTACATGATTAGAGTTAGTAGTAAAAACTTCTTTGGTTATATTTGTAGGCTTGACGGTACTTAGTACAAAATCATCATGCGAAGTTGCTTTAATATTTTCAACTGTTGTTTCTGGCATAAATTTTGTGGATGATGTACTAAGTACTTCATTAGTTCTATTGGTATTATTGTTACTAATAACAGTATCAATATTTAAGTCATTTATGACAGGTTTATTTGAAATATTCAAATTATCGTCCTCAAAAATCGGCATTTTAGTTGTAACTTCAAATACCGTTGGTTCTTCACTTGAGTTTTCATCTTTGACTATTGTTATTTTTATAACCTCATGAGTAAAAGTAACATTATTAACGGACTTTGTAGGCAATTTCACTGAAATTTCTTGAGTAATTTCACCGTCATTATTTTCTGGGTTACTTAGTGAAATTTTTGGTTCAATTACAGATGTATCATTTTCAATTATTTCTATCTTAGGAATATTCATATTTTCAACTGGTAAATTTTTATTGTTAAGAGTACTTGGTTCTCTTATTATTACTGTGAGATCTATGGTTGGTTCATCGTCTATTTTATGGAAGTTTTCATTGACCGTGGTATATTTAATGGTTGAAGTTTCTCGATCATTGCGAGATTTTTCGGTAGTAGTTAAATAATTAACTTCTGTTGTCTTATCTATTTTAGCGGATTTTAAGTCTATAACTTTTAGTATTTTATTTTTGTGACCATATTGTTTATCTACGTACTTTTTAGGAGCTATAGGTTTTTGCACATCTTTCTTCAAATCATCTCTAGGTTTATTTTGAGGTGTTGTGGTTATCAGAGGTGTCTCGTGAATATTTATTTTTTCAGTATCATCAATCGTACTTTGTGATGTTATAGCTTTACTTCCAAGACTGAAATTGTCATTATGTGTATGTTTGCCATATTTTTGCTCTGCAAGCTGTTGAGCATGTTTTTCTTCTAGTGATAAAACTGTCATATCGTCACTAATTTTAGCTTTTGCCATTACTAATGGAGGTACGAAATGATCAGTCGTTTGTAAATTACCATGGCGTGCTATTTCATCGTGTATCATTTTGTGTTGCATGTGTCTTTCATCTTCCAATTTGTCAGATAAATCGCTGGACAAATAATTATCATAGCCAGCAGCAAGTTTTGGTATATCATTGCTTTGCATATTATTAATATTTGAGTTGGATTCGAAGTGTACATGTTTGTCATAAAATGCATTGCTGACTTTCTCAACATTCTGCTGAGTTGTTATTATTATGGGTTGTGGGTTGTATGTGAAATGTGGTATTGATGTACTGGATTGTTCCCCGTCATCGGTATGTCCTGAAGATGTATTATCCTCAGTCGTGGCGTCATTTGTGGTATCTTGATCAGTAAATAATCTTTCAGACGATGTGAGTGGCGTACCGCTTGTTGCCCCAGAATTTGTACTAGACTCTTGTTCTTCAGCACATGATAGTCCTCTTAAAAGATCCTCACGTTTCTGTGAAACAACACATGTTTATAATAAAAGAACAGTCTCATTAAAATGTACATATAATAATGATCTTATCATACCACATTTCCAGTACACTGCACTCTTTTCACACCAGCCATTCCACAGTCAGCTGTGAGTTGAACTGCAGCACTCTCGGGCAAATACAGGACTGTAAGAGCTGGTAGAGCTTTGACCATGCAGCCTTCGTTGCCAAGTGCCCATTGCGGAACTGTGGATAAATAACTAGCTGTATTGTATGGTTCTACGTGCATAATATCACTTCAATCAATATAACAATATTCTTTCAGTAAACAAGCTAATGTATTATAATACTCGTTTTTTACATTGTCACGTTATGATTATGTTTCTGATTCTAAAATATCAGAATATTCCATACAAATTCTGTGCCAATTTGAATTTTTTCTGTTGGATCACTATCGTCTACCCAGACGTGGTAAAACCACCATTTCTCTTAACCTTAACATACATGTACTAATACTTACCAGGA